>OY796883.1:45628736-46302203 GCA_963680785.1 Diplosoma virens | reverse complement strand
CTGATGATTCAATAGGATGAAACAGTCTGTTGTGGTTTTAACTTATAAAGTGTAGTGTTAAATAAATATAATATACTTGCTCTAACCGTGTGTTATTGAGCACTGTACCGGCAAAGTGAAACATTACTGGATTATATAAAGATATACGTATAATGTTTGCGCTGTTTGAACTCATACAATATCTTTCTCAATTTACTAGAGTAGTGACCAACAGTTACTGACGCTATGCGGTAACGTGTTGAAAAGATAGTTGACATCACTTTGGTTTTGGCTTGTATTACAGTGTGATGCCAGTTATACGTTTCTTGTTGTAGTTAATAGTATTTTAGTTTAAATTTGTAAAGCTTTCAAAACAGTTTTTTCACTGCAGTGTAATTATTAGGCTCATTTTTATCCAAATTTGTTGTTTTTATATTTATATTTTCCACAGAATTGATAGAATTGTTAAGTGATGATGATCTTGTGATCGAAATCGATTTTAATTTTTTAATAACTTTTTAATACAGTAATTGGGCAGCGACAGATTTCTAAGTTTCAAACTTGTTTTGTTTTTGTGCAGGGATAGACAGTGACTAGAAATTGTCGTTTTTGCTTTCAATACAAAGGGTTAGATTCTTTTCTACATCAAATGAAATTTTAACTGAAACGAGCAACCTATACGTAGTTCTAAATTTGATTGTGGCAACACATAGCCTTAGTTTCAGGCATGGTTTCAGCCTAGAAAAGTTGACGGGACAAAAAAATTGGGGCAGCTGTAGGTATTGATAGCCTCGTATCTGTGATGTACTGCTTTAACATAATAAAGATAATGGCAACACTTCAGTACGCATTCCATAATGCGAGATAACAATGATCTTTACCGCATAACAATAACATATTAGATACCGTAACGTGCTAGTAATTGGAACATTGATTTAATCGAAATAATAACGAGTGTAGTCAGAGGTGATTAATGAAAGGCGAATTAATTGTTAGCGTGCTCTCGAAGATTTCTGTGAATGTTTGAATTACTGCTGTTTATAATAAATGCAATAAATAAAGACTTCATTAACGAAATAAGAACATAACAGTATCCTTCCTGGTTTAGAGTAATTGCTAATGCGAATTCGAAGCTAGCCTATTATTTGGATTTTGTCATAAATTTAGTCATAAATATAGCATGTCACAAAAAAAGAGAAAGTATCAGGACAATTATTTGAATTTTGGATTTACATATCTTATTCAGGATGGTCTTCAAATTCCTCAGTGGTGTCCTGTGCATGAAAACATTTTCAAACAGTACGATGAAACCTGCTCCGCTAAAACAACACCTAGCAAATGCTCATCCAAGTATGATAAGCAAAAACCGGTCCTTTTTTGAGTTAAAACTGTCCAATCTGAAAAGACAAAAGCTTGACAGAACTGGAATGTTTTGGCAGACTAATAATGCCTCTGTACATGCATCATTTGCCATTTCTTTGCATGTGGCAAAAGCTAAAAAAGCACATACGATCGGTGAAACCCTTTTAAAAACTTGCATATTGGAAAGTGTGAAGTTGATGCTTGGAGAAAAAGCATCTCAAACAATGAAACAAATCTCACTGTCCAATGACACTATAAAATCCCGAATTCATGACATGTCTGAAAATATTAAGAGCAAGGTGATATCAAAAATTAATTCCTCTCCTGTTTTTGCTCTTCAGCTGGATGAAACTACCGATGTTTCCAATCTCTCACAGCTACTTGTGTATATCAGATATGTTGCAGATGACAGGATTAGTGAAGAATTTCTCTTCTGCCAACCTTTGGAAATAACATCAAAGGCAGCCGATGTTTTTCAATTGTTAATGGACTTTTTTGACAAAACCGAATTGAGTTGGAGTAAGCTTGTTGGGGTTTGCACTAATGGTGCTCCAGCCATGATTGGTGCAAACTCTGGATTGGTTTCTCTGATAAAGCAGAAAAATCCAACAATTTAAGGAACGCATTGCATGATTCACAAAGCAGCGCTCGTTTCCAAAACCATTCCGAAGAGACTTCACGAGCATTTGTCTGTTGTGATTAAAGTCGTTAATTATGTGAAAAGTTCAGCGCTCAACACTCGACTCTTCAGCAAGCTTTGCAAAGATATGGATGCCAATCATACCGCATTTTTATATCACACTCCAGTTTGTTGGCTCTCAAAAGGGAACATGCTCTCTCGTATTTTCGAACTAAGAGAAGAAGTCAAGTCGTTTTTGGTTGCAAAACAAAAAAATGATTTATTGTTAACATTTGGTGCCGTCGAATTTTCTACGTACTTAGCTTATCTTGCTAACATATTCGAAACATTAAATCAACTAAACAAGAAACTGCAAGGCCCAGGAAGTAATATAATCGTGCACACTGATGCCATCAATGCATTTGTGGCAAAGCTCAAGCTTTGGACCCAACGAGCAAATAATGATAATTTTGCATCATTTCACCGCTTGACTGAGATAACTGGAGATGATTTTGAATAAAATTTGAAGAAGGACATCATCAGTCATCTACAAAACCTGCAAAATGAGTTTGAACGATATTTTTCCGAGATAAATACTTCTAGCATTTTGATGAAAGTAGCTAGAAATCCTTTTGTATGTAAAGTGGAAGATGTTCCTGAAGCAATTCAAGAAGAATTTATAGAATTAACAAACGATTCTTTTGCAAAAGATAAATTTCACACTTTCAACCTAGAGGAGTTTTGGGTTAAAATCCAACGTTGCTATCCACGGCTAGGTATTCATGCTCTGAATATTTTGGCTCCGTTTTCTTCAACTTACCTGTGCGAGTGCGGCTTCTCTGCGTTGCTTACTATCAAATCTAAAGAACGAAACCGACTTAACGTTGAATCTGACATTCGTTGCGCATTATCTACAATTTCACCAGACATTGAAAAGCTCGTTGCCAAAAAACAAGGGCAGCCGTCACATTAAATAAGTATAATTGAAGTAATTTGCTAATTTCGTTTTTTAATAAATGAGCATTATTAAGTATATTGAGGGTAAATTTAGTAAGCACTTTTGTTAAAAGGGTAAATACGTAAAAAAAGGTTAAGAACCACTGGTCTAAAACATTTTCACTGCATCTGACGGCCGGCAAAAGACATTCGTAGTTTTCAAAATTAGGCTGATTCCAGTAGCCTTTGAAACTTTTTAGTAAGAAAAAATAACAAGTTTTTTCTTACCAGGGTCTCCAAATAACAAGACAAGGGTCTCCAACTTTAGCCGTTTGCTAACTTTTCTGATTCCTTTCTATAAAGAACACTCTTTCAGTTTGGGACAGAGCAAACTTTTAGGATAAAAATATGGGTTAAAAAAGACAGGTTGGGAGAATAAAGCAGTACGGTAATTTTTATTGGTCTACGGTAAATTGGGAGAATATGGCGGTACGGTAAAGAATATTCTCCCAACCTCAGTTTTTTCTAACCCATATTTTTTGTATTTCATTACGTCACACATGTCTTTTTATTACGTTTAATGCCGTAGTGTAAATTTTAGTTTGATTGCATTATTATTTTTATTTTGTTGCACCTAACGAAGTGAGTAGTTGCTTACGAAAGCTTGTGTCATTAATAAGAATTAAGCCAACAATAGTGCACAATTAATTTTTTGCTCTTTTCTGATTGATTTTAACAGTTGACACGGCTTTCCTAGTTTGTATTCTTTCTAATCCTACGTAAAACACTTGTAAAAGTTTAATATAAATGAGCCGGCAGCGTGGTCGAGTAGTTAAGATAGTGGTTCTTAATCTTTGCTAAACTCCCGAACCCCTACGTTTTTCTGCAAGCTTTCGTTGAACCCTAAATTTTTGCTCAGTCACATAAATAAAAATCAACCACATTTAAATTGTAATACATTTCTATATCAATGCGACTTCTGTTGTTGTTTTTCGGTGACTAATTGTGAAATTCGAGGCTTTGTCTCGGAAACAGCAATTCTCATCTCATTTTCGCATGCAAGCCTGTTTCGCTTTTTTACTTTCACATACACCAGAATAGAAAACGCATGCTCGCATAAATAAGTGGTGACGAATGGCATGAGAACTTCAAGGGCAACTTTAGCAATAAGAGGATAACCCGCGATTTGCTGGCACCAAAACGTTTGAAGATTTGTTATGTTGAAGTCACGTTTTTTAACCTCACTTTTTTGAAGCTCAATAATGTCATCTGTGTATGGACTGTTTATATCTGCTGTTGTAGTATCATAAGAAAATGGCTGACGTACCCATGTAGGATATTGCATTCGTTCAGGAAAGCAGTTTTCAAATGATCTTTGCAATTTCTGCAAATGCTCAGTAAATACTGGCAGAAGCCCCTAAAGTTCATTAAAACTTACTTCGTCATTAATTGCAAAACCGTTACTTACTACAAAAGCGGTCCTCGTCCAAAAGCGGAAAGTTAGCAAAGTTGTGATTTTCCAATCGCTTTCGCCATAGCTTTAATTTTTTCTAAAAAGCATTTATTTTTACCACCTCCTTGCATTTGGCAACTCAACCTATTGAGGGCACAAAAGATGTCAGCCAAAAATGCCAAAGTAAGAATAAAACTTGAGCCTTCATAGCGTTTTAAATGCCGATGATTGTGACTTTTCAAAAACTCCAATAATTCTGCACGCAAAGCAAAAACGTATTTCATCACTTTCCCCCGCGATAGCCATCGTACTTCAGTGTAATACAAAAGGACTTTGAATTTTGAGTCGATTTCTTTGCACAGCTGCATAAAAATGCGATGATTCAAAGCCCGACCCCTCACAAAATTAACCGTTTCAAAAGCATTTTGAGAACGTCAGCTAGTGATGAAGGTAGCATTTTAGATACAAGTGCGCTTCGGGTAACATGCAATGTGTGAATGTAATACGTGGAGCAACACTTTAATCAAGCCTCTTAAACCAAACTTGCACCCTATCATCGCAGGAGCCCCATCAGTGCACACGGCAGAAACCATATTTCAAAAAAGACCATTGCTTGTAATAAAGTCATCCAAAATATTTTTCACATCGATGGCCTTTGTGGTTGTTATAAATTGTTTGCAAAAGAGAAACACTTCTGGCCCTTTAACGTAACGTACAAATGCGATAATTTGATGTAAATTAGCAACATCGGTGGTTTCATCAAGTTGTATGTTGAACTTTGTTGGGCTAGCCTTCAAATCTGTTACTACCTGACTGAGAATATTCTCACCAATGTCATTTATTCGGCTTTTAACAACGTCATTTGAGAGTGGTACTAAAGAAAGCTTGTTTTCAGCTTCTTTTCCCAGCATAATCTTGGCCAGCTGCATTGCAGCTGGCTTAACAAGTGTCTCACCAATGATATGCGGTTTTCCCTGTTTTGCAAATAGGTATGCCACTTTATACGTGAGAATCGGTTTATTCACTGGAACAAAACCATAAGATCTAATGGTAACATTAGTATCAAATCTCGCTCTCTTCTGCTTAAATTGATTAAGAGTGGTGTCCTTATATTTCCCTGTACTGTGAACTTTCGTAAAATGTTCTCGTAGTTTAGCTGGTGCTAGGCTGGAATTGCTCAACTTAACATTGCAAAGCATGCATTAAGGGTACTGAGTTCCATCACTTTTTGTTGCACAAGTGAAGCCATACTGCACATAATTCTCTGACCACTTTCTTTTTTTGGTAGGCATATTAAATTAAAGTTACAGATAGACTTAAAATAATTATTAATCATGATTCTTAATTCTGAAACACTTAAAAATATTTTTGAGACCTAAAATAATCCTTAAATTATGATTCTTAATTCTGAAACATTTAATAACATTTTTAGTTCTAAAATAATTCACAACTTAGTTTCTTCTCGTTTTGAATAATGATGAAAACAGTAACAGTTATTAAGTCGCTTCAATTGTACTTACTAATTTAACTCTAATAACTACAATGCAACTTATCCTGGAAGGTGATAAGCCTTGTAAAGCAAATTTCAATTATATTTTGCCGATTGCTACACTATAATTTTCACTGCTTTAATTGGCAAAATAACTAAATCTTCTTCAATTTTGCTACCGGCGCCTTTAAACTTAAAGGCACGTTTGGATAACTTGCCTATTGTAAAGACAATGAGCACAATGATCTTTGTGAACGATAATAGACCATCAAGTGTTATACGGCTGCATACTACGAATTCAGTGTTGATATTAAAAGTAGACCAACGGTCAGTGTCAAACTAATCTATTTTCTTTATTGTTTTTTACAGTACCTAACTTTAGGTTGGGCAAAACTTTCAAAAAAAAATAATCTTTCGAAGGACGTTCGCGCCGAACCCCTGAAACAGCTTTGTCGAAACCCAGGGGTTCGATCGAACCCTGGTTAAGAACCACTGGGTTAAGAGCACCGTAACGGTAATCAACATGGTCTCGGTTTAAAGCCTACACCCGCCATTCTGTTCTGCCCCTGGGAAAGACACTTTACGGCATTATTCCTGTTTGATGATTTTTTAATTTTAATTTAAATTTTATCTCTATATTTATCCTCCTGACTTGCAGGAAAGCGACGGAGACGCTAATACATAGGGTAGGCAATTACCCCGACCTGCTTCCGGAGATGCCAAGATATTGCTATCCGCTTGTAATTTAATAGAAATATGAATGTAATTTAGAATTGCTTGTCAAGACCATCAAGCAGGGGAAAGCGCCGTAAAGTGTTTTTCCCAAGAACACAACAGAATGGCGCGAGAGAGTTTTGAACTAATATCATGATGATCATAAGCACGGCGCTCTAACCACTCAACCACGATCTTGGAAAGCAATTCTAAATTTCAGTCATATCTTTAAATATAAACTAAAAACCTAAAATAAAAAAATTTGAATCGGACAGCAATATCTAGGCATCTACGAAAGCAGGTTGGGGTAATTGGTTGTTCTATGTATAGCACCTTCATCCCTTTTCTGCAAGTCAGGAGAATTAAAATAAAAATGAAATGAAAATGAAATGATTTAGACTTAATATTTTTTCAAAGCTAAGTTTGAAAAAGTTGAGTAAAGTTATTTTCTGGGCAAAATACTTGAACAATAAAAGAACTTATCAAAGCAGGCAATGTGAGAGCTTTTAATTGTTTGCATAATTGACTTAATTAGATGAAGGTGTTTTTTCCGGTTAGGCCTATACAGACTAAATATCAAACCAGACTCAGATCATAAGCCATGCCCACCTAGAAAACAATCGCGGTCCAAAAGTCTATCGCGGAAACCATGGCGTCACCAAACTGTTGTTGTCTCGACATTAGCAAACGCAGATCATCCGACTTTGCATAATCAAAGACACAGCAACATTAGCTAATAAAAACTTTTAGTATCTGCTGTTAAGAAATAAATAATGTTACCAGTTAGTTTAAAAAAGTAAAGTTTTTAAAAAAAAACTTTGATAAATTCAATTCAATATTTCAAAGAGTTTTACAAAAGTACTCAATATTCAAAGAGGTTTACAAAATTATATTATGCGTTTTTAAGAAAAACATTTTATGAAAGAATTAACAGCTACGTAAAATTTTTATTCAACTTAAAGTCAGAAGAACAGTCGTCAAATAAATTTTAAGAAAATAAGAGTCGAAATTTATTAAACAGTAAGAATAACTTAAATATTCGTAAAAATATAAGCTGTTTTCGGTGTTGCAAAGCAAACTTAGTCAAGACCTTCATTTTTTGTACAGGTTTTACCATTAAGTGGTATCATTTAGCTACTGTATTTCCAACTGTATACACCAGAGGTGGGAAACTTTTTACTATTAGAGGCCAATTTTGATTAGGCAGTAACAAAGGTGGCTGCATAATTTGAAATTCCCAAGAATAAAGCGTTATCACTTTGAATCTCACTTGGATTTTTTGATTCTCGTCCCCAAAATAAGGTGATCTCTAATAAAAAAGCCATATTTAAATCTGACTCCGATTTCTTGATTTAAATCTGACTCCGATTAATAAAGATCAAGTTTGTATCGTAAAGCCAAACCTTTGCTTTACACCTCATGCTGCTGGAATCATTCGAATTCGTCGAGGGTCATCGTATTTGGCTTCCCTAAAGATAACACTAAACTATTACCAGAAAAGATTTTACGTATGTCTAACTAGCAATTAAAAAAAAACAACAGCTAAACCTTAGACTAGTAGTGGTAATAACGTTGATGCATTTTTTGAAATTTTGATGTTCTGCGTTATTTATATTTAAGTCGTCATGGTTTTGAACAGTTTTTGCATATTATTTTGCTTTTCTTATATAAAATATGGCTAAGGTAAACTTTTTAATATACTCTTTTTTGCAAAAAAAGTAGTAAAGTATGTATAGAAATATTAAATTAAACAAAAAATTTTTTATGACAGGCCAGGCTATGTCGCCGTTGTATTACATCAATTTAAAACGTAACTAGTTATAGTTTTACCAGCACAATAATAGCAAAAAATAACTTCGTGCAAACGCCTAAACACGCTTGCTTTTTTGTTGTTGCGACCAAATTTTGTAACGTCACAGTTTTATAGCATTAAGCACAACGGTTTCTGTTCTCTAGGTCAAGTGTGTCAGACTCATGAGCGTATGCAGGTCGCATCAGGAAAATTTTTGGTCAAAAAAATTGGCCGAGGGCCGCTACCCGGTTGGCAAACAAGATGAGGACTTTATTTTTCGGTCCTCACTTGGATTTTAATGTAAATCTTAAACTTTCTCTCACTAGGTTTTCGAATTTGCGCCACAGGTTTACCTTTTTTAAAATTAAAGTGAGAACCAAAAAGTCGGCAGCGTGGTCGAGTAGTTAAAGCCCCGGGATTGTGATCGACATGGTCTCGTTTCAAAACCTATTCGCGCCATTCTGCTGTTTCCTTAGGAAAGACACTTTACGGCACTTTCCCCTGCTTGTTGGTGTTGGCAAGCAGTTGTAAATTACAGTCATATCTCTATTAAAATTTCAAGCGGATAGCCATATCTTGGCATCTCGGGAAGCAGGTGGGGGTAATTGCTTGCCTAAAGTATTAGCGCCTCCGTCGCTTTCCTGCGAGTCAGGAAGATAAAAATAGAGATAAAAAAAAAATAGAAAAATAAAAAAAGGTCCTCAGTTTAACTGGGTAGTAAATCTCAGTTGTTCAAAGAGTTACTGAACCTTTTTTAAATTTTATATTGAAATCAAGTGAAGGCCAAAAAATAAAATTCGGCATCCAATCAGTTTTCGAAAAAAAATCCATGTAGTTTTCGTTCATGAAACCTACTTTTGAAATAATTAATATTTCGATTTCTTATTGAGCATCTAATAAAAAATTCTTCAAAAAACTTCTAACGCCACATGTTGCTTGCGGGTTGCGAGTTTGACATCAGACACACCTTTATTATTTATGTGGTTGAAAGTGGAGAAATTGGTGCTTTGCACCAACAATTATATTTTGTCTTATGCTTACCACTGTAGTTCTAACTTTTAAGTGTATTTTTGGATAATATTTTAACTTACAGTATTTATCAATTTATAGAACGATGCTGCCTTTCTAGTAATGTATATGCTAACTATACGGTGTATAGCAATTTCTTCTATTAGAGTGACTATTATAAACATTGTCTTCAATTGTTGATGTAATTCAAATGTTCTATTCTTCTTTCCGGCTTGTTTTCTTTTTTTGTTGTTGTTATGAGTGTTTTTTCTCTTTTCTATGGACTATGTGTCTGACTTAAATAAATAAATAAAAAATTTTAATTAAATGTGAATTTCAAGTAAAACTTCTCGGACGTTTTTTCTCTCGCATCCTATCAGACTAGGTTAAGCTAAAAACGTCGATAAAATTTTTATAGTAATTTAATGGTCTACGTGCAGAAAGGTTTGAGAACCTTTGCTATAAAGCATTAAAATTAAAAGAGCAAAACTCTTAACAATTAATATTTTGACGAAATAATAAGCACCAAGTAAAGCTACTGTATTAACTGTTTTGTGTTCTTTTACCTTCAAACTCTTAGTGCGAAAAAATAGTTGTTTTCTCAAAACAGTTATTTTTTTTAAATACTAGCGGATGACGATTTTGCAAAGTAAAAGCTACGAAGTGATTGCCATATAAAGCGTTCAGATCCGTTTCCACTGAGAACGTTGGCGGGATTATTCGTTTATTCATTTTTTTACTTCTTTCAACGCTTAAGCGTAATAGATAAAAAAAAAACAACGAAGAATAATCTCGCCAACGTTCGTAGTAGAAAGGGGTTTTTACAGCAAATCTAGTTGTAAACATCATTTAATAAAAGCTGTCATTTCGACTAGTCACGTTGACAATATGACGTTGTTTTTAACAAACAAAACAATTATAAAACATTGTTACGTCACAAGAAAAGAAAAACAAAATTAGACCAAAGAAGAATAAATAAATACAGTTAGACCGAATTAGTTTAATTTTGTAAAAACAATTTTCTTCAATAAAAAGTTTTCGTGAATTAATGCGGTGCTTTTCAAGCCCTGGGTCGCCGTTTACTTTGATTGCGTCTCCGACAACTGCAATTGTGTAAAAATTAAAATCAAGAAATCGGTGACGGCTCCAAATGAAGATTTTTTTAGAAATTACCAGATTTTTTGGACAAAAATTGAGAAATTAGAGACAATCACATATTCCATATAGATTTTTTTTACAGATTAATATGTTTTTCCGACGAAAATCAATAAATTAGAGATAAATTCCAAGTGAAGACCTTTTTGTTTAGAGATCACTACGTGTTTGGACGATACGCTTATGTTTGTAATATTTTTTTTGCTTTTAACTCGAAAATAAGGAAAACAATTACATAAAGCCGCAAACTCCTTAATTAAAATTTGCTTACCGAAAAGTTACCTTGAGTTGCCAAGTTAGGTCACCGTACAAAAAAGTTAAAAACCACTGGTCTAGTTTCAGAATAAAAAATAAAGCCAATATATTTTGAAACATAGTTTATTAAGGACGTTTCGGAATTATAACTCATTCCATTTATCAACTGCGTAAAAACTTTTACATACAAAAGGGTGAAATCTTGTCAGTCGAGATAACGATAAGACAAATTTTTTCCGACAAGTATTTTCCATAAATTTGGGTATACGTTCCTGATGTATCTCTTTAAAACATAGCCCATAATTAAAATTGAATAATTTCCAAAAAATTACGCGCTTATAAAATTCATATTTTAATTAGAAAAAAGTGTATAACTTATATAATTTGATAGCTGTTGTTATTAGATGCTTATGTTCTATAACTTAGTTTATTACATTTTACAGTGTCTCCAAAATTTCAAGAAAATAAAAACACAAGATTAAATCTTACATTCGGGCAAAGCCGTTCAATACCTTGTCAAGCTTCTGGTTACCCTCGTCCGTTTGTCAGTTGGACGAAGCAAGATAGAAGCGCTTTGTCAAGGAGAGTCACACAAGACTCTGCAATTGTTCGAAAGCGTGGTCGTGTTTCGAATCTGATTTTCACAAAAGTAAGTTGCTGATTATTTTGATAAAATCAAACTACAACTGGCCTTAAGTTCAACAACTACAGAATGATTTCCGCCTGGCGATTCTAACTTTTCGATTTTTTTATAATTTAGATTTAAGAAGATGTTTTGATAATGACAGCAAACAGTGTCATATTTCAGTCTACTTTATTATCAATAAAACCATTTTATTTGCAGTTTTATAATTTGTTTTTTTTCACTGTCTTTTGCACGTTTTAACATCTGACATGACGTCACACTGTCACATTGTTCTCTACTTGGTGTTTGCTCAATTGCGTTTGTTGTTTTTATTGCTAAGTTATAATGTGAATCAAGAATAAAAAATTGGTTAATTAATAAGAAAACATTTGATTTTGATTTGGCAAATTTTTTCAATCTTGAAAGGGCGAGATGAAATGATAATTTTTGCTTGCTCATGTCTCCACAATTACTTGAATTAATACCTTTAACAATTTTAATAATTATGATTCCAATAAAGAAACATATAAGAGTTTCAATAAAGAAACAGATAACAGATCAAAAAATTTTACTGTATTTATTTAAAATATAAATATTAAGGAAATTGTAATCAGTACCGAAAAAACTTTTTTTACTAAAAAATTTGTATCTTGTATTAAACTGTATAATCAATATGCAATTCCTGTTATAGATTCAAGCGTCCGACGGTGGAACTTATATATGTCGAGCACGAAACAGTCTTTCTTCAATTACTAAACGTCTGACTGTCCGAGGTAGAACAATTTTCTTTTAGCTTATACACAAGCCTTTCGGAAGTGCAACGTGGGATCCGGGGATCCCGGACAATTTTTAAGCTTTAAATTCCAGGGTTCCAAACAAACTTTTTGGAAAATCCCGATTTATTGCATTTTAGTTAAAAATAATGATTAAAAGCAGGGATGCTCAATACGTCGGTTGATCGCGACCTACGTATTGAGGAAAGGATTCGGATTGCAGGTAAAGACCTTCATTTTTTTTGACAAAAATAAAGAAATTGGATACTAATTGTAAGTGAAAACTATACGAGCAAGCCAATAACTCGTATAGACTTATTTGAATATGAGACAAGTTGGGCTTAAATGCGTATCTTATGTAATAACCTAACAAGTTCACCTTAGGTACACACAGCCACTTGATCCGGCAGGGTAATTATATTCAAAATAAACAAGCATTAATGAAACAAACCAAAAAATATATTAGCCAGTACCACAATCACGTTAAGAACACAATTAGGTTCAGACTTTAATCTAATCATGTTTCATTTAAAAATCATGATTTAAGAAAAAAAATTATCTGTAACTCTAAATAAAAACAAATAACACTGTGCAACAAATTTTCAGTTTGAACAAAACTCAAGAACAAACAGATATGCTTTAGGGTAATTTGCGGGCGCTGAGTCCGAATTTGAACTTGTTTTTTTACGTAGACGTCAGGATTTTCTGAAAAAAGCATCTGCATTTCTGGTTGAGATAGAATATTTTTTACATTGTCAAGCACTATTGCCCATAACAACTTTATCTAATATGTCTTCTAATAGGTTTTTTTATGAGTTGCAACAAGTCTATTATATTTGTAAAAAATACATTTCCCCAAGTTTAGGAAAACCTGGCATAGTTGGTGATAAAATATTCAAATTTCCACCAAAATGTATTAACCACTTAGTAGCATTTTACCAAAGCAATTTAATTATGGTTTTACAGCAACAATTGTTAGTCTTTATTATAGTTTTTTTTTCGCTCTCCCACCTATTACAAGTTTTAGCATTATCTAATATGAAAATGAAGCTTTAAAATGGAGCAACACAAAAACTCAACAAGAAAATCACACTATGTAGAAAAACTGAACAGAAGTTCGACGTCGTCGTCTTTTATGTTTTTGTTCTGGCTTATCTCGTTTCAGTGACCAGCAGTATTCGGCGAGCATTCCAGTTGACCACTTTCCTTTGAACCTCTTTTCAATAACAGCAATGTCCTGATGAAATCTCTCACCGTGCTCATCTGAAACTGCTCCCAAGTTTTCATGAAAAAATGGTAAATGTGAATGAAGAAAGTGAACTTTGAGTGACATCTTGCATCCCATTATGTGGTAGTTGCGCAACAAGTTGGCCACCACATCTTCGAAGTCATCAAACTTATGTAAACCAAGAAAATTTAGACATACTTGTTTAAAACTTTTCCACGCAGCCAACTCGGTTTCATTGAGCGTTTTGTCAAACATGTCATTCAGGATAAGTTTTCGTATCTGAGGCCCAACAAACACACCTTCTTTTATTTTGGCATTAGACAATTTGGGAAAACATTCATGCAAAAATTCAAATGCAGGAGAATCTTTTCTTAAGCCTTTAACGAATTGTTTGAATAACCCAAGCTTAATGTGCATAGGTGGCAAAATGATTTTATTTTGAGGTACCAAAGGCAAAGCTACCACGTTATGTTAACCTTCCTCCTCTTCTATTCTCTGCGGTCAGGTCTTCTCAATGTAATGCTTATTACGAGCTCTGGAATCCCAGAGGCATAGAAAACAGCAGTGTAGCCAAGTTGAAGGCCTCGTAACAAAGCCACGACTTTTAAGTCTGCTCACACATACCACAAATGAGAATGGTAATTTAATTTATCCAAAATAAGTTGCAAGTTGTAGTATGTTTCTTTGAGGGTGGTTGAATATGCTACTGGCACGGATGGATAGCGGTTCCCGTTATGCAGAAGCACAGCTTTGATATTTTCCTTAGAGCTGTCTATGAAAAGTCTCCAGTTCGTTTGATCGTGGATCATGCCAATACTTTGAAATAATGCAGAAACATCATTGCAATAGCACAGTTCGCCATCAATAGAGAAATGGGAAATTTAATCTTGGCTTCTTTGACGATAGAAATTAGTAAGTTACCTTTGTGTCTGGAGCAAGCAAATTCCATTGTTGTAAGCGTGAAGCCAAGAGTTCGCTATTAGACTTGGTCAGATTTAAATCTCGCACAGGATCATTTAATTCTTCCTGACTGATCAAATGTGGTTTGGTAGCTTCTTGACTGAGTTGAAAGGTATCATCAGAATCACAACTCGAGTTTTCAGAGTTCTCTGCTTGCCCTTTAGTTCAGGTAAACACGGTGGAGTAATGGGAACGGGTAGATCAGCAGAATGTGGGACAGGATGAATAGCAGATGGTAGGTTTGGATACAAAATTTTCTTCCTGTTTCTTTGGTTATAGCCTTTTGTTTTGGTTAAACAGAAATAGCAATCAGTGATGTGGTCTCTCTGCTCTCGCCAGATCATAGGCACAGCGAATCCCATATCTACTTTTTCCCCAAAAACCATTTGCTTAGTTTACCACTACAATCTAAGCAACAATATTGTGGAGACCAAACTTTAACCGCACATCCAAAATAACCATAATACAAACGCTTGATCTTGTCAGTTAAGTTCCTTCGATATTTTAGCAGAGTAAATTCTCCACAAATGTAGCAAAATGTATCAGGATCATTTTTACAAGATCGTTTTTTTTTTGGCATTTTAGCTTCCTTATGGGCACAATCAATGTCTAACTGTATAATACGTGCAATACTATGAGTATACTTGTTTTATAGCTTGCTTACAACATACCTAAATGCAAAAATTATGATTAAAAGAATGTCTGCTGTAGCTAAATCACAAGGACTGTTGATTTCTAACTATCTGTAAGCAGCAACTGTGACAGTCGGTTTCTGTTTAACTAACTGGATCATGGGTGACCAGAATCGCTATTTTTTTGTATAGATTTAACAACTGTCAGCAATAGTGCCAATGATGGCTCATAAATCAAGCAGAGAAAATTCAGCCCTGTGTTTTTAAATTAAAATGAAAAATGCTGAAAAAACCTGACGTGCTAGAAAAAAATAAATTTTGTATTCGTGTTCAGCACCCCCAAGTTTACCAAAATCAACTCGTTTTGTCTTTGAGTTTTTTTTGTGTTGCACAGTGTAATTAAATGGTATAACAGTACCTTTGATTACAGTGAATCAAAATTGCTTCTACCTCAAATTTGACTTTCAGCAAAAACTAAATCAGCTAGTTTTAAACGAGGCAGAAGCCTGCCAACATCCGGGAAAATTAAATATTTATAAAAACGAAAGGGACAAAGGAGAGATTAGCCGTTACAAAGACTTTTTTTGTGATTATCTGCCATTTGAGACGAGAATGGAGAAATCGGAAACTAATTATAAGTGAAAACCTTTTTTAGTCTGCAGAAAATTTTTAAACGAAATAATGTGGCATCCTGCTATCTCCGTGGTACATTTAGAAATTACGGAAAGTTAATTTTTTTCTGTAAAACCCCAGAATAATAAAAACTCCGAAAAATCATAAACCCATGTGCAATGATAAGTGCGTTTTGTACTTGTACAGAGTTGCCAGGTTGCGTAAACTTCGGACAAACTACATTCAATACTCTGAATTATTTTCACTTCATTCGCCAAAAAGACACGAAGTGTTTTTCAAAGTTAGACTGATTTCAATAGCCTTTGAAACGTTTTAGTTAAAGAATAACGACAACTAGACAAGATATAATCTCTCACGTAAGCCGTGCGCTAACTTTCCTGTGTTTCTTTTTATCATTTACTATTTTATGGGATACTGAATGCATCTTAGAACTCTCAGTTGGACTGCTTTATCTTTTGTTGTACAAGTTTGAGCTGGTTTTGGCATTGATCGGCGGCAGTAAACTGAGTTGTAAAAGTTGGGTCTCAGAAATTTTTTGAGCAGTAATATATGGTAAGTGCTACCCAGTAAACAAATTATTTTAATGTAATGTAATTTTATGGGATACTAAATTTATCTTAGAACTCTCAGTTGGACTGCCTTATCTTTCGTTGTATGAGGTTGAGCTGGTTTTGACATTGATAGGCGGCAGTAAACTGAGTTGTAAAAATTTGGTCTCCGAAATTTTTTTAAGCAGTAATATAAGGTTAGTGCCACCCAGCAAACAAATTATTTTATTAGTTTTATTCTATCATTTTGACTTATTATTTTATTAGTTTTTGAATGGCAATACTGTCTTATCTTTTGTTTTACAAGCTTGCTCTGGTTTTGACATTGATCGGCGGCAATTAACTGAGTTGTATAAGTTGAGTCTCAGAAATCTTTTGAGCAGTTATATAGAGTTAGTCCCACCCAGTAAACAAATCAAAAGAGTAAAAGTAGTTGAAATTAAATTGTGGAAAGTGAAACCGATTTAAAGTAAAATTATTATAATTTAAAGCTGATCGTTAAGATTGGTATAAACAAGTGCAAGTAACGCAAAATTGCACACAGCTCACGAAAGTAGGAACTGAACCAGAACCGTATCGATCAAGGTATCCAAAAAAAACAAGTTTTATACCATTTACTTATGTTACCGAATTTTCGAACCAAATACTTGACATAAAATTCTTACCTTATCGTTGAAAATCTGGCAGACAAAGTCTTACCTTTGAAGATCTCTTTCGTAGTTGAATCATTTTGCAGAGCTTGAGTAGCATCATCTCGTTTGCACATGTTAACAAAGTCTGTGATTTCTTTATCAATACAAATTTTTTAATATCCAATCAGGCACGCTGCCGACATTGTCATACGGGATTATATTTGTAAGGACAGGAGAGGTGTAATGTTACTGAACGCGAATAAAGCGGCCTGGGTTTACTTCTTGCTTTCGTCATTGTGCCGTGGCATCAGGGAAAACGCTTTATGGCATTTTTTCTGCTCATTGCTCTCACTAAGCAGCAATCAATTTGCCTCATATTACTGTATAAAAACACTGAAAATAAAAAAAAAATAATTCTTGTCAGATTGGCAGCATAACATAAAAGAATATCTTGGCGGCAATATCTTGGTAACTCCGAAAGCAGGTCGGGATAATTGCTTGCCCTATGTATAGCGCCTCCGTCGCTTTCCTGCGAGTGAGGAAGATAAATATAGAAATAAAAATTTTAAAAAATAAAATAAAATAAAAAATAAATAAAATTTGGTTTTAAGAGTTATTTTAAAGTTTTGCACCAGCAAAAAAATTTGAAATAAAATTATTGTAAACGAACTACAGTATTTTGGCATCTTCGAAAGCTGATATGGGTAATCGCTTGATGATTTCTCAAATCTTGACGCTTTCGACCTTTCCAGCGAGTCAGAATAAGCGGTCAATTACATGTTAACCAATTTTATCTTTTCTTTTTCAAATGATGCATTATAGTTTTTACGTAAAGTCTCCCCTCATATGAATCTTCATATGACAATAAGGCTGTAACCCTTTATTTGTAATTTTCAGTTAACTAATTTAAGTTCAATTTTTGAAGAAAAAAAGGGTTAAGCTACCTAGTACCCAGCGCTTTCAATCTTTGTTACACAAATCTGTTAATTTACGACACCAAGCTGACACGCTTGACCTAACAAACATTTCTATATCATTCCGTAATGTCCTCGTAACGTGGTATAAAAATATCTTATTTTATTTATCTTTAACAGCCAACCTTTTCAGTTGTAGCAATAAGCTGCCTCAGAGACCAACATGGGCTGCTATTTATCGCTCATTTTCACCCTTAACAGTAAGCACTCATCAGTCGATTTTATATAAGTAATTCGACCGGTACCGTCCAACGGGGCAGGCGTGTACGGACCAACGTGCTTATCCGTACTCGCACAAGCATCTTGGCTGCGTAAAAAATGGCTCCTGCTAAAATTTTTTTCGTTGTTTGTTTTTATTTGTCTGTATTCGGCAATTTTACTTTTACTAATAATTTTGATCATGTAAGCAGAGTTGGATCGTGTGAAGTATGCTAGATTGCGTAAGCAGAATTAAATTATGATTTATGTATATAGCAGCGATGAAGGTCTCGAGACCAATTTTTTGTGGTCTCGTTTTGTCTCGATCTCGACTTTGTGCTGGTGGTCTCGGTTTCGGTCTCGAGGTGATGTGGTCTGGGTCTCTTGTTTTTTAAGTTGATTTTGAGACCGAACATTTTTTGATACGTTTGTTGCTTGATGTTGTGAGATAAATTTTGCACTTTGGTTAAAAACGATACTTAATTAACAGCTTTACCGCAATTCGAAGCGGCAAAAAGCCCGGAGTCAAACTGATCTATAGTTTTGCAAATTTCTTACATTTATTCCCATGAAGATTTTTATTGTGATTAGTTACAATATAATCCGAATACAAAAAACTTTATTTAAATGTTTTCGGCAACAAACAATTTTGGTAATGCTTTGAATGTTTGTACTCACACCTTGCTCGCAATTGGTACAATATTTCAGTTATAAAACTTTTTCTGGTCATTAGTTTGATTTTAATATTTTGAATTATCTTCCATTTGAACTTGGATTGAAATCTTCTTCACAAAAAGTGATCACTTTGATCTCATGTATTTTTTTCCTAAGTAGAACGAACAAATTCTTGTTGAAAGGAAATGATGTAAGCAATAACTTAAACACCATATTTATATATTTCTTAATCATAGTTTGCAGTTTTTACAAAAATGTAGAGTTGGTGGCCCTCTCAGTCACAATCTTTGCCCACCGCTATAGTTTGTTTATTTATTTTTTAATTTTCATCTTTATATTTATCCTTCTGCCTTGCAGAAAAGCTTCGGAGGTGCTATGCTTAAGACAAGCAATTTTTCCGTCCTGCTTTCAAAGATTGAAGATAATGTAGTCCGGTTAATTTTGATTTTTTAGTTTTTTAAAGAGATACGAGTAAAATTTAGAACTACTTGCCAAGATTGCCATGCAATGAAAGAACACAGCAAAAACCCTTGCTCAAGAACACAGCAAAATTGCGCAAGTAGGTTTCGAATTGCAGCCTTTTTGATTAAAAGCACGACGCTCTAAGCACTCCACCATGTTTCCGGCAACCCGTTTAACCACAAGTAAAAAACTTGTGATCTATGAATCAATAGGCATATGCGCGGAAGAAAAAGGGTGAGAGTTAAAAAACCTTTATGAGGATAGATGGTCAAAGATATATAGTAACACTAAGACAACTTAAAAATTGTTATAATAAAGTGAAAATTTTTTTCAATTAAAAAAATTAGGGTTTGAAAAAAGTGAAGAGCAAAAAAAGTTTTTACTTTAATTTCATATTCGTTGGCAGCGTTGTTGAGTGGTCGAGAGTGCCGCGATTGATCCCGAACATAATCGACACTGTCGCAGTTCAAAGCCTTTTCTTGCCATTGTCTTGTATCCTAGGAAAAACACTTTACGCCACTTCTTCCTGCTCCGCCATCTTACAAGCAGTTATAAATATTGATCATACCTCTAAATATAAACTAAGCAAAAAACAAAATAAAAAATTTCAACCGGACAGCAATATTTTGGCTTCTCCAAAAGCAGGTCGGTGCAACAGCTGGACAGTTGCTCTATGTATAATGCCTACAACAATTTCCTTTGGTTCAGAGAGTCCCGAAGATAAAAAAAAACATAAAATAATTAATATTAGAATTAAATAAATAATTTGATTATTTTTTAAAGTAAATGTTTAAAAGTGGCTCCTTTTTGTTGCATCAGGCCTCTCTTTTGTGAAAGGCAGCACAGATCGTGATTTTGGCACTCAACCACTTTCTTATGACAGATTTCTGCATACGCCACTGCATGAATCTAAGTGCTTAATACAAAATACGAAATAGCTTTAAAGTTAAACTAAAAAAGTGTTAATATGGCGATGTAGAAAAACACAACGTCCTAAAAATTACTCCAACTAACCTAAATAATAAATACACAAAAAATAACAAGGATAGTACCGAAAAAAAAACAGCAATATAGTTTTTATTTTGCATAATTTTTCATTATCTTTAATCTTTTTAATATAATTAATTAGACGAATTATATTGTATGTAAGCCAAAAATAGCCAACAGATTGAATAACTGCCACACGCCGACACATATAGCCGAGCTAATTAAATATTTAATTGACGTTTGAACCATTACCGCGATGACCGTGCCTTCATCATTTTTGAGTTTTAAAAAAAAATTTTAATAAATATCCTGCTTTTTTCAAAATTGTTAACCAGCATGCCTTAACTGTTTCGGCTTTCTTCCGCTGTAGTTGAGGGTTTTTTTAAAACGACTTGTTTAATGATGCAACCACACAAAGCAAAGCGCTTTCCAAGTTAGAGATGCTTGTTTATATAAAATGAAAACTTGAAATTATTTTTTGGAATTTATTATTTTTGGAATAATAAACTGGTGTGTATTTTTGTAAAATTTTTTGGTCTCGGTCTTGTTCTTGATTGTTTCTGGCCTCGGTCTCGAACCTTAGGTCTCAAAATTTTCCGATCTCCATCTTGGTCTTAATATCGGAAAAATTTTCGGGCCTCGGTATCGATCTCGACGTTTGTGGTCTCGACTACATCACCGGTAAGCAGAGTGTCTCAAAACAAGCTTTATATGTCAAAGTAAGAGAGTAGAGACTGGTGAACGATTAAGAATACAATGTGTTAAAACCTTTTGTTGGAATGGCTTGAACAGTCATCACCTTGAAGTAAAATTACTTCGTATTTGAAAAATCACGATGAAGCCATAGTTGGAATTTTGATTATTTAGTTTTAATTTTAGTCAATTATTTTTATTATTTGATGAAAGTTATGATAGATCAATCAACTATGGATATAACTTTTATATATAGTAAAATTCTTTCAAATTTATCTATATCGTAAGCTAATCTACTGTAGTCGTAAACATTTTCATAAGATTGAAAAAAAATTAAAACAATTTTTTAAATTAATTAATCCTTTGATTTTTATTTGGAAAAACAGAGCGAATGAGATTTTTAAAAATAAAGTACTCGAGAAGAAAAAACTACTTGTCCGAAAATTATTGACCCAGTTTAAAAACTATTGATTAGACAGCAACCTTATTCGTACAGCGCGGTGGTATTGAAAAAACAACAATGTAAAAATGCTTCTAAAAATTGCTTTATTGGTGTGCACCCCTTACAAAATCGCATCTAATATCAATTAACTATTATAATGGCCTCGGCAGTGTCGCTAAGTTAGTGGGAATGCCGTACTGATGGTGAACGTGATGGCGAAAGTAGGATATTAAATCGACAAACACGACGTAGAAAAAAACACTTTACGACACTTTTCCCTGATTGGTGGTCTTGGCAAGCAGTTCTAAATTTCAGTCATATGTTCAAAAAACAAAAAAACAAATAAAAATTTAATCGAACAGCAATATCTTGGCATCCCCGGAACCAGGTAGGGGTAATTGCATACCCTATGTATAGCGCCTCTGTTGCTTTCTTCCGAATTAGGAGTGTAAACATAGATTAAAAATAATTATGTTATTTGATAGTTTTTGCAATTTGTCATAATATTTTGTGAAAAAAAGCATATTTTTTCGTTTTTTGAATTTTTTTCTTTGTTGTAGTTTCACCGAAAGTTGTCATAACACCACGTTCGCCGAAATTTCAACAAGGTGGAGAAGGATCAATAACATGTACAGGATTCGGTTATCCAGTTCCTAAAATTACTTGGTTTCGAAACACAAACAAAATAGATGGTGTGGTGACCCGGAATAGAACATCCCGGTCTGCTAGCCTTCGTTTCACTGGAGTAAGTGGGAATTTGCATAAAAGTAAACAAAACGACATATCTTAAACTGTACAATGCAATTAAAAAAAACCTGAATTCTCGCACATAAGCGATTATGCAAATTTCCTATACTGTAGTTGTTAACGATTAAAGTCTACGTCGTTGTCGTTACGGAAGCGCATCCATTGCTGATCAGTCACAGACAGGGACTGGAAACTGGGCAAGTTTGTTTCAACTATCCAGGTACGGATCCTGAAAATAAAAACACGACCCTAAATGTACTCTCACAGTACTCCTTGTTCTATCTTTGATTCATCCAACAGGGAAACGCGGATTCCTATTTTAGTGAGATTATGCAGATTCCTATTTAGTAGCACAGTTGGCCCAAACGGGACCTTAATCTCACTTTGTAGACATTTGAAAATCCATTTAAAATACCATCCAATATATGGTCAGAGTTGTTCCTAGTCGGCAAAGCTCATCGGGCTGAGATGCCTGAAAGTATTGGTAAGTAGTCTGTTGAAGTGGGACGCAGGCATTCACTGAAAATGCCAAAGATGTCATTCAGGAACAGATATGGAGTAATTGCAATCAGTAATCGTAATCAATTACAATCGATTACACTTTTTTATGTTATTGTAATTAATTACATTGAGAAAAACTTAGATGTAATCGCAATTGTAATCGATTACTTTGAAAAAAAACTTAGACGTAATCGATTACATTGAGCAAGCTTTCAAGCCTGGAAACTCCATTTGTGACGTCACATGTTGTTGCCTTTATTCAGATAAACCAACGGTTCTCAATCTTTTTGGCCCACGACCACTTCTTTTTTTTAATATCTGATGGACCACTTTGCTATGCTGACATTTTATGAACGCCATTAGCTGAAACTGTATTGCACATATGATGGTAAACTTAAAAGCATGTTCAATCTTTACCCTTAATAAAATAACAACCAATAAACTGATTAAGCAATTAATCTTAATTTGCACATTCAACCTTATTTTTTTATTTATTTATTTCATTTTTACTCACAATCAACTTGAAATTAATCATAGTGCATGTAGAAATAAAGATTGTGAATAAGGAAGCAGCGACTAAACGAAGTACGTTATTACATGCACAACGTCAGTTGTGCATGGTCGCTGTACCTTTGAACAAAGCGATGTGATGTTAATAAGAAAAGGAAAGCGAAAAGAAGATAATTAATACACACATCCGAGCCATAGTCAGAGAATGTTGTGTAATCATGGGTGGGAGAAACAACAAACTCAAAGACCAAAAGGGTCTGGACCAAAAGGGTCAGGCAGGCAAAGAAACCCACCAAAAGAAATCCTGCCACGGGTCAAAAGGACCATTTCAAAAGCATATGGCTGGACAAAAAAAAAAAAAATTTATATGCATAAGATAGAACATACAAATAGTGAACAAGAATAGGTGCAAAATAATTAAATTATGTGAATTTTCATCGAACTGGATGGGCCGAAATGATCTGGATGTTGCCTTTGAAGTCGCATCGGGCTTTTATCACCTTCAATTTCTTTGTACAATTTGGTGGAGTTACCTGTAACATAAAAAACCAGCAGCAGAAGTTTTAAAATTTATGAAGTCTATTACCATTAAAAATTACGTTGCAATAAGATGCTTTTGAAATTCTGTACGAAATTTACTATATGATTTTATCTGTTTAATGCTTGTTGGGACTTTATTCCAAGCAAGAGGACCTCTGTATCTTAAAGATTGTTTAGTTACATTTAATCTACAAAATGAAGGATAGAATTTGGTCTGGCTTCTTGTACATTTAGTGAATTTGTCGCTTATCAGGTTATTTTGAAAAAAATGATCAAAACATGGTGGTAACATGCCTTTTATATATTTGTACATAAAACAAGTTATTTCTAATTCGGTTATTTGATCAATTGTCATTACGTTGTTGTTTCGCAAGATGTCAGTAACGTTAGCTCTATGATGTAATCCAAATGTTAATCGTATGAATTTATTAGCGATTCGTTGAATTTTTGAGGCTGTGGTTTTATTACCAATATGCCAAGTTATAATACAATATCTTATATGACTGATTATCAGGGAGTTATACAATACAAGCAAAGTTTTTTTGTCAAAGTGTTTTGAAATTTTTTTGATAGTACCATAACTTACGCAGATTTTTCGTAGAACAAAGTTCATATGCAATTTCCAACTTAAATGTTCATGAAATATTATTCCCAAAAATTTCGTTTTTGGTTGCTGAGAGATAAATTTATTTCTAATTGAAATTGTCAGTTTTTTTGATGGAGGCTTTGTTTTGGGTGTGCGAAAGATCACATAATGTGTTTTGTCAGTGTTCAGAAATAGCCGATTTGCCAGAAGCCACTTATCTATGTTCCCTAACTCCTTATTTGCAGCTTCATATAAGGTTTCATAGCAATTACTTTTTAAAAATATGTTAGTGTCGTCTGCGTACATAATGCATTTTCCTAAGGTTAAGCAATTATTTAAATCATTTACATAAATTGAGAACAGTAAAGGGCCTAAAATTGAACCCTGAGGGACACCATATTTTATTGACTTAGTATTGGAGCAGATATTATTTATTTCAACTAATTGTTTTCTGTTGCTAAGATAGCTACAAAACCAATCATGCGCTACACCACGAATTCCACAATGCCATAATTTGGATAATAAAATTTTATGATCAATGGTATCGAATGCTTTAGATAGATCAAGAAATATGCCAAGTACATGTTCTTTGTTTTCAAAAGCTTCAGCAATATTTTCAATTAATAATGAAGTTGCGTGACTAGTTGAGTGATTTTTTCTAAAGCCAAATTGATATTTATAAAAAAAGTTTTGTTTTTTTAAGAATAATACTACACGATTGTACATTAACTTTTCCAATATTTTTGACATGGAGCAAAGTAAGCTGATTGGGCGATAATTGCATACATTAGTTACACTACCCTTTTTATGAATTGGTACTACTTTTGCAGTTTTAAAGTCAGAGATAAATTCACCACAAGCTAACGAAAGATTAAACACATGTGTCAGAGCTATTAATATATTGTCTGGTGTGCTTTTTAAAATAGTTGGGGGAATTTCATCAATGCCAGTACTTTTTTTAGGCTGAAGGTCACTGATTAATTTTTTTATTTCAGTTAAACTAGTTGGATAGAGATAAAGTGTGCTCAATGTGGGAGATTGCATAAATGTTTGAAAACTATGAGATGTTTGGGGTAAATCTGATATTAAATTATTTGCAACATTGACAAAGTAATCATTAAAATAATTAGTAATCTGGAGAGAGTCATTTACCAAATTATTGTTTATGGATATGGAAGAACATACTGATGATTTAACTTTACCTAATTGTTTGTTTATATTTTTCCAGGTCTCTTTTAAATTATTACTTAATTTCTTAAATGTTTGTCTAAAATAACTCTGTTTTTTTTCTTGTAAGGCGCGATTGTATTTATTTCTTTCTTTATTAAAGTTTGCTTTGTTTAAAACACTCCTGTTTTTCAGAAACTTTTTAAAACACTTGTTTTTTTTCAGCATTAATAAATAAAGATCATTATCAAACCATGGCTGTTTATTTTTGTTTTCAATATTTTGCTTGATGAAAGGGAAGCAGTAGTTAAAAGTAGATTTGTAATTGTCCATTAATAATTTAAATGCTAAATTAGGATTAGTTTCATTTAGTATTGCATTAATATCAATATTTTCTAACATTTCATTAAACTTGGTTATACTTTGGGGGGTAAAAGATCTTTTTTGTTGAGGTCTATACAAATTCTGTTTATTAAGATTAAAACACATATATACTGGTAGATGGTCAGAAAGTGGATTTAAAATGACTCCGGATTTTATTTGCTGTTGGTGTAAATTTGTCCAGATGTGGTCTAATACTGTTGCACTTGAATCTGTGATGCGAGTTGGTTTGTTAATAACTGGGAAGTAATGACCTTCAAGCATCATTTCAATAAAATTGCATACATGTTCATTATCTTGATTTGATAAATCATAATTAAAGTCTCCAGTGATAAAACATTTGTTTAGTGATTCATTACTATTATGGATACAATTGTAAAGATTATTCAAAAAGTTTTCATTTAAATGATTGTCATTAGAAGGAGATCTATAAATGTTACCACAGAATAAATTTTCATTATGTAATTGAATTTTTATAAAAATTGATTCAAAAATTTTTTCATTCATTATTGTCAATTCATCAATTAGGTTAAATTTATGGCAATTTTTAATATACAAACCAACTCCACCACCCTTGGCAACTTTTCTGCTGTTAGAGATAAAATTATAATTTTCAAGATTACAGTATGAGCCAGATGAATTATTCTGAATCCATGTTTCAGTCACAGCAATTATGTCTGGTTTGGGGTTTAGATTATGAACAAAGCTTTCTAATTTACTAAAATTTAAAGGATTGGATAATGACCTAATATTAACACAAATAATAAGAAAACTATTACAAATTTTTTTATTAAAGATCAATGATTTTGTAGATTGAATTTCCAAGTATTGCTCTTGAAAGTGATGACTATTTGGGCCAATTAAATTATCATGTTCTTTATTTTCAGAATTACTGTCATCAACAAAGATTGAATTTAATTTTTCAGCATTAACATATTTTTCAGGTTGACTACTTACAATTTTTTCTTTACCAGAATTATGTGAAATAAGGGAATTTTTATGTTCATAACAACTACATTTACAGTAAAAATTATTTGAGGCTATTGCTTGGTTCTTAAGTATTTTAGCACATTTTTTATGAAAGTGAGCTAAACATGTTTGGCATTGAATAGGCACAAAGTCTTTTCTAATTGTTTTTTGGCAAAATTGACATACAAGTTTTTTCAAAGTCATAATACTTAAGATTTATGTTGCACAAATCAGTAATTATATATATATAAAACAAAAAAAAAAATTAAACTAAATAATTAATAATAAGTAATAAAATAAACAAAAAGTAAAAAAAAATACAAATAAATAAAACACAAATTTTAAATTGATTTTAGATGTATAAAATGAATAGTTATATAAAGATAAGCTAAGGTTAATATAAAGAAAATTATGATGTGTCGTGGTAAGGTTAAATCAAGTACTGTATTAATTTGATTATTAAAATTACTAGTTAATTAAGAAGAAAATCTTATCTTACTAATATCGGATAGTTTATTGATAGCTTGTTTCTTACCTTTGAATGAACAGTATACAATACCTTTCATGCTCCAGACATTGCCAAAACCAAATACCTTTCTGGCTTCCTCTACAATCTTTAGTCTTTTTTTGGTTAATGACTCAGTAATTGATAGTTTGGGTCCATTCGATGTTTTCAAGTTCTTCTTATGCGAGTATACCATATTCCTTATTGACCTGCGAACAAATTTAATAATAATTGGTTTTTTGTTGGTTTTAGAAGGAAGAGGGTGACAAATATCAATATCAGAGTCACTAATACTAGTAGGCAAATCTAATTTGGTATTTAATATATTTAGCACATACTTCTCAACATCCATGCTACTTATCCTGTGATCTATATTGTTCCCATGCAATATGAGACAATTAGATCTTCCATATTGCTCTAAATCATCTAGATATTGTTCCTGTTTCTCCACCATTTCTGCCAACTGTCCAACTTCAACTTTAATAGAATCAATAATAGTTGATAATTTCATAAGTTCTTGATGCTGTTCCATTTTTTCCTTTTCACCTGCAAAACAATTACAAGAAGCAGTATCTTGGTCTTTTTTTAAATAATCTTTTTCATACTTATCCTGTCTTTCCTTGACCTTGTTCAACAGTTCCATTACTTCATCAAGTTTCTGGTTCGCCATTGTTTAAATATTTATCAAAATAATTTACCAATAATAACAAAAACCTTTAACCACTTATAAACAATACTTACGCCGTCATGTACCTTATTCAAAACCTAACTACTTGTTTAATTTTAACAACTAAAAGACTAGTGAATAAACATACTTTTAATTTCAAATTTTATTTCAACAAAATATGCATTCTAAATTCTAATGTAGAAGCAGTTTTATTAAAATTTTCAAATGTCAACGGCTCTTTTTCTCAAATTGTTTTTTTCAATATTTAAGTTTCTCGATGTAACGTTTTATCTGCTAAGCGCGGGAAACTAAGTCTGATTTTTTTACCTTGCTGCTCGAAATTCAGCATATTCACTGTTTTAAAGATGTGACTAAGGTAGTATATTTTTGATTTTATCTCAGTATTTTCAAGCTTTTCCAAAATTTCTCGAGCTTTACCAGCTTGTTTTCTGTATTTACAATCAACTATTTGGAACTTGAACTAGAGAAAGTTGATCACTTGTTTCGTCCAAATTATAAGCATTTCAAGACTGCGGCATTTTGACAACCATCTCACTTCTGGGTAAAGCAGCAGTGTTTTCAAGATTTTAGTTTTAAAGAATTGCACAAACATTACACCATTCATTGAGTTTGTCGCATGTATTACAGCATTCTGTGCCAAGTACATGGCCAAGCATTGTGTCGAGCTAAAAGCATCAAAAAATTAGCTATTCAGACACCAATCAAACTACTGCTGCAATCTAGGGATACGAGTAGCTACCTATTTGCTTACATGCACTTCCAACATAGTTTAATATTGTAATGTTTATAATTTTCAGAAACATTTTATCAAGAATTCATAAAACTCTCTGTGAACCACCAGAAGTTCCTGCTGGATCACCTATGGTGAATTCTGGTCGACCAGGAATAGTCTGGTCGACCACTAGAAATTTCTGGACCAGGTTGAGAACCACTGAGATAAACAATTTTAAAACCTTTGTTTATGAATGTAACAAACGTTTTAAATGCTAATCGTGATATTAATTAACGAAAACATTGTTCTACCAATGCGTTTCAGAATTTCTGTTGCAGCAATCAAAAAACAACACATAATCATTTTGCATAATCGTAATCGTAATTGCAGAATGCATAAGTAATCGTAATCGATTACTTTTAAATTTTGAGTAATCGTAATCGATTATATTCGTCATGTAGTCACCCTGTCCCTGTTCAGAACACGTCTATGAACCGAGTGTTTGTGCTAGACCGCGACACCAAACCGCGCGCAGTACTCAGTCATCAAATAGACAAAAGACAAGGCAGCTGTACCCAATGTTTTAGCACCAGAAATTTATCTTGAACCTGCAAGGCGCTTCAGTTTTTTGCGCGATACCACAAGATTGTGACAAAACGGGTGCAAATCGCACACGTTTTGTAATAAGTCGGGAATAGATAAATTGGTAAAACTGTTGTTGTAAAGCGTTGGTCATGTTTCGTCTCACAGTTGTTTAAATAAAAGGCTGCCGTCAACATACAATTTGTGTGACTGAGCTTCAATCTCCAAGTGTGAAAATACGCTAAAAGTGTAGTCATGTCTTGACTTAAAGTCCCCTTCAACTCCTTCCAATCTTTAGAATAGGGCATCAATGCCAGATGATCAGCATAAGCAAATAACTTCCTCGCACAACCATAAACTAAATCCCACAAGCACGAGAAAGCACTAAACTTACTATAGTAACTCAGCTTAAAATAGAAAGCAGCAATTACGTCAATTTAATAAACTTTAAGTGGAAGTTATAACATAGTGTTATCTTATTGCTGTAAAATCATGACGTAATTATTGAGTATTGAAAGAATATTTAAAAAATGATTAAACAGAAAAAAGCACAGTACTGAAATGCACTAGAAATTAAATTCTCAGTACCAAAAGCCCAAGTTAATATTTTAATTATATAGCGTGAGCTTGATCTACATGAAACTAAGCAATATTACTTCTTGTTGTTGTATTAAAATTTGATATCTTTATATCTTTATACACCACCAAAACTTATGAAAAAACAAAGTTTTACTATCAGTTACCATCACAAATACAGCTAACCATGTTTTAGTAATGTAACAACACCATCTGCCGCTTTGGATCTCAATACAAAATACTGCCTCTTTTGAAAGGTCTCTTCCCCATTTAGCTTACAAAGATACTTAACTATAGCAAGAAAATACCAACTCAAAACGAAATACTAATGCAATACAAAAAATACTATTAATATTATGTTCAGCTCTTGTTAATTTCAAAAATCAACTGGTCGAGCTTTTTCGGAAGCAACCTCATAAATGTCATCTCTTTATTTTATATTAACATTTAAACTATGTAGAAGTTTTCCCCAAATACTTAAAATTGCTAAATTCATTCCCATTTTTAAATCTAGCAATATTTAAATATTAGGAAATTATTGCCCGATTGTCCTATAAATAAACTATTACGAAATTCTAAAAAACCAAATAAAAAATGCCTTGAGAAATTTTTGAATGAAAATAAAGTCCTGTTTACTGGTCAATATGATTTTAGTAAAAATTATTCTGTAACCCACGCTTTCTAGATGTAGTTACAAACAAATACTATCTAATTCACCATAAATAACACACAGCTTTTGTCTTTATCGATCTTAAAAAAGCATTTGATTCAAGCATCTCATAAAATTCTTCTTAGTAATTTGTACCATTATGGCATGCGTGGTCCTGCTTTTGCACTAATTAAAAATTATCTTTCTTTAAGACATCGATTTGTTAAGATAAACCTTTTTTTTCTTTTTCAAAACTTACAGCATTGATGTTCCTCAAGGTTCAATATTATAACCATTACTTTTTTTGAATTTAAATAAACAACATCCCAGCTGCTTTAAAGCATTTCTTCAAAGCTTTTTGATGATGACACTGGCGTACTTTCAAAATGTTTTTTTGAATCCTTAAAAAAAATTTGGGAAAAAATTTTAAAAATTTTGGAAACTGTTGCAACCCCAATCAAACGGTCAAGTCTAATTCGAAGAAAAACCGATTGGATTAAGAGTTAGTTTTAGAGAAAAAGTAGTTGGTTCAAAATAAATTAAGTTCTTCTTGAGCATCTTAATAAATTTTTAAAAATTTAAAAAATTTTGGGCCCCCAAATAATTCGAGCTGCGTTTTTTTTCTTTTTATTTCTTAGAGCAAATAGTTTAGTTTCTTTTTTACTCTCACTCTAATAGATTTTTTTTTGAATTAAACTCGGGCCAAACAAACTCAAATTAATTGAGAAAAAAATTTTTTCCTGTTAATTCCCTCAAAATCTTATTCACTTTAATGTATTCTAAAGTAATTTGACTTTAGCTCTCATTGAAAAGTATAAATATTTTAGCTTGAAAGTAAATTCAGACATATTTTTTTCTTCATTTAATCCCCTTGTTCTTTTCTTCTCTTTACTTTATGCTCACGAAATTTCAGTTTTTCAACCTGAGGTAGTACCATTCTTTCATAATAGCAAATCCAGAACAATTTCAAAACAAATTTGCTTGTTTAATATCAAACTGTGGCTCATAAACTTGGACTTTTCCGGTTTTTTAATTTAAAATCTTTAAAAACTATATGTATTTAAAATTCTTTCACCTTGTTTTTTATTCTTTTTCTTCCATATTAGATCCTGATCACAACAGCAAATAATGTTTCAAAAATTCCGACGATCTAACAATATGTACGCTTGCAAGGTTAAAAAACAATTTTTGCTTGAAATAAATAATGCTCTTGATACAATCTCTTTTACTCTACATTGCACTCCAGAATAACTTTTGTCTGTGTGGAAGTGGAAGCATTGTCATGAGTTTGACCTCTGCAGATCATTACATCAAAGTCACTGCTTAAAACTCATAAAAAAAATTCAGTGATTTTTTTTTTAAATAACCGATGGATTGGACGGAACCACAAACTCTTTCAATTTTTAATAATCTTTAAAAAGACTGTTTACTTGAAAATTCTTTTGACCAACTCTGGTCAGAAGAATTCGTTGGCAAATGACCAAAGGCAAGAAAACCGTGGTTTATATACTGCAGTATTAAAAGACATTGAAAGTAACAGCGCCTCTGATTGATTGGAGAATCGATTGGTTACGCGCTCACTTGCGCCGCAAGCGAGATAGCTTCAATCCACAAACAAACTCTTTCTGGCGACAAAAAGAGGGTTCAAGCGACTCTATGAAGGTGGCTTCGATCGTTTCCAGATGAAAAGATGATTGTCCTGTAGCTAAAATAGAGAACCAGTTAATATCAAATTTTTCCGCACAAATTTATTTATCTGACAAATGTTGACCAACAGCCGAATCCAAAATATGTGCGTTTGAGTGGATTTACATTGGCGTCTAGGGAGATTTTTTTTAGGTTTAATTTTATCGCTAATAAAATTTGAAACATGTTGAATTCGTTCTTCCTATCGTTGGAACGTTCTACCAACGGAACTCCAAGTCATTACTCGTGCCACTGTGATAGTGCGTACATATGTAGGTAAAACGTTTAAATGATTGTAAGAACAAATTCGACAACATGTTCCAAATTTATTAGCAATAAAATTAAATTTTAAAAAGATCCCCCTTGACGTCAATGTAAATCCACTCAAAACACACATATTTTGGATTCGACTCTTGGTCAACATTTGTCAGAAAACAAAATTTGTGCGGAAAAATTCAACATTTACTGGTTCTCTATTTTGACTACAGGACAATCACCTTTTCATATGACAACGCTTAAAGCCACTTTTGTAGAGTCTTTTGAACGGTCGAGTCCAATTTGAAGAAAAACCGATTGGAGTGAGAATAAAAAAGAAACAGAATTAGTTGCTCTAAGAGATAAAAAGAGAAAAAATGCCGCGCAAATTGTACTTGCGGACTCAAAGCGGGCCTAAAATTTTATAATTTTTTTTTAATTTGTTAAGATGCTCGAAAAAAACTTAGATTCTTTTCAACCAACTGGTTTCTCTCTAAAACTAACTTTTACTCCAAACGGTTTTTTTTCAAATTAGACTTGACAATCTTGAACTCTCTCTTTGTCGCTAGAAAGAATATGTCTATGAAATGAAGCTTTCTCACTTGCGGCGTAAGTAGGCGCGAAACCAATAGCGTGCTTTTTTTCTCCAACCAATCAGGGGCACCGTTACTTTTGATGTCTTTCAGTCTTAAGCCCCATTTCCACTACGAGCGTGAAAAAGAGCATACTTTCTTTCTTTTATTGATCTTCGATTGAAGCGAGCGGTTAAAATTGAAGCGAGCGCAAAAAAAAGCAATAAAACAAACAAAGAATGGTTTTTTCCACGCTTGTAGTGGAAACGGGCCTTTACGTATATAAAGCACGGTTTTCTTACTAGTGGTCATTTGCCAACAAATTCTTCTGACGAGATTTGGCCGAAAGAATTCTCAAGTAAACAGTCTTTTTAAAGACGATTGAAAATTGAAAGAGTGAATGTTTTCGTTCATTCCGTTGGTTATTTTAAAATTCTGCGTAACCAAGAATTTATTCAAATCATTTTTTCTTTATTTTTTCTATGTAAAACATGGAAAAAATTCAAAAAAAAATTATTTTTGTCTCACTGCTGTAAATTTTTCTTTATCTAACTACAAAAGCTATTTGATCAAATTGAAGTAGAACTACAGCGGAGTAAAACGGAATCCTTTTTTTCCCAGAATAAAAAAATCCGATTGCCTGATTTAGATACAAATCGAGCTGCTTTGAAATGAGAAACACCAGACTCGAGTTTCGCTCTTGTTAGAGCCCGTCAGTGATGCTTATTTCACTGCGAATAGACAGAAAAAATACGTTCACTTTCTTTATCGAACACTGGGTGCCAAAACCATATTCTGATTATAAAATTGTTTGGCTATAACTTTCGAGGTTTCAACAAAGCTTAACTGGCTTTTTTTCTTTAGTTAGAATTGCCACGATAACCACAGAAAGAAAGATTTTTTTTGCTTGTACACATCAATTATAATCCGAAAAATTTTATTTTTTCTTTATTTTACATTTCTTTCTCAATTGTTTCATGAACCTAAAATTGCTCTACGAGCTCACTCAACTTAATCAAAGCATTTTTTTAATATTTTGAACGTTAGTGAGAAAAAAAGCAAGATTTTAAATCCCAGATTTAACAAAGACTTTAAAAACCAATATTTGCCTAAACTTATTCAGTGTACGCTGCAATTTGCCGTAAACGTATGCTTACCTACATTTTTTCCTCTACAGAAATAAATAGCAGTTTGCAAAAACTGCAAACTTAGTAGACTTTATTTACTTCTCTCAACAATTCTGTCGCTTTTAGATTTATCCGCAACATCCAATAGATAGTTTTGTCTTTGCTTGCCGTGCTTAATAAATAAACCTCTCTTCTAATCGTTTTTTGTTTTAATAAGCGATAAATTTCGTAACCTGCGCCTCTAAATTAACCAACATTGCAGGATTTGATGTAACATCGTTTAAAAGCAAAAACATGTCAATTTTCAAAATTTGCAAATGTTTGATATCTGTATAAAAGTTTAAATTGGTAGAGGTTTGAAAATGTTTACTATTTTATAACCCTAACGTCCTCGCACAACGACTTAAGTTTCCTTGTCCACTGGAAAAAGTCACTCATGGATAAACATGGCACGGCCCGTGCCTTATGCTTAGAGAAGACAAAGCTAGTCCAGAACTTTGAAGTAGCCTATGAGTTTTTTTGAACCCTTGCAGTGGATCTTTTGTAGCAAGATGACGAGTGTCATGAAGATGATGAAGAAGGCTCATCATAACCCTTCGATGTTTAATGAAATTGTGAACCACAAAAGGTTTTAAACTTTTTAGCACTTTGTATTTTGGTTTAAACCAATACAAAATTTCATTCGGACAGCAATATTCTGGCATTTCCAAATGCAGGTCAGAGTAATCACTTGACTGTTGCCTTAAGATTAGCTCCTTTGAAGCTTTTTTACTAGTCAAGAAGAAAGAGTCAAAGGCGCTATTCTTAGATATAGAGTTTGCTTTGCCAGTGCCAACAATCCTTGTTGAGAGATGAAACTTAAGAAAGCCAACTGGAGCCTCAACATTACTTTGACAAACAAATTCGCAAAAACTTTTTTGCTAATTGATTTACTTGCGGTGGATGAGGTTATTAAAATTTCTTACATGCCATCAAAAAATCAGGCAAATAACGGTATTTCGTGTTGGGACTCAGATTCCAAAACTTTCTATTCAACTTTTCTGCAGTTTAATAAGGGTTGCAGCTCACGTATGTCTTCTAAGTACAACCTTGCTCCACAAACTTAAAAGTAAACGTAGGAATCGATGATCTGAAGCTGCTTTGAATTTTTATGCACTGGTTGAAAAATATGGAGGTACTAGAAAAATCTTACTGAAAGGCACAAATCTCTCTTCGTCACTGGTTTGCTCTGCTCATGCTATTGCCAATAAGCAATTTTTTAAGGAAAATAAGAGAATGTTGACCGTGATTCACTTTGATTTGTCTAGCCAAAATTTGTGTCACGTTTGGAAATCCATAACACCAAACCACTAAACACAGTGAGCACAATTGAAAATTTTTCACACAAAGAATTCACTGCTGTTATCCATCACTTGAAACCATGTAAAGCTCCGGGGTCCAATTCCATCTGCTCAGACAGATAATCCAAGTTGGAGTTATCTTGAAGTCCTAATTATGTTGCTTTCTTTTTTTGTAGTGGCTGAAAAGGTTAAAACGGAAAAGATTAAAATTTTCTACGTGCATAAAGAATTAATTAATTATAACTCAAGTAAGAAATGGATCTAAAATTAAAATAAGGCGAAAATCTAGGACAAAATATAATTTAATAAAAGCAACTGACTTGACTAAAAACATTAAACATTCTTATTGAATGGATCAGGCTATCACCTTAAAATAATAGGTGCATATTCCTTATGTACGCTATGCACACTTATAGATTAACATTCTTTTGGCGGTTACACCTTTCAAGCACTTTTTAACGTTAATTTTAAGATTGCATAAACAATTGTTATATTAACTTTCAAATAGTTGAATTTTTTGATTGTGGCAAATTATTTTTAATTTGCGATTCCTTTAGGCAATGGTGCCCAATCTTTTGTGGATGGCTGGCGCGAAATTGCTGTTCATTAGCTCTGTGGGTGCTAAAAATACCTCAGCCTGATGGCGCCCGCGAGTATTCTATTGAGCACTCCTGCATTACCGATGCTAATATCATGCGTTTTGTTTATTTAGGTTAAACCCTCTGTTGGAGGAAACTACACATGCAAAGCAACAAATGTCGTTTCTTCCGTTTCAACCTCAGTATTGATTTATGGTAAAATAATTTTTGAACTAAAATAGTTATTTTAACTATTTTTGTTTATATTAGTTAATTGGATTAAGTTGATTGAGTTAGTTTAACCAGCGCAAAAATGTCATTCATATTATGAGCGCGAAATACATTTTAAAAAATTGCAATAATTTCCACGCCCAGCAAATTGAAAACCTTTTTAAGACATTTAAATAATTTGGTAACCATTAACCCAGAGGTTCCCAACTGAATCATCATTTTAAAACTGCAAGAGCGTCAAAACATAGCTAAATAATGACCAGGCCCAGGTAGACCAAGAGTCACCAAACTTTTTTTTGAAAAGGCCAACATGAGAAAGAATGAAAATTGGGGACGGATTTTGAATTACTTCAATGAAAAAAGTTTTTCTCTAAAGCAAATTGGTCAAACGGCAAAAAAATAGCAAAACTAGTTTTTAATCGCAAGTAATATTTTTTTGCTTTTCATTTGTTTTTAGCCTCGGGCTTTGTGAGTTTGTTTGAGAAGGGAATCAATTTCTTGTGATAATCTAAGACTTTAGTGCGTAAAATTTTAATGAAAGTCGGAAACCACTTTTTTAATTATTTTACTTCTACCAATCAAGAAATTTTAAGATTTTTTCCTGTACTTTCATTGTGAGTTTATATTGAGTGTTATTAACCACAAAATGGAACAAATGAATTTATTTTTTTGAAGGCATACTTTCTTACAAACCAGTATCACCAAAAGTAATTTATATATATTTCAATACAAATTTTGATGTAGTCGCGTTAGCATAGACCAATTTGCCGTAAATTTGCTATAATTGTTTATTGGCTCAACACACAAGTCTTTCCCTTTGAGCCTTCCATGGCATGATACCTTTAGTCAGAATACAGATTAAATTCGATTATGGGTGATATTTTAGTAAAAAGTGTGAAAATGGCTCTCTCATTAGAGCAATTTTTCTGTACTCCAACCCAGATTCCCGTATTAAATTTTCTATCGACCCTTTAATCCAGTACTTTTTAATCTTTTTTTCTGGAAATTGTACACATTTTTGACTAATCTAAGTGGAATTAAGTAAAGATTTTTTGGCTATCACTTTGTGCTGCTATTAACAATATTATATGTTTGTTATTTTTTAATTGAAGAAAAACAAAGACAAAAACGTCCTTACTTCAATCATGCATTTTTTAAATGTAGTTCTGTGACTTTATTTTTCCAGTAGACTCCAACAGTTATTTATTGACTCCCTGGCTATTAATTAATCCCCAATTTAACTTTTTTTTTATTTCTCTATCTCTTAGCCTTTCCAATTTGACCCTAGATATCAATTACTTTAAAAACCACTGCACTACACAATTGACAAGAGAAAACGATTATTGTGAGCCCCATTATCCAAACAAACTCCGTGTGTTCCCAAGTGTTATTATTCCCAAAACCAAACATTCTGAAATGAGTTAAAGTCAAAACAACAAAGAAATGTCTTAAACCTATTGACCCACAAAAACCAATTTGACTTTCCAGCAAATCAATTTTAGATAGCTTAAATTCAACACAATATTAGAGTAAAAATATGTATATCTGTTTCTTTCTCCAGTAAAAACAACTTTAAAGTTCTAGAAATAGATTTCAATGAAAAGACACCAGTAACTTTATGTCACAGACTTTGTTCGGGAATCCTAAAGGATCAGTTGAGCTAGGTAACCCGAATACCTGCGCTGAAACAAAGCTGCGTCTAATTTTATTTTATTCCGGCTCAAGAAGTAGTCTGCTATGAGCCAGAGGTTTTATACAGTTGGTTTGAAGGAAAGCTCGGATTGATCCTTTGAAGACTCTTTTTCACGAAGAAACAGAGACCACTGCCTCTAATAAGAACGAATGTGTTACAAAATTCACGACCGACAAAAATTCTATTCCACGCTTTGCCACACTGCAAAGCGAAATCAACACTATAACTTGATTCAATCAACACAAATGATTCTACCTCTGTAGAACACAACTCCAAAACATTGGCGCAAAATGACTTCAACACTCACCACAATATCCACCCTCTCTCAAAGCGACGCCCTTGCTTTATGCGTCTCTCTCGTATTTGTCTCTTTTTTGTGGTCATATCTCGCTACGTATTGCATCGCATTTATATATACATAGGTAGATAAAAGTCACGTGCCGACAAATTTACTTGTATATTCGGGACTTAGCCCGAATTTCCTGGAGAGAGCGCTACGCTTGAATGCGCTAGAACATCCCATATCCATCGAGATAGCGAAGCTTGGACAAAAACATATTACGTCATTCCTGTCGGGCGAGAAGAGAAAAAGACAAGAAGTAAATCAAGCGAATCGAGGCATTATACTATGCAATAAAGATTAGCGCTACACGGCGACGCAATTATTATTTCATAATAAAACTTTGGATTACTTTTAACGAGAATAAAGTACATTGTCATGATTAAAATCATTACGAATGAAGTGTGACACTTCAGCTGCAACAAACTTTAATCAAACTCAATCTTTTTTTATTAAAATTCTTTTTTCAACTAGAGCCGAAAAAGCAGGCTCAAAACAAAATCTGTTTTAATCTTAAAAAGACATTTAAAAACAGTTTATAGCTTTAGGGCTTGTTTTCACTACGCACGTGGAATGGAACATTTTTTGTTTGTTTCACTGTTTTTCTATTAATACTTTTTTCCGCGATTAACGCTAAGCAAAGCAAAAAAATTAATAAAAGAAACAAAAAAAATCCTTCATTTTAGCTCATAGTTGAAACGAGCTTTTACTCATAATAAAAAAAAACTTAATGCAAGTTTTTTAGAACATAATTAATTTTATAATGAGATAGAAGTGTTTTAGCCTGTATCATGGACAAACTATTAAGTTTAATAATAGCCATCGGGATGATAATTCATTTATACTCGTATAGTTAGTCAGTGCAAAGTTTTGAATGATTAATCGCAATTGTTGGCGATATGAATTGCGATGTGCAACGAAAATGAATGGCGATGTGAGAGCCAAGTTTTACGAAAATTGATCAAGTTGTTTTGATTTTGTGAATATATTTTTATAATCAAAATCTGTAATTTCTTTTTATCTGTTAAGAAAAGTTGTCTAGAGAACCTATTCGTATTTAGCCAGAATGAACTGTATTAAAAAACTTCAGCCTCGCCGGAAACTATTTCTAGAGCCGGCATAAATAAAAATAAACACAGCTTTGCTTTGTCGTAGGTATTTGGGTTACCTAGTTTAACTGGTCCTAAATTTAGTTTATCTAACTGGTCCATAAGTTCAACTAAATTTAACTGGTTCGTAAATGTAGTCTATTTGATGGTTACTGTACAACTTATCAGCTGATTAAACAGCTGATAAGTGACAGCTTTTATTCTTTTTAATATATTTTAGTAACAAGTTTTCCGATTGCTAGCAAGTTAAGCATCAATTGCTCGATGCAGCGAGGGAATAAAAAGTTTGCACAACATTTTACAAAAGAAATACAATTGAATACGTTAAAAACGGCGCGCAAAAGATAAGTTTGATAGATATTCCCCCAATGATAGAGCAAGAGAAATTTGATTGTTAATTAAAAATCAAAAAAACCTTAATTGCTTTTAAAATGTAGCAATAAATTGCAAAAAAAATTCTTTCAAAATTTTCTTTCGAAATTTTTTTCAGTTGAATACAGAGTTTAAAAAATAAATGTGTTGGTATCAGAGTTTTGAGGTTTCCCAAACAGTTACGTGAAGATGAGCATAGTTTGCTAGACGATCAAGCACGAGTAAAAAAAAAGCATAAGAATAATCGACACCAATAATTATAAAAACAGGGAACACGTGACACGACAAAATATTATTTGTTTGTAAGGAAAATTTTGCTTGCAGTACAAACAAAATTAGTAAAGAAGATCACTTCGCTTGGATCGGAGAGTGGTAAACGAGGTAAAGTAGAGCAAGTCACTGGACTTATCAACGTAATGTAATACCAATTTTATTCTTCTGCCGGATTGTGAGTGTTGTTGACAATAAAGTGAAGCATTTCTAACCTTAAATAATCCTTTACATTAGGGTGGTCAAGGAAGATAGGTTTTCCAAACAAATAAATTTTGGTCCCGATGCGCCAGGCACTTTTTATTTCGACGTGCAGATGACTATTAACAGGTGTCATTTACTTTAGGACAGCATTTAATATTTGGCGAATGACAACTTAAAGGCTTCTCTGGGAATGCTACAATTTTAAGACAATGTTCTGCAACATGTAATTTTAAGAGTCCGTTGCCGATCTGCACTGACAATTTACGGTAAACAAAAAAAGATTCTTAATGTGTAACGCTTTCGATCGTCAACAAGTTGACGCCGCTGAGCTGATCGATCGTCTTGCGGGAGGGCAGAGTGTGTTTAGTATATGTAATGTGTCGTGACGGCTGGGTTTCACTGCTCGCAAATTAAGAACAAACTATTACAGTATAACGTTTCGATTGAGAAGAATTTTTTCTTGATCTGCTAGAAACACCACTCAATTGCTGTCTGCTAATATTTCCTAATTCTGGAAAAATGAAATCGAATTGTTGGTGACCTCTGTAAACCATTGATTTGCTTTGTCAAAACAATAATTTTTATTTAATTTTTATAAACTGCTTTCAAATGAAACGATAAGTTTCAGGTCTTAAATGCCATCAAAAAGATTAAACTGCGACAAAATTAAAATTGTTCCACAGTAAATAAATTTTATATCAGCAAAAACTAGCCTGCATACAAGCTAATTAAAAAACTGTATAATTAAAAAACGGCACTGCGTACTGCATAATCTTTCATATCACTTATTTGTTTGTTAAACATTTGCGCATGTACTTTGGTTATTTTTGCAAAATGGTAACTAAAAAAGCTAAGTCCCAAAAAAAGTATTTTCCCTTTCTGGTCATAAGCATTTCAAAAATATTGATTGCACCTTAAAAAAACAAATAAATTTTTTTATTAGATTGTGCTATCTAAAGTAATTATCATTACAACTTTAAAATTTTTACTAGTAGAACTTAAATTACTCAAGAGGTTTGGGAAGAAGTTTATCTTTTTTGAGTTATAGGACAGATGACACTAAAGAATACCACCTGTGGCATGTCCATCGCGCACGTGAAACCCGAGCTCATTGCCCGACCATGGATTCGAGTTTTAACCTCTTATCAGGAACAAACCGCTTACTCAGGTTTAGTCGCAGAGCTGGTCATTTAAGAAGAGAAAAATCTAAGATTTGTAGCTTCTTCCAAATGCAAGGCTGCACTGATAAAAACGGCATTGTGCATCACGAACAAAAATGACCAGATGCTAGGAATATATTGAGTAATATAACAGATGGCACTACAGAGATCTCATCTTAAATTTAGATCTTATCTTAGATAATCTTAGATTTATCTTTTTCGCATTAAGATCTTTACAGAACGCTTTAGCTGCCCGACCATCGTTTCAAGTTTTAAATACTCATCAGGGACATTCTGCTAACCCAGGTTAATTTGCAGAGCTGGTTATATATGAGAAGAAAAATCTAAGATTTTGGTTTCTGTTTTTAAAAGAGTCATGCGTTGTCGGTAACCCAATTTAAGAATTAGTCATTAAGCGCAATTCTCAAGGTGCAAGGGAAATCACTCAGGTAGATCCAGCATCAAGCTCGCATCTTTTTGCTCATCTGTCAGAGTACTAACATGTCGGAATGCTATTATTCTGTTGCAATAGATTTCATTTGGTCTTGCATGCAAAATTTTGCAACCAACTTATCCGCTGTTCTCGCTGTGGAAAAGCCGCTCAGACAAATCTCGCTTCACAACTCATGAATGTCATTATTTAGGAAAAAATACATAATACGTGATTTTAGTACGTTTTATACACCAGGAAATTTAAAATATACAAAACCTTATGGTTTTGGGTCACAAGATTAAAACCTCAGTCAACTTTGAATGTTTATATCAGGTTTAATCCAGAACGAATATCCAACCAAATAAATAAGAGTTTTTTTAAAATAATGTTTTTTGAAGCTCTTTTAAAACACAACTCCTTACGTCTTTCTTATATAACTATATATTCTATGTCAGACAGGAACACAAATAGCTGCATTTAAAAGCTGTACAATTTTTGATTTTTCAATAAAATTTTTATTGTTCTTCAAAAAGTTTAATTTTTTGTTTTTAGTGCAACAAGAAGTTAAGATTGACCCCGAAAATCGATTGGAACTTGAACAAGGAAAAAACGGATCTTTATCCTGCAGTGGTACTGGTTATCCTGCTCCGGTACTTGTGTGGAGAAGACGACTTCGAAACAGAGAATCAACAAAAATTAGAGAAGGAAAACGTTCAATTTCAATCCTAACATTTGAAAATGTAAGTGTTTTTCTGGTTTGTTTCATTTTATTGATCAAAAATCGGCAGCTTGCTATTGGAACGTTTTTTATGGTCCCAAAGAACCATTGTTCTAGGCCCTTACTAATTGTAATAACAACCTTTTTTGTATTTATATTTTACAAAAAAAAATTTCAATACAAAATATTTTTCTAAATTTTAAAAATACTTAAACTTTTTCACCTGTTTCAAGAAACTCTATCCGCTTGTCCAAAAAATCGATAGGGATTTTTGGAAAGATAAATTAGGCTACCTTAGTCAAAATAGTTTAACTTTTATTTTAGAGGTGTCATATAGAGATGTACAGTCATGTAATAAAAGCTAGAGGCCAGATTCAGCGTCAACAAGCAAAATCCAATTTTCTCTTATAAGAAGGCGACTGATTTTAAAGCTTCAAATCTTTACGCACTCATTAGTTTGGTTGCGCTTGTCAACCCAATTTATAAATCCAAGTCAAAAACCTATAAATGAAAAAATAAAGTCACAAAACGCCCTTTTCCTGGTGACCGACGCTTATGTAAAAACCTTTTGATTGTTATACGAAAGAAAGTAAACAAATTAAAATTCAGACTGCTAACAATGCAACTTCATCGCAAAAAACGACTGACTATCACTGCCGTATTCTTGTTGAATTTTTCAAAGTTTTACACGAGAAAATAGTCATGTGCGTATTCCAAATTAAAAAGAACAGGAAAATATTTTCAAATTTTTCCATGATTTCCTTAAGATTTATAAAAGAGTTAAGATTTGGTCCATAGTGGTTTGAACCAGATAAAATCAAACTTGCCATTTTCATACTGCATTCCCTTGTCTGTCGGCATATTTCAAGGCACTACTAACTTCATTAACTTTTCTACAAAAGAATTTGATATTTTGAAACGGCTTTGGAATTTAAAATAACATTAAAAATTATTCTAAAAACTTTCTTGCTGGTAAATTATTTTAAAATACCAGTAAAAATCAAAAGTTTCATCCGAAAATCTTGTTTAAATTGGTAGCCTTAACACTGAAATTATCAAGATGTTTTATAGGATATAGAATCTTCCTTAAGCTATCGGTATGATTAAATTATCGGTTTGGATTTACAGCTTTTGTTCTAAAATGTCTTGACTTTCATTGAAATTTGGTTTACTTTATGTTCCCATGATGCAGAAATTTCCAGGCATTTGTTTAAGAGATTATTATGTGTTTTTGATTTTCCATCCTAGAATTTGGTGTTAACAAATTCTCTTGGTGTTAACAAATTCTAGTGAGTAATTCTAGTGTTAAAAACATTTTTGTCTATCTCTCTTGAGAAGGTTACACTAAAATGAATTGCAAAAATGAAATGCTATATTTCAACAACTTTAAGCCTGGCGGTGATTAACTATAAAGTCCTGTTTATTAAAGTTGAATAATACAATTAAATATTAGTTTTTTCTGTAGTTAATTCCAACGCAATCTCTTAAGGAAAGCTGGACAAAAACGTTCAAGCTTTTAAAACCAATCGATTCTACGATAAACAAATTTACCGTCTATGTGTCATCAAGCTGTTGATTTTTTAAAAAACCCAACGATTCACCAAAAAGCCACCATACTAACAAAACACACTCTCTGTTTGTTTTCACTTTCCTGAATAAGAACAATGTGGACAAGCCCTTTCCTCTAGCAATTAATCGCTGTTACTTTCTGTCTAACTTGATTTCGTTTGCACTACCAAAAAGCTCTTATAGAAAAAAAAAGATGTATTTCTTGTCACTAGTTGTGTTGTTTTGTTACTAGTTGTGTTGTCTTGTCACTTGTCACTAGTACTACAATGGCGCTAGTTATTGAGTAGGCGGAACATCTCTTTTTAAGAATGCAAGAAACTTAAATATTGTAAGTTTGTCCTTAACTAACCTCATAAGCGCTATGTTATATTCCCTGTACCTACAAAAATTGTGTTGGCTGCGGTACTACGACAGTTGATCGAACGACACTTGATCCAACGATACTTAATCGAAGGACATTTGATCAAAACGACACTTAATCGAAACGACATTTAATCGAAACGACACTTGATGGGAACGACACTTAATCGAAACGACACTTAATCGAAACGACACTTAATCGAAACAACACTTGATCGAAGCAACATTTAATCGATCAATCAACTATCGGGTGACGGTTGGCTGCCATGATGCTGCCATGATTGGATGCTTATAAATAATAGGTAATTTTGATATAAAACTCTTGTTTGTTAAGAAGTTTTTGACATTGATTTGGAAAGGTTTGATTCTGTGTATTATTTTTTTTAACTCTAAGCAAATAAACAAAAACTGTGTGAGCCAACAGTGGACCGCGATGAGATTTTCTGCGACCCGCTGAACAGCATCTTTTAGTTTCGTTTTCATTTGGCAATGTATAAAAAGCGATTCATATCGCTCGGCGTCTTTTTGCTTTTTAAAATTTGGTGCATATATTTTGCGGAGACACTCACCAAAATTCAATAAAAACCCAAAGAAAGATTAAGTCATGTGTGCAGATATTGATAAGAATTTTAATTTTTATTTTTATTTATTTTTTTATTTTATCTCTATATCAATTATTTTGTTTATTACAAACCCTGACAAACAGTTTTAAGCAGCAGTTCAAGTGATGTTAGTTATTGTCACAAACTTTACTGGGGAATCCAAAAGGACCAGTTAAACTGGGCAACCCAATTACCAGTGCTGAAGTAAAGCGTGAGACTGAAGTTTTTGTAGTAATAGTTAATTCCGGCTAAGTTCGAATTGATTCCTTGGAAAACTTCTTTCCGCAGGCAGATAGAAATTACTTTATCCAACTGTAATAAATATAATTTACGAAATTCACAAAACTTGATCGATTTACAAAAACCTGGCTCCCAAACTTTGCCAAAATTTCAAAACGGTTCCAGTGCCGAAAACAGCAAATAATCGTGCACCGACGAGATACAAGAATGAATTAGCACCTCGATGGCTAATATTAATCTTTAAATTTTGTCTGCATCAAAACTTAACAATTCCATCTCTCTATAAAATTAATTACGGTCACACAGGAGCAAAACTATTCCAACACTTATCAATTAACTGGAATAATAGAACTGAATTTTCAACTGGACTTATGGCTGGAATGATTGTGGAATAAAATAAAATCAAAACGCGCCCTTAAATAACATCACGTCACGCGACGCTAGATTATAAGCGAATTTTCTGAAATAACGTGAATTTCTCCAAATAGCGATTAAATTAAGGTCACAGCTAACAAAAGCCAATCAGAGACGCGCAACGGTGAACGGATTGAGTAATTAGAAGTCTTTACATTAAATGAAAAAATTTTATTAATAAGTGCGGAACACTTGAGAGAGAAAAAGAATATCTTAGAAGCTAACAGTCACGTGCTTTTAATCTGCTTGACATGTGCTTAAGATTACAATTAATAAAATAAATAATTAGAATAGTCATAAAAGAGCTTGCAAATACATTAAATTAAATAGCGCTTTACCGACTATATAATCAATACTTGATATAAAAAAGTTACGTCATACTAAAATTTAAAATCACAGAAAAAACGAAAAATTAACTGTAGATTCATGCGGTTAAGATCAAGTTATGTATGAAGTGTGAAAGCCATTTATTAACATTTGCAGTCAAAAGATACTTCTCAACATCGACTTGAGAAGATTTTTTGGCTTATGTACTAACAAATTGCTACCATCAGCCTTATTCAATTAGAATCAATAAAACTGATGATGCTTATTTAACCAAAATCGATTTTATAGTGTTTTAAATTTTTAATAAACTTAAATTTCTTCATTTTTTGCTGGGTTAATTTTGTTGATGTTCTAGATTTTTTTGTTTAATATTTTTTACGCTGATTTTTTTGAGTTGTGGATCTAACATGAAAATTTCTTTAAAGGTGATAAGTGTTCTGTACTAATTTCCTCCAAAACTCAAGTAAATCTTTATTTTGAAATGCGTTTTTTAACCTGACATTGTGCTTCCGAAAAACTAATAATTCCACAGCAAAAAAATCTTTTAAATTATCAAGTGCGACCAAATAGTACATTAAACTTTGATTTTTGAAGAAGCTTCATGGCCACATTGGTGGTTGGATTTAAATTCAACGCCTCTTACCATATCCATATCCAGTTACCATATCCTTTCTGAGCTGTATCTTTTTAACTTTAAGTTGAACGCTTGCAAATATTCTTCAGCAAACAAACCAATTGTCTGCATCATCATTTTACCATTGAATACAGTTTATAGGGTAGGTAAATAGGTTGCACACCATGTGAGATGCCTTAGTTATTTCTTTAAATTGTCAGGAATTGCTTATATATACGTAAACACACTTGTTTGTTGCCTGCGTGCAATCAAACATTGAAAAATATAACTGTGTCTTTCTATTTCAAAAATATAACTCTATATATTAGTACAGAACACAAAGGTCACCGTACTTTGTTATTTAATTAATTTGAAAATATTTCTCTTAATCCCGATTTTTCTACTGAAGAATGCGAGTTTTTTTTAGGTTCTATTAGCATTCGATTGGACTATTAAACAGCTAAATAGATTCACGTAGCTATTCGCTTACAGACAGTCTACGGGCTAGCTTGAAATAGTTTAACATTTACTTTATAAATTAACACTAACTGATTTTTGCGTATGTTCAAGGCAAAACACATTAATAAATCTTTTGATATTGTGCTTTAAAGCATAATCAGTGTGAAATAAAAAAAAAAGTATAAAAAGGCACTATGATATTATAAGTTTCCAGTAATTAAATAAAATCCGAAAAAATAATAGTTGAGAGCCGTGCTTGAGAATTATTGGATAAATCATTGGAAAATTAAACGTGTAATTTAACATCGATGTAAATGTTTAGGTTCAACTTCACAACATGGGAACTTACATTTGTACTGTGGAAAATACAAATATACGCAAGGAAGTGTATGTATATGTTGGAGGTGAGCTTTGTGATGCTACAGATCATGAAAAAAAACAGCAGTAGGAAAAGCATTCTATTAATTTTACTCCCAAAAAAACATTCAGCTTTTTATTTTATTTATTACAGTTTTTTATTTTAAGCAATCATTAAAGTTATTGGACAGATGGCACCAAAGAGTAACACCGTGGCATTGTGCATCACGCACGCCGAACCCAAACTCATTGCCTGACCATGGTTGGGAAGAAATATCTATATGGATGCTAGAATTGTATACATATAGATCTAATATATGTATCTAATATAATACATCTCTATAAATATAATATTAATTTAGATTGAAACACAACAAATAAAAAATTTTAAAAACCGCAACAATCTGTTTCGCCAAAAAAACGGTTTATCAGGCGATTATCAGTAATAAAAACAACAAAAGCAAAAGTAAATATGCAAATATATTAAACGAGAAGTAAACGAAAAAATAGACAATTTAAAAAATTCTGACTATAAATTTTTCCATGTTAATTAAAAATTTTATAAATTTTCAAATTGTCTATTTTTTAGTTTTATTTCTCGTTTAATATATTTGTATATTTATTTTTATTTTTGTTGTTTTTATTACAGATAGTTGTCTGATGAGCCATTTTTGACGAAACAGACTGTTGTGGTTTTTAAAAAATTTTTCATGTGTTGTGTTTTAATCTAAATTAATAAACAAATTTTACTCTGATTTTTATCATTTGAGAACTGTCACAGTTATATTGAAAGAACTTATTTTTGTAAATATATGTATTTAGCTATTTTAATATAAACGTATGTGCTTTCAGTTTAGCTAATACAGAGCTCGATGATCAAGATAAGAGCAAAATCAAGATAAAACAGTACACATAAAAATTTAAAAAATTTAAAATTACAACAGTCTGTTTTGCCTAAAAACGGTTCATCAGACAATTAGCCTATCTGAAATATAATAAAAACAACCAAAACAAAAATAGATATGCAAATAAATTAAACGGGAAATAAAATTAGAATTAAATTTACACGTAATAAAATTCTAATTATTCAAGATTTATACTTATTCAAGACTTATTATATTTATTATATTTAATTTTAATTTAAATTTTATTTCCCGTTTAATTTATTTGCATATTTATTTTTGTTTTGTTGTTTTATTATGTTTCAGATAATTGCCTGATGGAGCGTTTTTTTCGCGAAATAGATTGTTGCAATTTTTAAATTTTGAATTTTTATGAGTGGTATTTTACCTTTATAAATATATATATAATAATAAAAGTGGCAAGACTGTCAGTAAAGAGCTCAATGAAAACTCAAAGCATTAAATTAAAGTACAAAAGCCACAAAAGAGATTTTATTAAAACCTCAACAGTCTGTTTCGCCTTTTCGGCTCATCAGGAGGTGATTCTAAACGCAGACGAAAAGTTAAGAAAAAACGCACGAAAAAGCTAATTATTATAGTAGAGCCAAAAGTAATAATATTACGGATAAAGGAAATATACAGTAAGTTAATTAAAATAAAATAAAATAAAATTGAAAATTTAAAGTTTACAAATTTAAAAATATTTGAGTAAGCAAGCTAGTTGTAAGGCTCAAAATTTAGAATTTAGGATTTTGTAATCAAACTAAACATTTACGTATCTGACGTTGCAAAAAACTGACTGGCGATCAAATTACAAATGCGCGGTAGATAGTGGGAGAGAAAGAACATTGTAAAAGTCGCTGTCCGTTCACGCTTCGCTATTTCCTTCTTTTACAATGTTCTTACAATGTACTCGTACATCATGCATACCGAACCCGAGCTCACTGTTTAATGTTACAGATAGTACTCTTTGGTGTAACCAGTCCTATACCTCGATATACCGGTATTTCTAGCATCTGCTCAGCGGCGCGCGTGCCGCGTGCCGCTTCTATCAGTGCAGTAATGCATCTGGTAGAAGCCACAGATCTTAAATCAACAAAGTTTTAAAATTTTATTAAAACTTTATATTAAAACTTAAAAATTTTATTAAAACTTCATATTAAGACTTAAAAATTTTATTAAAATTGCATATTTTCAAAATGTTGTCTGCTATACTTCAATTACGTTTATACAAGGACAATTATTTGCGCTAAAATTATGGCTTCAATTGTACAAAAACAAAATTTCAACGTTTTTTTCTTCTTAAGCATGATCAAAATAATTTTTTTAATGTTTTTTTTTGTTTTAGTTGTTCTTTTGTAAAAAAATTAAACTTCTATCTGATTTTAAAGCCTCTTACCGATTAAAACAATGAATGGTTGTTCAAGCTTACCGACTAAAGCAACAAGTTCAAAAAAACAAAAACGTTTAAGTTCCATTTGTATAAAGATAGCTGTTTAATAAAACTGAGCAAAACTTTTTTCATTTTTTCAAATGCGCGCCAACATTTTTAGCTCTCTATTTAGAAGATTGATATCTTCTAGAAACGTGACCGCTTACGGTTAATCGAGGCCCAATGTGGCCGCTTTGATATTTTTTGAATTTGTCTGCCGCCTGTTGCTGAACATACTTTTGATATATTACGAGACCAAACGGTAACACTTTATCCACCCAACTTCTTAAAATCAATATTTTATGTCACAAAGTAAAAATAAAACCAATACCCAATAAACCCACAGTCTAAGAAGTGTAGAAAGCATACTGTAAAATACTAAGAATAATAAGTCATCATCTGATGTAAATCCGATAACACAATTAAAGTAAGACTAGAAACAAATATTTAAGAATATCTGTGCGGAAATCAGTTTGACTTTAGAAAGGGAATTTGATGTCATAGGAGTCCTCAGAACTCTGTGTCATAAATCAATGAAAGTAAAGACGATGTATGTTGCGTGCATTTAAGAAAGTTGATTAAAAGAGGTTAATAGATATTCTGTAAAAAACAAGATTAGCGTAGGACCAAGTGATTAAGAGTGCCATATTGATGCAAACAGAATGGATATGATATCTTGGCAACTTTAAAAGTAGGTTAACAGCATGATAGTTTCTCTAAGTACAACGACTCCAACAATTTCCGGCAAGTTAGGAAGATCGTCGTCGTCGTCGTTTGAAGGGCATCCACTCCAGGCCAGACACAAACAGAACTGGGGCCGAGGGTTTATCCTTTTACTACCCCAGACTGCTGCACTGCCTGGATCAGATGCTGGCAGTGGTGTTATTAAGCCAGCATCGAGTTTCGTCATCCAAAACCGTCAGACCTCGTGCTCCATGTGGTGCCCGATGTATGGGGCACATTGTTAGTACATGGTCTGCGGTTTGCTCAGAGGCGCCACACTCGCAATTCGGTGAAGGAGCGAGACCCCATTTGTGCATGGACGAATGGAATCGCCCAACACCAGTCCGCAGGCGGTTGAGCTTAACCCAAGCTGCTCGGGATAAGCCCATGCCAACAGGCCTGACATTGGTCCCGGGCACAAAAGCACGGAGCCTGGAAGCACTTTCACAGTACTCCGCGTTCCATTTGTGATTTGTCCATTCAGAAGCGCGGATGCTAATTCTGGCAAGATTGTCCAAGAGATTCCGCGCACCTGGCACAAACGGGCGTCTGGATCTTAGTCTCACTTGGCCAGTATCTGAGGACCCACTTAAAAGACCATACAAGATATGATCGGGGTCCAGAGATCCACGGTAGGCCAAGGAGAGTGTCGCTCCCAGTCGGCGAAGCTCAGCTGGCTGGATGCCTGAAAGTACAGGTAGGTGGTCCGTTAGAGTGGGACGCAGGCATCCAGTAACTATGCGCAAGGCGTGATTCAAGTCACTGTCAATGAGGCAAGTGTGAGCACTGCGACACCAGACTGGCGCACAGTACTCAGCTGTTGAGTAGACTAGAGACAAGGTGGCTATGCGTAGTGTTTTAGCACCAGCACCCCATCCCGAGCCCACGAGTCGCCTCAACAGTGTGACGCGCGATGATAGTTTTTTGCGCAATGCCACTAAATGGTGACGAAACGTGAGCAATCTGTCCAGTTTTACCCCAAGATAAGTAGGGGTTCGACAGAACGGTAAAAGTCTACCATTGTTGTAGACCTTTAGCTCACGTTTGGCCTCTCGGTTATTTAAGTGAAAGGCTGCCGTCACCGTCTTAGTGTGACTGAGCTTCAACCTCCAAGTCTGGAGATACGCTGAAAGTGTGGACATGTCTTGGCTTAATATCCCCTCCAAGTCCTTCCAGTTTCCAGAAGATTGCAACAATGCTAAATCATCAGCATAAGCAAACTTTCTGGAAATCATGGAAGGAAGATCGTACGTATAGATGTTAAATAGGAGGGGAGCCAAGACCGATCCCTGAGGAACGCCGTTTTTAAGACGGCGTAGCCTGCTTTGCTTGCTGTCACCGGTGGTAAGGGTGAAACTTCGATTTCGGACAAGCTCCATGATCATTTTAACCATGTGCTTATCCGGAAGTAGTCTCAGCAGCTTGCAGGTAAGGCCACGGTGCCAGACAGTGTCATATGCAGCTATCAGATCGATAAATACGGCACCGGCCTTCTTTTTAGCCTTGAAAGAATCCTCGATGTTCTGGGTTAGCAGAATAACTTGATCCACGGTTGACTTCCCGCGTCGGAACCCAGCCTGCTCTTTAGGGAGCAGTGGATCAATTAATGGTTCAACGCGGGCGTAGATAAGCCTCTCGAGGATTTTGTAGGGGACACAGAGCAGAGATATCGGTCAATAGCTCTTTGGGTCCCCCACGGGCTTTGTTGGTTTTGGGATCGCGACCACAAGCGCTCTTCTCCAGATCTTGGGAATTTTGAGTCGGCGCAAACAGGAAGAAACGAAGTCACGTAACCAGGACTTCAAAGCAGCTCCAGCATGGAGTATAAGCTCGGGGCAGATGGAATTAGGTCCCGGAGCTTTACCTGGTTTTAAGTGTTGAAGAGCAGCAGCAAATTCTCTCTGTGAAAAATTTTCAGAGATATTTACTGCGTCTGGTGTTGTGGCTCTCCAAAGGTCAGACACTTCTTGAGAGACAAGTCGAGATGACTTGCGATCAACAGCCTCGTATTTCCCATTTCTAACCAGCTGAGATGCAATAGCATCGGATGAAACGGGACAGTGACGAGAAGAGTGTTGTGACCTACCAGTAAGGTTGTTCAAAATACTCCACGCTTTTCGACTAGAGTGTGAGAAGTCAATGCTCCGAACTGCTTCGGACCATCGATCCCTCCGCTTTCTGTCAAGCTTGGCAAGCAGAGCTGTATCACCCAAACTTGAGTCGTCTCCCTGAGGAGACTGCAGATAGGTTTTATAGAGGGATTCACACTCTGCATCCCAACACGGAATATAGTTGTTTCGATAACCGCGTGGGATAGTCTTTTTGGCTGCTTTCTTAATGGTGTTACAGAAGTCCTGGTAAACCGCGTCCACATCAAGTAAATCAGGCGGCAACAAAGTCTTTGCGAATTTATTCGTCAAAGCAATGTAGTGACTCCAATTGGCCTTGCGGAAGTTCCATCGCTTAACAGGCATGCTTGGCACTGCCATAGCAAACCTTGGTGGTGTAATAAGCGAAGGTCGATGTTGTGACCTGGGGAACTTGTCAAGGACACGTCTATCCGGTAAGCGACTGTTTGGACCTACGCTAGCGAAAGCTAGGTCTGGATTGGTGCCAGTGTTCCAGCGGCCGGAATAAAAACTGGCAGCGTCCTTGGCATTATATAGCAGGGCAAGACAATTAATACTTGCCCAGCCAGCCAAGCACTCACCGTCCGGACTGTTGTCATCATAACCCCAGTCAGCATGACGACAGTTAAAATCGCCAGCGTAAAGACAGGGGTGAGGAAACACTGGGAGATCCTGAATTCGCAATCGCGTTGGCGGCGGTTTGTAGACGTTGACTATTTTATAGCCATCAACGTCCACACACAGCCACTCGATGTCCGATGTCGGTGGAGATTGGTCCAAAAGCGTGTATCTCAGTCGCTCGTGGACAAACATGGCAAGGCCATGCTTCGTGCTTAAAGAAGACCCAGCTAGTTGGTAGTGTGGTAGCACCAACTTCTCTGCATCAGTGCAGTGGGTCTCCTGCAGTAGGATGACGAGTGCCTCAGACTGCATAGCGAGGTGATGAAGAACATTCATCTTGCTTGCAGTGAGGCCTTCGATGTTCAGCTGAAGAATAGTGGGTCTTCGGAACTTGTTGGCAATGTGCCCTTAAAAGGGCAGTTTTATCCTGACATTGCCTCGTCCTGAAAAGGACGTTTTCCGACTAGCAGACCCACACTGAACATCGGAATGGGTGGATACCCTTCCGTTTTGGTAGGTTTGGTTTCGGTCTGTCATTTTAAAATCAATGAGCAGACTTACTCACGGCCCAGGCTGCGTGAAAGCACCTACCATCTGAGCCAGTTAGGAAGTTAAATAGTGATCATAATAAGAACTAAGTAGAAGAATAAGAAGCATATAGCGAGATTGTATCTAAAGCAAGAGACACAACGCATGCCAAGTAAAAAAAATTGTAGGCAGGATTTACTCTTTCTCTGCTTGTTTAATCTGTTCCATACTTGGTTAATTAGAGAAGCAATAAAAGCTGCCATTGAAGAGATAAAGGAAGGTCAAAAATTAGTAACCCACATCCGATATGCAGATGATTCCAGTAGAATCTTACTCACAGGAAGTGATGTGCAAAAAACTGAACAATGTGTGGAACATGCAAAAATTTACAATATGAAACTGAACGCTACCAAAACTGAAGACTTGGTGAGAGTAGTAAAGAAAAGAAAAATCTTTGAACGTATACACGAGTATACTGCAGAAGGCAGAAAGATCAAGGAGGGTGGCTACCTTCAGATACTGGGATGTCTTATAGACAGCCATTTTCATTTGATCGTTTTTAGTTTGTTTTAGTAAAATTTTGACGTAATAATTTTGGCTTAATCAGAAAAGTTTTTTCAACAAATTTTGGTTTCAATGTTGTAGAAACTGCAATTTAAATTGGTTTGAAGAAACTATAATCGCATTTAGTCGTCTACAAAAAGATAAAAATTTGAATTTATTGTATAAATTGGTAATCTACGATAACGAACACCACAAAAAGCGTTTCTCTACACAACAATTATTTCTTAACTTTAAAATATATTTATAAAACTATTGTCATGCATCAGCAACAACGATTTTGACATAAATTTGTTTTATAATAAATTGCATTAAGATATAAATTTTCAATTTATTTACTTGAGGATAATATTTAACTTTTATCCGAAATGCAAATTGACAGACATTTTTTAAAACCCCCAAGAATCATAAATTGAAAATCGTGCGGGCGGAAGTGAGGAGGATAAATCTGGAAAAAGAAGTGCGAAGTCAATAGAATGTTATAAAACTTGTAAAACGTACAGTATATTGCTGATTCTAAACTTATAAAGAAAAAGAGGCGCAAAGTTCTAAGAACGGCAAAGTCAAAAAACTTTAAGAATCCTTACTGTAGATTGTAAAAAAAAAATATTCAAAGTATTTATATCTGGTCAAAAAAGTACAAAAATAAGCAAAAATTAGTTTTTTGTGAATGAAATTTGACAATGCAAATTTTGACTTAGTTTGACACATAAAACGATTGAGAAGACTCTTGAGCAACCAAAATCAACGTAATATAAATTTGATAAACTAACTTTATTGACTTTCGCGGGACCATTTTTTATTTTTTTATCTCTCTATTTATTCTCCTGACTCGCAGGAAAGCGACGGAGGCGGTAATACATAGGGCAGGCAATTACCCCGACCTGCTTCCGGAGATGCCAAGATATTGTTGTCCGCTTGTAATTTAATATAGATATGACTGTAATTTATAACTGCTTGCAAGACGCCAAGCAGGGAAAAGTGCCCTAAAGTGTCTTTACCAAGGACACAACAGAATGGCGCGAGTAGGTTTTGAATTGAGACCATGTTGATCACAAGCACGGCGCTTTAACCACTTGACTACACTGCCGACACTTTATCATGAAGGCTTGCATATTTGCAACAAAACAATTTTCTACAAGAAAAAAACCATGAAGTTTTGCGAGGTAGAAGTAGAACTCAGGTATAGGTTAATTAGATATTACTTATCTAGAATAGCCAGAGAGACATCAGCAAGACAAACATAAAGTTTAGGTGCTTTGAAAGGTGGATATGAAGAAGATTATATGGAATATTATGACAGAATAAAAGAGCTGTTACACAGCACACGCAAGATAGATAAAAATTGATGCAAAGCGTCCAGGATAGAAAAAAAGTAGACGGGAATACAATCAAGTAAAAGTCATTCATTCATTATTTATTTATAACACAAGCTTTTGATATCATGGAATCGCAACAAACCCGATTTCGAACTGGATGGAAGAAGTCAATTAGCTTTGATTGCACGTCATTTTTAAGAAAGTCTTTACGATGTCCACATATGTAATTATACGCTGTCTTCGTAATTTTTGGCCTTTTTTTCTCATTGAAATCGAGAAACATTTTATCTTTTCTTTTTTAATAAAGCGACCCACAAAATCTAGTTGTCTGTTTTTAATGGTCAAAAACAACTCTTCTTTTACACTGGTATTTGACATTAACTGCTCCTTGTTAACTCGATTGACTTACAATATCTTAATCATTCTCCGCAGGAACCATATCTTTACAGCTTTCAATTGTTTTGTCAATTTAGTTGTTAAAGTCCAAGTTTTATAACCGTAGGTTAAAACGGACCAAATACAACATTTTCTAGAATCAGATTATAAATTGAAGCAAGATGTAATGATTGTAAACTCTGTTCCCATCTTTGAAAATTATTCTTCGCAATTGCAATTTTTTTTGCATCTCTTTTACTTTACCATCAGATGTGATCAAGTTGACGAGATAAATGAAGCAGTTTGTTTCTTCAATGACTTTGTTGCTCACAATAAAATAACAATGGGTTGTTTCCGCTTCCTTGTTGACATCTAGCTCCAGTTTTAGGGCCAATTGCATCCCTTCTTCAGCCCGTTTTCTTGAATAAAGCTTGTAAAATTACTTCGGAGATTGCAATGAGTTTGTTATCGTCCACGTATCTAATGTTGTTAATGTTGACGCCGCCTACCTAACACTTTTTCATCATCAAATTCTCCCACTATACCTTTGTTGAAGAAATTGAAGAAATCGATGTACAACCGTAGACCCGTCTAATTACCAATCCACGTTTATTCTGCGAGCCTCGTCTAATTCAGGTTCAAACCTGATCTACGTTTATTCTTACTGCGGCAGTTTGTTGCCAATATAATTTTGTGATGAGTTGCAAGTCTTTGCCATCGATATTTCCATCAGTCAGGGTTTGAACAATTTTATTTGTTGAACTTTTTCAAAACCTTTGATACAATCAATAAAGCAGTGGTAAAGATCTTGCCGATATTCAATAACTTGTTCAACTAACATTCTTAAAACGAGAGTACTATTTCTTGTTCACAATCAGGCATAAAACAATAATGTAAATCAGCGACTTCTAGTATTGACTTATTTCGAATTCTTTCAATGATGATGGTTGGGAGTAACTTTAAAACAAGACTCATCAAACTGATAGTTTGAGGACCTTTGTATTTAACTACCCTGGCTTTTTCGGCAACGCAATAAAAACTGATTGCAATAAATCTTCTAGAATACCCATCCAACAAAGTTATACAAAGCATGCAAGACAAGCGAAGACAAGACGATTATACAATTACAAAGAACAAATGCGAAGACAACCTGTACGGGATCCGTACCGATTTGGCCATGGGCTCTACAGTAACCCCGAGTGAGCGTATCGCAGAAATTTTAGGTGCTTTAACCCTTTATGCCCAGTGTACCCTTTTTGAATCATTTAAGAGATAAACTATAAGCATCATTTCTCTTTTAGATAACAACTCACTTTTTATGGAAGATAGTGCTGGAAGCATTTTCATTGTGATTTCGTGCGAAACTACTATCTTCTCTTTCTCCATTATTTTCAAGCTTTTCGTGATCTTATCCTTGATTATACTTAGAGCAAGGGTCGGGAACGTTTTTGTAAGTAGAGGCCACTTTAGCGTATCCTTTTCCCAAAAAGGCCACAAACAAAAATTTTGCATGTACCTATTCAAAAGTTATATTGCAACTATTGGTAAACAGTTAGTGGCGTACTGTTATCGATTCAAATTCTAATCTGGTAGCCCTTAATTTGATCGCAGACTGGGGCATCAAATGCTATATATCTTCGAAGCAAGCTTAAAAGAGGTGACAAAAATACTACTGTTGGTGACATTTATACAGTATTTATTATTTACATGAAAATGCAGATTAGATTACAAAGCACAAATGAAAAAATTACATATTAACTTTAAAATATACTTTAAAACACATCACATTAATTGAAAAAATCTCATTAATATTTAATGACTTCTTAAAATTGCTTCTGTTGTATTAGCATTGGAATATTAGGTTTTATTGAAGATGTTTTGAGCTTCAATTGGCTTTCGAGGCGAACGTCCTTCATCTGAGTCCTCAAAACATTTTTGATTTGTTTCATGTCCGAGAATGTTGCTTCACAAAGATATGTCGAGGGGAAACATGAAATCAATGGCCGTGCATGTTCACGCAGGCGGAGGTATTCTGTCGCTCTCTTCCATATTTTTACAGGGTCTTCTTTATTGTTGAATTGTGATATCACAATTTCATCTTCGGATAATTCAATAAGCTCGATTTGAAGCTCTTCTGGTGCATTATTGAAGTCAAGTATGTGAGGTTGAAAAGCTACTTGTAGATAAATTTTATGCTTTTGAAAATCCTGGAATCTTTCATTACATTCCATGATCAGTACACCAAAAACTTTTTCATACCTTTCAAATGTTCTTCAGTGTTCTCTTTCCTTTCCTTTATTATCTTAGTTAACTCGGGAAAATGATTTCCCAAAACTTTTGAGTTTTTAAATAATGATTAGAAGAAAGACAACTTCTTCCTAAATGCCAAAAATTTTTGCCACATATCGTAAATAGATTTATTTCTGCCCTGGAGTGAAGCATTTAACTCGTTATGCTTTGACATGATATCACACGGAAAGGCAACATCCTGAAGAAAATTCATATCTGATAATGTGCAATTTTGATTGTTATCGCAATAGAGATCTATTTTTTTTTACGCAGAGACAAAATGTTTTCTAATACTTGACCTTGTGACAACCAGCGCACTTTTGAATGGTAAGGCAAATCTACACTGAAGATCTCATCATCTAGCATGAGTATATATCGAAACCGGCGGTGCCTCATAGCATTTTCTCGGATAAAGTTCACTATGCCCACAACCTTTTTCAAAGTGTTATCGAGAATGACAGATTTAGCACAGAGATTTTGCTGCTGCAAAATGCAATGAAAAGAAATAAGAATAGTTTGATTGAGTTCTTTTTTGTGATAAGCGACAAACCCTTCTCTTTTTCCAGTCATACATGGCGCACCATCTGCGCATATGCTCACTATGTTTGTGATATTTAGACCTTTCTCACAAAACTTCTCTTTGAAATTGTTGAAAACATCGATTTCTCGTGTCCTCCCTTTGAGGGTACCCAAAGCAAGTAGCTCTTCATATACATCAAATTCCTCGGTTATAGCACGTACAAAATATTACTTGTGCAAAATCAGTTGCATCTATTGATTCATCCAAGGCTGCGGAATAATAAGTTGTATCCTTTTGAAGTATGTTTGCTAACTCGTTTGTAATATTTTGTACTGATCTGTTTTGGTTCTTCTTGATAGAGGTACCTCTTTACCTTTGATAACTTTTTCTGGATCTAAGCATCGTACAACTTCAATAACACAGTCCTTTACTAGCTCTGCATTACTAAAAGGCTTACCTCGTTTTCCAAGCAAATATGCAACTTTGTAACTGGCTTCAATTGCAACTTTTCCTTGATGACTTCTGTAATGTTGATGTGCATTGTACTTCTTTAGTGTTGAAATTACTACATCACACAACAAACATTGCTTTTTATCATTGACGGACACGACAAAATACTGTAATTCCCACTCATCATTAAAGGCTCTATTTTCTTCTTGCAATGTGTGCTTTAATTTCTTCGACATAGCAAGGACTCACGTAAAACTTCTATCCAATTCAAGATGCACTGACAGATTAGTTGCCGAATATTTTGTGAGTCAGTCAATTGATCACACAAGATTCGCTCATGCAATGCGAATACACCGCAAACTTAGTGAGCTGGCTGAAAGAAACTTTTATGACAACAGTTAAATTAGTAGATGATAATATACAGTACGTACCTGCAAACAGATACGATTTTTAATTGAATGATTAAAATTCTAATTAAAGTTAACATTAACATCAATAGCATTATTCTTCGACAACATTAACAATAGGCGATTCAAAAAATTTTGAATTAGTGTAGTATCACTGTAATAATAAAGTAATAATCTAAACTAGCTGAACCAAACTAACCACGTTTTTAAGCGAATGAATTAAACATCAGATCAATGATATATTAATGTAAACATAACAAATACGCGCATTATCATTGATAAATATTGGTTCTGTAGCCTAATGTTTTTACATGTTGTAACAGCTTTCAATTTTTTATGGCAATTTTTGAAGTCTTCTCCATTTACAGACTTTTCATGAAATTTATCATAAATCATACCATATTTATTCACAGAAGGCCGCACTTTTGGCTTGGAAAGCCGCACGCGGCCTATAGGGGGCAGATTCCCCACCCCTGACTTAGACTTTATTATTGGAGATACCTGGTGGTTTATTACGCTTGTTTTGGAAAAGTTTTTGAGTATATCTGTTCTAGCGGCCACGTATTTTTGAGAAAGAGAACTAATGCTGTCACTTCCTCAAAGCCTAATAATTGGAAAAAATAGACAGGGATAAATTAAGAATAAAAATATAAAACCAAGTTGGTAGCTTCTAGCTGCAGATGCGTGCACAGTGAGTACATGCACCGATGACTTTGCAATAATAAGAATATTAATCCTGCTGCGTGAATTTGATCGGATTAGAATGAAATAAGAAATCAAATTACAAATCTTCAGCTCAGAGTAAAGAATAATTTAGCGTTTAATGACGTAATTGAAAAGCTTTATAGACTTATTTCAGATATGACTCAGAGTATACTGGTCACGAATTCTACTTTTATAATATTGGCTTGGAATTATTCTACTATCAATGGAAAATCAGGTCTATGCAAAATTTATTGGTCGCAAAATTTTGAAAATGCTCTTTATTCATTGTAAACAAATTACAATAAATAAAAGCTGCAAAATCAATTTTTTTTAAACAAATCTTCCAATAAAACATGAAATCCAAGCATCCAAGGTGTATGAATAAGATTTATTAAATTCTTAAAATATGGTAAAAAGAATTCAAATCAAACGTAAATTCTGTTTTTAACAAACTGTTTTACAATATCTGTACTTTCGTGAAAACTTAAACTAAAAGAATTTTCTAATTTCATTTTATTACAGCTTGATATAATTAATTAAATTTTTTTATGTTTAAGTAGATCAGATAGCTGTTTTCTGTTTCAAGTGGAGTCACTACTGTAGGTTAGAAGCGTGACCCCATCCAGGAATATGTAGTAAAATGTTTTTCCTAAAGCTACAACAGAAAGCAATCAAGTAGAGTCAGGATCGAACTGGTGTCCACCTGCTTGCTAGTTAAACAACTGAGTTATTCTGCCGAAAAAGTTGTCAACCAATTCTTCGCTTAGTAGTCTTGATTTTTTACCATTTTTATTTCCATTTTTCAAAAGTTTTTTAAAATAAGGGAAAACCTAATTACTTGATGCCATAATTTGATAGTTTAAGTTCTTGACTCCCGAGGGCCACTTTCTAAAATTGTTAAAAATTGTGGCCGTATTTCATTTGAAATAGTGCGAATAAAGAAAACATATTTCTACTAGAAACCAACTGCGTAAAAATGAGAAGTACCAGACTCGAGTTTCGCTCTTATTAGAGCTCGTCAGTGATGCATATCTCACTGCGAATCGAACTCGCTACATGTGGTCCTCCACGCAGGAGACAACACCACTAGACCAAGCGAGCCCGACAACAACTCGATTACAAGCAGCTGGAAATGATTCCCGGCTTTGCCGCGCAAGGAATACACAGAATCCACTGTGTGGTAAGACCAAGGCCGCACCTCATGACCGTAACATATTTCCATTAAACGTAATGCAAAGACCATAAAAAGAAGAGATTTTAAAAAGCAAATACAGTATAAAGACTTTTTTTCTTTTCACTTGACTTTAGAAGTCGAAAAACTAATTCTTAAGCAGGGCTGGGGAGCCACTGCAGAAGAGCACTAGCTCTGGCTCCAGCTCCGGAGCTATCAAGTACTCATTCACTAGCTCCGGCTCCAGCTCCGAAGCTATCAAGCACTTATCCACTAGCTCCGGCTCCGGCTCTCCAACTCTTTAATAAACAAGTAGTTTATCATTTAGTTTGTTTTTTGCTATATCTTTTTTGCTATAAACTATTCTATTCGAACAAGAATCACGACTTCTGATCTTTACAATTATATTAATCAAATCTGAAAGCGAGTACCAAGAAATATAACTAAATGAAAATCAATTGTGGTGTTATCTAAACATTGAAAAGTTTAAATCGTAACTATTATGAATGGCAAACTCCGCACTCAAAAATAGCTAAACTTTATTTTTTTAGTGGAAAACTTTAGAAGCACATGTGCGCGAAACAAAAAATTCCCAAGAGATTTAACGCAGGAAGAAATAAGCGAGAACGTTTGTGACGAAACATTGAGGCAATAAAAAAGATTGAGTCAGCCAAATCTTCACTCTACAATTTTTAGAGTTAAATTTACGACGTGACAATCATGCAGAAATTGAACCAAATAAAAAATTTAAGTTATCCAATTCTCACGGCTACATTATGTTTTAGTCATATTAAATTTTGATATTTATTTACTCTTAATCATTGAGTGTTTAAATTAGTCATAGGATGATGCCAATTTTTTTTTGGCTCCGATGCCGATTTCAACAACATTTCTCGATTCCGATTCTTCTTAGTCAGAATTCACTTTGTTTTTTATATGAGGCTAACAATTTTTTTAAAAGCACCTAGTTTAATTATTTGCATAATTGATGTACAGTGCCTTTTCCCTAATTGTTTTACATTGTTCACCATTAGCCATTGTAAATTAAAGATTATATGTATATTAAAAAGTGAATCAATCGTCCTCGCAGAGTGCAAAGAATAAGAGCAATATTTTAATACAAAATTTGTTTAATCACTGTTTTGAAAAAACCACAAACATCTGTTGCTTCTTTATTTAAATAGAATCTTGATCCTTAATCAATTAGAAAGATTCTATTTGAAAAAGGATATTTAAATATATTATACAAAATTTATTTAACTACTTTTTAAAAAACCAAAACAGTCTGTTTCATTCTATTAAATCTTCCTGTGTTTACAGGAAAAATAAAGAATAGGCTATAATCATTAGTAAACATAGTACTATGCTTTCCTAACATCATTAAGAAAACATAGAACGATAACTCAATCTTATTCGATAAATAATACGTAGTTCTGCAAAACATAATTTATAAGAGGTCGTTTTAAAATTTTAAATTATTTTTAACAATAGAAATATTATTTAAGCTTTTCAAATTTTATGCTTCGAAATATGTAGTTTGTTGAACTACAAAATAATTTAAAACTGTCGAAAAGTAAAACAGGTTCAAACTTGCAAAGAGTGGTATATTTATTTTAGGATACATCGACTTAGAAAATTATTTTAAAAAATTATTCTACACAAAAAATCTCAGCTAAATACCATTGGGCTCTATAAACTTTTTTTTATTCAATTTTTTCAGATAACTATAAATAAAAATAAATAGCTAATTAAACAGCTGATGAAGGACCAGTTTTATTCTTTTTATTCCTTTTAATATCTTTTAATACCAAAAATTTTTTACGTTCAATCATCATCTGTTTCTTTTTTATTTATATTTATTTGAAGAAGTTGAACAAACGAAAGTTTATAGAACTGATTACTATTTAGCGGAGATTTTTTTTAAGAATAATTTGTTAAACTAATGAAGCAAATAATGCAATTCCTATGATGTCATATAGGAAAAAATGAGTCAGGTTATGCATTCATATTAAGATAACCTGACTCCCTTTTTCTTACCTTAATACGAATAAAAAAACTGATTTTATTGGATGAATAGACTGTTGGGATATTTTTAAATAGAATTTAAATAAATTTTGTACGAAATTGCTCTGATCTTTTCTTTGAGCACTTTGCAATGAAGATCGATTCACTCTTGCTCTCTCTCTCTCTCTCTCTCTCTCTCTCTCTCTCTCTGTCACTCTACATACTGTATATATATATTGTAATATTATATGAAACTTAAGCAATATATATAAATTAGAAAAAAATTAATGGACGTATTTTTGTAGAGCGCTTAATGGAAGTCGGAACAAATACAATTTTTCATTTATTAAGAAACAACCCGACAGCCTGTTTCATCTATTTCTTAATTTCTTAATCAGATAAAATAGGCTATAGAGATGTTTTTGCTTAATAAATAAAAAGAAAGATATCTATATAACACAAAATTTATTTTTATATTAATGTTTAAAAATCCATAACAGTCAATTTCATTCTATGAAGTTGATCCTATGAACCATTACTGGAGCCGGAGCTAATAAAATGTTTGTGGCTCCAGCTCCGGCTTCGGCTGCGGCTCCGGCTCCCCAGCCCTGTTCTTAAGTAGAAACTCTTGCGCGATCTCTCAAACACTAACTCACGATGTTATAAAAGGGAGGTGTTTTTTCTAATCGACAAGATTTTAAGCGTTTGAAGTGGTTTAGAAGGGCTTAAAAAATTATACTGACAATTACTATATGGTTATTATTTTTGTGTTTGTAGTTAAACAAAAAAATGATTTTTTGTACTTTAATTTTACTTATGATATTTAGTTCCCAAGAGAACCTCTGTATCAAAGAGGAACATCATGGTTGATAGGAATAACAAAATGAAGAGAAGTGTGACATGTACAGCTACTGGGAATCTACCTATTCAAGTTGAATGGATTAACGTTAATGGTGAAACAATTAGAAAATCTTCATCAATATCTCAAATTGTACGTCAACTCAATGATACATCGGTTGAGGCAGAGCTAATATTAACTAACGTGAGTAGATTTTATTTTGCATTTTGTAAACCAAAATGTTGACTGACTTTGCAGCGAGTAAGTCCACGCAAGAAACGAGAGAAAGCAAGCTAATCGAATTGCAGTAGATAATTAAAAAGTAGCTATCAAATTTACTATAAAAAGATGAGTATAGGGAATCACTCCTAACTCTGCCACTGCTCTACACACACTCTACCACATCTTTTTATAGTAAATTTCTTGCTTGCCATAAAACCAAAGAGCTATCAAATTATTTTGTTTTTTTAGCACAACAATATTTTAATTAGAGGGCATGCTGCTATTAGTTTTTCATTTTGCCTGACAACTTTACCGTCATCTTTCAGTTCAGTTCAGTTCAGTTCAGTTTTCTTTTATTTCTGCTCCGCCACATGAACAAAATAACAAAATGTTGAAAAGTTTGTGTGTTGTTAAAGACGGGGTTAGAAAAAGGAAGAAGCAACAAAACGAGTTGACGTTGTGTCTTGCTAATTAGCGATGAAAATTGTGACTTGTTGTTTAATATAGAAGCAAGGTTGCTTCACCTCATTATAAAATTGTTTAAATAGAAAGAGAAAAAGAAAAGAAAAAAAAATGTATAGGACCGAGGTTATTTGCTTAATAAAACACTGCTATGGGGGCGGTGCAATGGTGGGACCATAGCAGAGTTCGGCTGGATGAATATGATCAGTCCTTAAAAATATGTAAAAGCATGAACATATTCTACCAGCCCAACAGGCAAACAAACCCACCGAAAGAAATCCTGTTGCGGATCATAAGATCATTTCTCGAACAAAAACCTCAGTAAGAAAAATACAAAAACAAAAACATTACACCATTAGTAAAAAAAAAAAAAAAACAAACAAAAAGAACACAAGAACAACATAAGAAAACAATAAAAAAAAATAAAATAAAAAAAATAAAAAAAAAAATCTACAAAAACCGATGCAAAGTAGTAACAATAAATAGTAAAATAAAATTTATGCAATAGCTAAAAAAATTGTTCAGGTAGAAACAAGAGTGATCCTGAAGAACTTTTCTTGAGTCTTTTCTTGACCATTGTAGAGTTGAAGATTTTCAAATTGTTCAGTTGTTTTCCTGAAACACAAGAAAAGGAAGACCAGCAAAAGATATTAAATGATGACCTACGTAACAGTTTATTGGTTTGATTGTTGTTCAAGGAAGAATGCTTTAGATTTTTTAACAAACGTACTTAAGGATTTACATAGTTTTATTTTTTCAGGTAATTCATTCCAAATTTTTGGGCCAATGTATCTTATTGATTGTTTTGTTACTGTGTTTTTGCATGATATAGGTATGATTTGAGAGTTACTTCTAGTAATTACAGTGGAAGTTTTTCTTTGAAATATATTGTTAAATGCTGACGGTAATTGCTTATGGAATGATTTGTACATGAAAATTGAAATATTTAATTTATAGAGTTGTTGTATATTAAGAATATTATCTTTTGTTATTTCTTTGTTGCGTTTTTTTGCGGGATTAGTGCAGATTATCATATTAATAAACTTGTTGCAGATTTTTTGTAATTTATTAAGTAACACAGAGTGTCCATAGCACCAAGTTGTAATGCAATACCTTATATGACTCAGAATTAGTGAATGAAAAAGTGTAAGTAGAGCTTCTTGAGTTAGAAAAGGCTTTACTCTCATTACTGCGTATAGCGATGATTTTAGTTTGCTGATTAGCATTGCCATGGTGGTCTTTCCATGTTAGGTGTTCATTGAATATAACACCTAGCAATTTGACTGAAGTGACTCTTTCAATTTGATTTTTTCTAATAGTTAAAACTAAATCTTTTGACAATGTTTTTGTGGTACGAGAGCTAAATAAAATGTATTTTGTTTTTTTGACATTAAGGGAAAGCTTATTTGCTATTAGCCAGTTGTCAATGTTTTCGAGTTCTTTATTTCCTTTTTGAAATAATAAATTATTGTTTTTTGCACTAAGGATGATGGTTGTATCATCAGCAAAAGACAGGTTGTTGCTATATTTGAGACATTTTGAGAAGTCATTAATGTAAATTATAAACAAGAGTGGACCGAGTATTGAGCCTTGAGGTACCGAGGAAGAAATAGGTTCTATATTTGAAATACTTGAATTATAATCAACTTGTTGGGTTCTTCCAAATAAATAACTTTTAAACCAATCATGAACTGTGCCTCTCACTTTCAGTTTGTTTGTGGATTCCATTTTATCTAGGTAAAAGTATTTGAGCAAAAAGTTTTGCTTTTCTTTTTTCTGTAACAATCAAATGCTGGTTTTGCTGTTTCAATAAAAATATTATCGACCGATATCTCTGCTCCGTGTCTCCTATAAGATAAAGGCTTTATTACACTCCCATCGGAAGTGATTTGAGGCTCGGAATGGGTTGTAGCGCTAAGAGATCGCGTTCGGTTTCCTTTTTTTTTCTACTTTACTGCTTTGTAGAAATCCATTGAATGCGTTTGCACACGTTTACTTTTTATTAGATTTTTATTTTTTGTAAAACAACTTTTTTTGTTAATTTAGGCTAGTTTTACTGATGCTGGCGTTTACGTTTGTAAAAGAAATGATACTGATGTACGAAAAACCAATGTGACTGTCCAAGTTAAAGGTATGTTATTTTAAATCTGATAATTGGCATGAATAGTTCGAGTTGATAAAAACGATTTTTGATGAACTTTATTTACAACTAAGATGTAATAAAAATAAAGTCTAAAACTGAGCAACAATATTGTTTGTTACTAGCAATAGGGAGTTTCTAAAATACATCCGGCGAACTTCTCGTCAAGCAAAGATATTGCATAGGTAATAAATAAAAACATTGACTAATATTTATAAACTTTTCTTCACCTAATTTTCTCTTCTGTTAACTTTTGTTTAACCTTGCCGTAGTTTAAATGCGATTAAATTCCACAAAATTTTATTAGTTTTTTATTAGCACTTTTGTATTTAGGCCTACAACTAAAACAACTCTATTCAAATACGTTGCTATAAGATTCCTGTTAGAAACATACAATTTATAATTAGAATAATGGTTTGTTAAATCGAGCCACATACTTAATAATAAATTATTAGCTTAATAACACATTTGTTAGTTTTGTGATAATTTGATTGCCTCCAAGTATTCTCTATATAAATATTTGCAATATCATTTCAAATTGAGCTGTTTTCTCTGCAATATGAATTCACTGTAGCATAATACAAAACAATGATGTCACATAAGATGTACTGGTAATTTTTTTAGTTGACAAGGCTTTACTGCTAAACAAATTTTTGAAATTAAACGGTTCAACTTACCAAAATAAAATAGTTTAAATATATACGCGAACCTTGATGTTTAATACAGTTAACCATAAAATACTAATACGAAAACTGTAATATCATGGTATTCGTGGTTTACCCCAACAACTACTCAAGAGTGATTTCCACAATAGATTTAAATTTATTTTTGGGGATGGATCAACATCAAATTTCACCCCAGTAACTTACAAAGTACCACGATCAATTTTATTTTTACTGCGCATAAATAATTTACTTTTAGTATCAAATTTAAACTCTAAACGATTTGCTGATGACACCGTCTTAACAGCAACTGATAATTCAATCAATGCTTTGTCAAGTTCAATTAATATAAAATAGAAAAAATTAATAATTGGATGAAATTAAATAAATTAACAATTAAATGGAAAAAATCTCAATTTATAATCATTTCTAAAAAAAAAATTTTTGGCAAATATATTATTAGGGGAGACCGGAGCAATAGTAACAAGGGATAAGTTGTAACATTCGTATTTGTCAAAATCTAACATAAACTAACAAAATTTTAAATAGCCCCAAATAACAGTCATATTAAGACCGATTACTAGCAAATACCATTGTTTAGTTCCAATGACTAAAAATAGGTTTACTGTTAAAACAAGCTTTTTGAGTAGGCAAAGTAAATTTTTCGAACTTCAATTTTTGTCTTTTGGAGAGATAGTGGGAGCGGTTTTATTGAAATGTTTTATATCAGTCGAACCACAAAATAATAGGCTATTAAATGCTCAACAAGATTTTGCTACTAAAAATTAACTTTTTGAGATATTAACAAAAACTTGACTGAGTATGAGGCCGGGTAAGTTGTAACAGAAGCTAATGGGCTAAGTAGTAACACATATTTTTGTGCATATATTTAACTAGCTTTCATTAAAAGTAACTTCGGCAACAACATTTGTAAATAATATAAGAAAATATAAAAGAAAGACCAACAGGAACACCAACTCATCATTACAAGACAGCTTAAGAGCTCTGCAGCAATAGTTGTTATAATTTTAAAAAAGATCAATAATGGGAGAAGCAAAACAATGGTGTTTACCATGTAAAACTCTACAGAGTTCTAAAAAAACTTAAAGGTAAGTCCTTGGTGCAAAACAAGAAAAGGTCTAAAAAGTGTGCCATGCTAACAGACACACCATAAAAGGACAACTTCAACTTCAAATGATAAATTAACCGTATAACGTGTTTATTAAATATTTAAAACTATAGCTTTGAAACTTTTTTTTGCAAATAATTGAAATTGTAAGAAAAGTGTTGATAAAAAACGGCCAATTTATATGGGCAGTAAAGCTCTGTAAAAAAACATTTGACTTGCAAGCAGAGAACCTTGATTTTAATGGTCAGTCTATCTCAGTGATTGCTTTTGTGCCCTTAGGAAAAGCATTTTACAATTCATCATAAATTCCTCTATGGCTCCTCACCACTCTTACTACAATTACAATCGTGACTTCACTTAAAACAGAAAGCAGCATCCAGGCCACAACGGCCACACGACGACGACGAACCAATTTATTATAATAGACAGACCTGAAGTCCCGAAAATCTTTTTATGGGCCACGGTGTTAAGAATCCCCGTTTTAAGGTTTTGCTTGAATATGTACTTTTATCTTGCGTTCAGATCTGTTTTTAACTTTTTGTGGCAATCAATCACAAAATAAAGGTTATGCGGGTTGTAAGTTTTTAAATTACCAACCAAAGCATTTTTATAAGACCCAACTGAAAAACATGGATTGTCGATACTTTATTGTGACTGACTAGACCAGTCTTACTGATTTTACTTGTTTATAATGAAGCTCCTGGATTAACCTTGTTTTTTCAATCTGTGTTAGCTTACTTGTTGAAGTTATCATGTCAAAACTAGCTTTAGTATGTCATTTAAGTTCAGCGGTATTTTGTACGTGGTTAAGCTATAAATGCTGTCTTTATTAAATAAAATAATGGTTGCAATATTCAGGCTTGTCCATGGGACATATTTTTCTGTTCCATTCCATCCCATCCCTTGGTAATTTACGCCTGTCCCATCCCATCCCACGGGATTCTCATTATAATATTAATATGGGATACAGTTTAATTAAAATTATTAAATTTATGAAAGTCACAAAAATAAAATAGGAAATATACTATGACGTCACTGCTGCAAATGTGCATCAAGTTAAAACTGTGCCACTTTTTCATAAATTATTAACAACAAGTAAAGAAATAATGTTAACTTTGGTAACGCACCAAAACGTAATCTTACATAAAAAAGGCTATATGTATTTATTGATTTATCCGGTGTCCCACCACAAAATAAATAATAAATACAAGTATATAAAGAAAAAAGGAGAGTAAAAAGCTTTTAAAAAATAAAAAGTGTAAAAATCCAAGGGTAACTCTGACGTAATCAAGTTGCTATGACATGGCTACTATCTCATGGAAAATACAAATGTGTGTTGTCCCATACCATCCCATCCCATCCCATCCCATCCCATCTTATGGGACGTTTCCCATTAGAATGACATTCCTATGGACAAGACTGGCAATATTTCTACTGTCAATTATAAGAAATATAGAGCTAGCGTTCAGTGCTGTTAATGGTCATAGCGTTTTAAATTATTACGACAGCGATCATTGCCAAGCAAGATACTTCCAAGACATAGAGTAACTTCATTCTTCTCATTCTTCGCTGCTCTATTCGTTATGTTCTTCTTAGAGAAGAATCCTTGCAGAGCACTAAAACCGGGCGGGCAGATATTTTTCTTGAAAATTTAAAAAAACAGAAGCATTTTGTTAGTTCTCTTTCCACAGTTGCATAATCTTGACAAAATTAAATATAAAAATTTGATTTAGACTAGGAGTCTATAAGTTTTTTTAGAATTGAGCCACATAGCAAAAGCCGTGACAAGTTTAGCTGACAAAAAAATTAGAAAAAAATTGTTAAAAAAGCACTCCCAACAAACGCAAATTTCAACGCACTTATTAAAAAATTTATAGATTTATATTAAAAACTCGGTAAAGACCAAAAAAAGATTTCACTTACTACATGAGCGTTCAATTTTTTCAGCAAAGAGCTTATTTGACTTCTCACGTATACTCAGGCCAAGTATAACAAAACACCATGTTACAAGTGACAATTTTTTTTCAAGAAAAAAAGTAAAAATAAAAATTTTTAAACCAAAAAATGTGCATTTTAAAATTTTGCCTTTCCCGCTAAAAAATATTTTTAGCGCCTCTGGGCTCTTGGTAGATAATTTTAAAAACATTTATTATAAATTATCAAATTATATTTTTCAGTTTAGTCGCCAAGCACTTTTACTTTAATTCATCAAAGAACTGTAAAAAGCATCAAATGCGCTGAACAAAATTATGCCAATATGGCCGATCCAAACAACTTTATCACTTAGCAAGAAAGATCGAGCAACATTTTGGTATGATTTAAATTTCTGCAGGAAATCGGTGCGAAAGCAAAGCAAGTTCTATTGTCAAGGAAAAGTCATAATACTGTAATGCTTCGGCTTGTTATTACAAAGCAATAGAAATACATTAAAGAGAATGTTACTAAATTTTTTTTGATTTCTAAATTTTAAACATTTTTTTATTTCTAGGTCCTCCCATTCTAGCCGAAACGATAATGTATAAAGTTCCTATCATACCAGAGGAAAACAAAGTCACGTTCAACTGTATCCTCGACGCGGATCCTCCTCCAGAGGACATCCGGTGGATGTTCGGGAACAAAAGCAGCCTGCCCAACAGCCGCCAGTTCCAGGTAAAAATAAATTTTTCGTTTAATGTTGTGACAAATGTATTTATAAAAATTAAAAATTGAAAAAACATTTTTAGGTCAAACTCACAGTTTGATATTTAAGCTCACAACGGTCAACCATATTACAGTACATCATTTGTGGCAAATTACTAAGAAACAATATAAGTAAAGCATTTACAACCACAAAGTTTTATGTCAAGTTTTTACATTACCGAGAAAGAATTGTTTGAACAATGCAATGCTATAAAGCAAAGTAACTTTTTTTTCAAATTAAGGGTTCGCTATAGGGGATCGCCGTAATTTTTGATCTACTTATTGATTTGGCACGAGCACTTTATAATCTTGATACCCTTTCTGACGAATACCAATGGCAGATGCTTGCTTACAAGTTGATTTTTGAATCCAGAGTTTTGCTCCAAAGTCTAGAACGTTATACACTAGAACACGGCTGACGGAAAGCTTGAATAAGCTGAGAAATCAATTCTTTTTTCCTGATTGGGCAGGTTATGGTTTGCTTTGTAAATGCTCGATTTTTACATCTAACTTGTAATTTTTAATAATTCTTCAATGAACCTCTGTTTTAATTTTATAAATTTCTATGACAGGAAACAAGAGAGAAGCTATGGTGCCGTATGAGAAATTCTAAAAAAAGCGTCAGAAAATTATGTTAAACAGTGATGAAGGAGAGAGAAGAGATGGCTATAGGAGTGAAAGATAGTTGCTTTGGATTTTTATCGATTGGCTCGAACAAAAATTTCAAAATGGAAAAGCCGTAAAAAAATAAGTTTTAACTGAATTTGATTATAACTATCAATAAATGTCTTTCAGCGCGGTCGAGTGGTTAAAACGCCGGACTCGTGACCAACACGCTCTGGGTTCAAAACCAACTCGCGCCATTCTGTTGTGTCCTTGGGAAAGACGCTTTACAGCACATTCCCCTGCTTGATGGTCCTGGCAAGCAGTTCTAAGTTATAATCATATCGATAAATATAGAGATAAAATAAAATAAAAATATGCATTCTGTAATAACCATACAACAACTTCTTAGTATACGGCAATTTATTAAAAATCAAGGAAAAAAGTTCTTCAGACTTTTATCAAAAGCCACCTACTTTGTGTTGCACAGAATTTTAAAATAGCAAGCAGAATTGTAATCGTTCCCAAAATTTTTTATTTGAAACTTTTGAAAAAAAATTCTCAAAATTAAGAAGCAGCGAGCTGAGTTGAATTGTAAAGTAAAGTAGAGAGCTCTCATTGGTCGAGATAGATTTTTTTTTTTATCTCTATATTTATCCTTCTGACTCGTAGGAAAGCGACGGAGGTGCTAATACATAGGAAAGGCAATTACCCCAATCTGCTTCCGAAGATGCCAAAATATTGCTGTCCGCTTGTAATTTAATATAGATATGACTGTAATTTAAAACTGCTTGAAAGACCATCAAGCAGGGAAAGTGCCATAAAGTGTCTTTCCCAAGGACACAACAGAATGGCGCGAGTTAGTTTTGAACCGAGACCGTGTTGGTCACGAGCTTTAATCACGTTTCAACCACTCGACCACGCTGCCAATTGATTAATGAGAAGTTCGAAAGTTAAGAAGAATTTCAGGCCCTAGACAAAATTTTTTTCATTTATAATAAATAAATTTACAAGATTTAATAAAAGTAGTTTGTAGAGCGGAAAGGTGAAACGTAGAACAACCTAGAACAAGAATAGGAAACCTGTTGATGTAGTAAAAAAATTTTTTTTTGTTTTTTAAAAGACGTTGCTGGCTCATGGCAGACTCATAAAAACGTTCGTGTTGGGAAATACTATTAGCTTTGCAGGGGCCATAAAGTTGTCACGGTTTCGAAAGGCAAGATGATTAGTGACAGATTTGGGGTGTGTTGTTTGATATGTTGAGACCTGCGACCAATGTGATGACTACCACAGTGGCACACAAATTGGTACATACAGTGTTGCATGCTTGGAAAGTAGCGTCCTTCTTAGTTACTAGCAAGAGTCAGGTCATACAGATAACACGTGGTCAGACGACAGTAGTTTTGAAAGGAAAGGATTCCATGCAGTTGCCTTTTCGGAAATGCGGTTGCAGTCAAGTTTACATGTAAATGTAGATTAAATAATTCATTAATTTCTTTAAAAAAGTTTTTTTATATTTATTGAAAATTTTGAATCGGATTTTGGTTTTCAATTAAAAATATTAGTTTCTTCTAATTGCTTTGCAGACAATCTTCTGTCTCTTTTTCAAATTGCAGTTGTTGATTTCAAATTTTTTAGAAAATCTAGAAGTAATTATTGACTCTATTATAAATTTTGTTACTTTTTTTAATATTATTATAAATTACGACTAGACGCGACTGCGTTGCTCTGGTTAAGAATCACACTAGTGGTTATAGTTAGAGCTAGAGCTAAGATTAGATTTAGAGTTAAGTTAGGTTAGGTTAATTTCCTAGGTTAGTCTTCCTCTATGGTTGTGAGTATAGAGTGTTAGTTCCAGTACGGAAAATGAATCGAACTTGAACGAAGAATACTAGTTTATTCCAAACTTTAATCAATTAAATTAATTGCACCAAATTAGATTAATATAAATTTGTTCCGTTCCGAATTTCTGCCAATAGGCTATTTAAATTCCAAAAGGATATAAGAAAGCGGCCACCAGGCTCTACTAATAACCTTCTGCTATGAAGGTCAAACCAAAAAGGGCAGGAACTACCTCGTGCTAACTGTTGCAATACGAGAGATCGCCAAAGGGCAGGCAACAGCAGCGCGCACAATCACCAGGCTCCATGTGCGAACTTTAATTAGCGCGCAATCACGGACGTGGTTTGCGTCTTGGCGACGCTACATAGGGAAAAGACCGAAAGAGTGTGATCCCGAGTACAGGCGACCGAAATCGGTTTCTTGCGCAAATTCAGAGTTTATCCCTACTTTACAAGGTTAAAAGCATTGACATTCGTCTATCTCTCAACATCGAATTGCTACTACACCGCATAGAACGATCGTAACTGCGCTGGTATGTCCATGTGACACAAATGTCCCACGACCGAACAGCAAAGCAGCTAATGGATGCTCTTCCAAGTAACAAAAGGCCTAGAGAACTCACTGGCAAAATTATGTTGAAGACCTGGCCTGGTCGCGTCTTGGAATTTCACCAGCGGATTTGCCGCTAGTTGCAGGAAATCGGAATGCTTGGAGATCCCACTCGAGCTGCTGCCCCCGCAACCCCAAAAGGACAAGTGGGGGAAATACATTGAATTAATTCAATGTTTTTCCCAAAAATTATGATGATAATGATGATGTGCTGACTTTACCTCAATGCGCTCAAGTGTTTTTAAAAACGAGTTTGTGTAAAATGGACTCTGAGACATGCAACAGATTAGATTTTTAATGTACACACGATTCGATATTTTAGTTTTAGACGATTCGCATTATTTTCTTTTTGTTTTCATCAGCAACAGGGAGTTGTGAACTAGGCATACCATATTTCCGCAAAAGAAAACCGAGACTCGGTAATAGAAAAACATTTTTCCCTCAAAAAAAATGTTCTTAAAAAAAGATTTTAGCTTTAAATCAGTCTCGAATTTCATGATTTTCGTCCCTAAAAACTAGTGTTCTCTAAAAAAAGGGTCTTCACTTCAAATGAGTCTCGAATTTCATAACTTTTGTCCAAAAAAACGAAGGGTTCTCTAAAAAAAAGGGAGGTTTTCGCTTCGAAGCAGCTATAAATTTTATAATTTTTGTCCCTGAAACGTAGATTCCTCTAAATAAAACAAAAAAAGCATGTCTTCATTTTAAATCTGTCTTGGATTTGTTGGCGGGATTTTTTGAGATTCGGGCGGAACAATGCTCAAAAAATTGGGACTGTCCCGCCAAAATCTATATGTATGGTAAGCCGGTTGTTACCTTAATAGAAAAACTAATTAGTTACTGAATGCCGTTTTTTTATAATTGTGCAATCAACAGCAGGTTTTTTTTGCTATTTTTGAGTTTTGAGACTTTTGCCAAAAAGAAAAAAACAAAATTAAGCATGAGGTTCCTGACGGCAAAATTCAATTATAACCGTATTTTGCGGTAGCAAAAATTATTGCGTCATCAACTAATTGTAAGTGAATTAAACATTTAAATTTGTTTTATAGGTTGGCAATATGACTACAATAAGACCATACAGATTTTCTAAAACTCTAACAGTGTTTGGAACAAAGTGCACTGGTGCGCTTTGGTATAGATTTCGCTGTTCTGCTGGAAATAGGTTAACCATCAATCAAACGGTATCAAAACGATTTGAAATTAAATTTGGTGAGTAGCCAATTACACCGTTACAGTTGCATTCGCACATTTACTTGTTCCATTAAGGTTTGTTTTTATTAAAAATAAATAGGGAGAATAATTTTATCGGCAGCATGGTCGAATGCTTAGAGCGCTGGAATTGTGATCGACATCGCTTCAAAAACTATTTGCGCTGTTCTGTTGCGTCCTCGGGAAAGACACTTTATGGCACTTTCCCCTGATTGGAGTCTTAGCAAACAAACATTTGGTGGTACAGAATTTGAAGATTGCTTGAAGTAAAAGATTTTTCTTCCCAAAGCGTTTCATCTGACATTCTTCTATAAACAAATTTACTCAAAGCAAAAGCCTTTTTTGTCTTTAACAAAATTTTAATTTAAATTTAGTTATGAAAAAAGGTTAATTAAAATTTAAATAATTTAAATTAAAGTAAAGTTCAAAAAATAAATCATCACACTGATTTCTGCACCGACTGCTATCCGCGATAAACTTTCCAACACAAATTTAGCTCCCTATGGGTAAAAGGTTGGGCAGCCGGAAACTCCTGCGTCCGAGTATAAAACAAGCTAATATTTTCCATAACTGTCGTTATCATCGGAAGATTTTTCACCTTGACAAGTAGCCTAATGTTAAATTTATTGTTGATTTGGTCATAACGTACGACACCAACATTATTCTCCTTGGAAATTAGTCAATTCGTATTGTTGTACGAATTTTGAAATTAGATTGAAAAAATAAAACATCGGTTAAACCAGCAAATGATATTGCACTCACGCATAGCACTATATATAATCTATTTAAATATTTTTTGACCTTATTTACATAAACATTCGAAACAGTCCGCGGCATAATCCAAAAGTAGGACAAAAAGTCTTTTTGATACGACTAAAAGTCAGTTTTTGATAACGTGAAACAAACTATGACAAATATTCTTTAAAATTTCACTTTTATAATAAATCAATATATTTCAATCCTTTTCGTTAACACCATTGCACACTCGGCACGGAGCAGAAAAGTAGACTATTTTATTTAGAATTATTTTAAGCAAACGAACACACAATCAGCAATATATTGTATTGTTCAGTATGTATTGCATAAAAATACAATAATCACGCCAAGTTATTAGCGCTAAATTTTAAAATCGATTTATAATGTTGTAAATAATACATTTATACTGGTATTTCTTGTTGCAAGTAAAATACTAAGACAAAAAGGTTGCGCAAGAATCTTCTAACTCTGTTCCATATGATGCGTCATCTGTCTCAATAAGAAAGCCGAAATATTTCGGTATGAGCACTTTTCTTTGAGTTTAATATTATGATTTTTAATATTTTTTAAAATGAACAGATTGAATTATGATTTTTTGTTTGATTTTATTTCAGTAATCTATTTTTATTTTCTAAAAAGTGTTTAAAAATTGATTTGAAAAAAAGTTTCCAAACCAACATAGATATTTAATGTGTTTGTAAAGGTCAAAATTAATTGACGTAAACTAACGAAAGCGTATAAAAAAATAGTATAAAAGCTTTATGCGTATAAGTAATTAACAACATTTTGCAATTTAATCAGAAAATATGATATTTAAACTATTAAGTTAGAACAATATTTTTTCAACAACTTTAAGTCGTTTTTTATTTGCACATTAGTTACATGAATCATGAACAATTATCAACAAATTAAAAACGATTTAAAAAAAGAAGCCAAAATTAACAACCCATCATTCGCTTTCAAAAATTAAATTCCATTTATGGTTTTTATTTATTTTGATTTTCGTTCATTTTCCTGACTAGTAGAAAAATGTTGGAGGCGTTATAGTTAGGGCAACAGTCAAAAGATTACTCTGCTTTTACAGATACCAAAATACTACAGTTCAGTTAAAAAAAATTTTTTTTTTGTTGTTGAAAACACATGACAAAAATTTTGATCTCCTGGCTAAGATTGCCAAGTAGAGAAAAGAGACGTAAAGTGTCTTCCCTAAGATTACAACAAGTAATATTAATCAAATTGGAAACACTACAGAATAGCGGTTTTTAATCGGGAATCTCGAGCTCCCAAGAGGTCCGCGAGCAGCTCTTGCTAAAATAAGAAAAAATTGTTCATTTATTTTAACGTAAAATTTTGAAGTTACCTTACCGGGAAATAGATTGAGTTAAGACCAAAAATAGTCTTTATTTAGATTTCTGGTAATATAGCAGACAACAATGCCTGTTGCATGACCTTTATTCTCTTTTTCTTTTTTTTTGTTCTTCAACTCAAATTTCCAACCACTTTTCGGAAAAGCAGCAATATTATAAGTTGAATTCAAAGCCAAAATTAAAAAACCATATGAAACAGGCATTTTTGTCTATTTTTGTCTATTTTTAAAAATCTAAGTAAAGACTTCAATTTAAATTTCTGACCAGTTTCCGTAAAAGCAGCAAAATTTTTAAAGAAAAAAAATCTTTTTTATGATTTGAGGACAACAATGTCTGCTGCATGACCTTCTTTTTAGTCTTCATAGTCTGGGTGAATCCAAAAATTTAGTGGCACGTGGCTTAGAAACGTTTTGGAAAGAGATAAGTGATTTAAAAAAAGGTTGGTACAACTGCAATAAAGCTCGATTATATGGCATTTAATGTATAGGCTAATTTTATTACTGATAATATATACGGCGGACAAGGCAGTAACCTCATGCTTTTCTTGTTATAATCGGTTGTTCAATGTATGGAATTTACTCTTTTACTACAAAGTTTAATTTTATGAAATAAAATGATTTAAAGTTGTATTTGCAATATTGTCAAAAAAAAATATGGAAATAGACTAAAATTTATCTTAGGATCGTTATAGGATAAATAGTATGGCAAAAAAATACCTAACTGTACTATATTCTATAATGGAGTCGCGACACTTGCAAAATATAATTAGTTTCTGTTAATCTGTCCGTAAAATTTATTAAAATGTTTTTCAAAAAAGTTTTTTATTTTTATTTTTTGCTGCTATGGCGTAAATCATTGAACTAAGATTCAGTAATAGCCTCGCAAAAAGGGGGGCCTGGTGCTAGAAAAATAGAGGGGCCACTTTTTAGTGCTCTTAAACAAAGTGCTCTCTAAAAAAAGGTCATCACATGAGTGCCGCCATCCTGAGCTACTACGAAGAAATAGAGCAATATCTTGCTTAGGAGGGCCACTTTTTAACGTTTTTTAAGGGGGCCTTGGTGTGGCTGCTTCATTTGCACCGTACTGAAGCCATCAATGCTAATATTTGCTTTGCTCTTTTTATCAATTTGTCAATAATTGCGTTCAAAATCTTCGGCGTGGTTAAGTAAGCAAAAATGGTACTACGACAGTTGATCGAACGACAGCTGATCGAAATGACACTTGACCAAAACGACGTTTCAAGTCAAGAGCAGTGTCGTTCAATCAAATGTCGGGTCACGAGCAAAAACACCGTAATTATGGCAAACTTGATATGCATGGTTGGTACTACGACACTTGATCGAACGACAATTGATCGAACGACATTTAATCGAAACAACTCTTGATTGAAACGATACTTGACCAAAATGATATTTCATCAAAACGACACTTGATCGAAACGAAACTTGATTGAAACGACATTTGATGAAAATGAGACTTGATTGAAATAAAAGTTGATAAAAAAAAGTTTTACTTTTATATTTTTCTGCGATTAAACAATCTCTTTGTTAGTGTAAACCATCAGTAACAAGACAGTTTGTGTTTATTTTTTATAATTTTTTATCAATGTCGAGGTCAGAGTTTTTTAACAAGGTTCCTGGGAAAGCATTTTTATGGGGAAAACAAGTGAACTTTTTGTCATGGTTATGTTTTGTTAAATGCTTAATGCTTCCATTTTTTGCATTTTTTTTACATTGTAGTCGATTATTTAAGGGATGACATTGTGCCATGGCCCCACATTTGCAAACCCCTTGCAGATATCAGAGACAGAGTCAAAGGAAAGATCTATTTTTTAGAGATTACTATGTTTTTGGGTCAAAAAATTGACAGAACCGGGACAAATTCAAAGTGAAGACCTATCTTTAGAGATCGCTATGTCTTTGAGACGAAAAATTGACGAAATTAGGATAAATTCAAAGTTGTAAATTTTCTCTTTCATTATTCGATCAAGTGTCGTTTCCATCAAATGTCCCTTCAATCAAATGTCGTTTTGATCAAGTTTCGTTTCGATCAAGTGTCGTTTCAATTATGTGCCGTTCGATCAAGTGTCGCTCCATCAACTGTCGTTCGATCAACCGTCGAGTCACGATACATAATCTAGGTTCCCATCATACTCTCGCAAGCAGATGCGTCCTAAGAAAAACACTTCGCGGCACTTTTATCTACTTGGCCTTCTTCAACACAAACAGAAATGAGATAGAAAGATTTTATTGCCTCGTAACATTTTTGAGTAAAAAGTTAACGAACCATTTAGTTGAAATTGCTTTGATAGGCGGTTCGCCCTCTGCTTTTTTCTCGCTTTTCGCTGCTTATTTATTGCATCACAATAAAATAGTTAAAAAACGGTTAATAACTTTAAATTTACTGGAGCAGTTTTTTTTTTAAATTGTATCAACTTTTAAATGAATAAAAATTGGGAAGGTCATAGGATTTGAAAACAATGGTATGAGTAGTTTTTAAACAGCATACAGTTTTTTAACAGGGCTGGCAGTTTCCGCCGCCCAGTTGGAATAAGATATATAAGAGATTTATCAAGTTTTTAACGGAAACAAATTTCAAACTCTTAATTGATTGATTCAACAACTTTGACCCACAATCTGTTTATTTAATTTTTTTAATGTCCAGAAGCGACAAATATGCTTGTTGTAGCTGGGCCAGCAAAATTTTTTATAAGTTTATAAGGCTCCTCAGCAGTGATTTCCCTCGAACACAACATTCTGTTTTTCAAAATATGGTTGTTTTTTATTGCAGTCAGCATTTAGCAATGTATTGCTAGCATATAAGAAATCATTCCTTATGGCAATCTTGACGCAAGTTTTGCGCTCTTGTTGATCTTTATCTATCTTTATGAAATCGGCAAAAAATATAAAAAATCTGCAGTATGTCACCTCAAAGTAATGTTATAATAGATAATTTTGTTTTAAAAATCAGGGAAAATTTCTTGTTAGAATCATACACAAAAGTATTTTTCTGAAAAGTTGAGCGAAAACTCACCATTGGCAACAATTGTGTCTAATTGGCCGGCTTTGGGAATTAAACCAAGACCTTTGGGTGTGAAGGCAGAAATGCTGACCAACAGAAAATCGTTTTTTAATATTCGCTGACGTAAAACTTGTTCAGACTTGATCAGTTACTTTCTGCAAAAACATAGCCAAAGATAGACAAGAATGAATCTCGAGCTTTTTAAGATTTAACGTTACTAATATATGAGAACCACAGCAAAAAATTGTAAAAAATTATATATTAGCAATTCTGTTTCGTGTTTGCCTTTAATTTTTTATCATGCTCTGTCTTACTGATCTTATTCATAATGATTCATTGGTTGTTTAACGTACAGATGTTTTATCGCTCCAACGCATCTCCACAAATTCTAGTTGTGAGGAGGCTCACGAATACTGCCGACAACGGAATAAGCGACTCGTAGTAGTGACACGACCAAACATCCTCAGGAGCATTTACAAGAAATGTAAGATTTTTTATAGCTTTTAATTTTTTTACAATTGGAAGACCTGCAAAATTGTCCAGAATTAACTTCAGCTGGCGCTCAGAGGATCGAAATCCACTGAAGATGGTTGTAATGCCAGTTCGCTTTCTCATGTGATATACCTGTATGACATCCCGGCTGGCCTCAAATAGCAAAAACATTGTTAATGTGGAACCGTTTATCTGTAGCAAGATAAGTCAAAGACAAATACTAGTCAAAGACCAAGAGTTATCAATTGATATCTCTGCTCTGTGTCCCCTACAAGATCCTCGAGAGACTTATCTACGCCTGCTTCAAAACAATCATTAATCCATTAATTCCCAAAAGCAGGCTGGGTTTTGACGCGGGAAGTTAACTTTGGATCAAGTCATTCTATTGACCCACAACATCGAGGATTCTTTTGAGCTTAAGAAGAATGCTGGTGTTGTATTTTTCAATCTGACAGCGGCATATGGCACTATCTGGCACCGTGGTATTACCTGCAAGCTGCTGAGGCTTCTGCTGGATAAGCACATGGTGAGAACGATAATGAAGCTTGTCCGAAACCGAGGTTTCACTCTTACTACCGGTGACAGCAAGCAAAGCAGACCACGTTGTCTAAACAACGGCGTTCCTCAGGGATCGGTGTTGGTTTCTCTCCTTTTCAACATCTATACGTACGACTTGCTCTCCACAATTTCCACAAAGTTTGCTTATGCAAACGATCTAGCATTGTTGCACTCTTCTGGAAACTGAAAAGACTTGGAGGGACTTTAAGTCAAGACATGACTGCACTTTCAGCATATCTTCAATGTTGAAACTCAATCACACTAAAACGGCGATGGCTGCCTTTTATTTAAGCAACCGAGAAGCCAAACTAAAAGTCTACAACTGTAATAGCGTTTTTCTACTTTGTCCAACTCCTACTAATCTTGGGGTAAAACTGGACAGATTGCTCAGGTTCTATCACCGTCTAGTGGCATTGGACAAAAAACTATCTTTTCGTGTCACACTGTTGAGGCTACTTGTAGGTCCGTGCCAGCTGCGCTAAATCTAATAAATAGTTTTGTCAAAGTAGGCATCTGCGCTACTCAGTTGATGAATTATAGATGTAATACAGAGTACTGCGAGAATACATCCAGGCTCCGTGTTTTTATAACCAGGACTAGTTCCAAGCCTGTTGGAATAAGTTTGCCCCGAACAACTTCGGTTAAGCTTATTTGCCTGCAAACTGGTGTTGGGCGATTTTATTTGTCCATGCACATATACAGTAGAGTCTTGCTCCTTTATCGAATTGCAATTGCGGCGCCTCTGAACAAACCGCAAACTACGATCTAATAACGTACCCCATACATCGGGCACCACATCGAACACGAGATCTTTAAGGTTTTGAATAACAAAAATGCTGGCTTAACAACATCACTGCCAGCATCTGATCCAGGCAATACAACAGCCTGGTGTAATAAAAGGATAAACCTTTGGTCCCAGTTCTGTTTGTGTCTGACCCGGAATCGATGCCCTTTAAAACGACAACGACAATGAGCAAAAAACGAACTTCAATCGATTCGGTCAATCTTTCCACAGAAATATCAACAATCAATTTATGACGAGCTAAAATCAGTTCTTGATATCTCGTAAGGCATCTCGCTAATGGGAAATTGGTGCTTAAACAGACGGGAAAAAACAAGGTTTATTTGGGTTTTATAAATACCCAGCACATCTATCCCTCCGCTGTGTAACGCTTTTAATGAAGTCAGTGTCGAAGGCTATATGTTGCAATCATCAACATAATTCAGAGAAAACAAAGATTTTGAAGCACCGGTATTAACCAAAAATAAAACTTTTGAATGTTTATCGCAACAAAAAAACAAAAAATAATCAGCACAAGCCCATGGAATATAAAGATTGAGCAGGTGTCTTTGTATTTTTGGAAAAAGAACGTCCAAAAAAAAGACCCAAGTAAGGGACATGAGGCATCGCCACACTTCTAAGCTCGATTGCCGTATTTCTTGTGATAGTAACACATGGAATTATTTTGAAAACAAAATCATTATTGAAGGCAAAAGGAGCTTTCGAAGTAGAAAGGAGTTTTGTCGCCTAAACGTGACTCGGTTGGCGTGCTACTGCTAACAGGGCGTCTTCGCCGGAGATTAGCTGAGTGACGTTGCTTTGTAAAGTATCTAAAAGTATCTAATCGATCTGCGTGGCTAGCGAACTCGTCAACAGAGCACGTTTCATAATAATAAAGATTTAACCAGATTTTCAGATCCACGCTATCAAGTATGGTACTATGACAGTTGATCACACGACAATTAATCGAAACGACATTTGATCGAAACGATATTTCATCGAAATGACACTTGATCGAAACGACACTTGATCGAAATGACATTTGATAAAAAAAAAGATTTACTTTTGTATATTCTGCGATTCAATAGTATGTTTGTTACCGTAAATTAGATTTATAAAAAGTAGAGGTCATCAGTAAGAAGATCCACGCTATAAAGTATGGTACTATGACAGTTGATCAAACGACAATTAATCGAAACGACATTCGATCGTAAATTAGATTTATAAAAAGTAGAGGTCATCGGCCCAGATAGTAGGTGCTTTCTCGCAGTCTGAGCCGTGAGTAAGTCTGTTCATTGCTGTTTAAATGACAAACCGAAACCAAACCTACCAAAACGAAAGGGTATCCACCCATTCCGATGCTCAGTGTGGGTCTGCTAGTCGGAAAACGTTCTTTTCAGAACGGGGCAATGTCAGGATAAAACTGCCTTTTTAGGGCACATTGTCAACAAGTTCCGAAGACCCATTATTCTTCAGCTGAACATCGAAGGCCTCACTGCAAGCAAGATGAACGTTCTTCATCACCTCGCTATGCAGCATGAGACACTCGTCATCCTATTGCAGGAGACCCACTGCACTGATGCAGAGAAGTTGGTACTTCCGAACTATCAATTAGCTGGGTCTTCTTTAAGCAGGAAGCATGGCCTTGCCATGTTTGTCCACGAGCGACTGAGATACACGCTTTTGGACCAATCTCCACCAACATCGGAGATTGAGTGGCTGTGTGTAGACGTTGATGGCTATAAAATAGTTAACGTCTACAAGCCACCGCCAACGCGATTGCGAACCCTGGATCTCCCAGTGTTTCCTCACCCCTGTCTTTACGCTGGCGACTTTAACTGTCGTCATGCTGACTGGGGTTACAACGACAACAGTTTGGACGGTGAGTGCTTGGCTGGCTGGGCAAGCATTAATTGTCTTGCAATCCTAATAATGCCAAGAACGCTGCCAGTTTTTATTCCGGCCGCTGGAACACTGGCACCAATCCAGATCTAGCTTTCGCCAGCGTAGGTCCAAACAGTCGCTTACCGGATAGACGTGTCCTTGAGAAGTTCCCCAGGTAACAACATCGACCTTCGCTTATTACATCACCAAGGTTTGCTATGGCAGTGCCAAGCATGCCTGTTAAGCGATGGAACTTCCTCAAGGCCAAATGGAATTACTACATTGCTTTGACAAATAAATTCGCAAAGACTTTGTTGCCGCCTGATTCACTTGATGTGGATGCGGCTTACCAGGACTTCTGTAACACCATTAAAAAAGCAGCCAAAAATACTATTCCACGCGGGTATCCAAACAACTATATTCCGTGTTGGGATGTAGAGTGTGAATCTCTCTATAAAATCTTTCTGCAGTCTCCTCAGGGAGACGACTCAAGCTTGGCTGGTACAGCTCTGCTTGCCAAGCTTGACAGAAAGCGGAGAGATCGATGGTCCGAGGCAGTTCGGAGCATTGACTTCTCACACTCTAGTCGAAAAGCATGGAGTATTTTGAACAACCTTACTGGTAGGTCACGACACTCTTCTCGTCACTGTCCCGTTTCAGCCGATGCTATTGCATCTTAGCTGGTTAGAAATGGGGAATACGAGGCTGTTGATTGCAAGTCATCTCGACTTGTCTCTCAAGAAGTGTCTAACTTTTGGAGGGCCACAACACCAGACGCAGTAAATATCTCTGACAATTTTTCACAGAGAGAATTTACTTCTGCCCTTCAACATTTAAAACCAGGTAAAGCTCCGGGTCCTGATTCCATCTGCTCAGAGCTTATACTCCATGCCGGAGCTAACGAGAAGATTGAAGTCCTGGTTACGTGACTTCCTTTCTTCCTGTTTGCGCCGACTCAAAATTCCCAAGATCTGGAGAAGAGCGCTTGTGGTCGCGATCCCAAAACCAGGAAAGCCCGTGGGGAATTCAAAGAATTATCGACCGATATCTCTGCTCTGTGTCCCCTACAAGATCCTCGAGAGGCTTATCTACGCCCGCGTTGAGTCATTAGTCGATCCACTGCTTCCTAAAGAGCAGGCTGGGTTTCGACGCGGGACATCAATCGTAGATCAAGTTGTTCTGCTAACCCAGAACATCGAGGATTCTTTCGAGGCTAAGAAGAAGACCGGTGCCGTATTTATCGATCTGACAGCTGCTTATGACACTGTCTGGTACCGTGGCCTTACCTGCAAGGTGCTGAGACTACTTCCAGATAAGCACATGATCAAAATGATTATGGAGCTTGTCCGAAATCGAAGTTTCACCCTTACCACCGGTGACAGCAAGCAAAGCAGAATACGCCGTCTTAAAAACGGCGTTCCTCAGAGATCGGTCTTGGCTCCCCTCCTATTTAACATCTATATGTACGATCTTCCTTCCATGATTTCCAGAAAGTTTGCTTATGCTGATGACTTAGCATTGTTGCACTCTTCTGGCAACTGGAAGGACTTGGAGGGGACTTAAGCCAAGACATCTCTACACTTTCAGCGTATCTCCAGACTTGGAGGTTGAAGCTCAGTCACACTAAGACGGTGACGACAGCCTTTCATTTAAATAACCGAGAGGCCAAACAATAGCTAAAGGTCTACAACAATGGTAGACTTTTACCGTTCTGTCCAACCCCTACTTATCTTGGGGTAAAACTGGACAGATCGCTCACGTTTCGTCACCATTTTGTGGCATTGCGCAAAAAACTATCCTCACGCGTCACACTGTTGAGGCGACTCGTGGGCTCGGAATGGGGTGCTGGTGCTAAAACACTACGCATAGCCACTTTATCTCTAGTCCACTCAACAGCTGAGTACTGTGCGCCAGTCTGGTGTCGCAGTGCTCACACTCGCCTCATCGACAGTGACTTGAATGACGCCTTGCGCATAGTTACTGGACGCCTGCGTCCCACTCCAACGGACCACCTACCTGTACTCTCAGGCATCCAGCCAGCTGAGATTCGCCGACTGGGAGCAACAATCTCCTTGGCTCACCGTGGATCTCTGGACCTTGATCATATCTTGTATGGTCTTTTAAGTGGATTCTCAGATACTGGCCAAGAGAGACTAAGACCCAAACGCCCGTTTGTGCCAGGTGCGCGGAATATTTTGGACAACCTTGCCAGACTTGGCATCCGCGCCTCTGAATGAACAAATCAAAATGGAACACGGAATATTGTGAAAATGCTTCTAGGCTCCGTGCTTTTGTGCCAGTCACTGGTGCCAGGCCTGTTGGGATGGGCTTACCCCGAGCAGCTTGGGTTAAGCTCAACCATCTGCGGACTGGTGTTGGGCGATTCCATTCGTCCATGCACAAATGGGGTATCGCTCCTTCACCGAATTGCGAGTGTGGCGCCTTGGAGCAAACCGCAGACCATGTACTAACAGCGTGCCCTATACATTGGGCACCACATGGAGCACGAGGTCTGACGGTTTTGGATGACGAAAGTCGATGCTGGTTTAACAACATCACTGCCAGCATCTGATCCAGGCAGTGCAGCAGTCTGGGGTAGTAAAATAATAAACCCTCGGCCCCAGTCCTGTTCGTATCTGACCTGGAGTTGATACCTTTCAAACGATGGCGACGACGACGACGACGACGAGTAACAAGACAGTTTGTTTTCAATTTTTATTACTTTTTTCCAATGTCAAGGTCAGTGTTTCTCAACAAGGTCCCTGGACAAGGCATTTTTAGGAGGGCAACAAGTAGATTTCTTGTCATGGTTATGTTTTGTTAGATGCCTATTGCTGCCATTTTTTTGCATTCTTTTTACATTGTGGTCCTATTTTAATGACACATTGTAAGATATTGTATGTTAAAGGGAATCTCAAAAGTTGTCCTTGCTGCAGCAAAGAGCTGGCAAATTTAAAAAGTTTTAAATGCATTAAAATTCACAAAAAATATTCACTATTTAACATGAACGCTATCGTTTTGCTGATGGGTTTTTGAAAAAGGCTGAACCAGACCAAAACAGGAACGATTCCGGTAGTTATAAAGATATAAATGTTTTTACAGCTATATAAGATAATCATAGTTTTGTACAGCACATTCAGCAGTTTTTAATTAAAGTTTGTCTTTTCTTGCTTTTTGTTGTTTGTTTTTTTGATTGACCTACTTCTTGTATAAAATGTATATTTTCACTCGTGCCATCGCTTTTTTCGCTGGTCAATAGAATTTTAAATTTTTCATTCGTAACTATGCATAAAAACTGCAAAACCTAGATTCTTTGCGAAGAAAGTCAAGATGGCTTTGCAATATTTTGTTGTAAATTTTCTCTTTTATTATTCAATCAACTGTTGTTTCGATCAAGTGTTATTCGATCAACCTTTGGGTCACAATCAAGTATACTCTGGCGTACTAAATTCGCCACAGAGCAAGACTGTGGATCATTGTGATAACCAAGTCGGGTTTTCAAGCGCAATAAAATTCGGAAACTTTTTCTTTGCCCCTCTCACAATCATAAAGCAATGAATGTAAGGAATCATTGTAACCGAGCGCACGGAACGTTCAATCAAAGCCCTTTAAGTTACGAAAAGAGAACATTTTTATTTAAGTGCTGCCATATATCAGTAACCTTCACAATCACTCTTTTATTTTACTTATTGTTACTATAAGGACCGCGTATTTGCAAGACTCTGTAGTCACATCGTTGCCATTAAAAAATAGCTCAATCGTGTTTTTTTTTTCTTTTTATCTCTATATTTATCCTCCTGACTCGCAGGAAAGCGACGGAGGCGCTATACATAGGGTAAGCAATTACCCCGACCTGCTTCCGGAGATGCCAAGATATTGCTGTCCGCTAGTAATTTGATAGAGATATTACTGTAATTTAAAACTGCTTGTCAAGACCACCAAGCAGGGAAAGTGCCGTAAAGTGTCTTTCCCAGGACACAACAGAATGGCTCACGTGGGTTTTGAACCAAAACTATGTTGATCATCAGTCCGGTGCTTTAACCACTCGACCACGCTGCCGACAACGACTGACGACTACCGTGCTAATATTAATATATCTAACCATATTATCTAAATCCAAAAGTCTGGTAGACTAATTTGGGTTTGATAGCTGATCATTGAGCTGGCATTGAAATTGAACCTGGAAGAGAATCTTGCTTCCCTCAGTTTTGGCACTGAGACTCTCATTTTCTAATGGGGAGGAAGAAAACGTTTAAGATGCTGTAAATGTCAGATGTTGTTGCGACATCACATTCTGTTTTTGAAAAATGCTGTGTTTGAGAGAAATCACTGCTAAGGAGCCTTATAAACTGCGTGTGCTTAGAGACACACCAAGAAATACAAAATAAAGAAATTAAAAGACTTGAATAAATTCTTGGTTAGGCAGAACTTTAAAATAATCAAAAGAAATGAACAAAACTCTTTCAAATTTTAGGAGGTCTTTAAAAAGACTGTTTTCTTGAGAATTCTTTTGGCCAACTCTCGTCCAAAGAATTCTTTGGCAAATGACGAGCTGCAAAAAAACTGTGATTCATATAAAATGGAAAACAATGAAAATAATGGTGCTTCTAATTGGACAGAAAAAGAGAGCATGTGATTAGTTACACGCTCACTTGCGCCGCAAGCGAGAAAGCTTCAATCCATAGAAGAACTCTTTCTGGCCACAAAAAGAGAGTTGAAGAGACTCTAAAAAGTTGGCTTCAAGCGTTGCTAGATGAAAAGATTATTGTCCTGTAGTTAAAATAAAGAAACAGTTAATATCGATTTTTTCCCGTAAATTTTGTTGTCTAACAAATGTTAATTAATAGCCAAATGCGAAATAGGTGCATTTTTAGTCGATTTACAATGATGTCTAGAGAGATCTTTTTAAGGTTTAATTTTATTTCTAATAAATTTTAAAACATTTCATTTAAAATTTCATTTGATATGGACAAGAATCTAACCCTTTGTATTGAAGGCAAAAACGACGATTTCTAGTCGCTGTCTATTCCTGCACAAAAACAAGACAAGCTTAAAACTTAGCAATCTGGGGCTGCAGAAATTTTAAAACATGTTGTCAAATTCGTTCTTATTGGTCGATAATTCTTTGGGTTCCCCACAGGTCTCATCGGCTTTGGGATTGCGATTACAAGCGCTCTTCTCCAAATTATAAAAATTTTGAATACGCGCAAACAGGAAGAAAGGAAGTCACTTAACCAGGATTTCAAAGCAACTCCAGCATGGATTATAAGCCCTGGGAAGATGGAGTCAGGGCCCGGAGCATTACCAGGTTTTAAGTGTTGAAGGGCAGCAGTGAATTATCTCGGTGAGAAATTCTCAGAGATATTCACTTGGTATGGTGCTGTGACCCTCCAAAGGTTAGACACTTTTTTACAAACAAGTCGAGATGACTTGCGGTCAACAGCCTCGTGTCTCCGATTTCTGACTTGCTGAAATGCAATAGCATCACGTGAAACGGGATAGTGACGAGGAGAGTGTCGTGACCTAATTAAAGTTGTTCAAAATACTTTATGCTTTACGACTAGAGTGTAAAATGTTGATGCTCCGAACTGCTTGGAAACATCGATCCCTCCGCTTTTTGTCAAGTTTGGCAAGTAAAGCTATCGCAGCCAAACTTGAGTCCTCTCCCTGAGAAGATTGCAGGAACTTTGTGTAGAGGGATTCACACTACGCATCCCAACACGGAATATAGTTGTTTTGATAACCGCGTGGGATAGTCTTTTTGGCTGCTTTTTTGATGATGCTATTAAAGCTCTGGTAAGCCGCATCCAAATCAAATAAATCAGACGGCAAAAAATTCTTTGTTATTTATTTTTCAAAGCAATGTAGTTACTCCATTTGGCCTTGTAGAAGTTCCATCGTTTAACAGGTGTATTTGGCAATGATAAAGCAAACCTTTGTAATATTATAGGCAAAGGCAATGTTTTGACCTGGGGAACTTTTCAAGAACACGTTTATCCGGTAAGCAACTGTTAGAATCTACGCTAGCGAAAGCTAGATCTGGACTGGTGCCAGTTTTCCAGTGGCCTGAGTAAAAGCTGGCGGCATCCTTGGCATTATATAGGAGGGCAAGACCATTAGTACTTGCCCAGTCAGCCAAGCACTCACCGTCCGGGCTGTTATCATCGTAAACCAAATCAAAATGAAGACAGTCGAAATCGCCAGCATAAAGACAGGAGTGAGGAAACACTGGGAGATCGCAGTGGCGTTAGTGGTGGTTTGTAGACGTTGACTATTTTATAACCCTCAACGTCCACACACAACCACTAAATCTCCAATGTTGATTGAGATTGGTCCAAAAACGTATACCTTAGTCACTTGTGGACAAAGGTGGCAAGACCATGCTTCTTGCTTATGGTAGATCCCGCTAGTTGGTAGCTTAGAAGTACCCACTTCTCTGCATGCAGTAGGTCTTCTGTAGTAGGTTGACTAGTGCCTCAAACTTTTGAGCATGATAATAAAGAACGTTCATCTTGCTTGCAGCAAGGCCTTTGTTATTCAGCTGGGGCAGTGTTTCCCAACCTATGCGCCGCGGCACACCAGTGCGCCGCAAGATGGCATCAGGTGCGCCGCAAAAAAATATTGAAGTTAAATTCAATCAAGTAGGCTTTAAAAAATTCCACGCCGCCAACGTTAGTCAGTACGGCACACTAACGATATTGTTGATAGTAATTGAGTTGTTTTTGGTTGGTGAATGTATCATTCAAGTTTATTTACGCTTGAATAAGGTTCATTGTGTGGGTGCATTGTGGAAAATAAAGCATGAAATAAATAGCGATTGTGACGTATACAAACACTGACGCACATCTAAGCCATTCGACTGTGCCCTAAATACTACCGTAAGATATTAAACTAAATTGTTTACACTTGGTCAAGATATTATCTTGTCGCGCTTTAAGTTACCCAATAAAATGGATAAATTTATCAAGAGGAAAAATAGTATTGATGATAATGAATCAGAAATTAAACGTTCTAGGGCAGCAAATCCCTGTGATAAAGCACCAAAAGCTCGACCAAAACGTCAATACTGCGATGATTATTTGAAATATGGATTTCACTGGACTGGTAGTGAGGATCAACCTTTCCCACTGTGTGTCATTTGTGGCGAAAAAATGTCAAACGAAGGTATGGTACCCAGCAAGTTAAGTAGACATTTTGTAACCAAACATTCGCAGCTTCAAGATAAAAATCTGAACTTTTTTCGAAGACTACTAGAGCAACAATCCAAAGAAAAAACCGTTTTTAAAAAATGGTTGACTGTTTCTGAAAAGGCACAAGCTGCTTTGTATGATGTCGCCGAAATGATCGCACAGCAAACAAGATCACATACTTTGGCTGAGTCGATCATCTTGCCTGCTTGCAGAAAGATAGTAAAAAAAATTCTGGGTGACAAAGCCGAACAAGAAATATGCAAGACTCTCCTCTCAAATAATACAATCCAAAGACGTATTGTGGATTTGTCTGCTAATATCGAGGAAATTGTACAGACTAAACTTTAGAGAACCGTTGAATTCGCTTTACAAGTTGACGAATCAACCGACATCAGCGGCAAACCACAGTTACTTGCGTTTATTCGTTTCGTTGATAGAAGTCAAATAATAAATCAATTTTTGTGCTGCAAGGAAATGTCACTCACTACAAGAGGCCAAGACGTCTTTGAAATATTATCTGCTTACTTTGAAAAATGGAATTTATCTTGGAACTCGTGCATTGGAATATGTACTGATGGGGCACCATGTATGGTTGGCAGTATTAAAGGTTTTGTATCACTCGTACAAAAAGAAAATCCTAATGTTGTACAAACCCACTGCTTCCTCCATAGGGAAGTACTTGTTTCAAAAACAATACCAGATGACTTAAGTCAAGTTTTAAAACAAGTTGTTGAAATGGTGAATTTCATCAAAATGAGGCCAAAGAAGTCTCGTTTTTTTGAGAAAATTTGTGTTGATATGGATTCTCGGCACAAACGTTTGATTCTGCACACTGAAGCGAGATGGCTTTCAAGAGGAAAGGTGCTATGGCGTGTATATGAACTGCACAAAGAACTTTATGCATTTTTCAAAACAGAAGAACATGAACACTTCTGTGAATATCTTGAATGTGAATTTTGGCTTTCAAGGCTAGAATATTTGGCAGAGATATTTGCACATCTCAATGGCCTCAACACAAGCATGCAAGCCAGAGAAGAAAACATTCTGACTTCATCAGATAAGTTGATCGCATTTAAAAAAAAGTTGCAATTTGGAAGAACAGAGCTAAAGATGGTAACCTTGAGATGTTTCCTTTAGTACGACAAAACTGCATAAGGAAGATGAGCCCTATTGTATTTCAACACTTAACAACTCTCGAAGAAAAAATTAACTTTTATTTCCCATCACTGAAGACCGATGACTATGACTGGGTTCGAAATCCTTTTATAGAGAGTTCATCTAGCACTGGTCTTTTATTATGTGAAGAAGAGGAGTTGGCATGTGTTTCCAGTGATCGTGGACTTAAAATCAAACATGCTAGGGTACCAATAGATACATTTTAGATTGCTGTCAAAGAAGAATACCCTTCATTAGCTAAAAAGGCTTTGACCATTCTGATGCAGTTTTCGACATCATATTTATGTGAGCTCGGATTTTCAACTCTCCACAATATGAAGTCCAAAAAACGAGAGCGGCTTTGTTGCATTGAAGAAGAAATGAGGGTTTGTCTTTCTGAAATACGTCCTGACATTGAAATGGTTGCTAAGAAACATTAAGCACAGGTTTCTCACTGACAGAATTGTTGCGATCCTGTCATAAAGATGCAAGTACAGTGAATTCCCTGGAAACAGGCTAAATTACGGTTATTGCCTTAATTTTTTGTTGTGATATGTAAAAAACGGACAATTTAAATAAATTTTGTATTCAAAATATTCAAGGTGTGCCAAATAATTTTCGTTTTTTTCTAAAATGCGCCGCGACAGAAAAAAGGTTGGGAACCACTGAGCTGGGGAATAGTGGGTTTTTGGTACTTGTTAGCAATGTGCCTAAAAAGAGCTTTTTTTCAGACATTCTCCGTCCTGAAAAAAACCTTCACCTATTAGCAGATCTTCGCTGAACATCGGGATTATTATATACCTTTCTATTTTGGCAGGTTTGATTTCGATCTGTCGTGTTTAACACCAAGAACACATTTACTTACGGCCCAGGGTCCGAGAAAGCACCTGCCATTTGGGCAAGGTTATATAGAGTAAAGAAAACGAAGTGAAAGGTTAAATGATGAACAGGAATTATTTAGCATAATGTAGAATAGTTTAAGGCATATAATTAAAAAGGAGACCCAAGTACGAAACAACTTACTGCTTTTTGACTTTTATATACCTCGTGTGGAGTGGTAATCATTTGCTCTTTGTCTTAATGTACAAAGCTAAATAACTGAATGTTAGATCTTGGAGTCAATATTGCACGATTCGTCAATACTTTTCCCACGAAAATACCCCAGATTGAGTTTCTCCCAAACTTATGTGAGCAAATATGACATCATACTGATTAGTCATATGTTGTCATATACAAGTATGAAAAAGAAACCTTCTTGTTTTAAAGATAATAAATTTATTTCAGTTTTTTACAAAATTAATGTATTCGCGTATCTTCTAAAAATTTTTACTGCTCTGGTTAAAAAGCAAGAGAATTATTGGATAATATAATTGAATCCGTTCAGTGATAGCAGGTTGCTATAATGTATTTGCCTTGATAATACACGTTTCTTGTAAATTGTTTACGCGTTAATTCTGATTATTGTTTAAGATTTAAATTTATTCCACTTTGATCATTTTGTACAGTTGATGATTCTGACCAACAAATAACATATTACTGGATTTCCAATGCATCAGCTTTCTACATTAGCCAGTTTAAAAAAGTAGAGAACAGAAGTTGCATTCGTGTTCGACGCAGACCCCCAAGATCTGAATCTGAGCATCTGTCAATGTCCGATAGAAATACCCGGGCTTACCCACTATGTGAAGGTGAGTGGATCAAATTTTTTCTGAATGTATTGACTAAGTCCTTTTTTTTTTAATACAGCAACTAAAGAGAGTTTCCAAAAAATCTTCTGGTGACTTTGTAGTAGCAAATAACACGGTTTAGCACTACAGGGTTTTGAACGATTGCAGTAAGTCGGACAGCATAAACATAAGTTATCTCATTTCTGGCAGTAAGATTATTCTCTATTTAAACTTACTGTCAATGCACTTTAATTCTGTGAATTTAGAACAGTGTTTCTTAACCTTTCTCTTTGCTAGCGCCCCTTTGAAATCAGCAACCAATTCTCTTTTAAAATTAGTTGAATTAAAAAATAATGTTAGTAAAAATTTAAACAAGTAACTGATAACATAATAACACACTACTAACACGTGAGTTAGTTTTACATCAGCAAAAAAGTAAATTACAGTAATACATTACACATTTACTGAGTCTCAGTGACATAGACCTAACCAACCTTGATAATTCAGCAACTACGCACTTCCTAGAAACAGATATCGCACCTTTTGGGGGGCGATCACCCCTGAATAAGAACAATTTGATGTTGCCTGAGAAACGTTAAAAGTAAACATTCTTTACATTAAACAACCATCATGTATTTTACTGATTTACTTTTTAAAATAATGATGTATTGCTTTGATTGAATATTTTTATTTATCTTTTTTTTGATACCACCAACCCGATCAAAATAATGTAAAGTTTTTTTTCTAAAAACTCAAGATGACAGGGTAAGAGTTGAGCCGAGACCGTATCGACTGCAACCAGAATCGAAACAAAAATTATTGTATTTGCTCACTGTATTTATTATGAACGGACACATTCTTCAATTTTCATAAATAATTACAATATTTTATTTACATATTTTCAATGTTAATTTGCAATAGAAATCCCCAATATTCAGCCGTCAATCATCCACCACCCCTTAGCAACACAAAATATATGCAATGGAACAAGTTTGTTTATCAACTGGAAATCTCTACCTGGGAGCCAATACGTTGCTCACCAAATATATGTTAATGGGAGCATCAGGTAGGAATCAAACTGGTATCCAGTAATTTGTTTTTGTAAAATAATTTGATCGTTTTACATCACAATGAAGTTATATAGTCAGTATGTTATTTAGTGATATTAAGTAGTAACAGTGTTAAAAACCAAGCAGTGCAAATGCTCTAAATTACATACGGTAGGTCACAAATTTTTATACACTCTTCATAGCGGCAATATGAACGATTTATAATTGACATAATTTTATTGCGCTTGCGCATTGTCTTTTAGACAACCACCAATCGATCCCGGGTTCAATTCCACTACTATCACCGGCTTACTTCCTCGTACAAAATACAACATACAGGTGAGGAGGACAACATAGAGGGGGTACATACAATTGAGAGGATAGATAACTGAGAATAGGCAGGAGATGGGGCATGATACTTACTACTTATTGCTAAAAATTTCTATTTTCACATTTAATTGTATAAAGTGTGGCCAACGTTTTTTAAACTCTCATTAAATCGTACAAGTCTAAATAATGGAAAGTTATCTGTATCCAACAAAATAAAGCAGTTGATCAGGCAACTTTCTCGTCGGGTTTTCGACGCAAGTCAGGGGATAATTTTTTTTAATTTATTAATTTTTAATTTTTTCACTTTAAACTATTCTAACAAAATAACTCAATTTAGGTCAAACCCTTATTTGACGCTTGTACATTTGACCTTCCTACCCATCCTCAAAACATAACAACCGGCCGTGGGGAGCTGCTACCCCCTAGATTCTTGTCACTCTCGTACAACCGTACATTGAAGACTTGCAACGTGATTTATAGACCTGGACAAGGATCAATGAGACGCAACCGAGAAATTGGACAATTTCGCGTGAGTTATTATGACCGAACAATTGCATGATTGTGAAAAGTAACAAGCATCGACTCCTCAACTCACAGTGACTTTTTTGAAACAATGGCCGCGATAAAAATAACTTTTGTAAATTTAGCAACAAAATTTGAATGAACGTTTACAAAGTAGAGGAGAAAACGAGGTCGGTTAATTAAATCAATTTGCAGTTTATTGCAAAGATAAAACATTTTGATGCATTATCCAACCGCAATTTCTACTCTCAAAAAGCTAAAATTTTAGTATTTCTATGATATAAAACATTGATTCAATTTACTCCACAGTGATCGGCGTTGAAACCTGTACAACAGCAGGCAGCAGATAAATGAAACTATTCCAGTTATATGTAGCCTAAAATTAATAAAAAATTAAATTTAAAAGTTATAAATATACGCAAAAAACGTGAAATCAAACAAAACATAACTTTGTAGAAACATCAAATCTGCTTTCATTATCAGCGTTATACAGTAGTAAGTTATTATCAATCAAGCATATTGCAACGCGTTTTTACATCAATTGATCTAGCTCAGGTTTATAAATCAAATGAAAACACAAAATGCCCCCAACATTTTTTCTTTAATTATTATTATATAAGAAACAAAATTATAATAATTGATTAGAAAACGAGCATCCGTCTCCATTTTAAATATGAATGTAGGCTGTTTTTAATCTTCGTCCGTTTTGTCTCTCTTTTAAAATCTTTCTTTGCATTCTTTTTTTTGTATCAATTATAAATTCAATTTAAACCGAAATAATGGCGCATTGGTTGTTATTTGAAAAGGTAACATTGAATTATGAATCAATTGGTCTTTTAGGAGAGAGGCTTAATTGTTCAACCAAGACGCATATACTCGTCGTCGTCGTCGTTTAAAGGGTACCAACTCCAGGTCAGACACAAACAGGACTGGGACCGAGGATTTATTATTTTACTAACCCAGACTGCTGTCCTGCCTGAATCAGATGCTGGCAGTGATGTTGTTAAACCAGCATCGAGTTTCGTCATCCAAAACCGTCAGACCTCGTGCTCCATGTGGTGCCCGATGTATAGGGCACGCTGTTAGTACATGGTCTGCGGTTTGTTCCAAGGCGCCACACTCGCAATTTGGTGAAAGAGCGAGACCCCATTTGTGCATGGACGAATGGAATCGCCCAACACCAGTCCGCAGATGGTTGAGCTTAACCCAAGCTGCTCGGGGTAAGCCCATCCCAACAGGCCTGGCACCAGTGGCTGGCACAAAAGCACGGAGCCTAGAAGCATTTTCACATTACTCCGTTTTCCATTTGTCGTCGTCGTCGCCATCGTTTGAAGGGCATCCACTCCAGGCCAGACACAAACAGGACTGGGGCCGAGGGTTTATCCCTTTACTACCCCAGAATGCTGCACTTCCTGAATCAGATGCTGGCAGTGGTGTTATTAAACCAGCATCAACTTTCGTCATCCAAAACCGTCAGGCCTCGTGCTCCATTTGGTGCCCGATGTATGGGGCACGCTGTTAAAACATGGTCTGCGGTTTGCTCAAAGGCACCACACTCGCAATTCGGTGAAGGAGCGATACCCCATTTGTGCATGGACGAATGGAATCGCCCAACACCAGTCCGCAGGAGCCAAGACCGATCCCTGAGGAACGCCGTTTTTAAGACAGCGTAGCCTGCTTTGCTTGCTGTCACCGGTGGTAAGGGTGAAACTTCGATTTCGGACAAGCTCCATGATCATTTTGATCATGTGCTTATCCGGAAGTAGTCTCAGCACCTTGCAGGTAAGGCCACGGTACCAGACAGTGTCATAAGCAGCTGTCAGATCGACAAATACGGCACCGGCCTTCTTTTTAGCCTCAAAAGAATCCTCGATGTTCTGGGTTAGCAGAATAACTTGATCTACGATTGACGTCCCGCCTCGGAACCCAGCCTGCTCTTTAGGAAGCAGCGGATCGACTAATGGCTCAACGCGGGCGTAGATAAGCCTCTCGAGGATCTTGTAGAGGACACAAAGCAGAGATAACTCTTTGAATTCCCCACGGGTTTTCCTGGTTTTGGGATCGCGACCACAAGCGCTCTTCTCCAGATCTTGGGAATTTTGAGTCGGCGCAAACAGGAAGAAAGGAAGTCACGTAACCAGGACTTCAATCTTCTCGTTAGCTCCGGCATGGAGTATAAGCTCTGAGCAGATGGAATCAGGACCCGGAGCTTTACCTGGTTTTAAATGTTGAAGGGCAGAAGTAAATTCTCTCTGTGAAAAATTGTCAGAGATATTTACTGCGTCTGGTGTTGTGGCCCTCCAAAAGTTAGACACTTCTTGAGAGACAAGTCGAGATGACTTGCAATCAACAGCCTCGTATTCCCCATTTCTAACCAGCTAAGATGCAATAGCATCGGCTGAAACGGGACAGTGACGAGAAGAGTGTCGTGACCTACCAGTAAGGTTGTTCAAAATACTCCATGCTTTTCGACTAGAGTGTGAGAAGTCAATGCTCCGAACTGCCTCGGACCATCGATCTCTCCGCTTTCTGTCAAGCTTGGCAAGCAGAGCTGTACCAGCCAAGCTTGAGTCGTCTCCCTGAGGAGACTGCAGAAAGATTTTATAGAGAGATTCACACTCTACATCCCAACACGGAATATAGTTGTTTGGATACCCGCGTGGAATAGTATTTTTGGCTGCTTTTTTAATGGTGTTACAGAAGTCCTGGTAAGCCGCATCCACATCAAGTGAATCAGGCGGCAACAAAGTCTTTGCGAATTTATTTGTCAAAGCAATGTAGTAATTCCATTTGGCCTTGAGGAAGTTCCATCGCTTAACAGGCATGCTTGGCACTGCCATAGCAAACCTTGGTGATGTAATAAGCGAAGGTCGATGTTGTTACCTGGGGAACTTGTCAAGGACACGTCTATCCGGTAAGCAACTGTTTGGACCTACGCTGGCGAAAGCTAGATCTGGATTGGTGCCAGTGTTCCAGCGGCCGGAATAAAAACTGGAAGCGTTCTTGGCATTACATAGGAGGGCAAGACAATTAATACTTGCCCAGCCAGCCAAGCACTCACCGTCCAAACTGTTGTCGTTGTAACCCCAGTCAGCATGACGACAGTTAAAGTCGCCAGCGTAAAGACAGGGGTGAGGAAACACTGGGAGATCCAGGGTTCGCAATCGCGTTGGCGGTGGCTTGTAGACGTTAACTATTTTATAAATATCAACGTCTACACACAGCCACTCAATCTCCGATGTTGGTGGAGATTGGTCCAAAAGCGTGTATCTCAGTCGCTTGTGGACAAACATGGCAAGGCCATGCTTCCTGCTTAAAGAAGACCCAGCTAATCGGTAGTTTGGTAGTACCAACTTCTCTGCATCAGTGCAGTGGGTCTCCTGCAATAGGATGACGAGTGCTTCAGACTGCATAGCGAGGTGATGAAGAACGTTCATCTTGCTTGCAGTGAGGCCTTCGATGTTCAGCTGAAGAATAGTGGGTCTTCGGAACTTGTTGACAATGTGCCCTAAAAAGGCAGTTTTATCCTGACATTGCCCCGTCCTGAAAAGAACGTTTTCCGACTAGCAGACCCACACTGAACATCGGAATGGGTGGATACCCTTTCGTTTTGGTAGGTTTGGTTTCGGTTTGTCATTTAAACAGCAATGAACAGACTTACTCTCGGCTTACTCACGGCTCAGGCTGCGAGAAAGCACCTACCATCTGGGCCTTTCCATTTGTGATCTGTCCATTCAGAAGCGCGGATGCCAAGTCTGGCAAGGTTGCTCAAAAGATTCCGCGAAGCTGGCACAAACGGGCATCTGGATTTTAGTCTCACTTGGCGAGTACCTGAGGACCCACTTAAAAGACCATGCAAGATATGATCGGGGTCCCGAGATTCACAGTGAGCCAAGGAGAGTGTCGCTCCCATTCGGCGAAGCTCAGCTGGCTATATATGCTCATATGCTATACTTATACTACCTCGTAGTTTATAAATAAATATTCCAAGATCTATAGCAAGGAAGTTAAATTAGGCACAAAAAATCCAATCTTAATTTCACACACGCTGTAAGATCGTCAACTAGATCGAAAAAAATTTAAGAAAAAAGTTTTATCCTCATTTCATTTTACATTTACATATTAAAACCCTTTTTATTGTCATTTCTAAAACACAAGGCATGGCTTATAACGAATAGGAAGATACAAAAGCAGTATATTATTTTGCTTGCTGTAAAAGGTTGCGGAGGCAGTGCCTTCCTCTAGCTAATTTGCTAGTTTAACTCCTTTATTATTATTCTTTTAAAATTTTGGAAGAAAATTTTTATAAACAATCACTTAAAACCGAATATTTAAATTCAAAAAAATCGAGTTTGTTAAAAAAACAATCTTGAACAAGATTTGAAAAGTATTAATAGTATCTGTTTATATTTGTGATTTGTTCAAAAACGAAAAATTTGCAAGGCAATAATAAACTTCAAAATTTACAAACCACTAAGCAAAATACCCAAAAACCAAACTTCGTCAGTCAACTGTTCTAATCCAAGACATAAAAACAGTGGTTCTTAACCTTTTCGCACCAGCGGCACACTTTGGGATATTTTCAATAATCGTGATGTCATTATCTAGAAACATCAACTTCTACACACATGGTTACATTTTGTTGTCAAAGACTGAGATTTCAGCTTTATATTTTATTTTTCTGACCACCGATAGGACTCCGTAAGATTTTTTCATCAACTTAAATCTATTTAGATTCGAATGAGTAAATCTATCAATTGCGGAGATGGAAAGAAAACGTCACCAGTTTCCAATACAAAAAATATCAGTTTCTATGCTTCGCGGTCCTATTCTTTCAACGTTTCGCCCAACTCAAGATACGAAGTAGAAGTGGGAGTAGAACCTGCGGCCCCTTGTCAGAGGGAAATTCAATCACAATGGGCTGTACCGGTGAACGGAACGTGTATCACTCCGGCATCCGGTAAGTGGTTCCTTAAAACTATGCTATCAAATTTAGCTTTCGATAAATTTAAAAAAACGAAAGTTTCTAACACTTTCATAAATTCCTCAAGTCAAAAGTATAAACCGCCATCTGGCCGACCAGCGGTTCGCGAGCGCATGAGACACAGACATTCATATTGTGCTTGCATTTTTTGGATGTGTATTAATTCATTTGATTAGATAATTGGTGTCAAATTCCTTGCTAAATGTCGGGGATTCGGAAGCGGAGGTAATCGCCTCCCTGTTCTATTCAAAACGGTAGCACATGGGCGGGAAGATAGCCCTTTTTGAAATTTATGGTACAGAGACCTTGGGTTAGATTTAGTGATGGTCTTACAAAAAGGGAGGGTACTTTTTAGTGTTACTAAACAAAGTGATCTCTAAAAAAAATAATCATCATTTTAGGGGTGCCACCATCAAGGGCGCTACTATAAAGAAATAAAGCAAAATTTTTCTTAGGGGGGACACGTTTTGACGTTTTTTAGAAAGAACCTCGTGCGGCCGTACCACTTGCACTGTACTAAAGTCATCACTGGTTAGATTTGTCTCTACAATCATAGAAACCCGACCAAAACTAGGCCAACAAGGTTTATTAAAAAGTAAGTTCACCATAACAAAAAACATGGGTTTTTTAATTTAGTGATCGTTTAGGTTTTTTGAAAAAAGAAAAAAATATTAGATTGATTGAAAATGATGACTTTTGTTTTCTTTTTTTTACTAATCACTAATTTTTTGGGACAAAATTAGTGGAATTCTACATAGATACAAATAATGGCTTTTTTTGTTTTGTTAAATTATTTTTTAGGTAAACTGTTTTTTACGAGACATTGTTTCAAAGTAAAGAACAAAAAAGCCTTTACTTGCACCTTGCAACATTGATATCATTATTGTCTACCCGAAAACCTAACGAAAAATTCAAATATATTTTGATCACTTGTAGCGTGAGTGATTATTGGCACACAACTAACTTTGACACCTTTTTATTATGAAAAGGCACAACTTCAAATAAACGGACAAAACAACATTTAAACTTCGGGACTAAAATTAAAGCTGAATTTTTGCTTAATAAAGCTGCGAGGATATTTTCGAGTCGAATTTCACAGGTCGCTCATATCAGTCTCCAATCTAATCTACTCTGAGGCGACGAATCGGTCTAGCGCGTACATGTAGTCGTAATAATTTTATCTCTTTATTATTGTGAAATCTGACCTTATTTACCGATAAAGCCACGTGATCAGGCTAGATCCTGAGAGCTGTGAGTTAAAAATGATTACACAAATGGCCTTGATGGCGTGATCAGCCAACGATTAGCTGGGGGGAAATAACAGAAAGGCGGTACATGAGCAAAATACAAAGAAATGCGGCATTTTAGCATGACGATAGTCGTGGGAACAGATAAGCACTGTGCAGCGATGGGAAAAGCACTGCTAATTGAATCCGCAGCAGGCGAAATACAATGTGTGAAAAATACATGTGCGAAAAATTTTGCAATAACCAATAAAAACATGAATGAAAAACGGTTTGCGGCAATGAGTTAGCTCCACACTTACCATTCCTTTTCAGCCGATTTTATTTACTTTTGAAACTTAAACTACAATTTTTTAGATCTAACAAAAAAAATCTGCTTTTGTTATAAATTTTGTTCCTGCCGCCAAAAAATTTGCCGCCGCTCTTGGTTAAATTTAAATAGAGTGTGACATTTACAAAAAATTTTGCTTGAGCAAAACTATGTCTTTGAGTAAGGAAGAGATAGGGTGATGTTCATGAGCGCCTATGTATATGATGTGGTTCTTTAGGGTAAAACAGCGAGTACACTGTGGCTTTTGGTCTCTGATTTTTTGGCAACCTCTGCGTTAAATTAAATATTCAAAGTTGATGATTAAAACTGAAAATTTAGAAAAAGAAACTTCTTTCTAGGTTACAAATATTCAAAGCTGTATATACATAAAAGAAGCAGTTTATGATTGTGAAACTAGCAACCTAAAGTGAATAATTTTTAATTGTCGTGTAATGGAATGCACGACCTGCCGAGTGGATATTGGATCAATTTAATTTTACCAATTCTAACTTTTATTCGATGGACCAAATTTCACTCAATAACCCTTCCTTTGCAAAACCATTTGTTGACCTACTTTATTTTTATCTAAATCAAATTAAAAAAACCCTAAAGTTTTTTATTTTTCTTAATTTGACATGCGAAGTAAGATGGTGTTGACTTTGTAGGCTTACCGTTAGGGATATAAGGTATGTAGGGTGTAAAACAGATATTTTTTTTCAAATTTTGGATTTTTTTACTTTCGCAGTAAACTATATAAACTTTTAATTTTATGCTTTTATTGAATCACTTAGATTTTGGTTAAGATTTAAAAATTTTCATGTCGTTGAGCACGTCAACGCCGTGCTTTATATTGGCGCTTTGATCAAATTTACAAATTTTTGAACAACGTTAACATGACCTCGCATACTTTTTTAGCCTTTCCAAACAGTTTTTTCAATTTAGAAAAGGTAACTAAACAATTTTTACTCGAAATAAACTTTGAAACTATAACTTAATTATGAAATTTTAAACTTTGGTGGGCATCTGAAACCTTGGCGAAGAATTCAATAGCTAGACAAAAGTTTACCAAAATAGAGTTAAAATATTTAGTTCTGTTAAGATTGTTGGTAGGAGTTCGGCAAAAAACAATTAAAGCATAAATGACGTAGAACAATTACTGTAATACTAGTCGATATTAATCGTTTAAAAGACATAATAAAATTTATATCTTTATTTAGACGTCATAGATCTCGATAAACATTCATAAACGCATTTTGCTACTTCCAACAAGAATATTGTAATTTTATGATTTTTGTCTTAATTCTGCCGCATTATATTAAAAACAATGGAATTTCAACATAGCAAATTACTCTATATATTGGACATGTTTATAAAAGAAGGAACCAAAGAACGGCTTAGGTTTAAATTGTTTCTAATATTATTTTATGAATTCTAATTAACTATTTCTCTTTGTGACAAAAGGGTCTATCTGATTAAAGTTCTCAAAATTTTCTAATTTGTGATTCCTTTCAGAGACACTCAACGCTTATGGTCTCCTGCTTCACCGAAAAAGCAACCTAAATTTGTCTACTGATTTTACTCTGGTTTTTATATAATAAAAAAGACTGTTTTATAGTCTTGGTTACGTGCTTTTTTTTCTTCCTTGCAATCCCAAAGCCAAGAAGCCTAAAGAGAACCTAAAGAGTCATCAACTGATATTTCGATAGATTTGGCTATTCCACAAGATCCTCCAAAAACATATCTATCCCCGCGTCAAACCACCCCAGCCAACAATGCTATGCAGGGCCCATGCGGGCCCTGCAAGGGCTGCCCGTACGAGACCCGTACCGATTTGGCCGCGGGCGCTGCAGTGGCCCCGCATGGGCTTACCGCTCGAGATTCATAATTTTCAAACTGTTTATGCAAATTGTTCCTTTTTTAAAATAATTAAAAAGGTTAGCTTATTTTCATGTTTTAATTTTTGATTACGGCTTAAAACTAAAAATTAAATTAAACCCGTGCGGTTAGCCCATGCGGGGCCACTACAGCGCCCGCGGCCAAATCGGTACGGTTACCGTACAGGCACCTTTGTAGGGCCTGCATGGGCCCTGCATAGCATTGTTGGCTGGGACTTATTGATTCATTGCTACCTACGGAGAAAGCTAGAAAGCTTGTTTTCAACGCCGAATTTTAACCGCGTATCAAATTTTTTTTTAACTCAGAAAATCAAAACATTTTTGAGGCCAAGAAGAATACTGGAATCGTATTTATCAATTCGACAGCGGCCTACGACATCGTCTGGCACTCTAGCCTTTTTTGCAAATTATTGGGTCTTCTGCCGAATAAGCATATAATTATAATAATCATAGAAATTGTCCGGAATCAAAGTTATACCTTTATAACCTATGACAACGAGCAAAGCAGGCTTAACCATCTGAGAAATAATAATCTGAAAAGTTAAAAAAAGCAAAGCTCCCTTTTTTAAAATATCTATACTTACGATCTTCCTTTCCACAATCTCAAGTTTTCCTGTGTTAATGAGTATAATCTGGTTATCTGGTTTGTGTTCCTCTTCTGGAAAATGGAAGGATTGAAAAGAGACTTTAAGTGAAGACATGACTACATTTGCAGCGTATCTCCACACTTGAAGGTTGAAATTTGTCACACAAATATGGTGACAGCAGCCTATCATTTAAATAACTTTGTTGCCAAACCTGAGCCAAAAGTTTACAACAACGACCATTCTTTTCAGTCTCTTTTGTCTTGTTGTAAAACTGGACAGATGTGTCTTGTCTGATAGATGTTTCGGATCTGTCAGTCTGTCTGATAAAACAGAAGTGTCTGACCTTTGGAGGGCCACAACACCAGACGCAGTAAATATCTCTGACAATTTTTCACAGAGAGAATTTGCTGCTGCCCTTCAACACTTAAAACCAGGTAAAGCTCCGGGACCTGATTCCATCTGCCCCGAACTTATACTCCATGCCGGAGCTGCATTGAAGTCCTGGTTACGTGACTTCCTTTCTTCCTGTTTGCGCCGACTCAAAATTCCCAAGATCTGGAGAAGAGCGCTTGTGATCGCGATCCCAAAACCAGGAAAGCCCGTGGGGGATCCAAAGAGTTATCGACCGATATCTCTGCTCTGTGTCCCCTACAAGATCCTCGAGAGGCTTATCTACGCCCGCGTTGAGCCATTAATCGATCCACTGCTTCCTAAAGAGCAGGTTGGGTTTCGACGCGGGAAGTCAACCGTAGATCAAGTTGTTCTGCTAACCCAGAACATCGAGGATTCTTTTGAAGCTAAAAAGAAGGCCGGTGCCGTATTTATCAATCTGACAGTTGCTTATGACACTGTCTGGTACCGTGGCCTTACCTGCAAGGTGCTGAGACTACTTCCGGATAAGCACATGGTCAAAATGATTATGGAGCTTGTCCGAAATCGAAGTTTCACCCTTACCACCGGTGACAGCAAGCAAAGCAGGCTACGCCGTCTTAAAAACGGCGTTCCTCAGGGATCGGTCTTGGCTCCCTCCTATTTAACATCTATATGTACGATCTTCCTTCCATGATTTCCAGAAAGTTTGCTTATGCTGATGATTTAGCATTGTTGCACTCTTCTGGCAACTGGAAGGACTTGGAGGGGACTTAAGCCAAGACATGTCCACACTTTCAGCGTATCTCCAGACTTGGAGGTTGAAGCTCAGTCACACTAAGACGGTGACGACAGCCTTTCATTTAAACAACCGAGAGGCCAAACAATAGCTAAAGGTCTACAACAATGGTAGACTTTTACCGTTCTGTCCAACCCCTACTTATCTTGGGGTAAAACTGGACAGATCGCTCACGTTTCGTCACCATTTAGTGGCATTGCGCAAAAAACTATCATCGCGCGTCACACTACTGAGGCGACTCGTGGGCTCGGAATGGGGTGCTGGTGCTAAAACACTACGCATAGCTACCTTGTCCCTAGTCTACTCAACAGCTGAGTACTGTGCGCCAGTCTGGTGTCGCAGTGCTCACACTCGCCTCATTGACAGTGTCTTGAATGACGCCTTGCGCATAGTTACTGGATGCCTGCGTCCCACTCCAACGGACCACCTACCTGTACTCTCAGGCATCCAGCCAGCTGAGCTTCGCCGACTGGGAGCAACACTCTCCTTGGCTTATCGTGGATCTCTGGACCCCGATCATATCTTGCATGGTCTTTTAAGTGGATCCTCAGATACTGGCCAAGTGAGACTAAGATCCAGACGCCCGTTTGTGCCAGGTGCGCGGAATCTCTTGGACAACCTTGCCAGAATTGGCATCCGCGCCTCTGAATGGACAAATTACAAATGGAATGCGGAGTACTGTAAAAATGCTTCTAGGCTCCGTGCTTTTGTGCCCGGGACCAGTGCCAGGCCTGTTGGGATGGGCTTACCCCGAGTAGCTTGGGTTAAGCTCAACCGCCTGCGGACTGGTGTTGGGCGATTCCATTCGTCCATGCACAAATGGGGTCTCGCTCCTTCACCGAATTGCGAGTGTGGCGCCTCAGAGCAAACCGCAGACCATGTACTAACAGCGTGCCCTATACATCGGGCACCACATGGAGCACGAGGTCTGACGGTTTTGGATGACGAAAGTCGATGCTGGCTTAATGACATCACTGCCAGCATCTGATCCAGGCAGTGCAGCAGTCTGGGGTAGTAAAAGGATAAACCCTCGGCCCCAGTCCTGTTTGTGTCTGGCCTGGAAAGGATGCCCTTCAAATGACGACGACGACGACGACGACTGAACAGATTGTTCAAGTTCCGTCATTATCTTGAGGCATTGCGTAAAAAATTATCTTTGCGCATCGCACTGCTGAGCCAACTTGCGAGCTCAGTATGGGGTATTGTTGCCAAAATTTGGGTGAAGTTACTCTATGGCCTATTTAACCGCTGAGTACTACATGCCAGTCTGGTGTCGCAATTCGCTTTCTCGCCCCATAGACAACGTTTTGAATAAGGCTTTGACACTGTCACAGCGAATCACCTACACTTATGCTACTTTCTGTTATCTAGTCAGCTGCCGACTAGAAGCGACACTTTTCCTAGCTAATCATTCCACTCTGACCTTAACCATATACTGCATGCTCTTTGATATGGATTTTTATTTGAAGCTTCTCGAATTTTTCCAATTCCTCTGATGTTGGTTGATTTTAATCAAAAGAGTCTCAGTATCGCAAAATATTTGACGTGGTGTCATTGAGATAATATTGCAATGCAAAGAGAATTTGCATTAATTGTCATGTAAATAACATTGCCATGGTCCGACGTTTACATGTGTGTTTTGCGAGGAAGCCCAGCGGCCTGATCTAGCAAATTCTGATGCTTCATACCGTATCATTTGACCGTAGATTTTCAATTTATTTGTACTTGTTTGGAATTCGACAAAAAAGAGCTAAACCATAAAATAACCAGAAACTTTTTGTGTCACACTTTTCAATGGCAGTCGTGACAACAATGCACATAAAGAACCACGCTTACTTAAAAGCAAAGTGGAGTAGGGTAGATAGGAGACCTATGGATCCAAACTTTTGTTGTCGCAGATTCCTCCCGATGAGTGCCAGATGAAACGCTTTTAAGAAATGAACACGGTTTTTAATGCTATCTTAAAGTTTTGTACCGCCAATCGACTCTTAAAGTTTATTTATAGTTTAGAATTATTTCTTTTTTTAATTCTTGTGCAAACTAATTTAAAATTTTTTATATAAGCTCCTCAATCAGTTGCATTGTCATCAACTCCGCCAGAAATCGTTGATGGAAGGATTACGCTCACGTTAGAACCTGTCAATCAACGGAATGGTGGAATCAGGTAACTTCATTTTTCTTTTCGCGTTTGCTACTTCTCTAAACAACATGTGCTTTCAGTTGCGTCATAGTCGTGGTGCAAAGATTAAAGAGCAATGCAAGTTTTCCTTTAAAAGTTGAAGATCCAACTCAAATAAGAGCTGACAACCAACAAAACGAAGGAACATACATTGCTTTTGTTTCGAAGTAAAAACAATTAGCGTTGCATGAGTTTTATATTCCAAAGGAAAAAACAAATCGCATCTATTTTAGTTAAATTTTATATGAACAGCATGACCGAGTGCTTAAAATCGCTGTAACGTGATTGATAAGGTTTCGGTTCAAAAATCACTCGTGTCAGTCCGTAGTGTTCTTGAGAAAAACACATTATGGCACCTTTTTCAGCTTGCTTGTCCTAGCAAGCAGCTCTAAATTTTAGTTACATTTAATAAAACTAAAAATTCAATAAAAATTACAAGGGAGCAGCAATATCTCGGCATCTCCGAAACAGATTGGAGTAATTCCTTTCCCTATTTTTAGCGCCTCAGACGTTTTCCTGCGAGTCAGAAAAAAAATAGCGATAAAAATAAAATAAATAACGGTGGTAACCTTTTTTTATCAAACCTGCCTTAAATGATTTGGCTGGACTCTGTTGTCCTGACCAGAATTTTACACCAGCCCGGGAAAACATTGTTCTGTCCTTGAAAGCAAAGCCAATTCCAAAAAAAGTCTTTCTTTCAAATAAAGCTTAAATATTCTTGTCCACGAATTGAAAGAAATGAAAATCATCAACAAAACCTTAATGTGCAAGCTTTGCTATTCATCCAGGACAAGAAGTAAATTTGAAGTCGGCGAAGAGATGGCAGGCACAATATGTTGTTTTATACAGATCTTTTGTAGAAAGCCCCCGCCATCTATTGCGAGTAATTTTTATCATCCCACCATCTATAACAAGTAATTTTTTTTTGGTGAAATTAACCCGGAATCCTCCCTACAAGTTTCTTTTTTATTTCATCCTAGTGTTGTAGGGGGATTTCGGGTTAGTTTCACCAAAAAAATTACTTACAATAGATGGCGGGGGCTTTCTACAAAAGATCCTTTTATACTCGCACTTTTTTGCACTAAAGCAACATGTATTTGATACATTAAAAGGGTCCGTGAGAGCTACTGATAGACATATTTCCATTCGCATAGGCATCCTTCTAATACATTATATCTAGTTTTCTTAAATACCAAAAAAGTTTTCTTTAACTCATTGAACATTCATATTACATCAGCAACTTTTTCCACTTGAAAATATTAGCTAATACTTGTATAATAATATACTAGTATAATATCAAATAGATCTGTAAAATCAAAATTAATAAAAACAATTACTATACTATACTAGTATAATAATTGTTTTTAAAAATTTTGATTTTTAGATCTATTTAAATTCTTAAATTAAAAGTTTTATAAAACAGAAAATTCAACTTTTTACAGGCCTTCCGATTTACAAAAAGTTAGTTTGGGTGATGGCAGTACATCGACTTGTGACCTAACAATAACTGGAGCTAACTGTTCACCTACATCACTTAGTCGGCGAAAAAAACGAGCTACAAACAAGTTAATTAAAGGAAACAATCAACCTCTTGAAAATAATGCTAATTATATATATTACGTGACCACGTCTACTCCTTCTGATGACGGAACATTGTATCGTTCTAGTGTTCAATCAAAACCCTTCAACTCAAGTAAGTGGAGCCTTAGTTTATGCAATTGTTTAAAGAATGCATTTTCTTGGTGTTTTTCTTCATTTACATTTAAACTCATAGAGTTAACTTCTTAATTATTTTTCAATAACGCAGTAGAAAAATAATTTGACTAAAACAGCTTTCAAATATAACAAAATATTTGTTTTCAAAATTTTGAATTGAATTGGTATCTAATGAGATTGAAGCACGGCCGGGTTTAAGCCGATTTCACCGATTAGATCGAATTTGGCCCCCAACCTTATGGGGTTCCGCGCCACGGGCCCCTTTTCTTTATCATATGAGGTGTGGGAACAAAATAATATGAGGTATAATTTTTGTTACTTCCACAGAATTAGTTTTCGAAATTTTGTAGAAGTTTTTGAAATTTATGTTCCGCTGGTAAAAAGTTCTTTAAATTTTTGTAGAACTTAATTCAGTAACTCAGTACGTTTTTTAATCTTATAACCTTTCGGTGCCTGTTAAGAAGGCCTCACCGATAACGCAAACTTGGCCGCCTACCAAAAGACAAAATTCTTAAATCATTTTATTGGACCTGCCCTAGGAACCAGTAACAGCAAAAATATAGTCTAGCTAAACCACAGCTCAGACTACCACAATAACTTCTTTATTAAAAAATATGCTCCAATCCACTTGGGAGCCCACAATAGTATAAATCAACAGCAAATACAGATTCAGTAGCTTAATTCTTCACAATAACGTAGGCAACCAGAGACTTGCGACCAAAAACTATGAAGTCACACAGTTAACAAAGTTCCAATACTAGGTTACCACAACGAATCATAATAATGCTTCCGAGCGAACCTTATTTATATCACTCGGTCGTGAATATCTCGAACGTTCTGAAAGTCACTCAAATCATAAACAATCACTATTACGTCATAGTCAAAACAGGTCAAGCGGAAAGTCTAGAAGTTACTCCAAAAAACATGAAATTACGCAGTGTTGCCATTTTCTTGTAAATAAATCTAAAATATTTAAATTGCTTATAAAACCGTTATTTCTTCGGCTATTTAAGCCGGACCAAAGCGAAATCAAAGAGATTTTTTAGAAGATTGCAAATATACACAATGGGGGCGATTTTTAAGAACGGAACAATACGATATGAGGTATAGGTACGAAATGAAATTCATTGCAAAGTAGATTTGAACAACTTAAAAATCACGTTAAATTATTTCGATTTCTGAATAAATTCAACAATATACATGGGGCAGAAACACACATTACACCTTAAAGCAGCTTTAACAGTCAACATAATAAAAAACGACGCTAAAAGAGAGATAGTTACTGAAAAAATAAAGACATGGATAGGTATGGGGTATGTGTTGGCTGAAAAACTTAAATCTTTGAAAACTTTTCTTTCCTCCAGAATTTAGCCTTGTGCTTTGTTTGAATACTTGATGGAAAACAATAGATTTATTGCATTTTCTAATGTTTTCATCGCGTGGAGGATTTATTTAACAATGCTAATAACAATCGAATCAGGGGAATGAAGTTTTTTAAAGCTCAAACTAATTAAAACATAATTTAGAAAGTGAGATAATTTTTTACATGCATTTGTAATTAATAGCAATCAGAAGCCAACATTTTATTATTTAATTTGCAGATTTTATTTAAAAACCAAAAAGGTGAACGTTTTTGACTTTCATTAGTCCTTATCAAGGCATCGAAAAGTTTTAGCACAATTTAATAAAGAACATAAACCGTAACTTAACCCAGCCAATTTAACTTGGATATATATGAAGAAACAGTGAAGATGGAGGACACAAAAGTGAAAAAGGAATTTAAGTATTTGGGATCAACGGTGCAAGAAAATGGTAGTTGTGAGAGGGAGGCAAAGAAGAGAGGGAAGGCAAGATGGAACGAATGGAGAAAAGTATCAGAAGTAATCTGTGACAGGAAGTTACCAGCTAGAGTAAAAGGAAAAGTGTGCAGTTCAGTGGTGATACCAGCAATAGTGTATGGACTTGAGACGGTGGCGGTCACAAAGAAACAAGTAGAAGAGATGGAAGTTGCAGAGATGAAAATGTTGAGATTTGCTATGGGAGTGATGAGAAAAGATAACATTAGAAATGAGTACATCAGGCGTACAGTTAAGGTAAAACGATTAGGAATACAGATAAAGGAGCGCAAACTGAGGTGGTATGGACATGTCATGAGGAGAGACTAGGAGTACGTAGGAAGAAGTGTGATGGAAATATAGCTACCGGGAAAGAGAAAAAGAGGGAGGCCAAAGAGAAGATTTTTAGATGTAGTGAAGGAAGATATGGGGAAAGTTGGTGCAAGGGAGAAAGACATTGAAAACAGGACGTTTTTGGAAAAGCATTATAAGGTGTGGCTACCGCTGATCAAAGGAAAAGGCTGAGAGAAGAAGAAATTTCTCGAGTTTATGCTCACACTGGTATTACTAATCTATTTCTTTTTAATTGCTTTAGAATTAAATTAGTAGTAGGCCAACTAGTGTGAGCATAAACTAGAGAAAGTGTTGTATATATTTTAACTTAATTGTATGCAATTGATGTTTATACAGTATTTACAGTTAAAATGTGCTAAAAAAAACTTTTAGATGCTTTGATAAGGATTCATGAAAGTTGAAAACGTTTAGCTTTTTTATTTTTTAATAAAACTTTGCAAAACAAATGATAACATGCTGGGTTCTGATTATTATTATTTCCTAATAATCAAAACGTATTTGAGGTCTACGGTCTCACAAGAAAGACGTAAAAATTTGGCAACACTTACTATAGTAGTAGTGGACAAATTTTTTAGGTCAAGGACCCGACTGCCATTTTCAATTTTGTAACCATAAAATTGAAATCTATATGTTTTCAACCAATCAAAATTCCAAAAGTTTTTTTTCTGTTCAGAAAAATTTTCACTCAGCTCTTGAAGCAATCAAGGAGCACTCTATGTTAGTTGTCATAGCTGTGCTTTTTTTAGCGACTTTTTAAGATGATAAACAAACCAATCTGTTTTTGTATTACGTTTGCAAATGTACCAAAAAATAAATATGAGCCTTTGAAACAAACAGTTTACAGCCTATCATACCATAAATTTTTTACAAAATTTTAAAAATAAGCGTATAAAATGGTTTTTCAGTTCGAGTCATCAAATGAGCTTCTTCATTTGGGCTTAGCCTGCAAGAAACAATTTTTTTACCGAAACTTGTAGAAAAGCACATTGATTCAAGAGTCTGTAATGAAATATTGATTAAATTAAAATGTTATTTGGTTTGAGTTTAAGCCTGTCAAAAAAAAACAAAAAAAACGTTTTTTTTTAAATAAAGATAATGTACATAATTGGGATCTCGTTTACTGTGTTCCGTTTCGACTTTATTATTTTATTATTTTGGAGTATCTCCAAAGCCTACGAGGTTAGTAATGGCAATCAGTGAACAAAACCCCATAATAGCATATTAGCTTGAAATTTGGAATATTCATTAAATTATATTGCCATGGTTAGTTGCATTGCAGTATATAGTATTAAAAAATTTTTAGTTAAAAACTTTGTTGTAAGTTGAAACCAAATCCAACAGCAATATAGTTTAATGAGTATATTCCAAATTTCAAGCTAATATGCTATTATGGGGTTTTGTTCACTGATTGCCATTACCAACCTCGTAGGTTTTGGAGATACTCCAAAATAATAAAATAATAAAGTCGAAACGGAACACAGTAAACGAGATCCCAATTATGTACATTATCTTTATTTTTAAAAAAACGTTTTTTTTGTTTTTTTTGACAGGCTTAAACTCAAACCAAATAACATTTTAATTTAGTCAATATTTCATTACAGACTCTTGAATCAATGTGCTTTTCTACAAGTTTCGGTAAAAAAATTGTTTCTTGCAGGCTAAGCCCAAATGAAGAAGTTCATTTGATGACTCGAACTGAAAAACCATTTTATACGCTTATTTTTAAAATTTTGTAAAAAATTTATGGTATGATAGGCTGTAAACTGTTTGTTTCAAAGGCTCATATTTATTTTTTGGTACATTTGCAAACGTAATACAAAAACAGATTGGTTTGTTTATCATCTTAAAAAGTCGCTAAAAAAAGCACAGGTATGACAACTAACATAGAGTGCTCCTTGATTGCTTCAAGAGCTGAGTGAAAATTTTTCTGAACAGAAAAAAAACTTTTGGAATTTTGATTGGTTGAAAACATATAGATTTCAATTTTATGGTTACAAAATTGAAAATGGCGACCGGATTCAGAAGTTGATTTTGATTGAGGGCCGCATTAGTATTTCAAAGGTGAATTGGTGCCTTAAACTTACTCGAAGAACAAAAAAGGTCTTTACTCTGATCTGCTATCCTGTTCTTTAAGACAAAGACCCAAAAAGGAGGGTTTTCACATTTACTTGTTGCACCATTCACATTGAGTGATTGGCAGGCTGGACTTGGCTCGCCGGCCGTAGTTTTCCCACCATTGCTTTATAGGTTCTAGGTAAATCCCACCCCGTTAAATTCTACCCCAACCCGGTCTCGTACATTCCAATGTTTGATCGGAAACTGCGTGGTTTCTCTTTGTCTACGAAGACTACGACCCCAACTTTTACCCTAACCCTTACCCTTAACCTATGGTGGAATTTACCGGTCACCTGCTTTTTAGAATACGAAATTACTAAAGCATTAATTTTGAAAATATTTTGTAAGATTTTGTAATCAAAAAAGTTAGATAAGTATTTTTCTAAAAGAGTAGGCAATGGCCTTTTTTATATAAAAATAAAACAATAAAACTATTCATACTTTCTTTCAAAATTTTAACGTAACAAGCATATAATTTTTTTGTGTTGGTTTGGAGGTGTATGTATTTTTTATATATCAAAATATCAACATTCATATATTTCACTATGTAAAGTAGGGACTCTATCATTATTTTTTTAACTGGGCCGCCAATTTCTAGTACCAGCCCAGGGCTTCGGAGAAAATAAGGCCGAAGTTGGGATCTACTTTTTGCTTTCTGAGGTTGGCGCACTAAAAATATTGGTGTTGTGTTATTGTACCGTGGCCCATCATCAGACATTGTCACATCGCGCTCTTCGCGCCATATTTATGGGAAAAAAATATTTTGGTTGCAAAATCTCCTATTGTTGTTTGCTTGAAAGGAAGATTCCTAAACTAATGCATGATCAAGTAAAAGTAGAAACTTTTTCTGAAATAGCTGAACCGGAACAAAAAACGAACTTTGTTTACTTTAAACTTAAATAGTTTTTTTTTAAATCTGTACCTGAATTATACCATAAAAGAGCAAGTGGAAAAAAACTAGCCACAAAAGAGCTGCTACTACAAAAAAGCTAACCACCAAGAGCTAAAAAGGCTAGTTCTAAAAAATACATAGCTATAATAGGACTAGACACACCTAACCGTAACCCAAACGTTACCCATACTTCGTATTAGCTCTTTCGTGGCCGCAGTTCTTTTGAACTAGCTCTTTTGTGGCTAGCTTTTTATGACCAGCTCTTATGTAGGGACAGTGGCGACTGCAGGACTTTGTCGTTACTCGAGCTCGTGTTTGATATTGATGCAACAAGTTGCAAATACACTACAACTACTCAGAAGATTATTACTGTAGGCTAAAGATAGTGGCTAAAATTTTGTAAAAATCAAAATCAAAAATATATGGCGCCATATATTACTCGGGCTGATCCTAAGTAGCCCGAGTCGCTACTATGAAGAGATATGCTTTTCCTGATCTATAGCGCCAAGTAATAACAAAATAGCAGTTGTACAATTCATGTAGAATATTTGTTTTCTCGTTAATGTAAAGAATATAATAATTTTTTAAATCAATAAAAATTATTATTTTAATCAGCTTTTATTGTAATCCCTTCATCAAACAATGGAGCAACAATTGCGATTATTGTGTCAATATTAATTATCATCATAATTGCTTTGGTTATTTTTGTGATTTACCGAAGGTAAGTTTATATTTAAATTTCAAATCTTAAATCATTTATTTTATGTTGATTGTCATATTTTCAGTTTAAATCACAAAATTGCATAAAAATTTGTTGCAAATACTGTAAATCGAGAGAATTATGTAAAAGTAGTAAGTTATATACCGTGTTTACTCGCTTATAAGACAGGGATTTTTCCTCAAGGTTTCGGGATCAAATTGGGGGGCTCGTCTTATAGGCGAGGTCCACAGAGATAGAAAATAATTTACTCAGAACTGTGCAGATATTTCACAGTTTCTGGCAAAAATAAATTGTCCGAGAAGCAGTTTTACGAACTGTTTAGAGACAGCGACAACGAATAAATTGAAGGCTTTTGAATTTCATAACTTGTATACTGATTTGCTGTGTTCTATTAAAGTGCAGTTTGCGTAAACTGTTTTAATACTTAGAAGAAATGTGATTTAAAAGTTAGCATAAACGTACTTTGATACTGAAATGTGTTTCTCTCGTTACCTGCTTTCCTTCCTTCGTCTTATAAACGAGTCTAAACAGAATATCAACAATCTCCCAGGTGAAGATGGGACCCGTCTTATAAGCGAATCGTGTCATAATCGAATAAATAGGGTACTGTAATTAATTAGACGTGCAATCAACTATATTGTAGAAACGCAACATAGATGTGCGCTCTAAGACATCGGTGCTGCAGTGACGTGTAAAGCTTTTCTTTTAATTCTTATTTTTTTGTAAATTTTTGGTGCGAATCTAGTTTTACTGAGCTTAAAACAAGCTCCTCTAAACAAGTCTATTCCAATGGACCTGACATTTCTCCTGGAAATGAAGATCGGATTCCGGATGTACTCTTATAGAACTTTGTGCTCCAACTAAAATCTCCACTGGGTAGCGCGAATTCCTAGTCGGCTAGATTGTTTAATAGTTTCCGCGAAGCTGGCATAAACGGGCATCTACATTCTTATATACTATGCAGTTTGTGGTCAAGGTCCAAAATATCACAAATAGCCACGGAGAGTGTCGCTCCTAGTGGGCGAAGTTCAGTTAACTGGATACCTGAAAAAATTGATAAGTGATTCGACGAAGCAGAATGCAGCCATCCAGTGGCAATGCGCAAGGCTTTGTTTAGTCGTTAAGGACACTCTCTACTCAGGGTAAATTGCGCACTACGAGAGCAAACGTTTCGGGCAATGCCCCAAGATGGTGACGGAACGTGAGAAATCTGTTCAGTTTACCCAAAGATAAGTTGGAATTGAACAGACTGTTAAAAGTTTATCGTTGATATAAGCTTTCAGCTCACGTTTGGCTCTCGGTTGTTTAAATGAAAAACTGCCGTCATAGTCTTTGCGTGACTGAACTTCAATCTCTAAGTCTAAAGATACGTTGAAAGTGTAGTCATGTTGTAACCTGAAGTCCTCTCCAAAGCCTTCCAGTTTTCAAAAGAATGCATCAGTGCGTGAAGGTAACCTAGCGAAACTTTCTAAAAATATTTATAAGTCCATTGGGTTAAGCCAAAGACTTCAGTGGTGTCTTTAGCATGAGACTTTAATTTTGTCTAATTAATTGGCTTGAAAACCAGATGCTTTCTTGTAATAAGGTTGTTGATTTTTGTATTTGCTGCATTGGAAAACATATCAAAACAGAATTTACCGAAACGGATGGTTATCTGCCCGTCCCAAAGTTCACCCAGGGCCTGCTTAAGCGGCAAAAATCTTATTCAGCACGGGCAATGCATAATATTTATTTGTAAAAAAACGTCAAAGTGAAAGATAAAAAAAAATTGTCAAAGAGGAGCATTCGAAACAAAAGTTTTTTGAGGCAACAGCTTCGGTTGTATTGGAAAAATTAGTATTTGAAATAAGATAAACACATGCAGCAAAGTAATAGGGGGCATTTGTCACTAGCTTCTAATCCGATTAACAAAACTTGTCTTGTACAATGTAAACAGGTAATGTTAAATGTAAAGCTTAAGTGGTTTTACAATATTTTGTGATTTTACTTATGCGAATCTATTGCGTGAAGTAAAAGATTTTTCTTCCCAAAGCCTTTTCATCTGACACTCTTTAGGGGAAATCGTCAGAATGAAGCAGATTGAAACCGAACTGAGTTATAAAGGGGAAAGCAGAGTTCTCATTGGCTGAAAGAAGTTAGCCAATGAGAGAAAAGATTAAGAAATTTTCAAAGAGTAGGCGAATTCTTTTTGCTTACACAGAAGGGGTTTGAGAGATTTAATGAAAGTCGCTTCAAGAGCAGAAAGGTGAAAAAAAGAGCTACCTCGAGCGAGAATAGAAAATTTTTCATTGCTGTAGTGAAGAGCGCATTGGGCGTTGTCAAGAAGATGTTGACCAATAGAGGATTCATGAAATTGTTGTGGGCGTGTGTTGGCCTTGCAAGATCGGGAAAGACTTTGGCGGTTAGGCGAGGCAGGAGGATTGGCGATGGATCTAGGAACGTGTTGTTTAATTACCTCTTCTAGGCGTTGAGACGTGCGACCAACGTACCGACTATCGCAGTGGTAGTTTGTGTGCCTCTTTCATTAAATCTCTCAAACCCCTTCTGTGTAAGCAAAAAGAATTCGTCTACTCTTTGAAAATTTCTTAATCTTTTCTCTCATTGGCTAACTTCTTTCAGCCAATGAGAACTCTGCTTTCCCCTTTATAACTCAGTTCGGTTTCAATCTGCTTCATTTTGACGATTTCCCCTGAAAAGTGTCAGATGAAAAGGCTTTGGGAAGAAAAATCTTTTACTTCACACAATCTTCAAATTCTGTACCACCAAACGTCTATGCGAATCTATCTACTAAAAAAGGGGAATAGTGATGAAAAATTACGTTTTTAGCAGGTAGATAATATTTGACTTTTTCTTATTATAATCTACTTATTAACTTATCATTTTTAATAAACCAGGTCAGCTTTTTACCTACATATCTGTTTTCATTAGTCTTTTCTAACTCCATCCACTAACTAAAAATTCTAAATTTAAAAGAGAGTAATTGAAGCTAACCTGCTCTCTCTTTGAAAATCCATCCCAATGCTGTTTTTTTTACTCTACTTTCTGATCATTTACTTCTGAACTCCCTGGTTTATCCTAACCCTCCAATGTAACTGTCTCTTTTTACACCTATAAATTGAGTACTTTTCTGCTCAAATTTTTAAATCATCTTAGGAAACCGGCAAAAATAAAACAAATGGTCAGAATTCAACACGAACACAAAAGAACAGGAAAAAGAAAGATGGGAAAAAACCTTTAGCCTTACAACAATATGCGCTAGAAAACTAAATGCGGCAGTTTCATTGAAAATGTTGTTGCAGAATCAGATATTATGTTTTTGTATTGAATTGATTACAGATGGAATTGAACTTGTTTTGAACTCGATTAGAGCCGTACGTTATTATATGTTAAATTGGTTCGCGCTTTTTGAATTTACGATTGAGGCATTAATTGGTTAATACGTAATTTTGGCTTGTTTTTACAGTCAGTTGTCGTTTTCAATTGCCGATAACATTCACCTTTAAATTCATTTTGCTGACTTGTGCTGTCTAGATTTTGATTTGAAATAAAGACTAAAGCTTTTGTAGTTTTTAGAGTCGGTGAAGTTTTTTAGAAAGAAAAGTCAGTTAAGGCTTTAAAACTTCCTCTGCGCATCTTGCAATTATTTTCTTGATTTTAACAAAAGTTTTTGTCTTAAGTTTTATTTAAAGGGGGAGAAGTTTAAACGATCCGAAACTTAGTTACATAGTTTTTCGATTTTAAATAACAAATTTGCTTCAATCAGTTTTTTAGCTTGATGAGTAGAAGCCAGAACTTCACTTTTTTGTAAGATTTAGTTCACCCTTATTTTATTTAAAGCCCCACTAAATTTGTAAAACGTTCATTAAAAAGAATAAAATCTAATTTTGAAGCACGAAGCAGCAGATACCAATAGTAAGCAGAGACAAAAAGCAAAAACGTTGAACCAACTCTATATGCCTGGTTCATGATTACCGTTTCTGACTATGGCACTGCTGACCTGGGTATGGCTCCCAGAGCTACTAAACCTGATGTAGTTTTCCCAATGCTTGTTATTGTTGCCGCGGAACACAAACCTTATATTTATGAACACGTTTTATTTATGGGTGAGACAAAATGTGTTTTAAAGTATAAAAAGTTAGGGTATTAACCATCTTTTGTATATTTAAGTCGACTCGACGACATCTTAAATGGAAAAAATTCTTCTGCCTAACATAGCTTACATGGTCTTCATTTTGCACATTAGCACATATAAACAGCCTAGTTAATTCTCAGTTGTTTCAAAAAAAAGCCGATAAGAGGCAATAACATACTGACGCACGGATCAAAAAGAATGGGGAATTTCTTTCCAAGGTTTGTCCTTTTATTAACCTAGATTTTTGTAATTCCAGATCAAATGCTAACAGCAATGGTGTTGAGCCAACAATAGGTTGAGCTCATCCCAAGCAGTCAGACCTCGTGTCTCTTTGGTCCTTAATTTATGAGGCAATTTAATGTAAGACAACTATACATGCTAGACCATTGGTTTTCAACCTGTGGGCCATAGTGATTTTTTTAGTGGGCCATGGAGCATAAATCAAAATGAAAGCAATATGTATATCCGTCCCATTTTTTAGGCATTTTTCTGGCGTCCTGTGCAGTCAACCACATGAAGACTTTTTTTTTTTAGAGCACACTATGATTTTGACACAAATATAGGGAAAATTGACAGCAATTCCAAGTGAAGACTTTTTTTTTTTTTTTAGAGAACACTATGATTTTGGGATGGGAATTTAATTTTGTTGACCAAAGTGGGTTGTGAAGTTAACTTGGGTTGAAAAATAAGCCACGGTACAGAAAAGGTTGAAAATCACTGTGCTAGACGCACTATGGAAAGCAAGGCAAGGCAGAAACAAATTTCATACTGACTTGGTTATGGCCGCTGCGACCAAAATAATTAAACCATGTCGCGCCTTTGTAAGAAACGTGAATTGGGTTCTACAATGACGTTTCATTTTTCTATTATGACCTTTCATTATTACCGCTATTAATCCTCAAAAATGTCACACTATTTATAACATAAGCACTTCAGTATCGTTGTAAATCCTCTTGCGTGAGTAAAATTGCGAAGCTTGAGGGCTGATTGAGAGCTCAAAAACTTGTTTAGCTTATGTACCCCTAATTAGAGCCATTTTAATCAGGGCTTCAAACTGAACCTGAACCGAATCTGTATGTTCTTTTTAATTATAGATGCCATGACAAAATCACGAGTATTAAAATATAAATTTAAAATTGATTGAATAGCCTAATTAAAAATCTAATTAAAATGTGAAACTATTAAAATAGTTACGTAATTAGTATTAAAAATGTCTATGCTAAAGAAGCTTTGAAGTCCCAGTTACGTGTGTTCCCTTCTTCCTACTTGCACCGACTCAAAACTCCCAAGATCTGGAGAAGAGCGTTTGTAGTCGCGATCCCAAAGCCAATAAAGCCGGTGGACGAACCAAAGAGTGATCGACCGATATCTCTTCTCTGTGTGCCTTACAAGATCTGAGACGCTTATCTACGCCCGTATCAAGGCAATTAATGATCCATTGCTCCCTAGAGAGCAGGTTGGGTTTGACGCGGAAAGTCAACGGAGGATGAAGTCATTCTTTTGACAGAAAATACCGAAGATTTTTTCACAATTTGTCCATCTGACAGCGGCGTATGACTTTGTCTGGCACCGTGGCCTTACCTGCAAACTGCTTGAGACTTATTTCAGGTACGAACATGGTCATAATGATGATGGAGCTTATCCAAAACCGATGTTTTACCTATACTACTTGAGACAGCAAACAAACAGGATTCGCCGTCTGAAAAACGGCGTTCCACAGGTATCGGTCTTTTCTCTCTTTTTTTTCAACCTCTTTGTATTTATGTCTACATCTGCCTTCAACAATTTCCAGAAACTAGAATGCCCAGACGATCTAACATAGTTGCATTCCTCTGGAAACTGTAACCCTTTAAGGGGACTTAAAATTAAAACATGACAAAACTTTAGCATATTTTCAGACTTGGAAGCTGAAGCTTAGTCACACGAAAACGGTGGCGAAAGTCTTTCATTTATATAAAAAAAGAGGCCCAACGCGAGCTAAATGTTTACAACAGGATTAGATTTTCACCATTTTGTAAAGAGACTGTTCACGTTCTGTCTATATCTCAGGTGATTCAGCAAAAAACAATATTAGCACGTCACACTGCTGAGACTACTAGCAGGCTCAGGATGGGGTGCTGGTGCTAAAACACTGCTTACAGCTGTTCTATCTCTTGTCTACTTAACAGCTGAGTACTGCACACCAGTCTGATGTTGCAGCACTTACACTCGCTTTATAAACAGTGTCCTGTATGACACCTTGCGCATAGTCACTGGATGCCTGCTTCCCCCTCCAATTGACCACCTTCCTGTACTTTCAGACATTCAGCCGACTAGCAGCGACACTTTCCTTACATAACGGTGCAACCCTGGACCCTGACCATATGTTAAATTCCTAGATTAGACCTGGAATACCTAAAAATGTCTGATCCTGTTCCAATCTTTAATAAACCTACACGATTTCCTTTTTTTATCACTAGCATCATCGCTGCTACGACTGTAATCTTACTCCAAATCACTCCGCATTGGTTTAAAGTTACTATCTCTACTACCACTAAAGTCATTAACTAAATAATCATTTGATGTTATAAAAAATGTTTAAAAATAACACGATCAATATTGATACAATCGCAAAACAATGTAAATACTGAAAATGGTCCTTGGGAGCAAGTATTTTTATGGCAAGCTCCGCCCACAAAAGTTTTCATAGATCAGTTTAATGAACGTCACACAACGCAGCAATTAATTGATGTATTTACATTGTCTTGCTATACGTTACTATGACAGCAGTGACATCGAATTCTGTACAGTTATAAAAATTTTCATAAACTTTGCTAAAACTAAAAAATTTTAATAAACAGTGAGCCGCATAAAAACATTAAGTGGGCCAGAGGACTGGACGTCCCTAGTTTTATGAATGATCGTGTGCGGTTGAACGAAAAGAACTGAAAGATTTATTTAAATTTCGCGATCACAGTCGTTGTCGAATTTCTTATCAAATGCTCACGGGTGAGTCAGATGGCGCGGGATGTTGTTCAAGAAAGAAAATCAATCCTTCATAAATATTGAAAAGGAAGTAACACTGTATGAAAATCAGTACTTCTAAAGTGCTCAATAACAAAGTTAGAGCTTAAATTAACAATAGCAAAAACACGGAAATAAAAACAAAGTTAAAAGCCCTACAGACTGTTTCACCCATAAAAAGGATCATCAGGGGTATCTAAAAAGTAAAATAAAATAAAATAAAGTTAAGATAAAACTGCCAGAAAGAATAGAAAACAATAGAAAAAACTGAAAAAACTTGAAAAATTTTTAAAAATTATAGAAAAAAAATTATAAAAAATTTTTAAAGATTTTAAACACTGTAAACGCTTATTAGGTCGGAACATCCCAACATGGACTCTGCTAAACTAAACTGATTAAGATCGGCGAGGAAACACGAAAAAAAGGAAAAGCGCGCGAAAGAATTACAAATACAAATATTATTTCAAAAATTAAAGATTTAAAAAGGGTTCAAGTATCGGCTAAGGTAGAACGTCGGACGCGGCGAAAAAAGAAAAAAAGAAGAATGAAAGAAAATCACCTTCTTTGTGATTTTCTTTCATTCTTCTTTGAAAGTGATTTTCTTTCATTCTTTTTTTCTTTTTTCGCCGCGTACGACGTTCTACCTTAGCCGATACTTGAACCCTTTTTAAATCTTTAATTTTTGAAATAATATTTGTATTTGTAATTCTTTCGCGCGCTTTTCCTTTTTTTCGTGTTTCCTCGCCGATCTTAATCAGTTTAGTTTAGCAGAGTCCGTGTTGGGATGTTCCGACCTAATAAGCGTTTACAGTGTTTAAAATCTTTAAAAATTTTTTATAATTTTTTTTTCTATAATTTTTAAAAATTTTTCAAGTTTTTTCAGTTTTTTCTATTGTTTTCTATTCTTTCTAGCAGTTTTATCTTAACTTTATTTTATTTTGTTTTACTTTTTAGATACCCCTGATGATCCTTTTTATGGGTGAAACAGTCTGTAGGGCTTTTAACTTTGTTTTTATTTCCGTGTTTTTGCTATTGTTGAAAAGGAAGTAGATATTTTTGGCAATACTTTTTGATGAATCATTCGACAACGCCGTCTGATGTGGGCTATTCTTAGTCGTAATATATATATTCTGTAGAAAAAATGTTTGATAATGCTAAAAGTTAAATTTTGCATCGTATCATCTTAGCAAAATGTTATGTTTTGTGCTTGAAAACATTTTTAGAAAATAGAAATTGTTCTTTTCTTTAGTAAGACTTTTCGTTTTTACCGCCAGAAACACACCAACATCTACGTGCGAATAACCAATGAATTAACAAATTATTTTAATAAATACGTACTTACTGAAGCCGTTTTTTTCTCTCATTTTCACATTTATCTGTAAATTTGTTTCCATTTGAGGAATATCAAGACTTTATTTGTTTTTTAAGTTTTTACTTGAAGCCAAACAAAACGCGATTGATCTTTGTGTTTTACAGAACATATTTATTTTAACGCAAGCACAATAGTTTGTAAAACAACCAAGCGACTGCAGATGATGGACTTGAACCTGAATAACTTGAAGTAAATGCATAGCTGGGTTATTATATTTTCAAAGGGACAAACCGGGACGCTCGTTAACAGAAAACAATTGGACCCCAAAAAGTAATATCCCCTAAAAATAAAGGTTTCCACTTCGAATCAATCTGCGATTTCAAATTTATTGTCCCCAACAAGAAGTGTTCTCTCTTTAAAATATAGGTCTTCTTTTTTAATCAATCTCGAATTTCATGATTTTTGTCCTAAAATACAAGTGTTCTCTAAAACAAAAGTTTTCACTTTAAAATCAGTCTCGGATTTTATGATTTTTGTCTCTGAAGACTAGTGATCTCGGAAAAACGAGAAAGAAGGAGGTTTGCACATGGAAAGTGTCTTTGATTTCTGGTGGGTTTATGCCAAAATGGTAGGGATAAAGCCCTGAAAATTGGGACTGTGCCGCCAAAATCGGAATGTATGGCAAACCTATGTATAACCACAAATTTGTCTTCTCGTTTGCACCTTTTTTGTCTATTACTAGGATTTATGTAATGCATTTTTTATATAAATCCTAGAAATAAGGCGTTCATGCAACACAAAGCATTTTTTCATAAAGCTATATCAGACTTGTTAAATAAAGTTTAATAGATGTTTTGACTTAAGAACTACAAAAAATTGAAAAAAAAGTTGATTTTTAGATAAAATTTGGTGTTGCACGACATTACCTGAAGTTTAATCTTGCTAAACGAAATTGTTCAATGTCTGAAATTAACAAATTTTTTGCAATTTTTTTAAGCCCTATTTTTTGCATTTTTGATCAAAATCTGACGCATGTTTTTTACATGAAAACGTTGCAAATCATGAAATTCTACAAGGTAATTATGTTGCACCATAGTAAATATGTGGACAAAATTTTATGGTAATTTTCACTGCGGTTATGGGTAACCAAGGCATACGAGGTATCAAGTAATTCACTCTTCAATTTCTTTTGTTTTTTACCATGTTTAGTTTTTAATACCTCAAACCTTTTCTAATTATGACTTAAAATTTTTAAGATCGTACAAAACCTCATGAACAGCATTTTCTACAAATTTAAGCTAAAAATATTCAAAGAAAAAATTTGGCAAGCTTTCAAATTTTCAAAAATTTGTTGCAAAAACCAGCATTGGCCATCTTTGAATGTACATGACCTTTGACCTTTTGTAGTAAAATTGCAGATGATGCCATTTTTTAAATATTTCGCTGAGTTGGTCTATAAAAATTGATCATCTATCAAAATTGGTTTGTTAGTTGACGTAGTTTGGAAGTAATAAGACTTTAAACATGGATAAAAAAGAAATAATTTGTACCCGTCCAAGGTTGTACTGTATATAGATTATACAGTACATAGAACTAAATAAAATGCTTAATAACTTTGTGGTTTTTGAATCAATTTAACTAAAATTGTGCAGATGTTCATTATATAGAATACTAAAGGTATGTACAAAATTTTAGGAAAATCAAAGAGGGTAACTTTCACTTTTTGTAAGAATTGACGTGGATGTGGCCCATGAGCTTTTTTTCTTTAAGATTTCAACGTAATAGCTTTGCATTCACCGCACTGGCAACTTGATTTGAAGACCCTCAAAACAAGGTTTTGCTCTGAATAAATTAACCCAAAACGCATTAAATTATAAATCTAGAAACCGATTTTCAAATTGTTTGAATTGAACAATTATTGCGACGTTCTTGAAAAATTACAGCGACGCATAGTTTGAGCACAACCTGTCAGCAGTGCCAGCCTGAGTGACTTGACTATGTTTGAGTTACGCAAAATTACAACACCTTTAATGTTTTTTGTAGCTGCATTAAAAGTGTTGTATCAACTACATCTCTCTCAGGAGAAAAACTTATTTATAATAGAATCAAAATTTATTTACTTCCATAAAATATACAATTTCAAAAAAGGCTGCATCAAGTGCAAAAGGAAACATTCGGTTTTTTACCTTAAACAAGTATTTAAAAAAATTATTTGCAATAATTTCGAAAAATTTAAGTGATGTTTTTTCTCTTAACTTTAAGTAATAAAAGCATTTCGAAGTGATGGAGAAAAAAATAATCTATAGTTTTGTTCCATTCCTACAAAAAAATTTATTGGACAACGACTGTTTGGGATGATGAGAAAAATGCCACTGCAGATTCCTGATCAGCTGGTGTAGGAGGAGCCAAAAATGCGATGCATCCTAGCTGTACTACGTTAAGAAAGAATGTTCTAGTTGAGACAACTAGTCATAAAAAAACTTATCTTTATGTTTAATTTTGCTTACAGTAATTTTTTTGTAGACGGAAACAACCAGGGGATAAATTGCCCCCTGTGGTTCAGCCAGTGGTTCAGGTCGATGTGCCGTTGGATAATATTCACCCACAGAAAAAAGGTAGATCGAGTAAAAGTCTTTTTCTTAGATTTCTTTGAATTGAAATAAAAATCGATCCTCGGTAAAACTTAAAAGTTCTGATAAGATGTTTTTCTGATACAAATATTTTTTTTAATTTTTCAAGTTTAAGTTAAAAATCTTTTGTCGTATTCAATTCAAAAAAATACTTTTATCCCGATAATAAATTCAAATGGTATATCAGCTGTTCTCGATTATTTTTTCAGCTATCTAGAGGCGTTGCTAATTTGAACAACCTTTGCCGTTGTTAATTTCATTTTACAGCCAGAATTATGCGATGTCTTACTTCGGTTATTTAAACTTGAGTTGAATCTGGCTAAAACTGCATGCGCGAAGCGGCCAGTCACGAAAAAAGAAGTTCGATTGTTGTGCGGGTTGCTTGATTATTACCGAGACTATATTTCTTCCTTTTCTGTGATTGCGGCACCGCTGACGGACTTGACAAGAAAAGGACAGCTGAATTTTGTTCAATGGGGTGAGGTTAAGGAGAAGGTTTTTAATACCTTGTGGGAAGTTCTCCTGAAGCGGTCCATATTCAAATTACCCAATCACTTGAAAGAATTCACCCTTTGCATGGACGCTTCCAACAACAGGATCGGGTTGTGTTGATGTAAGAGTATGAGAGGAAACTTCACCCGGTAGCATACGCAAGTAAAAAAATTAACTAATGCGAGACGCAGCACTCCACATTTGAAAAAGAGTGCTTATCAATAATTTGGGTTGTGAAAAATTTTTGTCTTTTTTTCGCGGGCAAAAAGTTTATTTTGCAAGCCCTCTTACAAACCCCTCAGGTTTTTCAGGAGAGCTCATTACAAAAATAGCAGCGTACTCAGGTGATCTTTATTCCTACAAAGGAATGACTATACAGTATACGTAGTTATTTAACAACTTAATATTCTTCTTGCGCTCGTCAAGCTCTAGGAGGGTAAGCACGATGCTTTTCGGGTAAGTCCCGGTCATGAGTTGCGCCCTTTGTCTACACGTAGTGGATTCTATCGATTTCTTTTTTGGTAAAGCCGGAAATAACTTTTAAGCTGCTTAGAGTCGAAGTGCTGCCGGCTTGTTGTGGTCTAGTGGTGTTGTTTCCTGCGTGTAGTACCACATTTAGTTAGTTTAAATCTCATTAAGATATGCATCCCTGACGATCTCTAACAAGAGCGAAAATCGAGTCTGGTGCTTCTCGTTTTAGGTTTATAACTAAAAGTATGACTTTGTGGTGAAGGACATTGCCGGCAAGAAAAATGTCGTAGGTGATTATCTCAGTCGTATGATTTTGTATGACTTATATTTTGTCGTGTAAAATTATTTTTTAATTCAATATGTATTTTTAAAAATATTATTGCATAATACTTTTTCTTACGGGAAGCGTATGTCATATTTCATTCATAACGTTAATCTAGATTTTAAAACTCTGTAGTAATTTTTAGTCTTTAAAATTAATTCTTACGCTTTCAATTGTGACGTCATTTTTTTACGTAGTGATTGCATAATCGGTACACCACCACCTAATTAATTTGTTTTGTCACCCAATTAATTTATTTTGTTTCGCCACAAATAAAGCGCAACTATGATTATAATTATATAACTATGAACATAAAAATAAGGGTGCGGATCAGAAAAAAACTAGCAACAAAATAATAATTTAGGTCAATTGTTTACAGTTGCTAAAACAGGGTTGTTATTGAAATCAATGAGGTGATTAAGATTATGCCAGTTTTGTTATTTACATTTGTTTCTTGATTGGAGCATTTGGGATTAGCTGTATAACCTTTGAGTCTTGCAGTCAAATTCCCTTAATTTGTTCAACGTAACGTCTACAACAACATTTGATTTTTTAAATTATATTATATTGATTCATGGTTCTTAGTTTGTCTTTATAATTGAAATAACTAGCAATATTATATGATTTTGGATAAAAATAAATATAAAATTGATCATCGCTTTTTTTTGAAAAGGAATTAATTTTTTAAGTAATTTGATTAGACCAAGAGCGTCCAATACTTTTGTTGCATGGGTCACTTTGGCTGAACAAAAATATTCCTGGGCCAATCATATTAATTTGGAATCCAAGTGAAGACCAAAACGAAGTCATCACTTATTATGCAAGAAATTGTTTTCTTTTGAGCAACTCTATATCTTTATGCGGGCCATAGTCGGCGATTGAAGTGATAAACGATTGATTTTTTTTTGTCTTCAATTACATTTTAAGATGGAGCACTAGTTTCCAGGAAAGTTCACCAAAAAAAAATAACTTTGAATTCCGAGTGAAGGCAAAAGAAGGCCATTATTTCAATACAGAGGCGTCCAACCATGGGCTCCGTAAAGATCCAGAGTCTCCCGAAAGAAAAAATCTTATAAAATAAAGAGTGATGACCCTTTTTTTGTCTTCACTTGAATTCCGACTTAATATTATTGACCCGCAAACATTTTCGTTTTCAAAATCTTTTCTTTTCTTTACTTCACCTCAAAGTAAATTGCGAGAGCTGTCTATCTTATACAGATTACTTCATTTCGCATAACACCGCGCTGGCCACTCAAAATCTTAACGCGGGCCATGGATATGACGGCCTTAAATTAGAAATTGTATATTTATAAAGTAATTTAATATAAAACGTTTGAAGCGAAGGAATTGTAAAGATCTGCTTTGGGAAAAAATTTTATTAAGAAAGCTTGAAATTCTTTTGTTTATAAAAGAAATTAAATAGCCGTTATTTTGAAGAGTCGAAGATATGGTCTGATATTCTTGCTCATATGTTTGTAAATGTTACGCAGGTAGAATACACGACGTAATAAAGTTTTTACAAGTTTTATTTTTAATTTAAAAAAACATAGCCATCCTATTTAGTGTAAAGTCCTGTGTGTCGACTTTCCGTAGATTTTGTTTGAAAATTATCTAATTTTGTTATTTTGTTGCTATGTGAATTGTTGATTCGTTGTTAGCTTCTATTTTTTTTAAATTTGCTTTTTGCATAAATTGAGTAAAACAGTTTAAACGTAAGTTTGATACATTTTATTATTGTCAAACGCCAAAAAGAGATCAATACATATCTGAATATTTTGAAATAACATTGAGATTTTTCGCTTATTTCATCGAGTACCTAATTGATAAAAATATCTCCAAGAAGAGCTGAGAAAGATCTCATCGCAATGCCATCTATTTGTTTATAAAAATTCTGATTAAAACTCTTCGTTTGCGTTAAAACTTTTTAGAAATGTATTTTATTATTTTTTACAAGTTCAGTATTATACTTGAAATGTTAAAGTAGAAAAAATGATTATTCCAATTTTGGCTTTATCTACTATTTTAATTACGCTACTTCGGAAAATTTAGATACATTTTTAGTAGAAAAGGCAAAGCCAATAAAAATAACATAAATCTTTTTTTTAAGAAACAAGGGTTTGTTATATTGTTAAACATTTTTAACTTATTCGTTATTTTAAATAATTTTACTGTGATTTATGAAATAACTTGAACATTTAATTTTACATAATTTATTTAAGTTTAAATTTAAACACTTTAATTTATTTATTCTGGAATCAATTCAACAACTACACAATTAATAAAGCAAAACTTTTAAATAGTTTTTACTGTTGGTTTCAGTAATGATATGAAAAGGCAAAAACTTATTTTGAGTTCGTTTCACTCAAGAGGGACACTAAGTTTTATTTGTGTTGTTTTATGACATGATTTATCAATTGTTGGTTTTTGTTTGCTGATCAAAACATTTATTAAGCTATTGACGAATTTTAAAAATTATCTGGAGTAAATATTTTCAAAGTAAACTTTTTACAATCATCTCATTTAGACGGGAATAAAACTAATAGAAGATTCTTGAGCGTTCTTAAGACCATCTTTTCAATATAAAGCTTGCAGTTCAAACGTTTTTCAAATTAACATCCTGTTTACGTCACAGTGGAATCTCCCCCTCCACCGATTCCTGTTGAACAAATCCTGGATCAATACAAGATGAAGCGGAAGGACGAGAATCGACTTTTCCAGGAAGAGTTTAAAGTAAGTTGGCGCCTGAACAATATGAGGAGTCGGAACAAAACTGAAGGTTTTCATGAACATTTGAATTTGTATTTAATTTTTCGGGGAGCTTTTGCCTGATGTTTTTGTAAATAGTTTATTGAAAAGATTTTTTCGCTTGCAGGTGAAGCTTACCGCTTTGGTTAAAGATCTAAATGTTGACACTTCTGTGGCAAAGCTGAAAGAAAATACTTCAAAAAATCGCTTCAAGAACACTCATCCGAGTAAGAAAGCTGACATTGCCGCAGTTTTATGAATGTAAAAAATTGTTAAACAATCTACATTAAACAAATCTGAAATATCAAACGATAAAAAAAATTTAAATCTACCGGGGTGAATAGGCCGTATACTAAATAAAATCAGAAATTAAAAAGTTGTTTTTAGTAATGAAAACTATCATCGCCCGTTTGTTTGTTGAAACCTGGACTTCATCCTGAAATATCAGGGTCTTTTGTTTGTCTGCAAAAACGCCTCCACTTTTCTCCGTCATTAAAATCTTCAATAGATAAGTTTCTTTTTTTCATATAATGCTTTAACACCTCTTCACAGGTTTTCTGTTTTCCTCTTCTCGTATTTCCCACTAGTCTTTTTTCGCATATTCTTGTCAAATTTTTCACATTCATTATCTCAAAATTTTCAACCATCTCAACCGAATGCCCTTTTAAATGTTCTTTAATATACAGGGTGATCCGAAAGTAATTCCCAATTCTTAAATAACTATAATTTATTTTTGAAGTGTAATTTTTCCACTTAATGAATATGAGAAGAAAATGTATTGCATTGACTTTTATTTAAAATTCAATATGGGCGCCATCATTTGCCACCAGCTTCTTTAAGTCGACCATGAACCGCATCAACTGATTTCACAAGAAACTTTTGCGGGATAAAAGTTATTACTTCACGTATTCTCCCTTCAAACTTTTTCAAATTTCTTGGTTTGGTTGAGTAGACTTGTTCTTTCAACCAACTGCAAAGAAAAAAGTCGCAGGGTGTTAAATCAGGACTTCTTGGTTGTCCATTCGTGCGAACCACGACGACCCATCCATTTTCCAGGAAATTGGGCATTTAGCCATTCACGAACAACAATAGCAAAGTGTGGAGGAGCTCCACTTGCATGAAAATTAAATCTTCAATATTGTCCCAAGCACTGATAATTGGCCAAACTTTATCTCTCAGCATAGTGAGATACTTTTTGGCGTTCATGGTATCATGAAGGATAAAGGGACGCACAATCCTGTCCGAAGTCATTCCACACCATACCGTTATCTTGGGTCGATTCTGCATTTTTTCACTAGTAACACAAGGATCTTCAAAAGAAAAGAAAACAAGAGCAGAGATTTAATTGCCATACATTAAGTAACATACACACAAAAATTGAGAAACATATCACAGCATTTGAATAAATTAGAGTTATTTTAGAATAGGGAGTTACTTTCGAATCACCCTTTATATCAATTAGCAAAGAAAATAAAGTTATTAAACGTTTTAAAAACAAAACAATTATTCAACAACGTTTTTGCTCCTCAAACACATTGCTTTCCAAAATTTTTCGGCCACCCAAATGCTAAGCATAAATTATTAAAAAATTTGGTGCCATTTAGTTTCCCAACTACACTCTGCATAATAAACTTTTTGTATTTCTTTTACAAAACAAATTCATTTTGTACGTAAGAAGTGTTGCATAAGAACTGCAGCAATAGAGCATGGTATTTAAGTACAGAAAAAGAGTCGGTGACCTAATTTCTGGTCACAACTCACCGATTGAGAAGCACTGATCTAAGTTGTTTAATTTTTATAAATAAGTAGTTTTGATAACAGTTTGTGGCACTAATTGTTACGTGACAGGCAACGAACACCGCGTCGTGCTCAGAAGCCCCAGCGACATCATAAACTCGGATTACATCAACGCCAGCTTCATTGATGTAAGTTGCTTTACTTCCTCCCGTGAAGCAAATTTAATGATTTGTTAAGCGCAAATAAAAACTTTGGTTTGTTGAAACGGCGGAGTAAAGTTTTTTTATCGCTTTAACAATTAAAACATTGTCGGCAGTTAGTCCGAGAACTGGTCGAAGAAATCAGGTTGAGTTCAAACATTGAATGTTCAAACATACAATATTCTAAAAGTAAAAAAAACAAATAAAGTAGTAAATGTGAAAAATTTGACTAATCTGTCGAATTTTTTGCTCTTCCTTTATTTTGACTTGCTTTTACTTTACATTTGTCATAAAGTCAATGTGGTATACAGGGTTACAATCACCCCACAAAGTTCATCGCAGCTCAAGGACCCAAGGAGAACACGGTTATTGATTTTTGGAGAATGATTGTTCAAAACCAATGCTCCGTGATCGTCATGGTAACGCAGATCAATGAAAACCGCAAGGTGAGCAAGTTGATTGTACCAAGTCGCAATGATGCGTCTATCATACTCGCCCACGATAAAGAATCCTGTAAATCAAACCTATTTATTAAAATTGTTGAAAAATATATATAAATTTTGTGATTGCAGCAAGTGAATATTGAAGAAAATAGAAAATTGAAAAAATAGAAAATTTAATAATAGATGTTATCATTAAACATAAAATCAGTTATCAATGATTTGTAGGCAATTAAACGAACAAAACATATGCTGGCTTTGGAATTGCCATTTCTTAGTTTCCGAAAAATGCTGCAGACGTTTGATTTTCTCACTAACGTTAACAACCAAGTAGCAAATTAAGATTCCCTTACAAAAATTTTATTTTAAACTGTTTTTTGAAATCGATCACAATTTTAAATGTGATATTTTTAGTCACATGTCATGCAAACTTTTCTAATTTTTTTTTGGTTATGGTAAGCTAAACCACATTTCTGTCTTTGCTTTTGTGAGAACGACTCGATTTCGCAGTATTGCATTTTTTTTGTTTTTCAAATGCTTGCTTTCAAACAAACTTGTTTGAGAAAATTTTTTAAATATTTAACTTTTAGAAAAATTTTTAAACAAGTGGTTTGTTGTAAAGAATTTGAAAATAGCCTACAAAAAAATTATCTCTAAGCTTTTCGTCCGACATTCGTCAGGAGATAAACGTCAAGATTAAGGAAAAAAGTCGACTTGATTTTCTTGTAAACCTAAACACAGATGATTGGATGTTTGAGAAAGGCGTCAAAACGCGTGATCAGCGTAAGATTTTGAAGTTTATAAACAAACTTTTTTTGCGGCATAAATTTGGCTCGCATGATTTGATGTAAAGGCTTTCAAAACAAAACAAATGAAAAGACAAACGGCCAAATGAAAGAATAGTAATTTTTTTATCATTCTAATTTTGTGCGCACATAGAGTTATCTAAAAAGTATTGACTTATCGTGGATTTACTAAACAGGACTGGGGTTGAAGATTTTCTAAAACGAGTTGAGATGTTGCGAGAGTTTGGAATTTGGCCAGTTCTAATAAATTTTGGCACGTGTTGACGAATTCTGTCCTGTAATCGTTGAGATGTGTGGCCTACGTACCGACTATCACATTGGTACGAAAAATTATGAACTACATTGCTTAAAAGCGAAGCAGGCAAAACTTCCTTTTTAATTGCAAAAAGAAGTGGCGAGATGTAAATTTACACGCAAACCTTCAACCCTAGTCATGTTTAGTGAATTCGCAATCGGTCAACACCTTTTAAATAACTCTATTCGCGCTAAAAATTACAGTGATGGAAAATTTACTATTCTTTCATTTGACCGGTTTGTCTTTTCACTTCTCTGCAAGCCGTGTACATCCAGCACGCAAGCCAAATTTATGCCGCCGAAAAGAGTTTCCAAAAAGAGTTAGCAAAGGAATTATTTTAGTCCTTTAATCTTCTTTTTAATTTCTTTGGCATTGTATTAATTTTGGCTTCTATTATTCGAATTCTTCTACTAATGGCTCTTGACTTTGATAGTTAGGATTACAATTTATAAAAGAATTTTCTCAGTGCTTTAATCTTATCTTTTCGAATTTTTGCCATTCTGTAAAATCAAACCGTTACTTTAGTCTTTTGGTCTTGCAATTTATTTTTTATTTTTATTTTTTTTGACATTTAGCAAAATCAAACCGTTACTGACGAGACTAAAATAGTCGAAACAGCTACCTGGGGGAGGATTTTGCCTTCAATAGTATTTTTATATTCTTTATTTAGGTTATTTTCCAAACTTTTTGCATTTTTAGACTTATGATCTTTGGACCCTGATCATATCTTATATAGTCTTTTAAGTGGGCCTAAAACACATCAAAAAGTGCCCCTTCCCCCCCTTAAACAAGAAATTGCTCTATTTTTTATAGTAGCACCACGACGTCGATGGCATGCCAAAAAGAAAATAAAAAAATATTGAATCAGTGGTTGCAGCATGCTCGACTTTTAGGTTGTCTCAATTGTGCTCCTTAAAGTGAAGACCTTTTTTTTAGAGATCACTTTGTTTTAAGACATTAAAAAGTGGCTCTTCATGGTTTGGATCACTCAATAATGGCCCCCCAAATTGAAAAAAATTTTTTTTAGAGATCACTTTGTTTTCATACACTGAAAATGGTTGCGACTCCTTTTTTTAGTACACTAAATAGAGGCCTTCCCTTACTTTTTTTGGACCGGGCCCCCTTTTTGTAAGGCCATCATGCACTGCGTTCACGCGAAATAAAATAATTAAACACAGCGTAAACTCTCTTCTAAGCGGTTAAAAGTTCATCATACCAGTCTTGCAAACACTGGACCTGTACTGCACATGCAGTCACTTACATGTTTACCTCGTAGCTATAGCAAACTATTGGCAAGAAATTTTTCAGTTTTGATCCGCGTGAGAATCGAACTTAGTCCTTCAGCGTGGCAGACACAATGCTAACCACTACACTAAGTTTTGAAAAAAAATGTAAAAAAACTTCGCTTCCAGCCGAATATACAAATATTTTTTACTCTTCCTCTAACAGATATTTGGCATCACGTTTTCAAATAAATTTTGTTTGCTGTCTTAAAAAAACATTTCTTATTTATTACATGTGAAATAAGCCGTTTATAAACGACTCATATTCCCATAGAATTTTGTCAAGAAGCAAACTTGATAGCAATTCATTTTAGTTTATTAAATTGCTAAGGCTTTCAGTCTTTTTCACTTCTTATAAATTTACAGAAAAAATGCGCTAAGTACTGGCCCGATCTTGGGGAACAAGTGCAGTACGGTGACGTTGTAATCGAGGCAAAAAGTGAAGTCAGCTACGGCGAGTTTCGAGCCATCTACCTTGATGTCACCAACACTGCTGATGGAGTAAGAAGTTTTTGTTGTTGTTGTTTGATTGATGTTTCACTAAACAACGCTTTGTTGTGCAGAGCAGATTGGAGGTCACACATCTTCAATATTTAAGCTGGCCTGACCACGGAGTCCCCCCTACAACCACCGGCCTATTGAGACTGCACCAAGCAGCTTGTTTTGCTCAATCTAACAGTCCCTCCCCAATGGTGGTCCACTGCAGGTTGGGCGTGGTTATGTTTGATCAACAAAAAATTTTCAAAAGTTGTTTTCAACTTTAAGATAATTTACAACTTTTTCATTGAACCAAAAATCTTATTCTGTTTAAATAAAACCTTTATCATCCTCAAAACAGGACAGAATAAAGTGTAGCGGTGTGCACTACTTTAATAAAATATGTAATTATGTAATTTCTGCATATTCGATTATGCACTTTTTAAAAACTTGAACGTATTTTTCTATTTCCTGCAACTGACTGGAAAGCTATTCGAGCAGTTCGATTGCGTTCCCTGCAGGATGCGGAGTCAACGAATTTTGTTTCAGTGCCGGAGTTGGCCGGACGGGAACCTTCATCGCGCTCGATATCCTCATCAATCAGATTAAGGAGGAAAATCAAATTGATGTCTTTGGGATCGTCTACAAAATGCGGTCACGGAGGAACGAGATGGTTCAGACTCTGGTAATTCGGTCACCCTTCAAACTTGTCTCGAAATAGTTTTAGAATCAAAGCCACAAGCATAAGGCCTGGTCCAAATTAGGGGTAGTTTCTAAGAGTAAAAGCCTTTATTTATTATATTTTTATCCCAGCCCTCGACAAAAATTCTACGCTGAGCACTGGACAAATATCGCTCGCCAAGCGATTTTTACGCTTGCGCTCAGCGTAAAAAATTTTTTTGTTGTAACAAGTTCCTAGGAATTTCTCCGTAAAGTACAGAAAAATTTTTTTTTAATTTTTATGTTTGTATATTTTTTTCAAGGATATGCTGTACGCCTACATTTAGTGTAAGCAAAATTTTATACGCCTAGTGTAAACCAGGCCTTACAATTTCTTGTTTCAGGACCAATACGTCTACTTGCACAAGCTGGCTGCTGAAATCCACCACATCGTCGACTCTGATGTTGACGTTGCTCAGTTCTTTGTGTACGAAGAAAGTCTGCAGAAACAGTAATTAACTAATTCTACTTTCGGTTCATCAAATAAAGTTTTCTTTGTATTTTCTTAAACTTCCAACCCAAACATCAATCAACAGCCTGTTGCTCTGTACAGCTGAGATATGCTGAAGGTTATTTCAATGGTGATTGTGATCAACACAATGTTGATGTAATTTCCATACTCGAGAACAACATATTGATCTGCTTATGGGAAAGCCGCTTTAAATCTTTTTTCGCTTGGATGCTCTAACAAGATGTTTTGAAAGGAAATTATGTCAGTCTAGTTAACCTGTTATTAAAATGTAAAGTTTGACCGGACAGTTTTTATTAACTTGTCAATGAATGGAAATTGCTTTGTAGCTGCGTTCAGTCCTTAATTTGATATTATTCCAGAAAGAAAACTGGACAAATTTGAACTTTGCATTTTTTTATTGTTATTAAAACGATATGACTTTTTATTATTTGTTTTTAAGTGCTTTTGGTTCCACTGGCTTTGAAAAACAGTTTAGACTACTAGAAGTTGTTCCTCCCTTTTTCCTAATCACCAAAGCAGGTCAGAAACCAGTTAACCAAGCCATGAACAACGATGCAAATTTTCTTCCATGTAAGTCTCCTATGCAATTATTTTTTATAACATATTCTAACTAATGATGTTTTTTCAGATGACAAAAATCTCGCGTTTGTGAGCATGACTACGAACGACAAAGATCTTCCTTACATCAACGCTTCTTACATCCAGGCGTACTTAGCGCACTCCTACTTTATTGTTGCTCAGGATCCTATTCCGCAGAACATCTACTTGTTCTGGCGTTGCGTCATCGATCACAAGATCACATGCGTTGTCATGATTGCTGACGTAAGTTCACTCAAAACTTGTTTTACCCAACACTATCGTGCCAGGCAGTAAACACTTAGTTACCAGGATGAAACCACGTGCGAGAACTACTGGGGAGATCCGAACGTGTTGGTCAGGTTCGAGGACGTGTCCGTGCGGAGCGCAACAGAGGTTGATTGCTCTACTCATGTGGAAAGAAGTATTGAAGTTTACAAAGCAAATGAAACGGTAAATAGCGGATCTTTATTACATCGTTTCATCTCATTAAAAGAAGTTTTAATTTTCTGTTTTTTCCGAAAGTTCTTAGATCTCAGCTTTAAACCGGGTTTCTTAACCGGTACCCAATATCTCATTTAGAATGCCCACGATTTTGGGGGCTTAGGTCTTCCCATTGTAATTAAGAATATTTTTTCAACTATTTACAATCAAATAATCAGGCGAGATTATTTCAAAATTTCAAAATAAATTAACATTAAACAGAATAATTTATCGCAAAACATCTTTAAAGGTAATTTTCAAGTGTTGAAATAAATTATGGCAAGTAATCTAGTTTTATGATTAATCGTGCCCGAAAATGCAAATTTTAAAGTGATTTTCAAATATTATATTATAATAACTTTCATGCGAACATAAGAAGTTTATGCTTTTTAAATAATGTGTAGCAGGAGTGTCTTTGTTAAGATTTTGAAGGGCCCGCAGGGTATTTCCCGTAAGAAATTGTGCAAGATGAGACTTTAACCAAACTGCAATTCCTTATTTGACAAGAAAAAACTTTTGTTTTTTCTACAGCTTAAAGGTGAAACAAACTTCTTTAAATTAAACATATTTTTGCTTGCTGAAATTTTGATAAGCCAAAATGACCTTGTGTCAAAACGATTGAACATCCTTGCAGAAGACTACATTGTACAGTACTTTGGCACAATGCGTACTGTATCGTTACGTAACGTAAAAAAATGTTTATGAGCAAACATGAAGTCGGAAAGTGCTAATGGTAACAGCACTGTAATGTTGCCAGTTTGACTTTTTTATGATTTGTAATTTTCATTATGATTCTACTGTAAATATCAATAAGTTAATGAAAAATTTGAATCTAAATTTTCTTTTGTTTTTGCAAAGAAAATTGGAAGCCGACACTAATTAGAAAAAACAAGTATTTGTCGATCGGACAATAATATCTTTGGCATCTCCAAAAACAGAGAAAAGTTATCGTTTGACGTTTGCCCTTGACATTGTCCTGCTAGTCAGAAAGATAAATGGTAGATACGATGATGATGATGATGATATAACCAGTGTAGATCAGTAAAACCATAGTTTGATTGTATTAAAAATTCATTTTTGTATAAAACGGTTAAACCTTTTTTTTCATATAAATAACGAGATTTTGTGTCCCTCACTCTTTGGAAAATAGCAAAAGCTTTTTTGGTAAATAGATTTATGATGATAAAAACTGACAAATAGAAAATGCAATAAACAAACCACCAAAGTTTCCCAAACTTTTAAAATTTAATTTGGTGACTTTAGAATCCCCATCTAGTGACTCAAATTATTATCAAACAATGGGGAAAGACCGATTTGCCCTCCCCAAAGGCGGTTCTTCAGTTGGTAAACATCTTGGAACAAAGTTTATCTGAAGCTTCTGTTGTGAGAGAGAAGAAAGTGGGCTCTCTCATCCACTGCAGGTATGTATTATTGTTGTTTAAAAAGTGGCACATGTAATGGGATCCTGATACATGAGTCAAACAGTCTTGTTTCTTGAGAAAAATCATTCGTAAATTTAACTCGTAGTTTGAACGAAATGCATGACGAAAAACAAGGAAGGAAACTCTTACGATGTATTTGATAGAAAGTTTGAGAAAATGCAAATTTGTTCTTAATCTAAATAAAATAGAATTTCTTCTCGTTATTTCAGAGCACATGATATTATTCCCTGATTACTCTGTCATAATGCTATTTCAGAATATCTACGAAACACTGCTTTGTTTTCATCTAAACGAAAGAAACTTGCAATCGAGATTAGATCGCAGTTTGCGTGACATCATTTGTAAGCTATTAACTCGTCATAATCACTTCAGAGACGGATCGACTCAAAGCGGGACATTGTGTGCGATCTTCAACCTCATCGAACGAGTCAAGAGCGAGAACGTCGTCGATGTCTTTCGCGCGGTGAAGGACGTCAGAGACCTGAGGATGGGAGCTGTGAGTAGTGAAGAGCAGTTCGAGTTCTGCTACAAAGTCGTCGCCGCGTTCATCGAATCCTTCGATTTGTATTCCAACTTCAAGTAGGCTCTACTGAGGAGGAAGATACATCGAAGTTTCCTGACAAATAAGGGAGGCAACATCCTCACTGACAATGACGTTTTTCTAATCTTTTTTTTGATTGGGAACGTTAACTGTGAATTTGTCTTGATTCGCTTCCCTAATGACAGCGATCTGCTTATAAAGCACAAGTTTAATGCTATCAAAGTAAATTATATTTTATTTTACTATAGTACAAGATATCGTTTAAATAGTAAAACGTCGAAAATATTTATTGACTTGCATGGATGAAAACCTTGAAAGTAACTGTTGCGTCACAATGCTATCGTGCCCTGTTTTGTTTTATCTATCTATTTGAGTTATCTAACTATTTTGTTACGAAGCCAGTCGATTCGCTTTCTGTTTAAATGTAAATAAGTGAAGTTCGAGTAAAATATGAAGCAATGTCAGGGAGCTTGTTCACACTGGTGCAAAGTTTTTAGCAATTCCACTGAATATGCTTCATGACCACTGTCCATCCCAGTGCCCGTGCAATAAAAAGCGATAGCACCCTACTTCATGTGTTCATTACAAACTACAGTGTTACCTTGACAATGGATGTCAGATTTTGTTGATCTCGCAGCCACTGTATCACAACGACTTCAGCCAAGGATATTTTGATACCCAAGCGCTTTAACATTGATTTGTTTGCTAATCTTGTTGATATTTTTGTAAACTTTTATAATCAAGAAAAAGGAATCGTATTAATTCTGTAAATATATATACAGTGATGTTTTAAAAATAAATTGTTTGGAATACTTTGTGTATTTACGTGTTTATTGAAGCGAAAAGTTTAATATATCGTGGTAAAATTTTGGCCGAGTAGGTGAGAGTATTCTATTGATAGCGAGTGGGATCGAGTACAAGGTCACATTCAAACTATATTCTCGTCATTATGTTGTGCTCTTAAGAAAGATAATTCACAACATTTTTCTTTGATTGGCGATTTTAGGCAAGTAGCTCTAAATTTTGATCATGTCTTTAATCAATAACAAAAAAAGCAAAAAATAATAATATCAACCGGAGAGTAGTATTGATTGTTTTAGTATGAAATCATTAGCTCGAAGTGATTGCTTCAGTATGGAGCAAACAGAGTGGTCGCAACAGGCCCTATCTAAGTAAAATATTACTCCCTCTTTTCATAGCAGCACCATAAAAGTTAGAAAAAATAGTTTACATAAAGTGAAGACCTGTTGAATTTGAAAAAATAATAGCCTAAATTATAATACATAACATTTTTTAATTTCGCACTGTATAATATTTTAGCAGTTGTCAAATTGTTAAAAAAGTTTTCTAAAAATGATTGAAATTTGATAGCAACAATTCTACAAGTAAAAATAGTCTTAACAAAAAGAAATTCTCTTTTAAATGCAATTTTTTTAACTAGTAAAAACACTCCTTGTGATTGGTAATGTTTATGTGTAAGCTACACATTAACCATTTTGTGTAATTGGAACAAAATAATGACGTAACACTCAAGCAGTTACATAAACATGACATAAAAAAACACATTTTTTGTTATATCAGCAAATGCTTCACATGCAAGTGAGACCATAAGAGCACTAAATGCTGTCTACATATGTTCACCACATACCAATTTAATTTGAAAGTTTTTACTTTTTCCCACAGCTTTAGATCGACTCAATTGCATTTTTTCGAGTCTATTTTACTTATAAGCGGTTGATTGCAGCTTTTTTTGTAGTAAGATTAGCAAATTTCAAAATGGAAACTCTGGTAACTTGTTGTCGGGTGAGCTGGTAACAAAAAAGTGGCCGGACGAGCGCGGACCATTGGAAACATTCGGACTTATCAGTAAAGAAGAAATTCAAGACCCGACTTTCTGCTGAAAAGTTTGTGCTTACCATTTATTGAGATCAAAATGACCTATTCTGGAAGATTACCTAGAAAAGTGCTGAAGCACCCTGCATACAGCCCACATGTCGTGCCTTCCGACTACTATCTCTTTGATTCACACAGAGGTGTTTTACGAAGTCGTCGCTTTTCTTCGGATAAAGCAGTTATGAAAACGGTGCATAAATGGTTGAAAGACCAGCCAAAAATTTTCTTCTCAGATAAAATTCACAAGCTTGTGGACCGCTGGAACAAGTGCATCAAAAAGAATGGGGAATGTAGAAAAATGACGTATTTTTTGTATTCTTATGCTTGTGCAAACAAAGCAAAAAAGCAAAAGTTCGGATAGTTTTTGACTGACCCTCGTAAATGTCAATTTTAAAAAATAGCCTAAATTTCAATAAGCTAAGTGGCTTCTCACAATTGATTTTGATAACTACGTTGGTGTATTTTACACAAATTTTTACACAAAACATAAAAAACGCTTCAACATATAATTTATCTACTTCCAGTTTTCCACAAATTTTGTGTAAAGCCTTATTCTAACATTTTTGCATTCTTTGTTTTGAGCATTCTGCTATTTGAATTGAAACCTTTATTTAACATTATTTAATCACTGCGTTGCATATTTATATTTTTGGGCCAAAAATCCGAAAAATATTCGATTACAGCAACATAAGCTGAAAATACTCCATATATAGTTTGCTTTACAACTAAATCCAACAACACTTGTCCTATTTTAATGACTTATTATTTTTAGATTCCTTTCTCAAAAGAAAACTTTGTTTTTTAATTATATTGATCTATATTAAATAAAAAACTTTAAATTTTTATATTTTTTATTAAAAATTAACATAGTGACTCACAGGGCTGCAAACTCGAACTCGAACTCGAACTCGAACTCGAACTCGAAAAATAAAAATTTCTGAACTCGAACTTGAACTCGAACTTGAAAAAAGTTTGTGATGTTTGAGTTCATTTAATGAGCAAATTTAACTATAACATTTCTCAGCGTTGGTGCCAAATTATAATTTGCTATCCTCTTTTATTTTGTTTAATAATAGATTAAAATTGGTAACATTGATGACAAAGCATATTTGACATGTGCTCAGTTTTTTGCGGTTGAATTATTCTCTTAACTCTATTCCGACTGTATTTTTTCAACTCTATTTTGTGAACTCGAACTCGAACTCGAACTCGAAAAATTGAAATTTAAAGAACTCGAACTCGAACTCGATTAAAAATGCTTCGAGTTCGCAGCCCTGGTGACTCATCAGTAGAATTCTTTCTATATACATGTCATCTCTGGAATCTTAAGTTTGAAGAGAGAGTGGCAGGCAGTCAATTGGTTGTTTTGATTGTTCTAGTAGGATTATTGTAACGTTTTGTTTTATTTCAGAAAATGCATTGATTTATTTGTATCTGGCTTGCTGGTCTGGCTTTGGAAATAGCAGCCATTAGTAATAAATTTTGTAACTTTGTTTGGCTTTGTAAGAATATTTGTTACTAAGATACGACTCGGATCTTATTCGAATAGATAGGGGGACTAGAGATCGTCAGGACTCGTTATCTCTCGCTTTCAATACCCAAATGTCATATTGGTAAAACCCTCTATTGAAGAAACGTCTTTCCTAAAATAATTGCTCACTTTTTCCCCATTTTTCAACAGATGGGAGAATGATAGATCTTCTATAAAAGACGCAGACTGGACAATACCTGACTTTGGTGCTGGCATATGATGTTTCACGTTGACGTATTTAAGTGAGACTCGATTCGAGTCCGATTTCTTTTAATAAATTTTTTGAATGGAATAGAGTCAAGTCCGAGTCCTTCAAAAACTGGACTCGAGTCATTACAACTTTGCGTCATAAAATTACACTTTTTTCCAGCTATCAAAACCTTTCTTGCCGTCAATCAAAGTTAAAGTGCAGGCCTTTTTTGATCTTCACTAGCTTTTCTAGACGTAAAAAGAGCAGCTTCACAGAAATTTAAAGTGAAGACCTTTTTTTTGTTTTATACCAGAATTTGTTCATGAAAATGAATCGTTTTTACATCTCTGCTGCAATTAAATATGTCATAGTTTTACTGCCTGATATATTCTTTGAAATTGTTACGTCAAAAAAAAGGATTGCAAACGATACGGTGGGCCGTGTGTTTTTAATATTTAACTAGCATGTCACGGGCCGGATAATTTTGCTTGGCCGGCCGTAGGTTGCTTTACGGCACATTACCCTGTTTGGTTGTCTTCGCAAGCAGTTCTAAATTTTGTTCATATCTCTCTAAAACTTCATCTTTCGGCCTTTTCCTTTAAATCAGGGGTAGCCACAGCGTATGATGCTCCTCCACAGCGTCCTGTCTCTCAACCAATTTCATTCAAGCCATCAGGGGCATCCAAGAACCAAACTGGCAAAATCCAGCCATCAGTGACACATTCCAGTGTTTTCTGATGCTGGTACCAGGCCCGGATAAATGAGAATGGTTGTGACAGGAAGGGCATCTCGCGTAAAACGTTTTTGACAAAACATAAAAATGCGTAACAATGATGAATCTATATCTTTATAAAATTAAAAAATAAAATAAAAGATTTTAACCGGACAGCTATATCTTGGCATCCCCAGAACCAGGTAATTGCTTATCCAATGCAAAGCGCCTTCATCGCTTTCCTGCAAGTCAGGAGGATAAATGTAGAGACAAAATAAAAATGAATGAAATATCATGAGCAAATAAAAACTTGATTTTAAAATAGCCTTCAACCTATGTGATTAAAACTAAAGTTACTTATTCAAAAACGAAATACAAAATTGCTTACAAAATATAAAAACATTACAAACATTTAACTGTATTTGTGAATTGTGACACAAGTTCACACTACAAATTATACGTTTTTGTTTTTTTAATTTAATTTAATAACTTTTTAGCAATTTTCTTGAACATATTAAAAGTTTATTTTGTTTTGTTAATTAGGTATACATCTCAGACTCATGATCAAAAAAATACATTTGATTAAAGAATCAAAACAAAATAGTTAACACACTACACTAGTGGCTCTCAAATTCCTCGGCCCCGCGGCACACTTTGCCACCTTTCCAAAGTTCGCGGCACACTTGGACCAGAGTGCAGATCTTTCTTTGGTCTTTACTAAGTTTTCAACGTTTTCCTTTACCTGAGGCATTATAGCGTATTACAAGAAAGCCTCAATTTTTGTGTAGCTTTCTAGTAATAAAGTGAAGACTTTTTTTCATTATTCTTCACTAGATTTTGAACCGTTTGTTTTCATATGAAGTAGTTAAGTTTCTCATATTGTGTACAACAGGCATGTCAAACTCGCGCTCCAATGTGGAACGCATCGGTGAAATTTTAGCCTGAAAATTTGCCGTGGGCCGCAATCTGGTTACAAAAGAAAGTGAAGGCCAATAAAAAAAGTCTTTAGTTGAATAGTTTGGCTGATCCCGATTATTCCTTCAAATTTTACTTTGAAATCATGGTGAAGACCAAAAAAAGATCTTCACTTAATTAGTTGATTTCAGCTAGAAAGTCAAGTTTTTGCTAATTTTTAAACAAACTAGAAAATCAACTTTGTCATTTTAATTATTTAAACGTAATTCTGAATGTATTATTTGGTTTCGTGTTGAACATGTGATTAAAAAATTCTTCGAAAGACATCGCCGGCCGCGAGTTTGACCTGCCTGGTGTACAAAACGAGCCTGGAAGACAACTAATTATCAAACCTTTACGCCAGGGGTAGGCAAACTACGGTCCGCGAAAACAAAATATTTACCTGCAAAAAAGAATTAATTGTTTTTTGTCTTCAATCAAATTCTTAGTCAAAGCTTTTAGCGATCACTGATTCTTAGCTACGACAATTAAGCAATCCAAAGCAGATTCCAAGTGAAGATCTTTTTTTTAGAGATCCCCTCATATTGGGCTCGAAAATTAAGGAATCCAAAATAGATTTAAAGTAAAAACTTTTTTTTAAAGATCACTTTGGTGCGGCCCGCAAACAAATTTACCTTCCAAGTGCATACCGCGAGCTAAAAGTTTGCCCAACCCTGCTTTACGCAATGGAAATTACATTTGAAGTGTTTAAGCTTTTTGGTTGCTGCAATTTGAAGAGGGCAAAGGGACAATTGCCCACCCTGCCTTTCCCCGGTTTCGGCGCCCCTAAAAGTAGTACAAATTTTATTATTCTGTTATAAATAAATACAATGCCAAATGTTGTTTTGCGTTTTGTTTTTTTCAATAGCTGCGACTTATTTATTGTCGTGTTAAGTGTTTCTGATTACAACTGAAAAAATAGGATTCTATAACAACCAATAATAGGCCAATTATATATAAATTAATATTTTTTCGGAACTTATTGAGGATACATGTGGTTTACAAAATTAAATTGCAACTTGACTGCAACAAAGATTAGCTGAAGAGACGAAAATAAAGATATAAAAATACACAGGTAAGCTTTATAGAAGAAAAGCAAATTCACACAACATGCAAGAACATTTAACCACATAGTGATAAAATTCTACAACTTTGTAATTGTTTCATCTGCTTACATAGAAACGTAGATTTATTCATAAATTATTAGAGTACTTAAATCATCTTTCACGTGACTGCTACTAGTTTATAAAAAAAAAACACACTTTTTAATTCTATTTTTAAAAAAAAAAGAAAAAAACTTTTTAATTAATCATACTTTGTTATTTAGTTTACAGATTATAAAATTTAATATAACTTCATAGACGCAACTCAAGTTTAAATCATCTAAGTAAGCTATCGCATTATTAGCAGGCTGCAAATTCAACTTAACAATGACAAACCTTGTAAGTGTTAGCAACGCCACTAGGTGGCGGAAAGAGTCAACTGCATGCTAATCATTTGAAAGTTCGGGCTGAAGAACAGCAGCGTAAGTTACTATTCGAAATAGAAAAGCAACAAAAGAAAGCTCTGCATAAAATAGCTCTAGCCGAGTTATGCCAATTATGCCAATAGGCGAGCTATTAACAATCTATGATGCCGAAAATAACGAAAACAAGGATACTTTAATTTCTAATCCAAACTCTTAACTTTATTAACTCAATCGAACAATGCAGGAACGCAATCGCCAACCTCGGCCATGACTATCGAGAAGTTTACTTTTACTTACACCCCTGTATTAAACATTAATTTTAGTTACTCAAAAAATGAGGCAAATCCGAACGCAGCGTTTTTAAACGAAAGTACGTTGGTATGTTTCGCCCAGACCTGAATTTTCTAAATTTTATGAGAACCCTCTTGAATTCAGATCTTTTTTTAATAATTTTGAAAGGCATATTGAGCCAAGGGTTCATGATGAACAAACTCTGTTTTGTTTGTTGCTTCAACATCGCTCCAATAAACCAAATAAACCCTTTGGCAGGAAATAAAGCATTCTTTCAGCAAGCTAAACCAAAACGTATTAGGGAGTACTTACACCTTGGATAATATCTCTGGTTTGCGATCTAAAACTTAATCCTTTATGTCCTAATTATTTAATTCGTGTAATTTTATACAATTTTTTTTATATACATTTTTTGACATTTATAAGACATTTTGGTAAGAAATTAAAGAAATTTTTGATGTAACGAGAGTTGCCAGATGCTTTTAAAACTGTTTTTCTTTGGTACTTTAGAGATCGTCAGGAATAATCGCTTATTGTAAACGTTATAGGCAATTTTGAGAGGTGGTACTTCAAAGTACCATCAGTACATAAAGATAATTAAAAAAGTTTCCGCCACTTAAAAGTAGTGCCAGTCGACAATTAAAATCCTTTTGCAAACTCTTAGAGAAAACCCTAGTGATAACTAAAAATATCTCTTGATGTACGAGTTTAGATACTTTAAGTAATTTAACGGCTTGGTGGAAAATTACCTAACGATTTACAAAAGCGATAGGTAAAACATTTAGTTGAAATAAAAAAGACTTGGAGCCTCGTAGCAAAATTTGCCGATTCGTTTGATTTTGTGAAGCAAGAATCTGAATTTGCCAATTCTTTGTTTGGCCTCAAAACTTTAATTGACAAATCCATCCGCAACTCAAAGAACTCTAGCTATAAAGCAACAGTGGCGTTCTGGAGGGAAGAAAATAAAAAGACTGGTTTAGGGTCCTGTTAGTATTGCAAAGATAGCGCTCATATGTTGCTAAACCGTTTTTTCTTACACCTATCATTAAACGAACGTTACAAATTTGTAAAATCCTGTGGCTTAAATCTTAAAATACGAACTATTTTTTGCGAATTCGCAGCTTTTTTAATTGTAATTCAATAAGATTACTCTCGAGGACTAGCAGTATGCAGAAATTGAACTAATCAAAAACATCCAAAGACAAAAATTGTTTACAAAACATCTTTACATAGATAGCCTTTATACTGTACATGCAAAAGATTAATCTGAAATGCCTTGACGGAGTGGCGCGGGTGTAACTTGACAGATCCGAATAACTTGACATTAACATAGATATGAAGCATCTAATCCGTATCCTCAACGTTCTCATTTGACAGAGTTAATTATAAGACAGCATCATAATAAAATGACCACGCAAGCTCCAGTTGTACTTGGGCTTTATTATCGCAATGCGTTTGGATTTTTACAGGAACCGCTACTGTTTGCCACTCTATAGGTCAATGCATAAAATGTAAAAAACGCAATGCCTCGGTAGCAAGCAGTTAATGGCTGATCTTCCAGGTTGTAGGTTACAAACCGATTGGGTAGTTAGATACAATTGGAAACGGTAATAAATTGGGTTGTGGGGAAGGTATTTCAGATCTTAAGGGGCTGGTGCAAGTAGTCCAAGTTAAGGCACGCAAATACCGTATTAACCAGACCTGTTACCAAATCGTGCTTAATTGGAAAAAACTGCTAGAAGTAATAAATGTTGAGAATATGTTGTAAAACTCACTGCTTTAATTGTGTATTTGCAATTAGCAGTACATGTGTTTATGGAGGTTACGTTGTGAAGCTTACTGCATTTATATTTGTTTTAGTTATGTGCTATTTTTGAGATGTTTTCTGTTTAATCTAAATTCAATGCTTATTCGTTTTTTAGTTTGAAGTGTATTTATGTTAAACTTATTTTATTGGTACACTATTGACACCATTAAGTTGACGACGCTTGTGGAGTGCTTTAAAATATTGAATTAACATTTTTTTTTAATTTTATTTTATCTCTATATTTATCCTCCCGACTTGCAGGAAAGCGACGGAGGCGCTAATACATAGGGTAGGCAATTATCCCAACCTGCTTCCGGAGATGCCAAGATAATGCTGTCTGCTTGTAATTTAATAGAGATATGACTGTAATTTAGAACTGTTTATCAAGACCACCAAGCAGGGGAATGTGCCGTAAAGTGTCTTTCCCAAGGACACAACAGAATGGCGCAAGTTTGTTTGAACCGAGACCGTGTTGGTCATGAGTCCGGCGCTTTGACCACTCGACAACGCTGCCGATAAATTTTGGCCGGGAGTGTAGCGTCGCCAAGACGCGAACCGGCTTTATGCAAGAACTTTTAATTATAGAATACGTAAGGCGCTTACTGATTAGTTGCGTTATATTATTGCTCGCCCTTATGGCAAACTTCTGAATGAAGTTCTCTACGTTAAGGACAGTTTTGATTTGACCGACGAACGGTACAAAGCTTTTTGGCCGAAATTCTTATCAGCTTTGCTGAAGTGTATTGCTGCCTTTGCAAAAGTTCGTACGTTCGGTGTACCGATGATTATTTAATAAAACCTAATTTAATCTAAACTAATCTAATCTCATCCAATCTTCCAATTTGATCATCTAACTTTGTGCAATAGAACTATACGTGTAATTTGCTCGATCGCACTATTCAGTGGGTTCAACAAATTTGATTCTTCCGATTTCTAACTTTGTTTCGCTTTTATCAATTTGGTTCAGAGACCAAATTCTTGTTAATGAAGGGAAGACTGAACGGATTTTGGGAGTCGCGAGTCTTTCCTTCGTTAACAAGAATTTTGTCTTCACCAAAATTTGAATTTATAAGTAGTCTTCTTCTCCAAAATTTGAATTTATTATTTGGTCTCTGAACCAAAATTTGAATTTAATCTCTTTCTTTTTACCACAATTAAATAAATTAGTAGCTTTGATTTTGAGTTTTAATTTTGTTTCGCTTTTTATCAATTAAATAAATTAGTTTACACCGAAACCTGCTTGTCGAAGCCTTTTTTTCTCTTAAGTTTCAAAAGTTGTTTCAAGCACTTAATATTGCGCAGACTTGACAAGAATAGCTTATTTTTGCATTCTGATGAAAAAATTAATTCTTTTTGGTGACGCAGCCATACTTTCCGTGTCTTTTTCTTGCATGCTTTAACGTCTAACGTTTTCCTGCATCTTCCTTGTCAAGAATAAAATTGAAATAAAATAAATAATATTTATATTATTAGGTCATTATAATCATTTTGAAGAATAAAAGCTTTTCGTTTTCTATCCCGTAAAATTTGCTTGTTTATTTTATTCAATCGCTTTCAAAGAAAAGCTTAAACATAACTTGCTCGTAAGACTAAGAAAACAATGATCTTTTTCCTTGTATGAACTTTCAGGGATTTATTTCCTATAAAATTAAAAGTCAAAAATTTTTAGTAAATTATATTGTTGCTGTTTTGATCTCATCAGTTTATCTTGTCAGTATGACGTAGACATTCAACAATGTAACTGGCATAGAAAGTGTTGCGACACACGGCAGGAAAGAGTACGCAAGATAGAAATTGTCTAAAATTGAATTCACTTCTAGATAATATCGAGTTTCCTTGAAGTCGACCGTGATTTGATTGTTTCTGACGCACGATTATTTATGCAACTGTTGTTTTGAGGTGTTCTTGGAGTTTCGGCAATAATATTTTTGACTTGACTTCGAGTTGTGTTTTGAATAAGCTGCCGAAGAAATGATTTTGATTTTTATGGAACATGGAAATAAGGCGATGTGAAAAGAATTCTTTGATGACGCAATCACTATTATTTCCGCGTTTCATTGTTTTTATGTGAAAAAATTCTTATTCAGCTTGCTACTTATTGTGATTGCTTCGTTGTCGTAGTGACGGAAAAAAAGCTTGAAATGTAGCAAAAATTTAAAAGACTGAAAAGTTGCTAGAAAAAGCGAAAGAAACAACAATTAATAGCAAGAGATTATGTGTCGATAGATGATTTTGTTGTTACAAAAAAGCAAGTGAAAAGCTGTAATTTTAGTTGAAAAATCAATTAATATTTAACATCTTAGACCGAAACTAAATAAATATTGACAAAGAAAACAGCATAGAAATGTTCTGAATTTCAAAAGTAATTTTCTAGATAAAATTTTGTTAAATTTTTTTTCCATTGTATTTTTGTAATCGTCATCGTTTGAAGGGCATCCACTCCAGGCCAGACACAAACAGAACTGGGGCCGAGGGTTTATCCTTTTACTACCCCAGACTGCTGCACTGCCTGGATCAGATGCTGGCAGCGATGTTATTAAGCCAGCATCGAGTTTCGTCATCCAAAACCGTCAGACCGCGTGCTCCATGTGGTGCCCGATGTATGGGGCACATTGTTAGTACATGGTCTGCGGTTTGCTCTGAGGCGCCACACTCGCAATTCGGTGAAGGAGCGAGACCCCATTTGTGCATGGACGAATGGAATCGCCCAACATCAGTCCGCAGGCGGTTGAGCTTAACCCAAGCTGCTCGGGGTAAGCCCATCCCAACAGGCCTGACACTGGTCCCGGGCACAAAAGCACGGAGCCTGGAAGCATTTTCACAGTACTCCGCGTTCCATTTGTGATTCGTCCATTCAGAGGCGCGGATGCCAAGTCTGGCAAGATTGTCCAAGAGATTCCGCGCACCTGGCACAAACGGGCGTCTGGATCTTAGTCTCACTTGGCCAGTATCTGAGGACCCATTTAACAGACCATGCAAAATATGATCGGGGTCCAGAGATCCACGGTAAGCCAAGGAGAGTGTCGCTCCCAGTCGGCGAAGCTCAGCTGGCTGGATGCCTGAAAGTACAGGTAGGTGGTCCGTTGGAGTGGGACGCAGGCATCCAGTAACTATGCGCAAGGCGTCATTCAAGACACTGTCAATGAGGCGAGTGTGAGCACTGCGACACCAGACTGGCGCACAGTACTCAGCTGTTGAGTAGACTAGAGACAAGGTGGCTATGCGTAGTGTTTTAGCACCAGCACCCCATCCCGAGCCCACGAGTCGCCTCAACAGTGTGACGCGCGAGGATAGTTTTTTGCGCAATGCTACTAAATAGTGACGAAACGTGGGCGATCTGTCCAGTTTTACCCCAAGGTATGTAGGAGTTGGACAGAACGGTAAAAGTCTACTATTGTTGTAGACCTTTAGCTCACGTTTGGCCTCTCGGTTGTTTAAGTGAAAGGCTGTCGTCACCGTCTTAGTGTGACTGAGCTTCAACCTCCAAGTCTGGAGATACGCTGACAGTGTGGACATATCTTGGCTTAATGTCCCCTCCAAGTCCTTCCAGTTTCCAGAAGAGTGCAACAATGCTAAATCATCAGCATAAGCAAACTTTCTGGAAATCATGGAAGGAAGATCGTACGTATAGATGTTAAATAGGAGGGGAGCCAAGACCGATCCCTGAGGAACGCCATTTTTAAGACGGCGTAGCCTGCTTTGCTTGCTGTCACCAATGGTAAGGGTGAAACTTCGATTTCGGACAAGCTCCATGATCATTTTGACCATGTGCTTATCCGGAAGTAGTCTCAGCAGCTTGCAGGTAAGGCCACGGTGCCAGACAGTGTCATAAGCAGCTGTCAGATCGATAAATACGGCACCGGCCTTCTTTTTAGCCTCGAAAGAATCCTCGATGTTCTGGGTTAGCAGAACAACTTGATCTACGGTTGACTTCCCGCGTCGGAACCCAGCCTGCTCTTTAGGGAGCAGTGGATCGATTAATGGTTCAACGCGGGCGTAGATAAGCCTCTCGAGGATCTTGTAGGGGACACAGAGCAGAGATATCGGTCGATAACTCTTTGGGTCCCCCACGGGCTTTCCTGGTTTTGGGATCGCGACCACAAGCGCTCTTCTCCAGATCTTGGGAATTTTGAGTCGGCGCAAACAGGAAGAAAGGAAGTCACGTAACCAGGACTTCAAAGCAGCTCCAGCATGGAGTATAAGCTCGGGGCAGATGGAATCAGGACCCGGAGCTTTACCTGGTTTTAAATGTTGAAGGGCAGCAGTAAATTCTCTCTGTGAAAAATTGTCAGAGATATTTACTGCGTGTGGTGTTGTGGCCCTCCAAAGGTCAGACACTTCTTGAAAGACAAGTCGTCCTTTGCACCAGACAGCATAATGTTAAGACTCCAGCGTGGTTCGTTTGGCATACAATTAAACCTTTAATTCCTTTTATTACAAGGGGCGCAATTTGAATTAATCACAGAAAATACGTTTAAATTTCAAGACACGGATTCAGGCGGAGTCTTCGCCAAACAATACCGCAAGGATGAGTTTCAAGTTAAGTTGCTGTTTTGATCAGGACGCTTTAATCTCTTTCAGTCTGTCTCTTTCTGGCGGGTGATTCGGTCCAGCGAGTATATAACGTCGAAGTTATTTTAATAATTTCCTATTGTTATGACGCCTGACCGTTTTCACAGGTAAAACCACGAGGCGTTAGGTCATGTGATCAGGGTTTACCCTGTTTGCAGGTGTGCCGAAAATAACTACACAAAAGGCGGTAATGGCCTTGATGATGTGATAAGCCAACAATCAGTTGGGAGGACAACGGAAAAGCGGTACAAAAAAAAATACTCAGAAATAAAAGTTATAACATGACGGTTATCATGGGAGCAGATAAACGCTGTGCAGCGAGCGGAAGAGCGCTGCAAGTTGAGTCTGCAGCGAGCGAAATACAATATGGGAAAATACTTTTGCGGAAAACTTTGCAAAATCAAGCAAATGCATGCACGAAAGACGGTTTGCCGCGATGAGTTCGCTACAAGACCTACTTGAATACGACTAAACCTGGAAAAATAATTAAAATACAAGTAACTTGGAAATAAAATATGCAATTTATTTCTTATCTCTAGTCTATACACGAGATAAAAATTGTGCAGCGTTCATTTACGTATGAATATGTCTCTCCCCAATCGATGCTTGCCATAACGTAATACTTTCATCTGCATCAAAGTATTTAACTGAAACCTGAGCTTGATACAAAAGTGAACGAGAATAAAGAAACGACCGGCAACTTTTTCATAAGTTTGATACGAGGTGACACGGTGACACGAATACGCAGGCAGCGCGTACTGTGCCAAACCAAATGCCTGTTTGTTTTTAATGAGTTTTGCTCAACTATGGTTTCCCTTTAAAAAAACAAAAGAGATTAAATAGAAAGATAAAAATGATTCATTAATTAATGCTAAAATATTTTCTTCGATAACATTAATTTTAGACTCTTTTTATTAATTGCATATTCGTAATGTAAAGTTGTTAACAACGTTAATAGCATGAAGAATTAAAACAATTTGTGTTGTTGTTACTATTGCAAATAAAAATGTAGATTAAATTAAAGGATGGAAAAAATAAACATAATTACTGCCCTCAATAAGAGGGCCTCTGTGGTATAGCCAGCAGGGATGGCAACTTACGAGTACGTTACGCGAGTCAGTAGTGACATGCTTCGGTATCACGACAATTCAAACCCGCCAATTCAAACTTCCGGATTAATTCAAATTTTACTTCCGGATTAATTCAAATTACTGGGTTTGAATTGTCGCATAACCAGAACCATCAGTATCTCAGGTGACACTGTGCGGCTGTTCAAAAATTGTGTTGTATCTTTGCACGAATACACAGGTTTATTAAAAAAACAATAATAAATATTCACAAAAAAGTACTTAGCCAAAAACAACCGTAATGAAATAGAATGCTTTTAGTTCGTTTGCTGTAGTAGCTTGATAGCTTTGAACTGACTGATGAACCGAAATAGAGGCGCAGATTTAACTGGTTACAATTATGCTTGGAGATATGCGTGTCCAATAATTGATCGAGCAGAAGGCGCTGATTAAGATTAGAAGCGTTTAAGAAAACACTACGTCATCGATTGCACAATATCACAACACCTCCCCAAATAAACTACGACAAAAAATATATATACATATTAGCAACAATATTTTTTTGGAGGTCTCTTTGTTCTTGCTGATCGTCGTGGATTGTATCGCCCGTACTCGTCTCCGGTTGGTAATCTCGGATTGTTGCGTTGGTTCATCGAAGAAGAACTAGATGCGTGGTCAGTCCCGGCTGGAAGTGTTTCTGTAGACAAAACGCTCGTTGGGATTTCACAGGGATCATCATCTTGAACCGAACCGTATCGAGGTCACAACAAATTGATAATATGTATTTTTTATCACAATAAATATCATGAACAAATTGGAAAATAAATGTATATGGCTGTAGCGTCTTTGTGTCGCCGATAAGATTTTAGAAATATTGAGAATCTGTCGCTCGCTTCCGTCTGCAAAGCGATGAAATAATACCGCTCCAATTCCGCATTCTGAGGCGTCACAAGATAAACCCAACGGAAGAGATGGGTCATAGTGCGCAAGTACAGTCTCTGTGCATAGTAACCGTTTGATTTTTTTGAAAGATGTCACTTCTACTTCACCCCACTTCCACTGTTGTCCTTTGCGTGTAAGCTTGTACAACGGCTCGGTGATTTCCGAAAAATATGGAGGTAAGAATTTAGAATAAAACTGCACAGATGCTAAAAAAGATTTTAACGTAGAAATGTTCTTGGGTGTAGGCATTTCTAGTATGGCATCAACTTTGGACCCTTTTGCAATTCCTCGACTTGATAAAGTGTGACCCAGGTAATCAATTGATACTTGGGCGAAAACACATTTTTCACGGTTGCAGCGAAGACCTTTTTCTTCTTAAACGCTTTCGTTGATATTGATAATATGGCTTTAAAGATAAAAAATACACGAAAATATCACAACAAATTGATAATATGGCTTTAATGATAAAAAATACACGAAAACATTTTCAATATTTCCCTTATGTGCATTTCGCTCTACAGTGTTTCAATTAAAAAATTAAATAATTTAATTCTTTATCGTTGCAATAGATTCAATTATTTCTAGATTTAACTAACAATGCTTTGCTAACTGCTTTGTATTTATTAAAAAAGCCAATATGACTCGATAGTCAAAAATTTAGGTCACTAAGTCAATTATCAGTATAAATCTTCTGGTCACGTTATTTATATAATCATTTCTTAATCATTACATAAATTAGAAATTAATTTGATGTAGATAAAAGCACTATTAAAATTAGAGTCAAATAATAATCTTATTTTAATAACAGAGACAATATATTATTTTTATATACAAATAAGGCACTCAAACTATTTGAAAACTAGCCTATGAATAAAATTTTACTAATATTTTATTGACAATCTGCATTTTATCAGGTTTCTAAATATTCATACTCTATTTTGTGATTAAATTTGCAGTAGGCCTATGTTAATGTTTGTGACACGTCAAAAAAAATTTTATAAGATGTACAATTTTGACACAAATGTAGTGAAAAGTTTTGCCATCCACTAGTCCAGGGGATGGGGGAGCCCGCCAGATTCTAAACTAGCGTAATCAAGCGTAAACATCGACTGGTGTTTCTTCTAACGTAAGTGACTCAAGCTAAGGTAGCCTAGTAGGCACTCAGAGATATGATACGCTGACACAATAATAAGTCATGTTTTGCACATAAGGAATGTCTACCTGGGAATGTCTACCTGGGAATGTCTAGCTGGGCAATGTTATTGGCCTATTGAATTTTGTGACGTCAGGATTAAGCACATTTTCTGGTTTTAGATGCGTCAACTTGATTTTTCATAATTCGCGTTTTAATTGCTGTCCGATTAGCGCTTTACAAAATTTAGCTCGACCTCATTTTGTTAATTTGAATTTCCCAATTTCCTTTCTTGCATTCTGCTTTGACGTCTAACTAATTTGGCTTTAAAAGGTTATAATTAACTGGATTCATTTTTATAATTATTTCAAGGATCACAAAATTAAGGTTAATTGCATGCAATAATTATGCTAAGAATCGTTTTCTGTATTTGGTGAATTGCTTTGTGTCTTGTTCTGATTTTTTAAAACATTGAAGTTCAGCTTTAATTTTTTTGATTTATTTTATTTTGCTCTGTTTGCCCGGCAACGTAACCGGCCTGCAACTATATGTATTTTACTGCACCTCGTGCCGTAGATAGATACATAAATACACAAAGTCACTGAGAGAGACCGGAAATAGAGACTGCGAGAGAGGTAAAAATGATTAAAACCTCGTGGCGACGGTGACCGTAATAAATGAGAACTGTCGGAGTTGAGAATCGTGTAACTTGGGATTGCTTCCCGCATCTGAATTTTTTAATGCTGACACCAAATTCTAACTTAGATTCAATTAAGATACAAGTTTTGTCTGAAATGTACGGAATATAATAACTTTTTTAATAGAATCAAAATTATTATTTTAATCAGCTTTTAGTGATATCACTGGACCAAACAATGGAGCAACAGTCATGATTATCGAGTTAATAATAATTACTATATTAATCTGTTTCGTTATTTTTGTGATATATCGAAGGTAAGTTTTTATTTAAATTTCATGTCTTAAACCAAGTATTTTATGTTGATTGTTTTCATTTCAGCACAAATCACAAAATAGCATAAACATTTGTTTCAAATTTTCCCAGTTCGGCGAGATTGTTTATTGTTTCCGCGCAGCTAGCACAAACCGGGGGTCGAGATCTCAGTTTTTCATGGCAGTATCCAAAGACCTGCTTAATATACCACGCAGTCACTAGCTTACCGAAGGGGGAGGCCACTGTGCGATTGCCTTTCCCTCAGACCTAAAAATGAAAAACTGTAAAGCAAAATCAAGCAGTTTTAGCAAAAGCAAAGCTGGTTTTTCGCAAGTATTCGGGGTTCGCCCTGGATTTTGAAGCAGATGCGAACGCAGTGGTGGATATTGGGTGAGGCGAATGAGGCAGTTGCCTCAAGATCCCCCTTTTTTTGGGGCCCCCCCTCGAAAATAGTACTTATAGTTTGAGTTTGCTCCAGATGTTATTTTTAGAGATTATTATGTAGTTGGGAGGAAAAGTGATAAATAGAAGATCGATTCAAGGTGAAGACCTTTTTTTTTAGAGATCACCATGATTTTGGGAGAAAAATGGCAAAATCGGAGACGAAATGGAAGTGAAGAGCTTTTTTTTTTTAGAGATCAACATGATGCTGGGAGAAAAAAGTGAAAAATGAAATCAAAGCGCTTTTTTTTTTCTAGAGAATATCAATTTTTGGAAATTCTTGTCTCGGGCCCCTGAATTTAAATATTTACGTCCACCACTGTGCAAACGCTTTTTTGGTTTTCGAGAAGCTTCCAATTTGACCGGTACGAAAATGAGTATTTTTCGGTGTAATTTTGCAAAATTTTTTTGGTGCATGCCCCCGGACCACCTTGTAATGGTCGGTCTTCGGCACTTCCCAAGTTGATTTGTGACGTCACACGATTGTGACAAAATTTTGGCCCCTCCCTCGGAAAATTTCTACGTACGCCACTGCACTCAGTATATGGTCAGGGTCCAGAGTTTGAGTAGAGTATCACTCCTAGTCGGCAGCGTTCAGCTAGTTGGATGCCTGAAGTAACTGATAAGTGATTCCTTGGAAGGGAATGCAACCAACCGGTGGCAATGGGCAAGCGTAGTTTAGTCGTTTAGGAGACTGTCTATTCAGGGAAAATCGTGCACTGCAATAGCAGTCTTTTTTTAGCAATGCCACGAGATGGTGACGAAACATGAAGAATCCATCTAGTCCAGTTTAAGATAAGTAGTAAGCGGAAAGAATGGTGAGAGTTTATTGTTAATACAAACTTTTCGCTTACGTTTGGCTTTCAGTTGTTTCAGTTTTAGCTTGATTACTAAGACTTCAAACTTCGCCTTCTACAACTATTTTATTTAGAGTCCCACTAAATTTATAAAATTAAAAGTAAAAAATTTATTTTTCAAGCACCTCAGACATACAGTAGTAAGCAGGGCTCGTGATTACTGTTTCTGATTGCGGTGCTGCAAATCTGCTTTCGCTTCCCAGTCTGGACCAAGCTTGAGTCTAATTCGAAGAAAAACCGATTAAAGTGAGAGTAAAAAAGAAACAAAACTAGTTGCTCTAAAAGGTAAAAAGAGAAAAAACGCCGCGCAAATTGTACTCGCAGGCCCAAAGCGGGCTCAATACTGTATATTGTTTTTATTAAAATACTTGAGAAGAACTTAGTTTCTTTTCAACCAACTAGTTTTTCTCTAAAAGTAATTCTGTTTCTCTCTAAAACTAACTCTCACTCCAATCTGTTTTCTTCTTATTATACTTGACTCAGGACTAATCTGTTTTAGTTTTGTTATTTGCTTGCTACCGTTTCCGCGAAACACTAACAGTACATTGAAAAATTCTTTAAGTACTTAAAAGTTGTTTTGAGCTTATCATGCGAATTCAAGTTGACTCAACAAAATTTTTCAAATGGTAAAATATTTTGCACGACCTAGTTTACATAGTTTTCATTTTACATGACATAGTTACAGCAACACCAATAAATAGGTTAATTAACTGACAATTCCAGCAGAAGTTTATAGAAGGTAGAGTGGCGACTGCAAGGTTTGATCAAGGTTTCTTGCTTATCTTGTGTTCTTCTACAATTGTTTTTACTCTGTTTTTTTGCAACGTTTATTTTTCTGCGTTTTTAATTCTGCTTTACAGTGTTCTGCATGGCTTTTTATTTCTGTCACATTGATTTAATAAAAACAGGAAAAGCAAATGAATTACAGAAGCAACATGGAACAAGAATGTGTTTGACTGATTTTTGTTTGGCGAAATACAGAAGAAGCATAAGAAAAAGAGACGCAACAAAAAGTTGCAGTCTTTTATCTTATAAAACAATGAATATTCGCTAAATGCTACATACTGACAACGGGGTAAAAAAGAATGGGAATTTCTTTCGAGGGTTTGTTCTTTTATTAACCCAGGCTAGTACTTTGATATCAGATGATAGCAATGATGGTGTTGAGCCAACATCGGGTTTCGTCATCCCCAAACAGTCCGACCTCGTGTTTCTTGTGGCGTTTAATTCATGGGGAACTCAAATAAAAAACAGTTATAAGATGAGAAATTTTTCAATTTTGAGTTTTCCTTTGTTCACTAAAAGTTTACAGTTTAAATTATTAATTCGGTCATAGGTTTTTACAGACTCACCTCTGAGGCCTAACTAGCGTTTGTGAATTCATGTTAAACGCACTCGGAACGCAAGGCAACGCAACGCAGAACAAGTTTTAGACTGATTTAATTTTGGCCGTTGCAACCAAAGTAATTAAATCATGGCACGTCTCTGTGAGAAACGTGTATTATATTTTATTATGACGTTCATTGAGAGGACACATCATTTTTAGCCTATGCACCCATTATTAGAGCTATTTTAGACATTACATAAAAGAAAATATCTGCATAAGTTCTTTACCAGAGCACAAAATAAAGAAAATGCTAAAATATCGCTATAGTAGCACAGATGCACGCCACTGGATTGCGATAACCTGATGACTTTATGAATAAAAACACTTTCAATGCTTATTATAGTTGCCACCAAAATATCATCTCTAAGAAGAAAAACTGCCTCCCAATATAATTCAAATTGTGTACTTCATAAGATATAAATATCATTTTTAAAACAGAAAAGAACATTTGATTTTTTTACAATAAACAAGTTTTTAAAAAGAAGTGTTTTGCAATAATTTTGGCTAAATTAGGGGATAACTTTTTTGTGTTTAACTTTAGTAATAAAAAGCATTTCGAAGTTATAACGAAAGAAACAGTTTCCAATTTTGACCCATTCCTTCAGATAGATTTATTTAACAGTGACTGCTTGGAATGGTGATAATGATACCATTGCCGAAAAATGAAAACAGTAAAAACGAAGACAATTTAGCTGTCTGCATACATGGAAGCCTGTAGTGGTTGAGATTTCTGACCTGTCTGTGTAGGAACACCAAAAATGCGATGCATCCTAGGCGTGTCACGTAAAGAAAGAATGTTCTAGTTGAGACAATTAGTCAAAAAAAAGTTTTGTCTTTATATTTAATTTTGCTAACAATAATTTTTTGTAGATGGAAACAATTAAAGATAAATCGCTTCAAGTGCCCGACCCAGTATGTCAGTCAGCGTCGTTGGAAACTATTGGTCCACAGAAAAAATGTGGATCGAATAAAAGCATTTTTCTTACATTTTTTAAAATTGAAATGAAAATTGACCTTTGCTTACTGATATAAATATTTTTCTAATTTTTCATTTTTTAGCTAAATATCTTTATTTGTATTCAATCCACAAAAACTTCCAAACAAATATTCAAGATGACGTAAAAGCAAAACTCAACTCTGCTAGTTCGGAGCACAATGACTGGAACGTTTGAACAATTTAAAATAAAAAGTAGAACCAGAATTGTAGTAATCAATTTGTATCCATTTTAACATTTTCAGTTAAATACTTTTTTTATTGTACAAAAGTATTAAAATGCATTTTTTAAAAACTTTTACGCAAAGACAGAAATTACTGAAACCACATTGTGAACTTCGGCATTTAACTTACATGTAATGTATAAGTAAGAAATCAAATTATTTAAAGCAAGTGACAATGGCTAAACTCTACTTTCCCATTTGGTATACTCTTAATTGATGCATATCTCACTGGGATTCAAACCAAGTAGATGTTTTTCTACACATAATAGACGATACTACTAAAGCATACAGCCAGAGAATGACTCGACACCAAGTAACCTAGAAGTTTCCTCGCTTTTCCACGCAAGAAATCCATAGAATTCATCGAATGTTATAAGAAAGGCCGCATCTCATAACCAGGGCTTATTCAACAAGCGTGACGCATCGCGCTCACTCTACTATATAGAGTTTAGGCGAAAAAAGAAAATACAATTATTAACATGAGGTATTTAGATAATAAATGTAAAAAACCAAATATAAAGAGAACTAAAGAACTAAAAAACCATTTATAAAGAGAGGCACTAAACTAAGTTTTCCGAATACGTCATTACATAAAAAAATGTTGCCAATCATTTTCTGCTGAATTATAGGCAAAAAGGAGCAGAACTTAATAGTTTATTATACAGTCCTGTGCAAACGTTTAAGGCCACCTAACAAAAATTTTCTTTTTTTAATTTGCAACATTGTGATGTCATCTGCCTTGTTCAAGATTCATCATCTTAATTCATCAGTCTAGCTAGATGTGTTTAGCAATACAATACTCAGTGCGTGCTTGGTTAAAGAATATTTGGGTTGTTTCTTCTATATTTTATAATTTTTGAAAGTTAAAAAATGGGGGGAAAAAAGTCGGTTTTCGTGAAACTAAGACACCCCAAATAGTAATTTTGCACGAGGAAGGGTTTTCTCAAAGGAAGGTTTGAAAAAAGTATCCTGTAGCAAAACAGCTAGCTGTTCATCAAATAGTTTCTAGATTTCAAAACTTTGAACTTTAGTAGGACAAAAAAAGGAATGGAAGGCCAAGAAAAACAAGCCCTCGTGATGAGAACTTAATTCGGCAAATAGCTGTTTAGTCTCCAACCAGTTCCTGCAAGAAAATACGCGCGGCACTGCTTTTTGAAGACACAGATGTTCATTGTACAACTGTTAGTAGGCGTCTTGTTCATGATTTCAACCTGAAAGCGTTTAAATCTGAAAAAAACCTTAATTAATCCCAGCCACGAAAGCGAAGAGGTTGTCGACTTTTGCCAAGCAAGATGAAGACGAGGATAAAGCAAGGTGGAGTAAACTACTTTTCTGGGATAAATCCGCAAACCAGCAACAGAGAAAATGGACAGTTTATAAGCCTGTTGGAGCATAATTAAATAGCTGCTATACACAAGCTACGGTAAAACATCCTGCCAGTGTCATGATCTGGGGGCCTATGTCCAGTAATGGCACAGCTGGTTTTTTTACCAATCGCAACAACAATAAACGGCGTCAGGTATCGCAAAATGTTGGAGGATAAGATCAAAATTCACATGACTATTCATGAATGCTATATGTTCATGCGAGATAATGCTTCTGTGACCGTTCAAAGTTAGTGAGTGATTTCCTTAAAAAGAAGAATATCAAAACTTTGGATAAGTCTGATAAAAGCCCAGATTTCAATCCAATTGAGAATTTGTGAGACAATAAAAGACAAAGTGGCAGCTTAACATCCCACAAGTGCTAAACGCCTGAAAATGGCAATAAAACGCATATGAACGCAAAAAATACAGCTAAATATTGCAAACATCCGATGCATGGCATGCCTTGTCTTCTGCAAGCTGTTATTAAGAACAAAGGTGGAAATACCAAATACCAGATTCTTACACAAAAACTGGCCAATGTAACTCACGTTTAAGTTGATAAGTTAACTTTTTGACATCCAGTGTTATTTTCAATTTATGGCTATTTTATTGCTGTACTTTGAATAAACAACTATAATATAAATAGAACATATTTGGTTTATTGTATATTTTAGATAAAAAATGCTAGGTGGTCTTAAACGTTTGCTGTAGTTTGGTCCAAATTTTTAAATAAGTAAACTTTTTTTAATCAATAATTTACGCCAATTATTTGCAGTTGCTTAGATAGTTGTGTTATTAAAATCAATAGAATGAGGATTATCCAAAATATGTTTATTTACGTCTGTTTTTTTATTAAAGCATCTAAGAAAATTATCTTTAAGTTATTAATCAGATTCCGTTTGGTTGGTCCATTGTAACTTAGTACACAATCACAATTGATTTCATAAATTATATCTAATCGATGTTTTTGTTTATCTTTATAATTAAAACATAAAGCAATATTATATATGTTTCTTTAATAGAAATAAACTTAGAATTGGGGATGACTTTTTTTAAAAAGAATTGCATTTTTGTTGAATAGATAAGACGTTGTATATATACAGGGTGTCTATAAATTATCATTACAACTTTACAAATTTGGCATAACCCATTTTCGACGTAATTTTACTACATTTTGTACAAAAAAAAAAAGAAAAACACTTAAAGTTTTTTTCAAATTATGTTTTTTTTGTGTTTTTGCCTTTTTGCTGTAATTATTTAATTATTTACTTATTTTTTGTCTCTTAGCAGATTCTTAAGTTTCTTAAAATGAGCACTCTCCCGGAAAAAGCCCAGTGCGTGTCTTGGTTTATAGAGACAAAATCAGAGACCCCCAAAAAAACTTCCGTACTAACTGTCTGATTTTGTCTCTATAAACCAAGACATGCACTGGGCCTTTTCCTGGGGAGTGCTCATTTTAACAAATTTAAGAATCTGCTAAAAGACAAGAAATAAGTAAATAATTAAATAAATACAGCAAAAAGACAAGAATGCAAAAAGGCAAAAAAGCATAATTAGATAAAAACTCGAAGTGTTTATCTTTTTTTGCACAAACTGTACTAAAATAACGCCAAAAATGGATTCTTGGTGAATTTTTAAAGTTGCAGTGATAATAATGGACATCCTGTATGTTACAGCAAAGCTATGAAACTAGATATTTCATAAAATTTCTATAATTGTGAGTGGTTTTATGAAATCTCTAGTTTAACAGTTTTACTGTGACATTTTTAAGGTAATTTAATACAAAAGGTTTGAGCCGAAGGCAAATGACAAGTCGCATCTAAATGAACTATATTGGAAAAAAATTTTTATTTAGGAAGAGTAAGATTCATTTGTCGATAATAGAAATTAAATAAATAGCCATTTTAAAAAGTTGAAGACATGGTCTAAAATTCTTGCTCTTTGCAGTTGTTACACAAGTAGAATGCACCATATAATTATGTTTTTAATAAGTTCTATTTGTACAGTATTTTAAAAGTACATAACTGTCCTATTTAGTCTAAAGTCCTCTGTGTTTTGGCTTTCTGTAAATTTTTTTTTGAAAATTATCTGTTGTTTTATTAATATGTAAATCTAAAAAAGGTGATTGATTATTAGCTTCTATTTCTTTGGCAAATTTGATTTATTAGCTTCTATTTCTTTGGCAAATTTGATTTAGTTGAAATGTAGGCTCAAAACAGATCATTTACATATCTGAATATTTTGGAATAACATTGAGATTTCTTGTTTATTTCATCTAACACTCTATTCATACAAATATCTGCTACAGCTGAGCTGAGGAAGATCTGATGGCAACACCATTTATTGTTTTATAGAATCTGCGATAATTTAATGCCTTTGCATTAAAAACTTTTAAGAAATGCATTTTATTATTTTTGACAACAAATGAAGTATTATACTCAAAGCGCTAAAAAAAAGTAATTATTCCAATTTTGGCTCTATCTATTACTTCAATTAGGCTAATTTTGAAAATTTAACTGCATTTGGCAGAAACTGCAAAGCCGATACAAACAATATACGTAAGCCTTTTTTTAAAAAACAAGAGTTTGTTTCATCATTAAATAATTTTTAAATTTCCTTATCCTTTGAATAAGTTGTTAAATGACTTAAACATTAGATTCTATTTCATTGCGTTGTAATTTATTGTTTTGGATTTGATTGTTTATCGCGAATCTCTCTTTCCACGTTAAAAACTTGATTGACAAATACCTCTATTTTGTACTTGTAATCCTATAGATAATATATATACGAATAAATCACTCAAGATAGCTACTACGAAATTCATACAAAAACCAAATGAAAGGTACTCACAAAAGTTAGGAATGTGGAGAGCCAAATAACTTAAGTTGACGATTGCGATTCCGAAGTTCAAAAACAATTAGTTGCACTTCGGCCAAAATTATTTTTACCACTTAAATGAAAATGAATGTTTTTTCTCTGGCGAGCGTTATTTATATTTTGAGGGTTTTTTGTTAATTAATATTTGAAATAAAAAAAAGTTGTAAGAAGAAAAAGTTCATAAGGGTTAAAAGGACAGAAAAGTGTCAAGTCATTGTGCGTTGAATAAAAGAAAAAGTTAATAAGGGCGAAAGGAGTTCAGATAAATGACAAACTATTGTGCATTAAATAGGTTACAATCACCCCTCAAAGTTCATCGCAGCTCAAGGGCCCAAGTTTTTTACAATTATCGATTTTTGAAGAATGATTGTTCAAAACTAATGCTCCGTGATCGTCATGCTTACACAGCGAGCAAGAAGAGGCAGAGTAAGCAATTTAATAATTTCATTTTGCAATAATGCATCTGTGATTACTTACCCACGATAAAGCGATCTAAAAACCAAATTTATTTAGTGAAATTTCTGGCTTTGGTCTTTATAAAAACAACTTAGTTGTTTTACTGTAACATTTTTTTTGTGTTTTTGAAATGGTAAAGCTTGCTTTTAAACAAAATTGGTTGAGAAAATTCGATGTATTTATTTAACTTTAGTAAAAATTTTCAACCAAGCCATTCGTTACCTCGTTTTATATTTCAAGGAGCGTAATAATTTTTATACGAGCATCTTTTGTCTTTGCTCAGTAAATTATTCAATAAAACTTAATAAGCCGCAATTAAATTCAAGCTAAAACTTTTGTTATACTCATTTCATACACCAAAGCACGTAAAAGTTGATCGTGCTTATCTTGCAACACTGGACCTGTACTGTACATGTGGTCACTCACATGTTTGTCTCATAGCTGTGGTAGAGTAAATAGCAAAGTCACTAGAAAATACAAGTAATGCAACACTGATTTCATGGCGGCCATGTTTGGTCCCGATTCAGCGATCAAGCACATGTACAATGAATGGTAGAAGGCGCACAGGGTTTGGAAATAAAGATTAAAAATAAGTAATTCGGCAAAAAAGTGGAAGGTTTTAAAGTAAATTTTTTTATTAAAGGCTAATTAACCCAAGATAAGTGATGAAGAATTCTATAAAAATTTTTAAGGTTAATCTAAATGCAAAAACTTACAACTTGTCTATACAAATTGTCAGGGGGTCTGCCCAAAAAAATAAAACATCATGTCTTTCTTTTGTGCAGATCCCCAGACGAGTCGTATAGACAAAACAGCCTGTAGGGATGTTTTTATACTTTTATATACTTTTACAGTATAAGAACTTTTTAGGTGATGGGACCAAACATGGCGGCCTTGTCTCGTCACAATAGAAACCAACGCGTTGCATAACTTGTATTTTCTTGTGACTTTGGTAAATAGTGCTGGTAAAAAATGCGTCAGATTTAGTCGGTGGGGCATTCGAACTGACACCTTCATCGGGGCAAGCAGCAATGTTAAGCACTACACTAAATTCTGTGACAATTACGAAAAAAACTTTGCTTTCTGCTCAATTAGAAATAATTTTTCATTCTTTTTCAGCCGTTGATTCTCATCACTTTTTCGATTAAATTTTGTTCGTTGTCTTAAAAAATTTTCCATTTATTACATCTAAAACAATTTGTTTATATTAATAGAACGTCGTCAAGAAGCAAACTTGATAGCAAATTATTAGAGTTATATTAACTAGAAAGGACTATTTTTACTTTTTATAAATTTACAGATGATTACCGACACGTACTGGCCCAATCTTGGGGAACAGCAGCAATACGGTGACGTTTTAATTGAGGCAAAAAGTGAAGTCAGCTACGGCGAGTTTCGAGCCATCTACCTTGACGTCACCAACACTGCTGATGGAGTAAGAAGTTGTTGTTGTTGTTGTTGTTGTTGGGTTGATGTTTTAGTAAACAACGCTTTGTTGTGCAGAGCAAATTGGAGGTCACACATCTTCAATATTTAAGCTGGCCTGACCACGGAGTCCCCTCCACGACCACCGGCCTATTGAGACTGCACCAAGCAGCTTGTGTTGCTCAATCTAACAGTCCGTCCCCAATGGTGGTCCACTGCAGGTGGGGCGTGGTTATGTTTGATCAACAAAAAATTTTCAAAAGTTGTTTTTAACTTTAAGATAATTTACAACATTTTCATTGAACCAAAAATCTTATTCTGTTTAAATAAAACCTTTATCATCCTCAAAACAGGACAAAATAAAGTGTAGCGGTGTGCACCACTTCAATAAAATATGTAATTATGTAATCTCTGCATATTCGATTATGCACTTTTTAAAAACTTGAACGTATTTTTCTATTTCCTGCAACTGACTGGAAAGTTATTTGAGCAGTTAGATTGCGTTCCCTGCAGGATGCGGAGCCAACAAATTTTGTTTCAGTGCCGGAGTTGGGGGGCCAAGGGGACTTTCGTCGCGCTTGATATCCTCATCAATCAGATCGAGGAAGAAAATCAGATTGATGTCTTTAGGATCATCTACAAAATGCGGTCACGGAGGAATGAGATGGTTCAGACTCTGGTAATTCGGTCACCCTTGAAACTTGTCTCGAAATCACGAATCAAAGCCACAAGCATAAGGCCTGGTCTAAATTAGACGTAGTTTCTCAGAGTAAAAGTCTTTATTTATTATATTTTTATGCCAGCCCTCGACAAAAATTCTACGCTGAGCGCTGGACAAATATTGCTCGCCAAGCGATTTTTACGCTTGCGCTCAGCGCAAAAAATCCTTTGTTATAGCAATTTCCTAGGAATTGCTCCGTAAAGTACAGAAAATCTTTTTTTTTAATTTTTTATGTTTATATATTTTTTCAAGGACATCAATCCTTTATTATTTTTATTATTTATTTTCATATTATCCTGCTCACTCGGTAAAAAGCTTCGGAGAGGCTATAAATACGGCAACTGTCAAGTAATTATTGCAACCAAGATATTGCTGTCGGGTTAAAATTTTATATTTTGTTTTCTTAATCGTTACTTAGATATATTGAGGAAATCTAGAGTTGCTTGCTCAGACCGCCAAGCAAAGGAAAGTGCCGTAAAGTGTCTTTCTCAAGGACGAAATAATGTGAGTAATTATCCAACCGCTACTGTGTCGATCGCATTCGCCATCAATCAAGGCGCTTTTACCCAATTGGTCACGCTGTAAACTTTTTATAACGAATACGAAATTACACCAGGGTTGGGTAAAATTTTTCAAACAGGAGCCGTATTCAAAAAACTAATAAAGTTGGCGAGCCGCAAAAATTAATAAAATTGTAATTAGAAAAGATTAAAATAAATTTGCTTTTTAATCCAGAACTTTGCCCAAATTTTATGACTTTTGTCCAAATTTTTGTCCCGAAAACTTAATCATCTATAAAAAAAGTCTTCACTTAAAATTTGTCTTCATGCGGTTCGTTGCTGGGCTTTTAAAAGCTTTTTAGCTGACAATTGAAATTCTGATTTCGTATCAAAGCGCAGCCCTATATAAATGGACTTGCGCATTTGCTTGGGTATTGTGACGTCACAGATGGTTTCTTGGAAATTTTAGTAAACAAACTCAAGCCGAGTACATTGCAGAGATGAGCGGAGTCACTTTTTTTGGGGTCCGGATCCAGTCCGGCTCAAAATAAATGCCCTAGATATATCAAATCTATTTTAACTAAATGTAATATTTTATCTTAGATTAAACTTAGCAGCTTAAACTTAACATTGGCAAATATCACGCAAGTATACAAGTAAATTTACACTAGCTTAAACTTAACACTAAAAAAAACAATATAGATAGGTTATGACCATGGGAAAAAAAATCTTTGCATTCATATCGTCATTTTGGTAACAAGACAATCTTTATGCAGGCTACAAATACATATATAATAAACACTAATATAATACCAGCCACCCACCAGTGTATTAGACAGGGGGAAATTGGTGAAACGGACTCATTTAAAGGAACTCATGTAAAGGCAAGCATTACGGTTAAGGTTAGGCCGGGATTTGCTTGAACAATAGCGATTCTTTTACTTGTCAATTTTAAATAATAAACAAAGAACTAGCCGCAAGTGTCGGGTATGAGTAATTAACTCAAAATAAATGCCAGGAATAAAACATCAAAAAAACCTTTTATGATATAAAAATGTTTCTTCTAATATCTGAAATTAATTGATTTTTAAAAGATAGACTCCGACTCCAGGCGGACTCCATTACAAATTAGCAAAAACCGACTCCAGCTCCAGTCCGGCTCCAACAAAATATGTCATACTCCGGCTCTAGTCCGACTCCGACTCCAGTCCATGCTCATCTCTGCTACATTGTTGATTGGCAGGGCTGCCAATCGAGATATTTTATATCTAGATTTAGATATTTGTGAGACTGCCTAGATATTGAAAAGTACCGTCTAGATATAAATTTAGATGTTTTTTAATACGATTTAGATATCTAGATAATCGATATATTGATATATGTAGATATTTTGTATTATGGTTTAGATCAGTGTTTCTCAAACCATGGGTCGAGACCTTTTTTTTTTAGTGAACACTAGATTTGAGAGACGACAAGCAAGAAATCAGACCCGAGGTGAAGACCTTTTTTTTTTTTTTTTATAGAGAACACCATAATTTTGCGACAAAAATTGAGAAATTTGAGATTGATTCAAAGTAAATATTTTTTATCTTGCTCTTAATCTATTTTTTAAAATCTAGATATTTCTAGATATATTTTCAAGTACTTCTAGTAGAGATGTCAACCGCGCAGCGTACACGGCGCCGCGCGGGCACCGCGTGACTTTTTGATCAAATTTACCGCGCCGTGCGGACACCGTGCAATCGTATGTTTAAAGTTTGCATGTGGATACTTGCTCTTATGTTTAAAGTTTGCAGTGCAGTGCGGGCACAGTGCGGTACTTAAAAAAATTTTGCAGCGCAGTGCGGTTGCGGGCAGAAACCTTGCAGTGCAGTGCGGGCACAGTGCAGGAAAAGTGTGCCCGCGACAACTCTAACTTCTAAATATTTTTATTGAAAAAACGTTGGCAGCTCTGTTGGTTGGCATTCCAGAATGCCAGCGGACGTGCCACGCTAAGCAGCTGTGGATGTCAGCGGACGCGTAAGGGTTAAATCTTTTTTCGCTTGGATGTTCTAACAAGCTGTTTTGAAAGGAAATTATGTCAGTCTAGTCAACCAGCTATTAAAATGCAAAGTTTGACCGGACAGTTTTTATTAGCTTGTCAATGAATGGAAATTGCTTTGTAGCTGCGTTTAGCCTTTAATTTGATATTATTCCAGCAAGAAAACTGGACAAATTTGAACTTTGAATTTTTTTATTATTATTACAACGATATGATTTTTTTACTATTGGTTTTTAAGTGCTTTTGGTTCCACTGGCTTTGAGAAACAGTTTAGACTACTAGAAGTTGTTCATCACTTTTTCCTAATCACCAAAGCAGGTCAGAAACCAGTTAACAAAGCCATGAACAACGATGCAAATTTTCTTCCATGTAAGTCTCCTATGCAATTATTTTATTATAACCTATTCTAACTGGTGGCGTTTCTTCAGATGACAAAAATCTTGCGTTTGTAAGCATGACTTTAAATGACAAAGATCTTCCTTACATCGTTTCATCTCATTAAAAGCAGTTTTAATTTTCTGATTTTTTCGAAAGTTTTTAGATCTCAGCTTTAAACCGGGTTTCTTAACCAGTGTCCAATATCCCATTTAGGGCGCCCATGATTTTATGGCTTCAGTCTTCCCATTGTAATTAAGAATATTTTTTCAATTATTTACAATCAAATAATCAGGCGAGATTATTTCATTCGTAATTTAACTCGTAAATTATTATTTCATTCGTAAAGATTATTTCATTGGTAAATCATTCGTAAATTTAACTCGTAGTTTGAACGAAATGCATGAACAAGGAAGGAAACTCTTACGAAGTATTTGATAGAAAGTTTGAGAAAATGCAAATTTGTTCTTAACCTAAATAAAATAGAATTTCTTCTCGTTATTCCAGAGCACGTGATATTATTCCCTGATGACTCTGTCATAATGCTATTTCAGAATATCTACGAAACACTGCTTTGTTTTCATCTAAACGAAAAAAAACTTGCAGTCGAGATCAGATCGCAGTTTGCGTGACATCATTTGTAAGCTATTAACTCGTCATAATCACTTCAGAGACGGATCGACTCAAAGCGGGACATTGTGTGCGATCTTCAACCTCATCGAACGAGTCAAGAGCGAGAACGTCGTCGATGTCTTTCGCGCGGTGAAGGATGTCAGAGACCTGAGGATGGGAGCTGTGGGTAGTGAAGAGCAGTTTGAGTTCTGCTACAAAGTCGTCGCCGCGTTCATCGAATCCTTCGATTTGTATTCTAACTTCAAGTAGGCTCTACTGAGGAGGAAGATACATCGAAGTTTCCTGACAAATAAGGGAGGCAACATCCTCACTGACAATGACGTTTTTCTAATCTTTTTTTTGATTGGGAACGTTAACTGTGAATTTGTCTTGATTCGCTTCCCTGATGACAGCGATCTGCTTATAAAGCACAAGTTTAATGCTATCAAAGTAAATTATATTTTATTTCACTATAGTATGAGATATCGTTTAAATAGTAAAACGTCGAAAATATTTATTGACTTGCATGAATGAAAACCTTGAAAGCAACTGTTGCGTCACAACGATATCTTGCCCTGGTTTGTTTCGTATTTGAGTTATCTAACTATTTTGTTACGAAGCCAGTCGATTCGCTTTCTGTTTAAATGTAAATAAGTGAAGTTCGAGTAAAATATGAAGCAATGTCAGGGAGCTTGTTCACACTAATGTAAAATTTTTAGCAATTCCACTGAATGTGCTTCATGACCACTGTCCATCCCAGTGCCCGTGCAATAAAAAGCGATAGCACCCCACTTCATGTGTCCATTACAAACTACAGTGTTACAGCCTGGGACAAAAGTTTAAGACCACCTTTTGCAATATTACACATTTAAGTAAAAAAGCTTCTTATTCGCGCAAAACTAAGTATTGTTGCGTCAGAATGCATATTTAGGTTTTGGAATTAGGTCTTGTTATTTAACAATAATATTTTATTATTTTCGATTTGAATTTCAGACGTTTAGCCATAAATTACCTGTAGAAATACAAAATTTTGACAGCTAAAAAATGGGCAAAAAAGCAGCTCTCAGTAGTGAAAAACGTGCCCAGATAGTCAGTCTTAGCACAATGAAGCTCTCAGAACGCGAAATATCAAGGCAGATGAAGGTTAGCAAGACTGCGGTACACAATGCTATCGAAAAATTTCGAAAAGAAAACACTTTTAAGGACAGCAAAAGGTCAGGTCGTCCAAGGATTTCCAGTAGCAGAGATGACCGTTTTATCAGGAAGGTAGTGAGTCAATCTCCTATGAGCTCTGCTAAAAAAATACAGGCAGGAATGGCTGAAAGAGGAATCAACATGAGTGAAAAGACTATTAGGCGTAGATTGTCTGTGGATTTTGGCCTGAAGTCATACAGACCAGCTCAGAAACCACGTCTAATTGAAACAATGAAAAAAAAGAGGTTAGAGTTTGCAAAAAGGCATCTTGACTGGGACACAAAAATGTGGAAAAATGTTCTTTTCTCAAATGAATCTTCAATGAAGCAATTCTCTGTTCGGAAGTATCGAGTTTGGAGACCACCTAGAGCTCGGTATCAGGAGAAATTCACCATTCCAACAGTGAAACACCCTCCAAGTCAAATGATTTGGGGGGCCATGTCAGCTAATGGCCATTTCACCATTCCAACAGTGAAACACCCTCCAAGTCAAATGATTTGGGGGGCCATGTCAGCTAATGGGACAGCTGGTCTTTATTTTTTGCCGCCAGGAAGCACAATGAACGGCTCCAAATACGTCGAATTGCTTAAGGAGAAGTTGGTGATACACATGCAAATACATAATTGCACAATTTTTATGCATGATGGAGCTCCCTGCCACAAAAGCAAGGTTGTACAGCAATTTCTCAATAGCCAGCATATCAATGTGCTTGACTGGCCTGGGAACAGTCCTGACCTGACCCCCATAGAAAATTTGTGGGCTTTATTGAAGACGAAAGTATCTCAAAGACAGCCTTCATGTCTTGAGGAAATGCGGAAGGTGATCAAAGAAGTTTGGGTGCATGAACTTTCTCCGGATTACTACCTTAACCTTGTAAGTAGTATGCAACGTCGCCTTCAAGAAGTTATAAAAAATAAAGGCGGTCACACCAAGTATTAAGAATTTTTAAATTTTTGTTCTTTGTTTTACCAAAATACAATGCATTTTGCTTGAGTAAGAGATGTTCGTTGAAATACAAAAAAGTTTTTGCAAAAAGTTTGTGGTTTGTGCACATTATGGCAGGTTTAACATGAAATGATTAAAAAACTTCAAGTGGTCTTAAACTTTTGTCCCAGGCTGTACCTTGATAATGGATATCAGCTTTTGTTGATCTCGCAGCCACTGTATCACAACGACTTTAGCCAAGGATATTTTGCTGTCCAAGCGCTTTAACATTGATTTGTTTGTTAATCTTCTTGATATTTTTGTAAACTTTTATAATCAAAAAAAATGAATCGTATTAATTCTGTAAATATATATACAGTGATGTTTTAAAAATAAATTGTTTGGAATACTTTGTGTATTTACGTCTTTATTGAGAGAGAAAGCTTAATATATAGTGGTAAAATGTTGGCCGGTAGGTGAGAGTATTCTATTGAAAGCAAGCGGAATCGAGTACAAGGTCACATTCAAACTATATTCTCATCATTATGTTGTGTTCTTGACAAAGACAACTTACAGCACTTTGATTTGATGTTCTCAGCAAGCCGCTAAAATTTTTGTCATACCTTTAAATAAAACTAAAAAAACCAAACAAAAATTTCAACCAGACAACAATATTTTTTCATCTTTAAGTTGGCAAGTTGGGATAACTGCTTGACTATTGCCTTGAATATAACGCCTCTAATTCTTTTCTGCAAGTCCAAAGGACAAATGGGGATGATGTTTATAATTATAATAATGATAATGATTATGAGTTATTCAGAAGTGTTATATTTTGCAAACATTATTATTCAGATTATTCAGCAAACATTCCAAACATAATAAAACATTACAGTGTTTTTTTTTAAGTTTGGCTTGAGGAACCTCTAACCAATTTTGAAAAACCGCTAATTTTTTTTCTATTGTTCCTGAGCGTACTTAGCTTTGTTCACACTATTGTAGAAGCAGATTTTGAGAGACCGCTGGACAATTTTGAGAGACTGTTTCGGTTCCTCAAAACGCCTTAAAAAAACACTGAAACATTATTCAGAAGTTCAAAGTATAGTCCAATATCTTAAAGTTGTAATTAAAAGAAAATAATGCATAAGATATTTTACTTCCAATGTTTTAGTTCTTGGTGTGATTAGAAATTACGTCTATTATGTTTGCCACCTATTACTTTAAAACACTTTCTTTGTCGATGACACGTTCTTGATCATTGACAGCTAGCATAAATAATCCTCCACAAACCTTTAGCGTCAACCTTCAATATGTTTGGAGACGTCGCTTCGTGCTCAACCTGCGCGTGTTGCAGTCGCTGGCACTCGACAGTCTTGACGTAACTGTAATTAGGCTATGTTTATCTTGATATTGTAACTTTAAATGTCACGATTACACTGTTAGTTATATTTAAAAAATTGTTGTACATTCCACAGCGGCTGGCACACATTCAAGTTGATCGTGTAGCTCAGATTTAAAATAGTAAGTTTACTAAAACTAACTAAAAATAGACAATAGACTATGACCGAAATAGGAAACCGTTTTATTATTAGAGGCTAGATTTTAAAACTTTTGACCAAGGAGGCTGCATAACTTGAAATAACCAAGAAAATAGCGTAATTATTCTGTATTTGTCTTGTATTTCTTAATTTTCATCGGGAAAACGCAGTGATTTCGAAAAAAAAGGTTTTCACTTTGAATCTGACTTGAATTTCTAAACCTTTGCCCCTAAAATGAAGTGACCTCTAGTTTCCACCAGTAGTCTTTGACACATAATTCTATTGTCAACGAGGCCGCACAAAAACTCATGTAAGCCGCCGGTTTTCCCGCTCTGGACTGTGACATTCCAAATGCTGCTTCTTTTCAAATTAAGATAATTTTTTATGGAATTTTGTTTTTTTTGTTTGTGGACTGGAGCTGCGACATTAGTACTTAAATTTTTAATTAGTTTATAAAAGAAAATAAGCTTAAAAAACGGCGTTAAAGTAGCTTAAAAAGTTCGAAATTAGACATATTTTATTAGGAGAAAGTTGATTAATTAAAACCAAAAAGTCCGACAGTTTTTTTTTGTATATATGATTGGAATTAGACAAATGCAATTTTAAAAAGTTTTTCATGGGTACAAAACTTTAAAATAGCTTTTAACAGCAAATGCTTCATTTAAAGCTTTTTTGTTAATTGAGTAGCCTTAAAAAAGGCTGTTTTGAAAACTCGAACGTTTTTGTCTAGCTCTCTTCAGGAAATTTCGCTGGAATGAATTGCAGAACTGAATGTAATATTTCAAAGTTTTAAGACTGATTCTGATTGGCTAAAAATTAAGGTTAATAATAGTTATCATAATAATTGAAAAATATTAATAAATGAAATCACGTTTCGTCAGCGTAAAAAAAATTTTTTTGGCAAAAAAAGGAAAAAATTATGCAAGCTTTGTGTTAAAATTTGGAACTAAAAAGAAAATTTTTTACAATTATGCTAACAATTTATGTTTGTAAACAAACTCTTTCTGTCTACACAAATTAGGTTTTCGAAAACCTAATTTGTGTAGACACAACTTTGAATACCTAATTTGTGTAGACAGAAAGAGTTTGTTTACAAACATAAATTGTTAGCATAATTGTAAAAAATTTTCTTTTTAGTTCCAAATTTTAACACAAAGCTTGCATAATTTTTTCCTTTTTTTGCCAAAAAAATTTTTTTACGCTGACGAAACGTGATTTTATTTATTAATATTTTTCAATTATTATGATAACTATTATTAACCTTAATTTTTAGCCAATCAGAATCAGTCTTAAAACTTTGAAATACTATATTAAGTAGTCTTAAAACTTTGAAATACTACATTCAGTTCTGCAATTCATTCTAGCGAAACCTCCTGAAGAGAACTAGACGAAAACGTTCGAGTTATGAAAACAGCCTTTTTTAACGCTACTCAATTAAGAAAAGAGCTTTAAATGAAACATTTGCCGTTAAAATGCAATTTTATTATCCAATGTAATAAACAAAATTTTGTCATTGTTTTCTTCTATGACAGAAGATATTGGATCGCAGCAAACATCCTCATCCATGTTGAATGAAGTTTATTACGGCGTGACGAAAAAATTTGGATTATAATTAATATTATGAAATGAAATGTACTGTGGTTGTATCTTTATCACAATTTTCAAATTATGGTTTGCTTAACTTTTGCAAATATAGCCAAATACCTTATTTGTGAAAACCTTTATTGAAGAAACGTCTTCACTTGAAGTAATTGACCAATTTTTCTTCATTTTCAACGGATGTGGTTGATAGATTCCTGTAGCAGGCTCGGCGACCGCCAGGCTTTGTTCCCGGGTCCTCACAGGACATACGAAAACTATTTTATTTGAATTATTTATTGCTATTGTTTCACCGCTGTTCAACAAAAATTGCTGTTGTTTTAGATTAGCCTTTAGTGACTACGAAGAAGTTCAGTTCAGTTCAGTTCAGTTCAGTTTTCTTTTATTTCTGCTCCGCCACATGAACAAGATAACAAAATGTTGAGAAGTTTGTGTGTTGTTAAAGACGGAGTTAGAAAAAGGAAGAAGCAATAAAACGAGTTGACGTTGTGACTTGCTAATTAGCGATGAAAACTGTGACTTGTTGTATCATATAGAAGCAAGGTTGCCTCACCTCATTATAAAATTGTTTAAAAAAATAGAAAGAGAAAAAGAAAGAAAATAAAATATAAGACCGAGGTTATTTATTTAATAAAACACTGCTATGGGGGCGGTGCAATGGTGGGACCATAGCATAGTTTGGCTCGAAGAATATGAACAGTCCTTAAAAATATGTAAAAGCATGAACATATTCTACCAGTCCAACAGGCAAACAAACCCACCAAAAGAAATCCTGTTGCGGATCAAAAAATCATTTCTCGAACAAAAACCTCAGTAAAGAAAAATAAAAAAACAAAAACTAAAACATTACACCCTTGGTAAAAAAAACAAACAAAAAAACACGAAAACAACATAAGAAAACATCCTAAAAAAAAAAAAAAATCTCCAAAAACCGATGCAAAGTAGTAACAATAAATAGTAAAATAAAATTTATGTGATACCTAAAAAAATTGTTTAGGTAGAAACAAAAGTGATTCTGCAGAACTTTCTTTGAGTCTTTTCTTGACCGTCGTAAAGTGGAAGATTTTTAAATTGTTCAGTTGTTTTCCTGAAACACAAGAAAAGGAAGACCAGCAAAAGATATTAAATAATAACCTACGTAAGAGTTTATAAGTTTGATTGTTGTTCAAGGAAGAATGCTTTAGATTTTTTAACAAATGTACTCAAGGATTTACATAGTTTTATTTTTTCTGGTAATTCATTCCAAATTTTTGGGCCAATGTATCTTATTGATTGTTTTGTTACTGTGTTTTTGCATGATATAGGTATGATTTGAGAATTACTTCTAGTAATTACAGTGGACGTTTTTCTTTGAAATATATTGTTAAATGCTGACGGTAACTGCTTGTGGAATGATTTGTACATACAAATTGAGATATTTAATTAATAGAGTTGTTGTATATTAAGAATATTATCTTTTGTTATTTCTTTGTTGCGTTTTTTTGCGGGATTACTAAAAATTATCATATTAATAAACTTGTTGCAGATTTTTTGTAATTTATTGAGTAACACAGAGTGTCCATAGCACCAAGTTGTAATGCAATACTTTACATGACTCATAATTAGTGAATGAAAAAGTGTAAGTAGAGTTTCTTGAGTTAGAAAAGGCTTTACTCTCATTACTGCGTATAGCGATAATTTTAGTTTGCTGATTAGCATTTCCATGTGATCTTTCCATATTAGGCGTTCATTGAATATAACACCTAACAACCTGACTGAGTTTTTAGTTTACTAAAAAAAACACAGTGTATAAATTTAACTGCTATTTTTTTTGCTATAACTGTGAGAAATCAAAGAATGCAGATAATATTTTATTTTTAAAAAAGGACGAAGTTTTTTTAAATTTCTCTTTGTTCAGTTTCAAGCCAGCGTTTCCCAACCAGGGGTCGTGACCCCGTTAGAGTCGCAAAGTGTTTTTATGAGACTCGCAACGATACTTTATATAATACTTTTGAAATTTATGTCGACAGTAAAAAGAGCGGAAAGGGAGTCACAGCAATAAATAATCTTAAAAAGGGGCACGAATTGCAAAAGGCCACGAAAGCTTGAGAAACATTGTTCTGCTGAACGTTTGTACAATTTGAACCTGGAATTGCAAAAGCCAAAAGTTAATAATAAAATATGATTTTCACAACCAACAAACGTTTTTTCAAGATTATAATGCATTTCGTCTTGAAAGTTGAAAAAAGCGGTAAAAGTTCTTGAAAGTTGAAAAAAGTGTTTAAAAAACGGTAAAAGTTTGTTCATGGTGTTGTTGGTTTTGTACAGGGATGCCTAACCTTTTTTCATAATGGGCCAAATTATAAATTTAAGTATATTCGATGGCCCGCAAAATAACCAGTATATAAAATTTTCTTTTTTTAGTATTAGCTGCCATAACCAAATCATGGGAATTAAAACATAAATTTAAAATTAATTAAACAGTTAAAATCATCATGTAATTAGTATTAAAAATATTCAGACAGCAGCTGCTTTAAAGTCCTGTTAATGTGACTTTCTTTCTTCGGGCTATCGGGAACCAAAAATTCCTAGATCTGGAGAAGAGCCTTTGTTGTTGCGATTTAAACATGGATGAAGCCCATAGAAGACCCAAAAAATTTTTGACCGATATCTCTGTTCTGTATCTTATAAAAAATCTTCGAGAGGCTTATCTGCGCTCGCGCCGAACCAATTATCGGTTCATTGCTCTTTAGAGAGAAGGCTGGGTTTCAACGCTGAAAGTCAACTGTGAATCAAGTCGTTTTATTGACCGGAAACATCGAGGTTTTTTGTTAATTTGTCGATTTAACAGCGGTCTATGACTCTGTCTGGCAACGTGGGAATACCTGCAACCTGATTTAGACTTCTGCCGGATAAGAACATGGTCAAAATGATCAATGAGCTTGCCCGAAGCCAAAGGTTCACCCTTGCTACCGGTGACAACGAGAAAAGCAAGCTTTGCCGTCTAAAAAACAGCGTTTTTCAAGGATCGGTTTTAATTTTCTTCCTTTTAAACTTCGATATGTACGACCTGCCCTCCACGATTTCCAAACAGTTTACCTATGCAAACAATCTAAAATTGTTGCACTCCTCTGAAAATTGAAAGGTCCTTATAGGACTTCTCAAATGGAATTTAAAAATCCACTCTGGAAATTGGAAGTCCAGACATTGTACACTTTTGGGGTATTTCCAGACTTGGAAGCTGAAGCTCAATCACACTAAGACAGTGATGGCAGCCTTTCATTTAAATAATTCAGAAACCCAACGTGAGCTAATGGCTTACAAAAGCGATAGACTTTTACCATTTCGTCCAACTCCTACTTGTTTTGTGGTAAAACTGAACAGATTGCTCACGTTTTGTCACCATCTAGTGACACTGTGCGAAAATGTCTTTGCGCGTCATACTGCTGAGGCAACTTGTAGGATTAAGATAGGCTGCTGATGCCAAAACACTGAGAAGAGCGCAAAGCAGATAGCGCAAAACCCTATCTCTGTTCTACTCGACAGCTGAGAGTATTGTCCATCAGTTTGGTGTCGCAGTGCTCACACTCCCCTCATAAACTGTGTCCTGTATTACACCTTGCGCATAGTCACTAGATGCCTGCGACCCATTCCAACGATCCATCTACCTGTACTCTCAGGCATCCAACCAGCTGAGCTTCGCCGACTAGAAACAACTTTGCCTAGAATCTCTAAAAATCTCTGATCCTTTTTCCACCCTTCTAATAAATTAACACGTTTCCTTTTTTTATCACTAACATCATCGCTGCTACTACTGTAATCTTATTCTAAACCACTCCGCATTGGTTTAAAGTTATTATCTTTACTACTACTGAAGTCATAATTAACTATCTCTTGATGTTGTAAAAAATGTTTGGAAATAACACGATTAATATTAATATAATTGCAAGACAATGGGAATACTGAAAATGATGCTTGAGGCAAGCGTTTTTATGACAAGCTCCGCCCACAAAAGTTTTTGTAGATCTGTTTATTGAACATCACTCAACGCAGCAATTAACTGATGTATTTATTATGTTTTTTCCCTATACGTTACTCTGACAGGAGTAACATCGAATTCTATACAGTTATGAAAATATAACTAAAAAATTTAAGTAAACAGTGAGCCGCATAAAAGCATTAAGTGGGCCGCAGGCTGGACATCCCTGGTTTTGCGAATGATCGTGTGCGGTTGAACGAAAAGAACTGAAAGATTTATTTAGATTCCGCGATCACAGTCGTTGTCAGATTCCCTGTCAAGTGCTTATGGCTGAGTCAGATGGCGGGAGATGTTATTCAAGATAGAAAGTCAATCCTTCATAAATATTGAAAAGGAAGTAGATATTTTTAGACAATATTTCTGATGAATTATTTGACAGCGCCGTCTGATGTGGGCTATTTTGAGTCGTGATATATGTATTCTGTAGAAAAAAATTTGACAATGCTAAAAGTTAAATTTTGCATCGTATCATCTTAGCAAAATGTTATGTTTTGTACTTGAAAACATTTTTCAAAAATAGGAATTGTACCATTCTTTAGTAAGACTTTTCATTTTTTACCGCCTTGAATACACGCGACACCTGCGTGTGAAGAAACAATAAATTTTACCAAATTATTTTTACAAATACGTACTTCCTGAAGCCGTTTTTTCTCTAATTTCCACAACTTGTACATTTCTCTCTAATGTTGTTTCCATTTGAGGAACAAACCAAAATATCAAGACTTTATTTGTTTTTAAGTTTTTACTTGAAACCAAACGGAACGCGAGCCGACTACGTTGTGTTTTACAGAACATATTTATTTTAAAGCAAGAACGTTTAGCTTAAAAAACAGTTAAATTGGGTAAAACACTTTATAATACTTTGTAAACATGGGTTGAGAATAAATATAAACAGGCTTGAAAAATATATCATCTCTATTCTGCCAAAAAGATTAACGCAACAGAGTTATATATATTTCTGAAGGCGTGAAAAATCCTGCTTCAACGTAAAATAACTGCATAGGAGCTCGATAAATTGTATAAGAGTTTTCAAAAGATTTAAAACTGTAGCAGATACAGCGGCGTGTTTGTTATCCTGATCCAATTAATCTCGGCGCCGAGCATGTGTGCGTCTGGTTGGAACGCAACCGAGCGACTGCAGATGATGGACTTGAACCTGAATAACTTTAAGCGTCTAAAATTTAATTGAATTTTGAAAGAAAAATATAGCACTGAAACCAGAAGAAAATCTATCACCATTTTAATTAAATTCCCTCTTTTAAATTGAACATTTAAAAACGTTTTTTGATATTTTCTGTTTTATTTTTTGACGGGCTTATACAACTGCTACGACAACCAAATCAGTTTAATCATATTATTACATGTTAAACTTTCTTCGAGGAAAATATGTGCGTTGAAAACATATTAGCGAACAAATCTTACTGACCAAAGCGATTCACACGAGCATGTCTTTCGTCATTCCTACTTCAAAACATCTCAACCAAAAGCCAATCGTGTCGCTCACCTTTTCACAGAGGCAATAAAAATTTTCTTGAATCACATCATTAGTGTATTTACAAAAAGTTGTTGAAGAATTTGGTCAGATTGGCTCGAATGAGAGGAGTTGTGATGACGTCGATCAAATGATTGATGATCAATCATTGGCATTTTTTTGTGCAGTGTTAGACTTAAACACCAGATTTTGCAGCTAAATATAATTCATCTTCTCAGACAGTCGGCTTCCATTCGAGGAATAAACCAAAATATCAAGACTTTATTTGTTTTTAAAGTTTTTACTTAAAATTATATGGAACGCGGGCTGACTACGTTGTGTTTTACATAACATATTTATTTTCCTGCAAGTACGTTTAGTTTGAAAAGCAGTTAAATTGAGTAAAAAGTTCCATCAATCAAAATTAAAATGCAAGGAATTCAATTTGGTAGAATTAGCTTCTATTGTGAACATTTAGACTAAAAGCACGATTAAAATTTTTAATTGATGATTGAAATAAAAAATTTATTGAAAATGGTGACTAGCTGTTAAAGAGATTGATCGTGTGGTAATTTGCGTTGGCCGCACATAAACCATAAATTCCGGACGTGGTACAGAAGCAGCTAAACCGGTTTGTTGCCACAACGTCCATGAGATAAGTCAGGGAGGGATTTTTGTGAGTTTCTAGAGATCCTAAAAATTCGAAAAGAAACAAGAAGATTTTTTATCCAATTAATTTTTTGATAGAAAACCAAACGCAGGCTTCAACTTAATAAATATTGGAGCATGAGTCTTTTTTGCTGAATTTGATTAAACGAGACAACTTCAAAAATATTTACGGTTTCAAATGGTTCAGCAAAGTCTCTGATGATCTTTTAAAAAAATAAGATAAATTTCGAGTTTTTTATAAGAATTTTGCATTTTGTTTATTAAAATCAAAGTGACATTTTTTAAAAAAACATGGTTTAGAAAAAAGTTCGATTTTTATCTAATTTAACGCTTTCAACGAAATGATGGGCAGTAGTACAACCATTGTGAATTGTTAAAAGAATATGATTGCATTTCCAAATTGCCACAATTTTAATCAGAATTTTATGCAGAAAACTAAAAATGGTTAGGACTTTTAAAACAAAAAGTAGTTACAAGAATTGAATTTTACTATAGAAAGTTCTTCACGGATAAAAAAGCGGTGCTTGGTTTGCTGGTGTTCATCTCTTCTTCTTTAGCTTCCTTCTTTTTAAAGATTAATTAATCTGATAAAAAATTTTGTAAATATGAACATTTATCGCTGTTGTGAAGAATGTTCGACGTTTAAAATAATTTCTAATATGAGACATAAATATTCAGGGCTGTGTGAAAATATTTTGACAGTAGCCTAGGTATTGTAAATAATTTGTTTACGATTTGTTGAGACAATAAAGATAACATTGGAGTGGCCTTTTCCGAAAGTGAACATGGTTTAGCCTTTTTGTGCATAAAACAGCTCAACTTTCACCAGATTTTTCGTCTGATTACTTCTTTTTTTACTGCGCGAGATTTTTTGGACCGTTCTTATTTCTCGTTTTTTTACTGTGCTAGGAGACCTATTCGTATAAAAATTTGTTTTCAATTTTTCGATGCATAACTTTTTGTTAATTGTAAGTTAATGCGATTTAAATTAACCAAGTAACAATTTTATGAGTTCGTTTAAATAACAATTCAGAGTAAATTGTAAAAGTTTTAAAAAATCAGTAATGGCTCTAGCTTAAATGTTAAGAGTTGTTTGTTTTTCGAAATCGTATGGAGAAGTGCTTGAAAATTAACTTCGAAGCTTTTACTGTCGATAGATGTGATTTTTTCGAGCATTAATTCATGGCTTTATTAGTTTGCAATAAAGAATAAAAGCTTATATTGTTTAGTCATTGCGAAAAATTCTGATTCGATTCCAAAATTTTGGATTGCTAGAGAAAATGAGACAAAGTTTATTATTACGTGACAGATCAAAATTAATGTCATAATTACCTTCATCTGGTGACAAAGCTTTGTACTTACAAAACTAACTTGATTGTCTGTTGAAATTTTGTATATAAGTATCGGTTGGTTGGTTTATTTCAACTTTCTTGCTATTGTAATAAAGTGCGGCTCAAGTACAGGCCCGAAGGCCGCTTCTGACTATCTATTTGTACGAGAAATCTATTCGGCTAAAGTTTCTTGAAAAGCAAACTGTTGCATAACAGATATAATTTCTTTATAAGGTTTGATTATAAAATTAAATGCATGAGGGTGTGGGAGCTGAACTATTCCTTAAATTTTGCATTTTTTCGAAAAATGTTTTGCAGTTTCTTCACCTCTGCAAAGTCATCTAAAATATTGTTATAACGGTAGAAAAGACTTTGCTAGTTTTACTTGATTTTCAAAACCTTTGGCTGGCGTCGAACCTACTCCCACTCCCCCCCCCCCCAACAAACATAACGTGATTATTCGCCCATAGCAGGATTGGAGATCCTTCGAGAGTATTTGATGCGGCCCAGTAACATTTGGGATAAGGCACGTTCATCTCATCGAATCGAAAATGTTTGATTGCTCCTAACTGATGACTTTGTTCATTTGTCATCACTTTATTAAATACCGTCATCATCACTATAATAAAATGACTTATCGTCGTATTTTTTTTTATTAATGTAAAAGATGAAAGATTATCACATTGTATTGTTATAATCTGATTATCATCAAAACGACCAAAAATAACCATCCATTTAGACGTTTTAGGCTACTTAATCTAAAAGATTTATTTTTTGTTAAAATCTCTTTTTTTTTTGCCTTTGAATAACAAAACGTATTGTTTTTCATATATTTTTTAAATGAAGATTTTTTCTTTTATTAAATGCCTAAAAAAGTTTCTTTTTATATAATGTATGAAACTTTAAAAGTTCGGCTGTCTCAGCTTTTTACATCAAATTAAACTCTGTAAAAATAGTTCTGCAGCAAATGCGCACACAAGGCTAATTTCATGTACAAATAAATGTTTGATTGTTACTTTTATAACAAGCAAAAAATTACTATAAAAAGATAAATAGGAAACCACTTTTAACTCTGCCAATACTTCTATGAATATCTCGAAATTGGATGTCATTTGGTATGTATATTATCTTTTATGTAAATTTTTCATGAATGTGTTCAAATTGAATGATTCTTTGTACTGTACATTTACACAGTAGTGTGTTGTTTGCCTCGAGGGAAGAGGTGAAATTACCTCTGTGTGTGCATTTTCTCAATCGGTTAAATATATTACAGGCCAAAAGTGATTTTTTAATGTCCATTAAAGCATTGGCAGAATTAGAAGTGATTTCCTACTCATCTTTCTATAAGAAATGCTTAATTAGTTAACAGCCGCATACTGCACGAATCCATCTTTACTTATTTAATCGCTCAGCGCTTTACCTACTTCTTTCGGAGATGTCAGGTTATTGCCATTCGAATTTTTCCATTCGAATATGACTGAAAATTAGAACTGGCAGCTTAGATCACCAAACAAAAAAATAGTTTAATCTATCTCTTCCAAGAACCCAACCGAATGAAGTTAACAAGATGCAAGATCTTTATCAGGACGAAAATAAAATATTTCAAGCGGACAGCAATATCTTGGCATCTGCAAAGCAGGTCACGGTAATTGCTTGCCCTAAGCATAAGCGCCTCCATCGCTTTCCCGTTAGTCAGGAGGATAAATACAGAAATAAAATAAATAAATAAAATATTGCTAGTATCTAGATTTAATTGCTACTTGGTTCACTAACGATTCCATAGTATTGCAGGTGAACGTGTTATTTCTTCTTGTAGCTAATTCGAACAATGTTTGTTGTTCACACGACGTTCATTTTTGTTTGTTTGTTTGTGTTGGGGGTCGCTGGCTTCCGAGTCCACACGACCACTGTGAGGGAGGAAATTGTGAACGGTTTTTGCAACACAAACAATGAAGGCCACTTAACCTGCCAGACCCAATGGCAAAATAAAGTTCCTCTTTCAACGTCGAGGCACTTTCAAGGGGACTGCGAGTACCACTCCATGATCCGCCTGGCAAACTGCTACAACTCGAACCAATCAGGTGACTAAACATTACGCGTTGTGTTGGTTGAGCAACTCTGGTGACCTGAATGGTTCTTACGTCGACAAGTCGGAATTCCTTCCGGTTATAGTGACATCATTAATGCGCGGCTTGGTTGAGATACTTTGGCTTTTAGAATTTCAAATTTTTTCATTGAAATTCTGAAAAACTCAATAAAAATCATAAAAACTTCAAGTTTTATCAGTTTTAAATCACTTCTTACAAAACAAGGTTGTATTTGTGCAAACAGCAAAACCAACGTTTTGGAGTTACATTGCTATAATGTTTTTAATTTTGCCAACTTTGGAAATCGAACTTGTTTTTAACCTTAATCACGCTTTAACCTTGAAAAAGTTTCAAGTTCACTTGCTGGTGGTTAACCAATGAATTCTAAAAAATGTTGCGTTTTACTTCATTGCTTTAAACATAAATCATAAAGTGCTTGAAATGTTGGCAAAATTCCTTGTATCTGGTTTGAGACTTATTATCTGTTGGCGAAATTCGTCATATTATTTTTCTATAATTGTTTTTTCAGAGTGTCGATCGCTAGTTTGTACGAGAAAGCGACATTATTATGACATAAAGACAACCTGCTTCAGACAATGGCTGAACTGGACGCCGTGCTCGGCCGAATGCGGGTCGGGGATGCGGTATCGATATCAGTTTACTTCCCCAACCGAACACCTCTCCGAGTCCCGTGCCTGCAACACTCACGCTTGCCCACGATGGCGCGATTGGGAGCCGACGCGCGCTTGCCAGGTAACTTGCCAGCAGCTTTACACGCGTTCTTGCGTGTATAAAGGCGAGGTTGTCAATCCATCAAGATGCTCTCAAAGCAATGTATCCGAAAGTGATAATGCCGCTCAGAAATGGGGCGACTGTTTAAAGGGCGTATGCCCGGCGTCATCTCTTGCGGCCACGAGGTCTACAACAACCGCCCGAAATGTCGTTGAGGCCAGAACCACCCAATGGGGAGAAACCGAAGGCGACCAGCAACCAGCCTACATCCCCTTGTACAGCAACAAAACCTTCTGGATTGGTTGCTGCGTAGGAGTTGTTGCAGCACTTATTCTTCTTTTCTTGATGTTTCTCATTTATTTCCAAACCAAATCTGGAAGATTAACAATCAGTGTCATTAAAGCAAACTCACAAAAGAAGCTCACAAAACTTTATTCTGATCGCGAAAAACGCGATTCAAAAAATCGTAAAATGCAAATTGTGCATGCCGATGTCATCAACGCTCCTGTGCCGGAGAGGAGGATGCCAGATCCTCCTCTTCCTTCTTTTTCCAGCTTGCTTAAAGAAAACGATGAAGCCATGAATCACTGTGACCATGCAATATACCAAAGCGGGGGGTCGATCCAAAACCACTCTAAATACATTGAAAGCATAAATCCAAACTTGGTCGAGCCGGTGGAGTACGAGACGTTTTACACCCCCGTGGGTGAATCGAAGCGACAGAGTCGAAGATCGAATCATCGATTGCGAAGTGGGAACTTTCTCGAAGCTCCGAAGCAGCTTCATCATGGTATCAGTAGCGAGAGTTTTGCTTCCGACTCAGAGAGCGAATATTACCACGAGCGGCATCGAGATGAGGTTGATGACGGCAGCAACTACCAGAACGACTCTGCTTATTATGGAGGAGACAACGGATATCACAGAGATGCCGAGCCATTCGATGAAAAGGCTTATCTACGAAAGCTCGAGGAAACGCGCGCGGAAAAAAGACGAAGAAGATGGTCAAAAGAAAAACGTTCCAAGAGAAAAAGTCAAAGGTCGCTGGTGAACGGTGATTGTCGACGTCAGCATCATCGTCAGGAGTCAGGCGACAGCCAGTCGACGGGCGAAAATTCGCGGCAAGCCGAAGCACATTACGCACAGCCCATGAAACCGACCAAGCGCGAGAGACGCCATGTGACAGGAAAGATCTCCGAAGAGAAACACGTGAGAGAGAGAATCGCTGCCCGAGGAAACCCGAACACAGGGTTTGCTGAAGACGCGTTTGAATTCCCTGTCCCGCCAAACATGGACGAAATAGAAAGGTCGGGAGGCATGAGGGTTTGAAGAAAAAGCGGTTGTTCAAAGCGTGTTGCGTGGAGTTAATGATGGTCGTGAAGAGTCGAAGAAAGTTTGGAGTCATCAGCAATGAACCGCATGTTTCTCGGCATGTCTAGAAAGTTCTTTTTTTATTGCTTTTTCACGATTTGATATTAACTGAAGGAAAACTAATGATGAATCGCTTGACGTTTTTGTTCTTTCTGATCTAAAAATCAATTTTGATTTGTTATTTGTTTTCTTTATATGTAGGCAGACAAATATAACGTAAAAAAGTTGCCAACTTGCTTGTGCTGTTGACTGCAAGAGTAATCCAATTAATTAAGGTTTAAGAGTAGTTAAGGTTTTCAAATTTGTTTGAATTCATCGGCCGTAGCATTAGTTACGTGTATTACTGTTTACAATTCGTAAAGTTTGATACATTCTTTGTTTCTACATTTTATGGGTATTTTTGACCATTTTTACTTTTGTGTGCTGTTTTGTTAAGCTTTGTGTTTGCATGATTCCTACAAAGCTTCTTGTTTATAATACCGAAAAAAATTTTTCAGTAAAGTCTTTTTTCTGTTTGTGTCAAAAACATCATGAAAATAATAAAAATTATGAACCGCCGCAACGTTCTCATTGCTCCGTTGTATTCGCACTCAAGGCACGGTTCATCTGCGCATGCGCGTTCTGTCTTCATTAGAAATTACCACGAAAATTTATCGTTTCGAAAGATCATTTTTTTATTAAAATAACATGTGAGTTTCAAACGTTGTTTACCATCAAACGAGGTAGTGCCCGATGTTGAAGTCTTCAACGCCATTGGCTGAAACTTCGAATAGTGCTAATCAACAAAATGAAATTATTAATGTGTAGGGAAGACGGGTTTGTATGGTCGTGTTTGATGAGCGACTTAGGGCTTTTAAGAATAAGCATCACGCCACAATCAATTGAGCAGCCGCATTGGCGATGGCTTGGACTTTAAATTGTAATTTACTAGCTTATATTAATTATCCTGCCCACTAAAAACAAAAGAAGGCTTTATAATTAGAGTATGGCCGTGCGTTGAAGGGTCGAAAGATAGAAACTAATAAAGATATAAAAGTAATTTCGTACAGCTAGTCATAACCGTTGGAACCGTTACAAAATATATTTTTAAAGGCTCAGCGACTGTTAATGGTCGAGTGCCTTCAGCAATAAAAACTGTACAAAGGCAAATGTCGTCAAATCAGGGACTTCGAACTCCCCCTGGCACACTCTAAAGAACGCAACCACTGCTTATTATGAAAGAAGATAGAAACTGCATTGAATTGCAATAATGAAATTAGATTACGCCAGACTGTGATTATTTCATAGCACAAGTCCTTTATTACCGAATGTTGATTAAACTTTTAAAAAATCGCATTTTTCTTTATTTTTTCGCGATACAAAATACAGCAACAAAAAAGCATTTCATTTTTGAAGTTCCCAACAAGGTAGCTACAAAGCGATTGCATCTTACTTGGTCTTACGTCACCCTATGATGTCACGAATAACATACTTTATAGTGAGTCGACGATATGATTAAAGTTAAATATTGTTTAGACGAATGTAAACAAGATATTGAAATAGGAATTACCACCAAAAATTTCAACTAAAAAAAAAATAGGTCAAAACTTTTGGTAAATATGAATGTTTGTTCAATAGAAAAAAATTATTCTTTTTTAGTCATTTTTTTAACTTGCTCAAAATATTTTTTCAGTTTTTGCACGTTAGATTCCGAAAATTCAGAAGGGTTTATTTAATAGTGCTTGGCTGAAAGTCGACAGTGGGATAGCTGATTTGTTTTTGGAATCAATTTTAAAAAATTATGGAAATTTAAAGCCACACCACACCAAGCAGCTTTAGAGCTGTTTCATATCAGTTTGAATTAATTATAAAAATTTGAAAATTGAAAACTTTAATCAATATTAAAGTGAGTGGGCTAGTTTTGTTTTTAAAAAAATTGTAGGGATCATTTTTTGGGTGGGAAAGGGCACATGGTGTATAATTTCAAAATTATTCCGCTTTTTAAAAACTGAAGTAGTTTACGCTAGCATAGACTTTGACAATTTGTTTGGTTTTAAGGCTTTTTTTAGGCCTAATTTAGCAAACCCTGAAGCTCACTTATGGATCCACAAGTGAGACGGAGAGTCCAGGTCAAGCAACACCATGCCAGACAACTTCTAAGTTCTAATGAAATTTATCTAGCAAACTCTAACTGACAATTCTGTATAAAAGGTAATATTTTTATCTGTAACATGTTAAGACAAAAAGCATGTTGTGTTGATTGAAAAGTAAAATTTTCTTAACCGACCTCAACTTTCGATCGACCATTGCCTGGACCAAGCAATAGGAGTTGACTTTCTCTACTTTTTCTTTCACAGTTAAACTTTTTAAGAACCATGAAAATTTTTTCTCAAAAACAAAAAACTTCTGTTTTAGAAAATTTAAAAAGGCCGGAAAAAACTTAATATTTATGTTATTTCGATAATATTTTTTATAAGATAATAATGTGCTATTAATGAATGATTTTAGAATCGGAAACATTTCGATAAATTTACAAATAAAACTTCACTTATTAAATATCAACAAGGATTTTAAAGAATTTAATTAAAAATTTACTTTTAATTTCAATTCTCGCTTTACAGATTTCATTAAAACATTGTACTATAAATGCTCTTTGTGAAACAATAATAAGTAATCGAATACATCAAAATATTAAATAAGCGACAGACTAAATATAAACGCATATGCAATGTTTACATTGTTGCAAATTTAAGTTTTATTTCGACCATTCAGGAAAGTCAGATAAAAAGCTACAAAGATAAATTAAATTGCGACCTTATTGGTGAAACCGCCCCCCAGTGCGCCGGGGGGAAAGGGCAATTTAAACACTTTTTTTTAAACCAAACCAAAAAGCTAAAGGTTTCAAACACTTTTTTTTTGTCTGAAGCTTCATTGAACAGACAAAAAATCCTAAAAGTTTTAAAGTAACCGTCTACTAATAAAAGTAATACCTTTCATTTGGTCATCAGTTGTCCACCCAGCTCGTTTTATGCACGACATGCAGAAGTTGCTAACCACATGGGAAAACAATTTGCTCAAAATATACTGAAGACTAAAAAAAGGTCTTTACTTTATTTGAAAAGTTAAATCAAAATTTTTAGGTTGTTATGTCCGCTAAAGGAAGCTTCAGAAAAAGCGTTCAAGACTTAATAAAAATTAAAAAAAGGTATTCACCTTGGTGCAAGTGTGAGGCAACTTGTGGAAACGTCCCCTAGTGGGCCGTAGGCGCACAAGCACTGGGGGCACTGCCATAAAAATTCACATCAAAAAAAACCTTGACTCAGGGAAACGATCAAGTGTGTTAGAATCAGGGAAATTTGCTTTGAAGTTGACCTGGAAGTATTGATGCCAGGCAATTGGTCATGTCAAGTTTATTTGCATCGCCTCAGTTTGCCTTTCTCCATCCTTCCACTTGACCCTATCTTGTACAATGGAGAAGAAGAAGCTATCGAGAAATTCATTCCGATCAGTTCAAACATCTTCAAAATGCTTGGAAAGATTCAACAAACCGACCTCACACCCACACACTGGCATGACTTTTTTTGCTGTGGTCTTTATTCGTTAAAACAAAATATCACGTGATTTCATTGCGCTCCACACGCGGTTGTGACATTTCCGGAAACGTGACTTCGCTGCATTGTAAGCAAACTAAAACAAGTGCTGAAAAAAGTTGCTTGAAATCTCAAAAATTTCCTCGTGTCCATGCGAACAGCTCGATCTAATAGGTGCTTGCCAACCGCCTTTGTGACGTCACGTTCTTCTTTTAGGTCGTTTCGACTTGTTTTGTTCACTTGATTTTTTAATTAAGCTTTTGTGCCAATTAAATCAACGTTTAATAAGTTGTAGTTTGTACATCACAAAACATAAATAGTTCAGTGTGTTGTATCTGACGACAAGAATGAAAATCATCAGTGCTTTTGTTTGGAATATCTGTTTGATAAATGAGATAGAGAGTTTCGAACAATTTAAAAATCAAAACGTGGTCATAAACGTTATGACGTCTCTCGGTTCTCCTATTCAATTTGCTGCTTTCACAAACCAACGCGATGACTCACATTATTCTGCAATTCCTTCCTACAACTTCATCCATTTGTACTCAGATAGACCGAAACAAAAAATTGGTCAAAAACACGGATGATCCAGGAAACAAACAATAATATTTATATGAACCCTACTTCCAGCTGTTCTTTATCTTCTGTAATCCACAAATGAACCGATCAGTCTCGTGAATTGATCTCAAAACTTTTTTTTTTTCTAAAGATGCAAGAATTTGTTTAAATATCAGCAATCTTTCTAGTAAATTTATCTTGTGATGTTACAACAATCATCGTTTTGACTGCAAGATTAAAGTAGGGTTACGATTATAATTATCCACATTTATATGACTATTGTTGACCCAATGCTGAAATGACAATAAAAGAAACTATCGCTTTAAAAGAAGAAACTTTATTGTGATGGCGAGATATCCACGAGCAGTGATGACCGGCGCTTTTGTTTTGAAACCACCAAGTTAGAGCAACTGTAAACCGCGGCTGACATTGTGCTCTGGTTTCATTTTGTACACTGTACTTTCAAAGGCGGTTCACAATTTTTCATTTCTTAGCAGCATACATACATCAAAGAATTGATTAAACCTTGAGAAACTTTGACATTAATCAAAAGGACCCAGATTTTACGGTTAATGTTGATCTAGACATAGACGTTAGTACTGATGATCATATTGATGATGAAATACTTTGGTGATTCTTTTAATTTGTGCCGTAAGTTAACGAATAAAACTTTCATTTCACGTTTGCAGCTGCGATGTTCTTTCAAGGGCGGTTTGCAACACCGTACCGTTTCTTTAAAGAAAATTAGAGTTTAACAGAAAACACAATTACGCTTTTGGACAAATATAATCGATCATCTGCAAGTCACGTATAATGTATAATGTAATAGACACGTATAATGGTCATTAATGTCTTTTTTTCGGTTTTTTTTTAGGAAACGCAACAGCCCCCCTTCTACCCCCTTTCAAACCCCATTCTCTATGCGACATATTCCGATCTTTTTCATCCCACTCTTCATTGTATTTTTTTATTTTTTTGGTTTATTTTAAAAGTTTGAGATTAAAGATATTCAAAAAATGAATTTCATAAATAAATATTCTGCAAAATTTTGTGTATTAACATGATATTTTTGAAAACTTCACCTGTTACATAATATTACGTAACAGGGGCTATTATTTTGGTTTATCTTTCTTGATTTAACAAAGACGGTAACATTTTGAAATGCTTTGCGACCCACTCAGCACATTAAGAGATGGCTATACTATGTGCATGGCTATACTATGTGCATGGCTATACTATGTGCATGGCTACACTATGTGAATGGCTACACTATGTGCATGGCTATACTACAACTAAACAATATCACTCCAACGTTGGAGTGCTGCTCAGCACCTGCATCTCTGTCATGCTGTTTTTTATATATTTTTTTTGCTTTGGAGAAATAAATTTGTCTGAAAAAACTGCAAGGTATGATTTTATTTTTTAAAATGGAGATCAAAAAAGCGGGATTTACCACATGATTTAATGAATTCAGAACTTAGTAGAATTAAACTTTTTTTTGAATACCAGAATCATCACTTTTTTGCTCCCACTTTCATGGACCAGCCATGCTCAAAACGCTTTTTTAGATTAGAGTCTTTATATTTTTAACCAATCAAATCGAGCTTATAATTCATGCTGGAGCTGCTTCGAAGTCCCGGTTATGCGACTTCCTTTCTTCCTGCTTGTGCCGACTCAAAATTCCAAGATCTGAAGAAGAGCGCTTCTAATCGCAATTTCAAAGCCAATGAAGACCGCAAGGACCCAAAGACTTATCGACCGATATCTCTCGAGAGGCTTATCTACGCCCGCGTCAAGCCATTAATCGATTCACTACTTCCTAAAGAGCAGGCTGGGTTTCAACGCGGAAAGTCAACCGTAGATCAAGTTGTTCCGCTGACCCAGAAAATTGAGGATTCTTTTGAGGCTAAAAAGAACGCCGGTGTCATATTTGTAAATCTGACAGCTGCTTATGGCACAGTCTGGCACGGTGGCCTTACCTGCAAGCTGCTGTGGCTTCTGCCGGATAAGCACATGGTCAAAATGATCATGGACTGTAAAAATTCGGTTTCGGACAAGCTTTTTTTTTAACCGAACCGAAACCAGATTTTTACCGTTACTACCGGTCAGTGATGTAGTCGAGACCACAAACGTCGAGACCGAGACCGAGACTGAGACCCGATAATTTTTCCGAGACCAAGACCGAGATCGATACCGGCAAATTCGAGATTTAAGGTTCGAGCCCGAGACCAGAAACAATCGAGACGGAGACCGAGATCGAGACCGAAAAATTTTACCAAACTATAGTCCGTTTAATTATTTCAAAAACCATAAAGTTCTGTTTTTTAAAGAGCAATCTAAGATTACTTTTTAATTAAACAAGCATCTCAATTATGTTGAAAAAAGCTTTGCTCAAGTGTGATAGCATCATAGAACAACCCGCTTTAAAAACCCTTTCAACTAGAGCAAAAGAAACCCGAAACATACAAGGCACGGCGGTAAACAATGTTGAAAAACTTTAAGAAAAAATCATTAAAAATTTTTTTCAAAGCTCAAAAATGCTCGTTGTCGTCGTTTGAAGAGTATCCACTCCAGGTTAGATACAAACAAGACTGGGGCCGAGGGTTTATCCTTTTACTACCTCAGACTGCTGCACTGCCTGAATCAGATGCTGGCAGTGGTGTTATTAAGCCAAAATCGAGTTTTGTCATCCAAAACCGTCAGACCTCGTGCTCCATGTGGTGCCCGATGTATAGGGCACGCTGTTAGAACATGGTCGCGGTTTGCTCAGAGGCGCCACACTTGCAATTCGTTGAAGGAGCGAGACGCCATTTGTGAATGGACGAATGGAATCGCCCAACACCAGTACGCAGGCGGTTGAGCTTAACCCAAGCTGCTTGGGATAAGCCCATTCCAACAGGCCTAGCACCAGTCCCGGGAACAAAAGCATGGAGCCTGGAAGCATTTTCACAATACTCCGTTTTCCATTTGTGATTTGTTCATTCAAAAGCGCGGATGCCAAGTCTGGCAAGGTTGTCCAAGAGATTCCGCGCAGCTGGCACAAACGGGCGTCTTGATCCTAGTCTCTCTTGGCGAGTATCTGAGGACCCACTTAAAAGATCATACAAGATATGATCGGGGTCCAAAGATCCACGATGAGCCAAGGAGAGTATCGCTCCCATTCGGCGAAGCTCAGCTGGCTGGATGCCTGAGAGTACAGGCAGTTGGTCCGTTGGAGTGGGACGCAGACATCCAGTGACTATGCGCAGGGCGTCGTTCAAGACATTGTCGATGAGGCGAGTGTGAGCACTGGACACCAGACTGGCGCACAGTACTCAGCTGTTGAGTAGACCAGAGATAAGGTGGCTATGCGTAGTGTTTTAGCACCAGCACCCCATCCCGAGCCCACGAGTCGCCTTAGCGGTGTGACGCGCGAAGATAGTTTTTTGCGCAATGCCACTAAATAGTGACGAAACGTGAGCGATCTGTCCAGTTTTACCCCAAGATAAGTAGGAGTTCGACAGAACGGTAAAAGTCTACCGTTGTTGTAGATCTTTAGCTCTTGTTTGGCCTCTCGGTTATTTAAGTGAAAGGCTGCCGTCACCGTCTTAGTTTGGCTGAGCTTCAACCTCCAAGTCTGGAGATACGCTGAAAGTGTAGAGATGTCTTGGCTTAAAGTCCCCTCCAAGTCCTTCCAGTTTCTAGAAGAGTGCAACAATGCTAAGTCATCAGCATAAGCAAACTTTCTGGAAATCAAGGAAGGAAGATCGTACGTATAGATGTTAAATAGGAGCGGAGCCAAGACCGATCTCAGAGGAACGGCGTTTTTAAGACGGCATAGCCTGCTTTGCTTGCTGTCACCGGTGGTAAGGGTGAAACTTCAATTTCGGACAAGCTCCATAATCATTCTGACCATGTGCTTATCCGGAAGTAGTCTCAGCAGCTTGCAGGTAAGGCCACGGTACCAGACAGTGTCATAAGCAGTTGTCAGATCGACAAATACGGCACCGGCCTTCATTTCAGCCTCAAAAAAATCCTCGATGTTCTGGGTTAGCAGAACAACTTGATCTACGGTTGACTTCCCGCGTCGTAACCCAGCCTGCTCTTTAGGGAGCAGTGGATCGATTAATGGCTCAACGCGGGCGTAGATAAGCCTTTCGAGGATATTGTAGGGGACACAGAGCAGAGATATCGGTCGATAACTCTTTGGGTCCCCCACGGGCTTTGCTGGTTTTGGGATTGTGACCACAAGCGCTCTTCTCCAGATCTTGGGAATTTTGAGTCGGCGCAAGCAGGAAGAAATGAAGTCACGTAACCAGGACTTGAAAGCAGCTCCAGCAATGCTGAAGGCACACTAATCACGAAAATGGTTGAACTTGTGTGACCGGTAAATTCTACCCCGGTATACTCCATCATAGTTAAATTCTAACTCGTATATTCTACTACAAAAATTTGTTATGTTTAGAGGGTTAGGGTTAGAGTTAGGGTTAGGTGTTGGGGTTACAGCTAGAATTAGGGGTTAGAGTTAGTAGAGTTAGGGAAATAAATGTGCTTGTCAACTACTGTACTCTGTCTTGGCAGCTTATAGCGTGATAAACCAACAACAATCTACAAATAAAATGAACAATCAACATGGTGTGATATTGTGGTGGAATATACAGTAATAAAATATAAACTACAGTGGTGAAATTTGCCGCGGTAAACTGTGTCGTAGTGGAACTTACCGCAATAAAATACACCTAGAACCAAAACTTCATTCAAATATTTGATTAGCTAGGTTATCTGTGTTGGTGCGTTGTATTTGTTGGATTTGCTAACTATGTTTGATTTACATAGAATAAAATTAGTCTAATTAATCTCCTAAAAAAGATTACAAATAAGGACAAATTATTCAAACCAGTAAAAGCTGCCTAACAATTCGCTAGTTTTTTTTGTATTATTATTGTATTTAGAACCGAAAACACATTCACTATAATTCGTAATGTTTTTTACAAAAAAAAAGGAGCCACTTTTAATATTCACTTAAAAAAACAATTAAAATTATTTATTTATTTTTGATATTATTACGTATCTTTATTTTTATTCTCCTGACTCCCTGACTCACAGGAAATTGTCGGTGACTCACAAAAGTAAGATTTTAAACGGGAAGGTATTTGGCCCAAAAAGCCTCAAGTTCCAGCACCTTAAATTTGTCCTTGGCTGCTGAGTTAAATTTTAACTCGAGAAATTTTTCTTGTGCTTCATCAAAAATGTTTGCTATTTCGCACTGTAATATGTTTCTTGCTTCTCGTCTATAGGAGAATTTTATTTGATTAAAAATTTTTTTTTAAATCAGATAAATGAGTTTTTATTTGTGCTTTAATTGGGACTCAAAGTTACCGTTTGCGACAGCAAAATCCAATTAAAAAAAGCTTGCTGGATTTCGTCGTTCAATTTGATTCTTGCTCAGGTCAAGTTTCCTATCATTTTGATTATCAAAATTAATAAAGAATATGTTGTAAAACATGTTAACAATCGCTCCCCCCTTGAAAATTTACGTAAGCACCCAGGGGAGGCGTGCCTCCCCGGTTAAGAACCACTGAACTAAACCATTTATTCAAAAATTGATTGTTATCAAAAATTAACTATGTTTATTCAAAAATTTTACGAGGCAATAAAAGGCTTTCAGTTTCATTTTGCAAGGGGAATTGTTTATGGTGAAGAAAGCAGTAAATCATTATAACCACATCAAATAAAAAAAATATCAAAAAATTTCCGGTCTCGAGACCAATTTAAAAAGTACGAGACTGAGACCAGGTTAGTACGAGACCAAGACCGAGACCGCCAGCAAAAGGCCGAGACCGAGACCGAGACCCTGAAAATTGGTCTCGAGACCTGTCTCGAGACCTTCATCACTGCTACCGGTAACAGCAAGCAAAGCAGGTTACACCATCTGAAAAACGGCGTTCCTCAGGGATCAGTCTTGGCTCCCCTCCTATTCAACATCTATACGTACGATCCGCCCTCCATGATTTCCAGAAAGTTTGCTTATGCTGATAATTTAGCATTATTACACTCTTCTGGAAACTGGAAGGACTTGGAGGGGACTTTAAGTCAAGACATCTCTACACTTTCAGCGTATCTCCAGACTTGGAGAGTGAAGCTCAGTCACACTAAGACGGTGACGGCAGCCTTTCATTTAATAACTGAGAGGCCAAACGTGCGCTAAAGGTCTACAACAATGTTAGACTATTATTGTTCTGTCGAACCCCTACTTATCTTGGGGTAAAACTGGACAAATTGCTCACGTTTCGTCATCATCTAGTGGCATTAAACAAAAAACTATCCTCGCGCGTCACACTGCCAAGGCGACTTGTGGGCTCAGAATGGGATGCTGGTGCCAAAACACTACCCACAGCTGCCTTATCTCTGGTCTACTCAACCTCTGAGTACTGCGCACCAGTCTGGTGTCACAGCTCTCACACTCGCCTTATAAACAATGTCTTGAACGACGCCTTGCGCATAGTCACTGGATGTCTGCGTTCCACTCCAACAAACCACTTACCCATACTTTCAGGCATCCAGCCAGCTGAGCTTCGCCGACTGGGAGCAACACTCTCCTTGGCTTATCGTGGATCTTTGGACCCTGATCATATCTTGTATGATCTGTTAAGTCGGTTCTGAGATGCTCGCCAAGAGAGACTAAGATCTAGACGTCCGTTAGTGTCAGCTGCGCAGAATCTATTAAGCAATCTTGCCGGACTTGGCATCCGCGCTTCTGAGTGGACAAACATAAATGGAACGCAGAGTACTGTGAAAATACTTCCAGGCTCCGTGTTTTTATACCCAGAGCCAGACCTGTTTGTATAAGCTGGGCCCGAACAGCTTGGGTTAAGCTCAACCGCCTGCGGACTAGTGTTGGGTTATTCCATTCGTCCATGCACAAATGGGGTCTCATTCCTTCACGGAATTGCGGTGTGGCGCCTCTAAACAAACCGCAGACCATGTTGTAATAGCGTGCCCCATACATCGGGCACCACACGCAGCACAAAGTCTGACGGTTTTGGATGACGAAACTCGATGCTGGCTTAACAAAATCACTGCTAGCATCTGATCTGAGCTGTACAGCATCCTGGGGTAGTAAAAGGAAAAACCCTCAGCCCCAGTCCTGTTTATGTCTACCTGGAGTCGATGCTCTTCCAAACGGCGACAACAACGACCAATCAAATTTTAACTTTTTTTGTCTTTTAGGAGCAATAAATCATCTAATTTTTCCAAGCACGAAAGGAAATCCTTATCGGTTAAAGTTAGATTTAAACCGACTATATAACAATAAAAATACTTCGGAGTCCTGGAAACTTGAACGTTGAGCATCTGGTCAATGTCGTGCAAGGGGCATGGTTGACAGAGTACTTTTTAACAAAAAAATCTGCATTTTTTTGTCCTTCTCTAATTTATAACATCTACTGGTGTTAGTACTGTAGATTAACTTGTAACTGATTACTAAAAAGATTTTTTTCTTATTTGTTCGTTAAAAACTTATAATGACAAGAGCAGCTGAAAAGAGGAAAACTTTATCGAAGTTGAAGAAAAACCAAAAATCAACGTGCAATATGATTTTTTGTGTGTTATTTATAAAAGTTTACACATGCGAGCATGCAACTTTTGAATGTAAATAGCTGTACCACTACCGAACTGATTGCTTTTAGTTGCATTTCTTACCGTGAAAAATTTACCCTGGAGTAAATTTGTTTATTTTTAGTAGTAAACCAATTGGAACAACTACAAAAATAAAATCCGCACGTTTTCTCAAAAATAAATTTTACTGAAAAAATTACAAATTACATTGGCAACATAGTCTGTTAAGTAAACAGCAGAGATCTATATCGGATCTGTTTCCTGATTATCCGGTTGGGAGTTTTTATTAAAATTTGGATTAAAAATTTGGAATAATTCAGAAATGGGGTTAAATCTGGTAATTTTGTTTAATAAATTGTAGAATATATGCAGAAAAGGTTCAAAATCGCTTTTTTAAAAGTTCGTTTGCTTCGTTTCTTCTTTGAACCATTAGTTTAATATCATCTTTGAACCACTAGTTTAACGATAGCCTTCTTTTACTGGCATCTTTAAAATTTCACGTTAATTTTTTTGTGTCTTTGTTTGCCACAAATTAAACAAACTAATGTACTATATTAAAAGCATTATAAAAAAATGGTTGTTAAAAGAGAAAGTTGCTTATGAGCAATATATTGAGCAATATGGGAGCAATATAATTGCACGTATAGTGTTTAGTCATAGATGATAAATTGCAAATACTAAAAATTTTGTCAGTATCAAACAACTTGGTACAAAAATACTAGTACTTGATTGCTACAATGGTTGGATATTAGCGTTTGCCCCGTCCTTTTCAAGTGGTTGACACGTTTAATCACGTCAAAACAAATGGAAAATTTGTAGAGTTTTGCGTTACACAATTTTTTCTGTAAATAGCAGCTGGCACCAATGGTCTTTTGACATTTATCATTGATGTTAATTACATAACCAAGCACATTAAGGTCATGAGTCAAAACGTCAAATTGATAAATGGAAAACCTGGAAGAAATATAATGAACACAAACTAGAGTGTCAACAGTTTTCTTGTTTTGGAAAATCAATTCAAAAAAATTTTTGAAACTACGAAACGAAATGTTAATAGGAGACCATTAGAAAATCTTTGCGTCATCATTGTTTCATCAAGTTTTATCAAATTACTGATTATCTGGTGTTAGCAGTGACAAAACGAATAATGAGAATTTGCGAAATTATTTGTAAAATATGTTATTTTGTTGGTGATATTAATTTTATGCTTTAAAAAAATCAAACGACTTATATTAAATTACGGCTCATATTTTTTATAAATTAGCCGAACGTACGAAAATTAATGAATATAAATATTAAATTTATACCAAAGCATCAACTATGTCAACAAATTTCTATTTGTTTGAATAGAAGCTTTCGCCTTAGATAAGCCAAGAAAGATTGGAATGCGTGCGTAAATTTCGAATGAAGTTGCTTGTTTTCTTTCGGCCGATATTTGCCCAGATCGCTAAAACAAAGCGCCTTCACTCAGTTATTTATTGACCATCGTCAAACACAAGACACGCCCGAGCGGCCGAAACTAGCCTTCAAGTGAATGAGGAAGTGAACAGGAAGCTTTGTTTTAAGATTAGAGTAAGATGAAGAGCGGACCAAAGTACGCTGTCAGCAAAGAAGGTTTGGTCAAGGCTATAGTGCTGGTTCTCGGATGCACGGCCTTCGCCTTGTTCGCGGCCAGCGAGGCATATGACGAGATCGCAGTGAAAGAATGGGTGTTCGCAGCCTACATTATCTCATGGAGCATATCCTTGCTCTTCTATTTCTTTCACGTCATCGGTGAGTTGCAGTTTATTTGATTTGAATCAAGCAAACAAGAATATGAAATCGAGGCGAAATAAACTTCCTTAAGCGAGATGAAATCTCACCATGAGTGACGCTCAGAGTTGAGAGGGCAACCGAACCCTGTTCTACTTGAAATGCAACTTGCAACGGTTTATATCTTGGCTATAGCAATTGTTTCCGAATAAGATCGACGCGTGAGTGAGAGCTTTTTCATTGTTTCAAGGTCTGGCCCGTAGGATGAACTGCGGTGGTGGTTGCTCGTACGACGGCTTCGACTTTCTGTGGTCGTGGATATCGACGATTAATTTCTTTGCCGCGTCCGTCGCTTTTGCTGTCAACATTAATTGTAACGTCTCAACTAATCAGTGAGTCTTGAAGATATACATAAATCATAAGATCGTGTAAATCTGCCATCGGCTGGAATAAAACTCTACCAGACTGTCTTTGAACTTCGTGTTAGTGGCAGAGGTTGACTGTGTATCATAAGCAAGTCATTGTCATGGTGACATTGACCTTTACTTGACAAGATGCTTTTTGACCGCTTGAGGTAAGTTGTTGAAAAAATGCCTTTATAAGGGGCTTAAAAGTTTTTTCGGTAAATGGCCTTCATGTTCTTTATAAATATGATATGATTTGAATCCAAAATCAGTTTAATTCTGTGAACTTTTGTAATGGAAAATCATCAAAACCAAATATTAATTAGTAATGAAATTGAAAAAATTCACTTTGGAAACTTTTCAAAAGTGACATATTTGTTGTATAATTAGGGTTGTTAAGCAATTAACCACAATCACAAGCGCATAGGTTCACTTCTCGGACCGAGTCCGTATTTTCTTGCATCTACAAACAAGCTCATTTCTTATTATAAACCATATTAGTTCACAGTATTTCCGCTTTGACGTTCTATTAACTCCGTTTCGACTATAAGTTCCTAAGCTATTTGAGTGGTTGAATTAAAACTGTTAAATTCTGATTACTCTCGCACACTACTCAAAACAGTCCAAGTTGGTGACATAAAAGCTTAGTTGGTGTACCGTAAAAAATATCGCGCAATAACTCAAGTTGATAATGAACCACAAATTTGAGCAATTTAGATATTTAATTAAATATTTTTTTAATTTTACACTTGAAAGTGGTTAATGTATGACTTTTTAGCAGTATAATAAATTAACCGGAATAAACCAGAACGTTTAAAAATCCAAAAAGTCTGTAAGAAAAGCCAAAGAGGCCATTCGAACGGCATACCAACAGCAGGTTAAGCTGCAATGATGTGGTTGACCATCTAAATTTTATAACCTTTCGGAATCTTCATATAATTGATGATTTTTCAACTTGCAAAAACTAAATAGAGGTTTAAAAGTTTAAATTTGACGAGGACTTTGAAAAACTTTTTGGATTTTTACTTGAAGCATAAAATTGATTACCAAGAAATAATTCAGCAAAGTGTTCATAAATAAAGTGCAAGAAATTGTTGTTGAAGAAGCTTAAAAAGACGCTTTTAAAATTGATAAAACAGATTTTTTTTGCACAAATTATTCCCGGTCAAGTAAAAGTAAAAAAAAACATCATTTTTGAGGTCTGTTCGAATGCTACTGAAGCTGACATCAAAAGATTTTGTTGATTGTTCAGCCGTTATTTTTTGAACAAAGTGCATTATTTTCATCCCACAGTTACAACTTGATGTAATCGTTTTCTCATTAATCAAGGCTTAATAATGGCTCAATAATTATTCTAGTAGAAACTTGCACAAAATTAATAAATTTTCATAACCCTTTTAAAACGTTTTTTTAATATTTTTTGAGTTTTTGTTTGAATTAAACCGATTAAAAAGCGGGTTTTTAATTCAAATCATTGTTTTCTGTCTTTCTTCTAAACAAGCTTACCGTATTTGCAATGCTATTCTGGTTGGACGCGAGTTCATGTTGGTTTCTTTTATCATTTCACAAAAACAAATACTCAAGCGATTTCAAGATGTTCTTGACAATTCAACAGGGCCATTTTTTTTTTGCTTTGGGGATTAAAACCTGGTTTAGGATTTTGCACCCCCAGCGAAACCCTCTTAGCTGAGACCATTTTTTTGGAAAAAGTAGCAAATCAACCTTTAGCGATTGTATCCTAGATTTATGGACTTTCTCAAATAAAAAAAAAGTCATCACTTCCACACAAACATCTCATTTTTGTAAGTTGCATTCCGTACAACAAGTCATTAAACAATGTTTAAGTTATCGGCTTTACTTTCAATTTTTTAATTAATTCTATAATTTCATTTACAAACGTTTAGATTTTTTAAACACTATTGTATTCAGACCTGCGAGTGCTCGTAGATGCAGTTTGCAAGCCGGCAGCATTTCGCTTGGATTCGCAAGTTTTCTTGCTTATGCTGTGGAAGCATTTTTTTTGAAGTCTTACGCCCCAGCCAACGTCGGTGAGCTGAAAATAGAAACATAATCAAATAATGAAATTTGTTTTGGTTGACTCTATCTATTTAACTTTAAGTCAACCGCAGCAGGATTTCACGCTTAGATAGATAAAAATAATAGGTTTATAGTTGTAAAATGAAGCTATTTTGAAGGAGCAAATTTCAAAAGATGCAATTACTTTGCTGCCAGTTTTTTGCTTCATTATTGTAAAATTAGAATTTGTTTTGTTGTGATATGCATAACATCATCTTTATCTTCTATTTATCATAATGGCGAGTGTTCTCTCGAATGTGTGCGACGTAAGCCATGCGTAGTGCAACAAGATCGTTTGCGCAGTGCCATGAGATTATACGCGCAGTGAAATCTCGGTCTAGTGCACTAAATATATTCCAATGTTAGAGTAAATAAAATATTAAATTTGTTCCATAAATAAAGCAAAGACTTTTTTTTTCAATTAAATATGAAGTACAGTATATAATTGGTATGGAGCCTAATCCATCAAGTGTAGACCAAAAAAATCTTTGCATGCAATTGATCAAAATTTGCTGACGCAGCGTCTAAATATTCATGCTCGCTAAGAAAATATTAGCGCAGTGTGCAGTTTTTTAAAGGAAATACTGATTGCGACTTGCAGGCTGCAGGATTGATTTGTGACTTGTCTTGAAAACTTAAGTTCTTAGAGATCTCCTTTTAGTGATACCAAGATATTGCTATCCAATGAAAATAGTTTTTTGAATAAATTTCTAGTTGTATAAAACTTTAAATGACCAATGGTATTGACAAAATCATTAACTCTTTTAATTATAATAGTATTCAAAAAGACTGGTTTTTTTTCAGAATTCTTCAGGCCTTGTTTATCTTTTTGCATTCTTTCTCTTTCGCAGTTTGTCATTGCCAACGATTTCTTCTGATGATAGTTGACCAAAAATTTCTAAAAAAAACAGTCTTTTTAAAGACTACCTCAATAGAAAGAGTTAATGATTCCGTCAATACCATTCATCACTTAACTTGTTTTTACACAGACGTAAGAAGCCAATACAGCTGCTCAACAAGACCATTCAAAATTGTCCCACGTCATCTTTTTTAAGGAATGAAAAGTGTGATGGGGCTAGAAATTTAAACTAGATCCTTAAAAAGGCACCACAAGCCGTTTGGCGACAGATAAAGATTTTGTCCAACGTACACTTCTTATGATTTAAAAATTTTATATTCTACCATAAATATTTCGTATTGCCGACTCCTTAAATATTCCCATTTCGCAGTTCGTTGTCATTTCCTTTCTGTTTACTCTTACAAATTCTTTACACTGTTGTCAGGATACATCGCGTCTCCGAAAGGTTGGTTCAAGACCAGCATCCTCGTGGGAGCAACGGCAACATTCAGCCTGCTGGTGGATTCCGGCTACAATTGGTGTCGGACGAAGTAATTTTTGTTGAGTTTTGTGATTTTTTCACCAAAAATATTATTAAAAGTTTGTTTATAAAACAAAAGACTAAGATAATGTAAGGTTACTACAAGAGTGAAAGCTCTTTCCCACTAAGCGCAGACTTTCATTTGAACAACAGATAAACCAAATATAAGCTCAAAATTTGCAACAATAGCGATTCTCTAATATTCTGTTCTGTATCGACTTATCTCGAGGTGAATACAGAAAGATGCAACCCGTCGCCACCTTGTGGTACAATCACGGCGTTGCACAAAAAACTACCTTCGCTAATTCCAACCGACTACTTTCGCATACTTTTAAGCATCCGGCCAGCTGCGCTTTTGCAAATACGGAAACGATATTTTCTTAGTATTTTGGACCCAGAACGTATAGGTTTACCGCATGGTTTTTCAAGTAAGTCTTTAGACGTCTGCCAAGTGGAAATGATATTTAAACTCCGTTATGGCATCTACTCGAAAACTATAAAGTAATCTTGCGAATTTTCTATTCCGCGCTTCCCAGCGGACAAATTATAAATGGAATATACAGTACTGTTAGAAAACATTGGCCACTAGCTCTTATACTCAATGAAATGGACTAGTCCAAAACAGTTTGGGTCAAACCGAATCGCTAACAGATTGGTGTTGGGCGTTTCTATTTGTCCATGCGAAAATGGGGTCTCACTACTTAATCTGATTGCGGTGCTTCTAAACAACAATAGACCATGTCCCAACTTTGTGGTCCATACATCAGGCACCACATGGAGCCGAGATTTGGGATGGCTTAACAGCATTGCTTCCAGCCTCTAATCTGGGAAATACAACACCCTAATGTACTAAAAAGAATAAACCCTCGGCCATAGTCTTGTTCGTCCTTAATAGGAGACGGTACTCCTCAAAGAGAGAAAAGAAGAAACTTAATTTTAAAAGATAGTTTGTATTCCTCTTCATACCAAGTAGAATAAAGCTGCAATTTAAACCGAAAGCAACTATACGCGTAAACAAAACAGTGGTGTAAGTGCTCTCGGTTTTCATGTGCCCTGTTTAGATAAAATAAAAATGATGATAAGGACATTCAGAACAAACTATTGGATTCTATTTATTTTCTTTTTACTTAATAAGTTGTTTTTCATATTTGAATTTCGTGTACAATGCAAAACGTTAGACAAAGAGCTCATTTTTGGAAAAACTCTTAAAATCAATTATACAACCAAAAACAAAAAAATTAGCGCAAACTTAAAAAAACTTTTCAATAGAATCTTTTAGAGTCACTGAATTTTTCACAAATTTGTTTTGTGTTGAAATAAAGTAGTTTTGCCTTTACATTCTTGTTGTATTGTTTTCATAATTTTTTATCTTACTTTTGGTCAGATTGAAAATTTGCAATCTGCTTGTCGCTATAGTGGCCCCCAGAGTTATTTAATACCTCTCCTGTCCAACTTTCGTTCTTAAAGTACAGAATTGATTTAAAGCGATGACATATTTAATTAGAGATGATTTATTCTGTCTTGAATTTTAATTATTGATAGCTTACATGACCCAGTCTGATACAAGCTGGAACATGCTCGTTATGGCTTAGAACGAATTACAGCAATCAGATCTCCATTTGCAGTGATCAAACATCCTTCTTCATGCTTCTGCACGATATAATAATTATTACAGTTTTCTAGATGTACTTATTACAAATTTTCTGCTTGAATTGAAATAAATGCTGTTTTGACCCGAGTATATTAAAAAAAGGTTAAAAAATGAATAAAGATCGACTGACAACTATTAACAGTAAACAGCCGTCTTCAATGAGTTGTGGCTTGTCGTTCTAGTTGAATGAAGTTATTATCTGGGTCAAAAACCTGGGGTTTGGTCTAGTTTGAAATGATCGTAAGTCTTTACAAGATCAAGATTAAGACTTGTAGGTCTACCATCCATCATTAGAATTAAAGTATTTTAATTTTTTCTCCCTAGAATTAAACTATGTAATATATGTACTTACATTTTAATTGTAGACTTCTTCAAACAACATTTACGCCAAAAACTAACTAGATGTTAGCTTTTGGCAGCTGCCATGATCATAAACACATTAATTGCAAAATTCAAAAAATTTTTGTTCAAGACTTTTTCGAATCAAGATTTTTATCAGGTTTCCGCACTCAAAGTTGCCTCTTAGCGAAAGTTAAATATTTTTCAACTTGGAAGATAATAGGACGCTATAAAACACTTGGTCATCAGCGTTTAACTTTTGTTTTATGGCAGAACTTGTATAGATGCGGTGACCTATTCCCTTGTGGCGTTTTGTATCGCGTGGGGCGTCACGCTAATTATTTTCTTCTGCAACATGCTTCTTCCTGAACGGATGTAAGTATTGCATGTCGTTGAGAATAATTTTGTTCCTGTTGATCACAATTTTACATTTTTTCAATGATGAATCTTTATCTCCGCCTAACAATTTAAGCACTCACGACATATATGTCAAAAGTTTAATAGAAATAAACTTAATAAAGCTACAGCTTAATTAAGGAAAAATTTCATCTTTGAAAAAGCTGCAGTTTGTAGCTAGCTGGATGCAAAAATTTTATTTTTCAACTTAAGAAATCCTTTTTTAGTTTTGTATCCCCGGAAAAAAACTTTTAGTTGTTTTATAAAGGTTTTGTGAAATAAGGGGGGGAACTGGACAAATTTTTGGCGGCCCGTGAAATGCTCAAGCGAATAATTTTTTTGTCTCCAACCAAATTCCAGGTAACAATTTTAAGATTTTAAGGTGAAGATCTTTTTTAGAGATTACCACATTTTAGAGACAAATGATATTTTATAATGACCCATATTTATTAAAATTTACCAATCTCAGTTTATGTTCGGCCCGCGAATTATTCTAAAAGCCCTAATGTGGTCCGAGATTGACCGCTGCGCTAAATACATGTGTCATTCGATATCTTCTGAAGCTTCCATTAATGTTTTTTTATATTTAACTAGGCACAATACTCCAGCTGTTCTGGCATCCAGTGGTTAATGATTTATTAACCTTTTGTTTTAAAATTAAGCAAAAAAAATAGGGTTGAATCGATCGCTTGAAATTAGTGAACGCTTCCATCATCACTATATAATACTCAGTTTAAGAATTCTGAAAAAATATTGTTATTTTATAGAACGGAGAAAAAGGCGTTTAGGATGTTTGAGTTCGGATGGTCGTGTCTCAGCGTGATGCTCTTTGTGAGCGCCTCGTCGTGTTTCGCAGCTTTCATGCAATGCGACAATTTCCAGGGAGCATCCTGCTCCAAGCGTCTCACCGGGGTTCTGGTCGGCTTCATCACCAGCATACTTTTCGCTATCGACGCTTTTCTAGAGCGGCCCAAAAAGTGACCGCGTGACACAAAACAGAAGTGAACGGTTTATAGCTCCCCTTTTATGTCTTGTTAAACGTTTAAAAAAAAAAACACTACAACTTTTTATGGTGTCAACTTTGTTCTCTCTGCAGCAGGTCTGCCAAATTTCAAACATTCCAAGGTAAAAACAAAAGTGTTTCGTCATGGACTGTATGATAACTTTTACAAAACAAATTTATTGCGATCCAAACTTTTGCGACCCATGAATGTCAATTTTTATACATAATTCAATTAAGAGTATAGCTGCAGTTGATGGCTATCTCGTTTACGAGAACAGTTGCATTTAACTAAATAGTAGTTAAGTACATTTAAATCTTAATGGACTGCATTTTAAAAATTTGTGTGTGTTTTGCAAGCCAACTTTGCAATTGCACTAGCTTTTTTTTACTGTACCATAAATTAGACTTGGAAAAAATTTTTAACGAAATGTTTGCATTATATTGTTGACTTTATAAACACACTGTATTGTGCTTTTCTTTCATAACTTGGATTATCTTATGGTTGAGGCAAGGTCGATATCTGTGCTTGGTGGACGCAAAACCCTTTGTCTACTTCGAAAATTCGCGAAGGCGTCGTTCGTATTTATTTTTGTTTCGAAATAGTCATCTCGCGATCCAACGCAGCAATTTTTTCCATTAAAACTTTTTGTTAGTGCGGCTGCGCCGCAGTGTAACCAAGCTTCATTCTCTTCTCTGATGAACGTAAAGCGCGAAAATTCGACTTGGCTATTAATTTTTTTTTTTTTTTCAATCAAAACCTTTAAAATATTTTTATGATACTAACAAGATTATTTTTTTATCTCTATATTTATTCTCCTGACTTTCAGGAAAGTGAGGGAGGCGCTAATACATACATAGGGTAAGCAATTACCCCGACCTGCTTCCGGAGACGCCAAGATATTGCTGTCCGCTTGTAATTTAATAGAAATATGATTGAAATTTAGAACTGCTTGCCAAGACCACCAAGCAAGGGAAAGTGCCGTAAAGTGTCTTTCCCGAGGACACAACAGAATGGCGACAGAATCTTTCCCAACGACACAATAAAAGCTGAAATGAATCAAAGCGGCAAAAAAAAATACTACTAATTTTTTTATTAATTTAGCATATTCTATGACCTTACTTTTTTAAATTACTTTTTGGTGTCTTTATACAAGGGTGCCCATAAGTAACCTTACTCTTGATATTACCAAAGAGTAAAATTGATAATTTATAATTAATTATTGACGTAATCAATAATAATTAATTATAAACTATCTATTTTACTCTTTGGTGGTATCAAGTGTAAGGTTACTTATGGGCACCCTTGTATAAGTAAGTTTATAAATTATATCAATATATAGTTTTAGTTAAAACTTTCCATTTACCACAAACCTTCCTATTGTTGTTACTGTGACGATATTATGTGTAAACAGTAAATTTTTTTGATGAGTAAATAAAAAACTTGTAATTGAATTGCTGAAAGATTTTTTTCGAGTCACTAAAAATAAAAAACAAATTTCGGAAACTGTGTAACGGTAAACGGCGCTGAAGTTGGCCGATTGCCGCAAAGTGAATTGTCGAGTAACGCGCTTCTGGCTTCGATGAAAGGAAAAATAAAACAACCAAGAAATTTGATTTAAATGAAAATAAATAATAAAGCGAAGCAATAAGCAGGGTAATCTGTAAATAAATAAAACGAACTAAAAATCAAACACAAAGCGAAAACACATAGTTGCCTTACCGAGCAGTTCACGTCGGTGCTGACTCACGGGGAATCGGGAAACACACAATGGGAATCACCAAAAACTGCACCAAGTCTTCTCAGACTTCAAATAGCCGCCCACAAACACTGCAGCTGGTCGCCTCACAGATTGAGAAGTGACAATCCAAACAGGATTACAATAAATAATAGTAAGTCTACTCAGACTTCAGCCAGCCGCCACCAATTGCTGCGGGTCGCCTCACAGATAGAGAAGAGTAAGAAAACGCAATATAGCCAGCCCTAAATGAATGCACTGCAGAAACGAACTATGCTCGGGAAAGAAATTAACCAATAATTAAAGTGTAAAACGAAAAGGGGCTGGCAGTGAGTGCACACGCAAATTATGATTAGGAAAGCAAAGAAATAAAATAAACACGTGCATCGGTAATTTTTTACAAACTGTACTAAAGCTCTTCTGGGATATTCTTTCTTTTCTATTATTTTTCTTTGCCGGAAGCCCGATTACATAAGTTATTGTTTAACTTTCATAAACGTCGACCATTGACAAGTGTCCGTCTGAACTTTTATTTCACTTTAAATCAGTCCGTAAGCATGGGTGTGGTTGATTCAACATGCTTCAAACACTTAAAGCCATGTTGCAAACATTTTTGTTTGAAAGTCAGTTATTTTTTAATCGGCTGCAAACAGAAATATTTTGAACTTTAGTAACAATATTTTTTATTACTCTAAAAAACCAACTCAAACCGACAAATTTATCTTATTCAAACTCATTTGTTAAGAAAACTTACATGGTCAGATTTTAGAAACTTGCTTGGATAGACAATTGTGTACCTAACCGTAGTATTTTCGCGTAGAACCACCGTAACTCGCCTTTCCCCATGGGCTAAGCCGGGCTGGATTTGGGCTGACGACTTTATCTGTGCCCGGGTAGGTATTCCAGTGAAGACATTGGTAAAAAAAAACAATGAAGAATTATTTAGCTTACTGCCACAAAAGTGACCAATCACAAGATATACTCAAGCTGATAGTTTTTATTATGATGTCATATATCTTTTTTGTAGTGCATCAATTATCATTGTGAAGTAATTTCCTTAAATCTTAAAAGAAAATGAGAAATAATGTACTGGTTTTGTCTTATCTCTTATCTTATGATTAAAATCGCATTTTATGACCGAAGTAGAACTTCCCATGTAGCAGTAGAATTTCAAAATAGCTAATTATGCATTAATAGATTGTGATGTTCGCTTCTTTATGATTTAAAACATTCTTGAACCACGAACCTCTCAAATAGCAAACCTACTTTTCACTTTTTGCAACACAAGGCCGAAGATGTAATCATACCGACAGGTCAAAGGAGAACAATAGTGTTGCTAGCAGTGATTCATCACTTACTTGGGTTTCTAGCCATAAACATTTTTGGGGATGGGAGGAAAGAGTTGCCACCCGGAATTTTTGAATTCTGCTTATAAAATGTAAATTTTAGCATCAACTTTTTGTTTTTGCCTATAAAAGTTAAGTGCTAATTTTTTTTAATCGTGGAAGTTTTTACATTGGCTACAATAAATTTATAAATTAAACAACGTGGTCAAATAGTTAGAGCGCCATGATTGTGATTGACATTGACTTAGTTCAAACCTTCTCCCGCCATTCTGTTGTGTCTTTGGGAAAGACACTTTACGGTACATTCTCCTGCTTGGTGGTATAGCAAGAAGTTCTAAATTTTAGTCACATCTTCATAAAACTAAAAAACCAATTTAAAATCTTCGTCCGGAGAGCAATATCTTGTCATCTCAGAAAGCAGGTCGGGGTGCCTTATGCTTTTCAATTGCTTTCCCTATGTATTAGCGCCTCCGTCGCTTTCCTCCGAGTCAAGAGGATAAATATAGGGATAAAATAAAACAGTTTTGCTGCTTGACAAAAATTATATGTACAATTTTACTAATAAACTTTGTCTACAGCATTGACCCACCACTAAGAGATTTGGGAAATTTTTTCGACCATAAGCTTATCAGTAACATGTCAGTTTAAAGAAATGTAACGCATAACACAGCAGCTATTTATAAAAAAAGTTTCAAATTGTTAATACTGCTGATATCTTGATATAAGAAAACAAAATGATAAAAAAATTCGATTAGCCTACTCTGCTTTATTACTTCTAGTTGAAATTATGTGGAGTTAGTTTTACAACCAAAAACTAGTTGATCTGCGCGACTTCGCGAGCTTTATTTAATTTCCAAAATTTTTTAAAACTCTTTAAAAAATAGGCTAATGCCTTCTTTTTTAAACATTTTTACTTTGCCAATGTTTTCCTTCTACCTGCAAACGTGTCAGCGGACACCCGTGTCTCCAGCTCACAGAAATTCATTGACTGTGAAGTGATTAAATCTAATTCTTCCCAGCGGCTGATCAACGAGCTGACAATCCATAGCCATATTTAGAAAAGTACTTCAATTGTTTGATAAAAAAATTTGGCAAAAAAACATAAAATTTTAATGTCTTTCAAGTACGCCTCAATGAAAACGTTTTCAATGCGCATTTTCAATGAACAATTAAAAAACCATTTCCATCGCTGCTGCTGAAAACTCCGGCGAAAGTGACAATTGCTGAGAAGAGCTAAACCAATTTTTCAGTTTTTTCTTTTTCAAAACCAAAAAAAATGCCGACAAAACGCTACAAGCAATGTGAAAGAGCTTTGTGATAGCGTTTTTGAAGCAGTCTTCAAAACCATATCAACGTTGCTTATAGATAGATGAGTAAGGAATCACTCCTAATTTTGCCAATGCTTTAATGAATCTGACCAAAATACAAAAAACATTGGAAAAGGTGCATGATTTTCCATTTTGGCCACATCGGCTTCGATTATTCATGATTTGAATTGTCTACTGGCAACCCTGGTGATGTAAATGCAGTTGCCTTCCGGACTCTAGTCTACTCAACCGCAGAGTACTGTGCACCAGTTTTGTGTCGCAGTGTACACACTCGTCTTATTGACAGTGTTCTTTATGACGCTCGGGGCATTGTCACTGGATATTTGCGTCCCACTACAACGGACCACCTGCCCATCCTTGCCAGTATTCAACCAGCCGGGCTTCTTCGCCTGGGAGCCACTCTTCTCTTGGCCAACCGCAGCGTCTTAGACCCTGACCACCTCTTGCATAATTCTCTGGTCAGTCTATTAGATGCGCGAAAAAGATTAAAATCCAGACGCCCATTTGTATCTACCGCGCGGAAACTATTAGATAATACATCTGAACTAGATATCCGTGTTATAGTTATAGTCAGTGGATAAATTTTACATGGAACATGGAGTACTTGAATAACCCATCCATATTTCATCACTTCATCTCAAAAGTTATTTCCAGGCCTGCTCGAGTAAGATTCAACTGGCGTTCACATGAACAAACAGAAGACACATCATTTCTCTTTGTGCTATAGACCGGGCACCAAAAAGACGTCGTGGTCTGTCAATCCTGGATGACGACACCTTTGCTGCCTCAATAACTTTACTGCCACTATCTGATAAAACAACAACAACCGGGTGAGCCCAAACGACGACGACGACGACGACGACCAAAACCACTTTTGACCTGTAATATACTGTATTCAACCGATTGAGAAAATGCACATACAGAGGTAATGCGATATCTTACCATCTGGGCAAATGACACAAAAGTACAAAGAATCATTCTATTTCGAACAATATTTATTGTATATACAAACATATATACAAACAAAATATACAAAGAATTACACCTTCTTTTTGAAAAATTTTTGATTGTCAATTTTCACCAGTAATTTTTTCTGGTTGTGATAATTAGAGCAACACGGACGTAAACAGCGAAGTATCGATATTGCGCTTCCACTCAACTATGTAGGCCTACAGAGTGGGGCTCGGCTTCCATGACAACATGCAAATTTAAGACGGAGGATCAAACGGCAAACCTTATAATTTTCAACTGAGAGTGGAGGCTCTCCATCCCGTGAAATGGATGATCTGACCAGTTTGAATAAAACAACAATCGTTTGGTTGCGGAAGACCTGTCTAGAAATCTGCTAATAAACAAGAAATGAATACAATCCAGTAATTAGATTTTAAAGTCTTTGTAAATTCCTCGAAAAAATTTTTTGAAAAACATTGCGCTAGTTAATACAGTTTAAAAATATTTGCCAAAAAATTCTTGTTCTGCATTATTTTCCAGCAAGGTCGGCCATAAACATTTTATTTGTAACCTCCGTCGTTGTAAAAAATCGGAAGCAATTTTCTTGCAAGCTTTGGTGGACTCGAACTTGGACTCGACTTGAGTCACGGCTTCAAAAGGTTCTAACTCGACTTGGACTCGAAAGCTGTTGGATTCGAACTGACTCGAGTTTTTCAAATGTTGCACTCGTTACAACTCTGTCGAGAATCAAAATTGGCCACAATTACATTAACGCATATAGAGCCAACGTATTTATAAACATTTTTTTACCTGAAAGCTGACCTTTCAAGTTGTTATTTTACTCATTGTCAAAAATTTGACAATAGCAGTAAAGGCGCGTTTACAGCCTGTCACACTCCATTCATAATTTTAATCATAACGATGTAGTGTATCCCCGTTAAAAGCAATTCGTAGTTTTATTATAAGAGAATAAATGCGGCTCTTTGAGCGCTGTTTGCGGTATACGTCCAATTTGTTCTATGGCTCGATACATGTATCTTTTTCTTTTTTTCTCTTTGTATTGACGTAATATGTTTTTGACTAACGTCATTGTACTGGAAGGTTCGCGTATATGCCACTTGATTCGCGTAACGATCTCTCCAGGGGTTTCTGGCTCAATCTCGAATTTACGAGAAAGTTTACGTCACGTGATTTTGTTTTCTATATAAAGCCGCTGCGTAGCGAGGATTATTATGATGATGATTATTATCGTTGTGAGGTAATTTGAAGCGACTCGAGTGGCGGCTCGAGCGAAGGTGATTTTGTTTGGCCACAGGAGGTGGACCGTTAGATTTTGTGTCGATGGACAATTGTTGAATTTACTTTGTGCCAGTGGTTGGCAGTTTTGTTCTACAGAGGTAGAATTATTTGTGTTGATTGAGTCGAGTTATAGTGTTGAGTTCGCTTTGCAGTGTGGCAAAGCGTGGAATAGAATTTCGTCGGTCGTGATTTTGTAATACATTTGTTGTTATTAGAGACAGCGGTCTCTGTCTGTTGTGAAGAAAAGTCTTCGACAAAATCAATCCGAGCTTTCGTTAATTCGGCTGTACAATCGTCAGGCTCATAGCAAAACTACTTCTTGAGCCGGAATAAAATAAAATTTAGACACAGCTTTGTTTCAGCGTAGGTATTCGGGTTACCTAGCTCAACTGGTCCTTTTGGATTCCCGAACAAAGTTTGTGACACAGCCGTTTACAGTACTTTTTTCTTTCAGTGCGATCTTGGTTTGTTTTATTGCCGCTCAAATCCATTCATTTTTTCTCGAAAACATGAGTGGATTTGAGCGTCAATAAAATAAACCAAGATCGCACTGAAAGAGAAAAGTACTGTAAACGTCTGTAAACGCGCCTTACGTCTCAAGATATACTTTTAACAGCGACGGCTCAATCGCTGACGTGACTGTCGTAGATTCTGTTTGAATAAAGCGATTTACAGGGTGGGGTAGTTGATAGGCATACCATCTGACCTTCCAATCTGCATAAAATAAACAGTTTTTGATGTATGCTAGATTAAATAGCCTGAAGCAAAGTTGTAACAAGTCTAATCTAATAACAAGTCTAATCATCACATCATATATATGCATTTACCAATTGTTAAAACAACATTTGATCAACAATTACCAACGATGATGATATATAGTATAGTCTAATTTGTTGCCTATGCAGCAGTAAGAATATGTATAAAATGTTGTTATTTTGTGTCTTTTTAAGAAGAGACCGTAACTTTTGTTTTTCGGTGAAACTAACCCGGAATCCCCATTGCTGCACTAGGAGGCAATAAAAAAGAGACCTCGAGAATAATAAACTCTCAAGAAACGATAGTAACCGCAGGGGAATCCGAGTTGGTTTCACTAAAAGGGTCGTGTGTGGTCGCTTATTCAAGAGACCCGTTATTTTTATTTTTATGTTTATATAATATTTTTAATGTATACTTTACAATCTATATTATTGTGTTATTGTATTATCGTATTGTGTTCATATTACTGTATATAGTGTTACTTTACAATAACGTGTCTATATTAACATACTATGTACCGTAATTATTTGTATTCCTGGTGATCAATTTTGTTGTGTTATCATGTATTCCTGGTGATCATTTTTGTTGTGTTATCATTAATAATAAGTTTAATTAATTTAAATAACCCACAAACCGTAAAATGAAATCGATCAATTAATTATCCGACAAGGGAGCATCTTGTCTAGAAAACCTTATGGTTATTCAATGCTTCCTTGCCTTAAATTGTCGATTCTTTGTAACTTTTTTCTCGCTGTGATATTTTCTATCTTAAAGGCAAATCAATAAATTCTGTTCTGTTCTTTCTAACATTTAAAGGACACGAGTCAGTCCAAGTTTGACAATTTTCAAGTTCAAATTGAGTCAGAGCCCTGAAAAGCCAGGACTCGAGTCAAATTCCAGTCCATCAAATGTCGAATCCTTTCAAGCCAAAGTGTACAGAATTCGGGTCCTTCGGGGTTCGAGTTAATGACCGATTTCATAAGCACAAGTTTTTACATTTAAGCAATTTTAAAAATGGAGACCTTTTTTTGGTCCTCATTTGATTTTAAACAGCTTTACTATCTGCAATTTAAAAAAAAGCCACTAAAAACTCAAGATTTACCATTATCTGGAGGTGAGCAACAGTCAGTAAAAGAACAATTTAAATTTTTTCCGAATCAAGTAATCTACAACTGGAGTTGAATCATTAGTTGATTTAAGGATTCGCGTCGACTACCAGTTCTTTCTACTAAGAACTTGAATCAAGTTTGAGTTTGACTCAAAGGCCTTTAAAAATTTGCGAGTGAATTACTCAGCAACAACTTTTAATGAAACCAGAGTTAATGCAGACTTAAATTTTGTCGAATTAGATTTTTTAACTAAAGTTGATTTTCCGGTCAAAGTCTCTAAATCAAAAGTTGCTTTATTGTCGTTGCCTTACGTAATTGTTTTCACTAATCACTTCATAGAAAGTTGTCTTTTCCCGCCAATATGTCTTAGATCAGAAGTTGTTATTTTTACCTTATGTAATTTGCTTTCGACATTGACATCATGGGAAAATAATCTTTCCCTCCTATACTTCGTAGACCAAAAATTACTTAATCTTTTATTGCATTACTTGAAGAGTCGATTGGCGGTACAAAACTTTAAGATAGCTTTGAAAAGCGTGTTCATTTCTCGAAGACTTTTTATCCGACACTTGATCTGGAGGAATCGTCAGAATGAACTGAGAGCAATCCGATCGTGGTCATATAGGAAAGGAAAATGAGTCTGATTGTTTAAAAAAGACAGCCAATCAGCCAATTAGAGGATTCCTACCGATGAGTGTCAGATGAAAAGTCTTCGAGGAATGAACACACTTTTCAAAGCTATCTTATTGCACATAATTGTTGCCGATAATGATATCATTTAAAGTTGTTTTCTCGCCTCGCCTCTCTTCACGTAATATCTTAGTATAAATAGTCTATATAAATAGTCCTCGTGGGCCATTTTCAAATCAAACGCAAAATCGTTATTCTTATTTGAATATTATGAAGGCATTTCAGTTAGTTAGTGTTTGTGCGTTGTGTTAATGTTTGAATTTGTGCTTATTTCCGTTTTATGATTTTAATATAGAAAACGGTATCCATCTAAGGTGTGCGTATTTACAGCCAACTTCACATATTCTACAAGTCAAATCCGCCGCAATAACCAGTTATGATTTTGTACTTATTAGACTGTGCAATTAAAACTGGTCAAACAGTTTTTTGAGGGGTTAATAACTAAATTGATCAACTGACCTGCAAGGGCGTGTTTCTGCTTCAGGACATTATGCATGAAACCAGATACAGACGGATGCTGTAATCATGCATTAAAATAGCCCAGTAACCATCTTTTATTTAGGCAATCAATTAGGCTAGTTTTAGATGCCGAATACTTTTTGAATTACACAAATTTAAATAAAACTCGTATCAACCAACCTGACCTTCCTCTAATATGTTGCGTGACTTGTGATGCTTGTATGGTCTTTCAGACTGTTAGGCCATGCTTTCTCAACCGGTGGGCCACACAGAGATTGTGTGAATAACGTGTTGATTTTCTGCCGTAAAAGTAAGCAGCGTGGTTGTAAGATTTAAGAACACCACAACTGTAATCGACATGGTGGCTGTTCAAAGCTATTCGCACCAATGTTTGTGTCTTTGGAAAAGAATTTTTAAGAAACTATCCCCCGCTTGGTAGTCTTGGCAAGCAACTCTAAGCTTCAGTCATATCTCTTTCAAACTGAAAAACCAAAATAAATAAATAAATCAGTTGATAAGCTTACAACCGGATAGAGTTTACACACATACCCAGTCGGAGCACAAATCACAAATAATTTTTAATTATCACAGTAAACCATTTCCATCTTAATTGGCATAATAAACGATAATTATGACAAAAAACACAAATGATTATTTATTATTGTTTATTCAAATCAAATTTTAAAAAAATACATAACCCTGTAGTAAATTAATATTACAAAAAAATGCGATACATAGCTGCTTTCCTTAAAATTGCTCATAAAACTCAGTTATTGCAGCTTTGTCTAACTTATTTAATAAAAAGTTTTAATCCCACCAACCCAAAGGTTTGTTCTAAATTAATAGAATGGAAAGTTAAGGATTACTAGCAATGAAAAAAACGAAAACAGCAGTAAGGATTAAGCTGTTAGTTTAAAATCTTACCCATAGCAAAATTTCATATGGCAAATTTCTAATTTCAGTTGATATTTATTTCAGATTTTTACTTTTTGATAAGCAAGTAATCTTTGTGTTCTATTATTTAAAAATTCCTAAGACTTAATTGTGACTTCTGCCAGATGCATTGCTGCACTGATAGAAGTAGCATTGTGCATCACGCACCCTGATGATTAGGCCTACATGTTTATATGGTGAGTTATAAGGCAAATGGTACTAAAGAGTACCATCTGTGCCATTGCACATCGTGTACGCCGAACACGATCTTACTACCTCTAACACCAGACCACATAAAAAAATATTGTACAATAAGTGAAAGTTTTGCCGATGTTGTCTGGTGTTGATGCTACATTTAGAAAATATAAATTTCAACCGGATTTGACCCATTTAGGTGAAAACAAAACAATTGCATTTACTGTAGGCTATAATAAGAGTTTCGAGATAATTTGAAAAATTACTGTTTATCTTTACAGTTTCAAGAAGATTTCAGATTACACTTTCTAGATGATTTCAAAGTTTACCGTTAACTCTTTTTATTGTTGTCAAAATGATCAGCTGGTCCAAATTATTACATTTTCCTTTATTAGGATACTCAAAAATAATTTTGTAAAATTAATGTTATAAATCTATCAGATGAATCTTCTAAAATCTAAAAGGAAAGATGATTTTGATGATTTAAAATGTTTAAAGTTTTTTTCTTCTTCTTTGTTGTTTGACTGGATTCGCCTAGTTTAGGGGTCGACAATTTAATTATCCAAAGAGCAATTTGCATTCATGTCCACAGAAAAAAACACTAGGAACCACAAAACCCTCCTAATATTTAGAATTAAGGCAATGCTGCAAATAATAATTTATTAAACAATAAAAACATATCAATACAAGCAAAATAGTATTTACCTGAATGAAAGAAAAAGCGACAAACACAATTTTGCTGATATTGTTAACAAAAGAAAGATACAAAAAGACAAAACTAATTTACCACATGCCAAAAACATGTTAACTAATAATAAGCTTTATTGAGGACTATGCAAAGATAAAAATTAAATTATGATTAGTTTTTTCGAGGCAATTGAAACCAGGTCGTGGAACCAAACCGAAACCGGATCCGTAAATCCGTATTAACAATTAGCCTATTATTCTTCGAACCTGAACCAGAAGTGAACCAAAAAAATTAAAATTAGTTGAACCTGTACCAAAACCGAACGGGTAAAAATTATACTTTCCGAATATGAGCCTGAACTGGAACAATATTTTAAACGATTTGACGCCCTGATTGAAACGATGTAATATGTTAACTTTACTGCTACAAGTGTAATTTCAAAAATTGCTTTTTTAACAAAAAAAATGGAAACGCTGCATTTTTTTTGTAACAAAATAAAACCGCAACTTTCTTAAATCACTTTTTGCTGGAAGTGCTCTGCTCTCTTCCTGCTCCACTTAAAGTGTAATTAAATTTGATAACTTTGTAAGCAGAGGTTTAATTAAATTTTTGTTTATTTCCCCAAAGCAACAGGAAGCCGGGGCTGCCATATTGACTTTTTTAAGACCAAATCTGAAAATTTTGGTTTTTTTTAAGGTTTTTGGCTTTCAAATTTAACATTTAACCTTTTTTAAGGAAACAAAACCTTATTCTCAAAAAATATGTGTATTTTTTTAATATTTGAAGTTTTTGAGCAAAAGTGTTAAATTTTTTTTTATATTTATTAATTTGCGATTGTCTTCACCATAAATTTGGGACAAAAATAGAAAAAAACAATTTGGCCTTACTTTGTTACGTTTGGCTTCTTTTAAAAACTTGATATGGCAATCTTGCAGAGAGCCGGAGCAGAAAGATAAAACATCCGCATGCGGTTCTTGAGGCACGGGTTGCCGACCTACGGCTGAGTTTTTGCTTTCTGTTTCAAGCCTAGCCACCATTGTACCGTAACTAAGCAGCGCGATCTCATGGATAAATTTGAACTAAAGTTTTTTTATTTTGAAGGCAAAGCGAAAATCAGTCCAATAAATTAAACATAGAACTTGCTTCCTTTTTGCATGTTAGAGTGTTATCACACTAAGCTATTCGGCACACAAAAGTTTTTTTGACAGTAGTTAAAAGTCATTTTTGCTCCATCATCATGTATAAGACACACAAAAATATCTAGGCATTAATACATTATTATAATATTTACACCTGACAGTAGTTTTTTAATAATAAATACCATTTAAAACTGTTCAGTTCTGTGGTTCATTGTAAGAAGTGTTGGATTGCATATACCACTACCAGTTTACAGTATACCGGTAATGAATAAACTATAAAGATTATATTTAAACTAGTATGATCCAATGTACATGTTTTTATAAAATTAAACTTGCATATTAGTTTTTTTGATATTTAATTTTTTATTTAAAATCTCTGGCAGGAAATAAGAAAAAGTGAATAAAATAAGTGGTATAATTAAAGTTTACATACGTAAATTATTTAAGCTGAAAAACGGTATGACCGTGAGCGATTTTTGTTAGTCAAACTAACCTGGATTCCCCTGTGGCTACTATCGTTTCTTGAAAATAATAAACATTAAACTAGTGTTTTTTAATTGCTGGGTCGTCGTTAAATTTGAGGGTCTCTTTAAGAAAAGACCGTAACTGTTGTTTGTCGGTGAAACTAACCCGGAACCTCCTCCCCTACAGCACTAGGAGGCAATAACGAAGAAACCAAGAGAAAAAGAATCTTTCAAGAAACGATAGTAGCCACAGGGGAATCCAGGTTAGTTTGACTAACAAAAATTGCTCACGGTCATACCATTTTTCAGCTTAAATAATTTACGTACATAAACTTTAATTATACCAAATAAGTTTTTAGCTAGAGTGGTTTTTATGAGTTGTAAAGAATTTTACTAAATTTAACTTTTTAGGTGTGCCTGCTGTCACTGTGTGGTTATACCAATCAGCACATCCCAGACACTTTTTGATCAAGTTTTTTTTACTAAAAGCAAGTTTATGGTTTAAAAGTTTCCTTCATCTTTATATAGCAGGGTAGTAGTTGTAGTAGTAGTTTTTTTTTATTCACACCCAAAAGAAACAATTGATAATAATTGAAGACGAAATAGAGCAAAGGTTGCAAATAGGGAGACAGCAACTAAACAATATACCTTATTACATGCACAACTTTGTAACTTTGTTCAGCAGGATAACTTTGATCTGTTGGGGTGATGGTAGTAGTATTTGACTTGTAGTCAAAAAACACAGCTGGAAAAAGACCTCAGGTTTCCTATAATCCCCTACCCCCTTTCAAAGAACAGAAAGTTACATCCTAAAAAACTAAAAATTAGATTTTTGAACTCTTACAATACTTTCAAAATAAAAACAGCAATCAAAGTTACTCCAAATGTTGTTCACTCTCTCCTTATTTTGATTTCTAATGTGATGAAAGTTACCCAAAGTATGGGGTAACCTTGTTCAATAGTTTGTTTGAAAGCATTCAGCCGTAAATCTGTTATGACCTTATCAAAATATTTTATTTAATGGCTCAGAGGAAGAGTGTTATGATCAACAGGTAAAGAGTTTTCTTATAGACACTGTCAGGTTATTAGAAGCTAGAAACCTCCAAAATTGATCAAAGTTAGCCTATTTTACAGTATTGATTGTTATTAACAAAATATTCTATAACTGCTACTTTTTAAAAGTCATTTATCTGTTAAAAATTTTTAACTGTTTTACACAGTTGCTTTTTCTATTTATCAAGGATCTGGCACTGTCTTTCATTTATGAAAAACATATATTGGGTCGAGGAATATGTTTGTAGCATTTTTACATTTTTTATTCTACAGGGTGATTCAGCGAAGTGTGCACAAATAAAAACTCATCTTTCGGCCTTACAATTAGGTCAAATGAAACAAGTTATATGCTGTGAAGATAGTAAATTTAATAAGCTTTCAGAAAATATACAAGTTATTCAATATAACCCCCTTTGTTTTTGATTACTTTCCGAAGTCGTGGCAGAACCTGGGCACATGTGGCACGCACCACTTCTGGGTCAATTTCGTCCCATGCCGATGTCAATTTTCGCTTTAGAGAGTCCAGATTTGGATGAGAAGTACGGCAGGCTTTTGTCTCTAAAATAGACCATAACCCAAAATCCATAGGGTTCAAGTCTGGTGAAGACGGTGGCCAAAGCTCTTTCTCCCAAAAACCTTTGAAATTGCATCAACACCAAGCTTGAACTGAGTTGGCCGTGTGGGAGGTTGCACCATCCTGTTGAAGAGTAACTCCTTGTTCTCTGACTACTTCTTGGACCCAGGGAAGGACTTTCTTCAGCATTCGCCTATAGACGGTCTGGTTTATCTTGACCCCTTCTTCAATGAATATGAGAGGAGTTTTCAGCCCTTTTGATGTTGCGCCTGCCCATACCATTACAGAGGCGGGTTTTTGTCTTCTGAAAGAGCTGCGACGCTCAACTGGGACCATGTTTATGTCTGGAAGCCAAATCCTGTCATTTTGATGGTTATGGACAGCTTGAACAGTGAAAAGTTTTTCGTCTGTCCATAAAACTTGAGGCTGCGTGCCATCGACAAGTTTCTTGACCAAAACCTTTGCTCTATCGAGCCTTTTCTTCTTAGTGGCCTCCTACAAGAGATGTCTTTTGGTGAACTTGTATGGATAGCTCTGGAGATCATCCTTGAGAATCCTTTGCATGCTGGACATGCTCACAGAGTAGTCTTTAGCAAGTTGTCTGGCACTTCTTGCAGGATTTCTCCTCAACTTCTCTCTGACCTTTTTGATCAGTTTCTTCGTCCTTACGGTTCTTTCAGGGTCACTCCTGATTCTTGGAGCACAAGTCCCAGTGTCCTTGAACCTTTTCACGGCTTTATAAACTCCTCTACGGCTTACAACCTCCTTCATCAACCGGAAAATTTCACTTGGTGGAAGCTTCTTCTTGCAATACTCTTCTATCACGTCATTGATCGTTTTACTCATCGTTTATTTTTACTTCAAATAATACCAGATTTTAAATTTTAACTCTTAAATAATAAGAAACTGAAATGTTAATATTTGAAAGTTAATAATGGACGAAATAAACTAAGAAAAGTATTTGTGCACACTTCACTGAATCACCCTGTACATTACTTCTGTAATGTGTATATGAACAGAGAAATGATACTGAAGCTGATTATTTTACCTTTAAACTCTATCAGATAGATTGAAATCTACATTAATAGTTATAAATGTTAACATTCCAAAGTAGAGCTAGTATATCTATAACAGCAACATTTTTCTTATTTTTATTTATTAAATAAAATAATAAATAAAGGTAAAACAAGAAAAATGCTGCTCCTATAGTTATACTAGCTCTGCTTCAAAACGTTAGTGCCATACAGATTAATTTCATGTGAGCAAGTTATAATAACTTAATTTATCTTTTTTAAAAATCTTTTTTTTTGCATCATTACATGTGCATCTTTTAGGTTAATGTTTAATTGGTATTAACCCTATATGGACAAATGGGACAAATCTGGCACGTTTCAAAAAAATGGTATTTAGTGAACCTTTTTAGAAATTTTTTTAAATAAACGACTTCCTTAGATTTGTCATACCTAGTTGGTGTATTTTTGAGTTGGAAACCTTAAAACTTCAACCAGTGTGAAAGTAATAGTCAGTTCTTTGCTTGTTTGGCAAGATTAGTAAAAAGTGCTGATACTTACTATTTTGTATTTCGTAAAAGTAATTCTATCATATCAATACTAAATTTTTAATATCTGCTTATTATGATTAATGTGGTATCGATTAGTTTAAACGTTCCAGATCTATCCATCTCGTCCATAAAGTTCAATTTACATGCTGAAGATCTAAATATAATCAGAGTGTTATATTGCAGTTTGAATATTTTGAGTAAATATAGTGTAATAATAAATTAATTATGAATGTTTGAAAATTTTATGGCATAAAGAATAGAATAGCTAAGGGTGAAAATGGGGAGAGTGAAGATGAATTTCTAGGTGAAAGTGACTTTGATGATGAATATGTTTATTGCAAATCCAGTTAAAACAACCCTAAGTGAAGAAAGTATCCAGATTACAGAGAAAACAGAGCCAAATGCAAACTGCCTGGGTACACAAGCAAAACCTACATTTTTTGCATAAAATGCAAAACGTTTCTTTGCCTGAACAAAAATAAAAACTAAAAGTATTCAAATTGTAATGTAAAATTAATTGTGTAAACTCGTTTTTGACTTTTATGGTTCTGCTATTGCATAATATATAATGTTTGATTTTTCGTACTATGGACCAGTGGAACAGATCTGGCATGTTTAAAAATATCAAAAATACATAAAAAATTTTTTAATATTTTGTCAAATATTGTATAATAAAAAGTTACTGTCACCAAAAAACAGTTAAAATAATTTTTATTGTGCACAAAATTAAATCTGTCCATTTAGGGTTAAAATGGATTAATGTAGCCTATGTATTAACTGAAAAATTTTTGAAACTGTTAAGTAACATTTTTATGTTTTAAAATTGAACTTTAAACAGCTAGATATTTTTTGTACATTCCATTTTTTTGGATTGTTTACTTATTGCTTTCTCTTGTTTTCTCATTTGTGTTTGTTTGTTATTAACCCAGGAAAAATTTGTCATGAAGTAGAGAAGATAAATCTAAAGTTGAACATGTCATAATATTGAATTGCAAAGAATAATGCACCAGTTGTTTTCCTGCATAAACTTCATAAAAAATGCTGTAACATTTTTGATTTTTGAACAAATTAGAATAATTTATAAGTTTTGAAAATAATATTAAAAACTGAAAATGAGTTTTAAAAATGAAACCAAAGCAAATAATCTGGTTCAGTTTGATGAAAACACAGTATTTCAATTTTATAGCAAATCCTCTGGAAAGCCAGCCCCAGGTAAAGGGGCTGGAGAAAAAATTCCAATTGAAGATGTTCATCTTTATAATGATCTTCAAAAAATCCCTGATTGGAGAAAAATATTATCAAATTTTTGGAATGGGCCATTTGAATTAGATGGTCACCAATGGCAGAGTGTAGAGCATTTTTATCAAGCCAATAAATTTAAACAAGGTTACCCAGAATTTTATAGATCTTTTACCCTTGATCAAGGTAAAAGTGAACTCTCAAAAGACCCTGCTATGGCTAAAGGAGCTGGTGGTGTCACTGGTAGATTCAAAGGCAAGCAAATACGACCCAGCTATGTATCTATGGATGCTGACTTTTTTGTCAGTAGAAGAAATGAAGTTGAAATGGAGCGTGGTCAACAAGCAAAGTTCGAGCAAAATTCTCTCGCGAAACGCGTTTTATTAGGAACGGGCAACGCCAAACTTCAACATTACGTTCGGGGAAAACCCGCCGTTGTATTTTATGACATCATGCGAGTAAGAGAAAAGTTAAGAAATAATGCTTAAGCTATTGCTATTATAATATCTTTTATCTAATTAGCGCAGCACCCTACTTAAGATTGCATATTGTAGGCCTGCCAAACAATTTAATCGCTTTTAACAGACAATTAAACCTTTATATACAGAGTGTTTCAAAAAGAATACGCCAAAATCATCACGTGATATCTCAAAACGATAAACAATAGGGAACTCTTACATGGATACATGTGTTGTACATACCTTCAAGTTTTATTTCATGTTTTACAAGTCCACCACCGGCTAAATGTTGACATAAAAGATCGAATAACAGCTACAATCAACACGGTGGACTGCGAAATGCTAAGGCGCGTTTAGGATGAATTCTCATATCGGCTTGATGTTGTCCGTGCTGTTGGTGGCGGCCACATTGAGCATTTGTAAAACATGAAATAAAACTTGAAGGTATGTACAACACATATGTCCAAGCTAGAGTTTTCTATTTATCGTTTTTAGGATATCACATGATGATTTTGGCGTAATTTTTTGAAACACCCTAGATATATTTGAACTTTTTAACTTGATAATAATTGTACCTGTTTGCAGCCCTATATTTAGGTGTTTCATTTGCTTTTAGTTGTAGCATAGTGTAAAATTATGTTGTTTTGATTATTGTTATTGTGTTAGCATTTACCTATTTTAAAAATATTTAATTTAAGTTTGGATCATAATACAGTGTTATTGAAAGGTGCGTGCTTTTTAACTACTGTTCTAATATCCCTGCCATAATCGTCGCAGCCACGTTCTTACGGGCAGAAAATAATCATATACTTGCTTCATAATTAAACGCTTTCGCAAACAATTAAGTTGTTTAATTACATGAAATAATAACTTGTTAAGATTATGTACGCTACGTGTTGTTCGTTGAGCCGAATTAATTAAGCCACGAAAGATTATTGCATTAAATTCTAGAATGCCATAGAAAAATTCTTTAATTTTTGTTCTTGACTTAGTTTTTATTGTTTTTATTACAAGTAACTATACATTTTATATTCAAATATTTATCTAATTGGAGGAAATATTGGATCACGTAATAACCAATTCAATTCTGTTGCAAAACTCTTTTTGGCATTACTTTTACTAAAGAAAGAATGAGAATAATATAAATACAGTGGCCAGAAAAAAAGAAATTTTGTTCTATAATAAGTATAAATCTCGCTCCACAATTTGGCGAACAATGAAGGAGAAATTTAACATATTTCTGAAACATAAAAAGCTATGAACCGAAAAAAGTCCACAGAACTGTTTTTTGCCGACAATTATACCCATCGCATTTTAAATTTTTTGCATAACCCGCCGATAATTAACGTTCTGTCGCGTTTCCTTTTCATGCTTTGCTTAATGTACATTGCATATACTTAAATATTGTTACTAAGCGTGAATAAAATATCATCCTCATCGTTGCTCTCTGTTCGATACCTGGCTTTTACATGGCTTGTACGCTCAGTGTACATTAGTTAGTTTATTGAATTTTGTATGATGATCGCGAAAATTTTTGTGAACAACGTTTCCCGAGTTTGTATGTCAGATAGAAATCAGGTGTTGACCTGGATTTAAGGTAGAAAAAACTTTTTGCAATGTCTCGGAAAGTAAACGACTTGTTTGTCAAGCTTGTGATAAAAATGGAATTGAGAAATATCTCATCACAAACTTTAAATTTAACTTTTATCGCTTTTCTTAAAATGAATTTTTAAATCGCGTCACAGTTAATATTTTTTTAAATTTCAATAATCCTTTAGATAAAAAAATGTTATATGATTGCGTTTAGTCTGTGGGTTCAATTTGCGCTCGTGCACGACTACATGATTTTAAGGACTTTTTGAATTTAATCCGGAAGGCTTGAATTTTTTGTATGTTTCAGATTTTTTAACAATATAGCCTATATATGTGTGTCAGGTTTAATTTATGAATAAAATTAATTTAAATAAACATATTTTTAGTTTTATGAGTTCATTTATTAAACGAGGAAAAAAACTTTTTGGCTGAAAACAATAAATTAGAAAACAGTATCGGTAATTCTATAAATCGCACTAAAAAATAGTCCCAGCGGGATGACTCGGGCGACAACGCTCTGACTTCCGAGCAAAAAAACGACCTTGCGATGCTCGATATGTCGAGTAACACCTGTAATCACTTTGAAAAAATATATAAACTCTTAACTGGGGTCAAGCTACTTGCCTGCAGTGGTCACTCCGCTTGATAAGAGCAGCGACCTGATCGAAGTTACCGGTAGAGTTATCAACAGACACCATTTAGAAGTTTTTTGTAATATAACCTACCATGTTCCGCATTTCAGTATCACGAAGTAGGCTTACACGTTACGACGGAAAAGGAAGTTAACGATAAAATAATTTGCATAGGATTATTTAGTGAACGGATAGTAATGGCTTCAGACGGAGCAACTGCACCGCCACGCTCTTCCCCCTTAAAAACGTCAAATATTGCTGTATTTCTTCCTAGTAGCACCATGACAGTGGCCCACCCGTATGCACCAAAAATTTAGGAAAAAATTAAGAATAACAATGTCCTCGATTAAAATAGATAACCTCTTTTAGAGGTCACTATTTTTTGGGACAAAAGTGAAGATTTTGGATATTGATTGAAAGTAATGACATCTTTTAGGGATTTTTAAATTTTTGGGACGAAAAAAATTTCTACATTAAAAAGTGCCCCCTCTAATTTTCTTGCACTATGCCCCCCTTTTTTGTAAGACTATCACTGTCAACAGAAAATGTTTAAGGTTTCTCTTGATTTGAGAAAACGTGTCTCTGAATAAAAAAACGATTTTCAAGGTTAGAGGACAACATTTTGTAAGATCTGTGAGGTTGTAGTAGTGGCGTATCGAAGATTTTTGAAGAGGGTCCTTTGCAAACACAATTAATTATGCCTTGTGGAAAAGTTTTTTTCAAGTCTCTGATATCTCCATTTTCTTTGCGAAACTTCGGAGAGTAGAAAAAAGATTGTTTGACCGATTTAAATTTGTTTATGGTTTCAAAGAAATTTTTAAAAACCTATTTTAGCAAGAATTTGGGATTACCTTGGGTTGGAAAGAATGACTTTTGCGAGGAAACAAATTTTACAAAGTAAGCTTAAATTGTTTACTCGTAGATAATAAAAACTTTTGAGGAAAAGTCATTTGGATTAAGTTGAGTTATGGAATAAAACATGAGTTTTGTTACTGATTTGTTATTACTAGTATTTTATATATTTTATTATTTATTTTATCTCTATATTTATCCTCCAGACTCGCAGAAAAGCGAGGGAGGGGCTAATACATAGGGAAAGCAATTACCCTGACCTGCTTCCGGAGGTGCCAAGATATTGCTGTCCGCTCGTAATTTAATAGAGGTTTGACTTTAATTTAGAAGTGCTTGCCGAGACCACCAAGCAGGGGAAAGTGCCGTAAAGTGTCTTTCCCAAGGACATTGTATTTTCTCAATTTATTAGTCATAGCATTGTGTTTTCTCAAGTTACTTCCGTTAATCTGGTGGTTTAGGCTTCTATCCACATAGTGCTGCACCAACGGTAAGATCGAGGGAGGAAAAGGATTAATTTTAGAGAGGAGCTGAGAGTTTAACGATTTTTAATTATGGAATAAGAACAGGATCCGTTAGGTTTCTCGTGAAAAGGTGGTTCTTTTGTTTGTAGTTTTTCTTAAGAGTTTTATATTATACTGGAATGCTGTGGCTCCAGGGGAAAGATAATTCCTGCACAAAGATAAAATCATCACTGATTTTTGGAAAAAATTGAATAAACTTAGTGCAATGGGAACGAATGTGATCTGCATTCTACTGTGAGATTCATTGACAGTGTTTGGAAGAGAATATGGTGATAGAAATATGTTTGGGTCATGAGAGTATTAATAATAGGGAGGTACGAATACTACAAATGTTTATACGAAAAGAAAGGTGGTGGTACTACTTTTTTTATTTAGGAATTAGGCTACATTTCCGGAATTCCGACAAAAAGTGGGTCGAAGACAGAGATGCATTTTTTGAACAAGTCCAAAATTGTCTCGAAGAAATTATCCCGAAAGAAAATAAAGATATTCCAGAGCAGGTGATCTGTTTTAACGCAACTTGGTGGAAGGTAACGTAAAGTAACGTAACTTGGTGAAGCCAAAGGCAAGGGTCAATTAGGGGAGATTAAGGGTTGAGGTCTGCTGATTGTAGACACAATAAGAATAAAAAGTAGTGGCATTTCAGAAAGAAGCAGAGGAATTGGGATATCTTGAGAGGTGGAAATTAGTAAGAAGGGGCAAGGTTACAAGGACGGATAGACAGCAGTCAATTAATGCTGCTGCAGAAGAGAGCGGGTACAAAGAATGAGTACAAAAATTGATAAAGAATTTTCTGAGGCTTTTAACCTCAAGTAAATCTACAAACCATATCGGCCCATAGCCTATCCCGTGCAAAGAAGAGAACCGCGTCGCCACCATGAGGTGGCTTATTGATGATGCAGTTTTATAAGTTCAATAAAATTATCGGTTAGGCTATACCATCAAATTTAAACCTTGCTTCTTAACACTTCTTCGTTTAATTGTAAATAATTTAGATTTTCATTTTCTGGGGTGGTTTCTAGTTTTAATCGGAATAGGTCCTATATTTTATTTATTGTATTTTTACAATTTTTCAAACACTGTGTATATTTTATAATATCAATGTTTATAGTGCACAAAAAATAAAAAAGTAATAAAACTAGAGGTCGGTTAAAATATAGGCCTTTAAATTAAGGATTCTCAATCCTTTTAACACAGCGGCCCAAAAAACTTGATATGTGTTATGAGTTCCACTAGTATCTGCAGTTAGCTCTTTTATTTATACGGAGTTACACGATAGTTATACGACTGAATCTGTAAGTTATACTAATAGTTTATCACGCGGTTAACCACACTTATGAAACCAGAGAGAAGAAGGCAGCGGAGCCGTGCGCTATGACGTCACATACTATAACAATATGCAAATGTTGTGGGCCATTGTGTCTAGTCTTTACTTTTATTCCTTACCCGATTCCACAAACTCGTTTTTTGTCAACAAAAACTAACCTCCGAACATATGGTTTCAACACTTTTCACGTCATCTCTATATGACCACCTAAAAAACTCGCTAGGGCCCATCGGTTAATGAGAACCTCTACGTAGTCTACCTATACTTTAATTTCATATTAGTTTTATATTACTCCACATAGATTTAGTAACTTGTAACTTGTAAGGTATTAACTTTTTCTCAATTCTTTCCTGCATTAAAAACCAAAGCCAAACACTGAGTTTTTTTTTTTGATTTGATCTCGACGAGGTAGAAAATTTTTCATATATATTTTGTATATATTTATATAGGCTTATTAAAACATTAACGGCTTTATTGGAAAGATTTTTATATTAGAAATTCAATCAAAGAAAACCAAAACTCTAAGTAAACTTTTTCTTGTAATGATATTTTTTGATAAAAATTGTTTTGAAATTCTAAATTTCTCGATCTCCATCAATAAATGCCTGCATAATCCACAATTTTGCTTCTTGCCGTTTTTCAGTATCTTCAGTAAAATATGCAGTCACATTATTAAAAAGTAAGTTTAACTAAGAAGGATGATGGAAATGGAGTAGCCGGGAAAGAGGAAAAGAGGAAGACCAAAGAGAAGATTTTTAGATGTAGTGAAAAAAGATATGGGGGAAGTTGGTGCAAAGGAGACGGATGTTGAAGACAGGAAGGTTTGGAGAATGATGATACGTTGTGGCCACCTTTGACTGAAGGGAAAGGCCGAAAGGAGAAGAATAAGAAGTTTAACTGACCCATCTTACAGTAGACTCTTTCCTATAATTGCATAATAAAAGAAAACTACTAAAGTTTTTTGATAGCAGTAGCGTATTTAGGGGGCCATTGTGCTATGCCCGCCCCCTCTTAGAGATCACAAATATGAGAAATCAGAGACAAATTCAAAGTGAAGACTTTTTTTGTACAAAACACAATGTTTTTGGGACTAAAAATTGACAAAACTGAGACATATTTAAAGTGAAGACTTTTTTTCTTTAGCTATGACTTGAAAATATCTTTCCACTTAGCAAATACAGTTGTGGTTGTATATGGTCCCCTTTCCAAAATTTTTGGTACGCCACTGCTTGATAGGCTATGACATTTTTTTAGAGTCGAATTTTATCTTTCGTTTTTATTTTTATTTATCCTGCAGATTTGAAGAAAAACAATGGAGGAGCCATACTTAGAGCAATTGCCGAAGGATTGACGGCAGCGTAGTCGAGTAGTTAAGAGCGCCGTGATTGCAATTGATAGAGTCTCGGTTCAAAACGTACACCCTCCATTCTGTTCTGCCCTTGGGAAAAACCCTTTACGGCAATTTTACTTGCTTTGCGGTCTTGACAGACAGCCATATTTTGGCATCTCCGGAAGTAGGTCGGACTAAATTTTTTCCTATGTATAGCGTCTCCGTCGCTTTCTCGCGAGTTAGGAAGATAAATATCAAGATGAAATAAAATAAAATAATTTTAATGAACCCGCTTTCGGAGAGGCTTAGACATGGATGCTTGGTAGAAATTTTTTGTTTGTTTGTTTTTTTTGTTTTAGAAGAAAGTACTGTAAATTATCTTTCCCAAAGACCCAAAAGAATGACGAGAGTAGGTTTTGAGCCGTGAACGCGATTATATAGATACCGAGCACGATCACAACGGCGCTCTATCCTCAGAGCCATGGGACCAATTTAGTTTTTAACGCGTTTACTATCACAGCTGAGATTTTCATTAACTTATTTTTCATTAACCAGTATACATTTAGGTATATAGTAAACCCAATTTAATGGCATTAGCACCATATTGCAACCATGCATCATTCTATAATTACTATATCAAATATTACTGTCTGCATGCTATATAGTTTTGTTGCTTCTTCCTTTTTCTTCTTCTGCTATAGTCCTATATGCTTGTTTATTTCTTTCTGTTTTTGTTGTGGCGGAGCAGAAATAAAAGATACTGATACTGATACTGATACTGAAATGTGCTATATATGGTATTATATAGGATATCTATGATCATCACAGTTTTAAAATATTCAAATATTTAACGGCAACATGACTTGTTGCTAAGCTACTATCTAGCTTAGCCATCTGAAAAAAAGAACCTTGATACCCATGAGTTTAGTAAAATAATTTATATTTTATAATCATAGAAAATGCTTACTATTTTCTGTTAAGTTCTCCAAAGATCCATCTTTATCGGAGTAATGATGTTACAGTGATTTTATTTAAAATTTTTTTATGGAGTTCTGGATTGCTCGATTTGAAATGAAGAAAGAACCAGTTTTTGAAAAAGAAAAAAATGTGCTGCTGTATAGCTGTCAGAAACAAATACATTGAATTATTTATTTCATTGACCTTTTATTTACTTATATATGATAAAATAAAACTAAAATTTAGCATTTACTGTTCTAAATTTTTTTACTTTTGTAGATGAACTACTACCGGGATATCTCATTAGGACTCCAAAAAAGTATTTTGCTCTGACTTTATGTTTGTGTTAATGGATTGCTTTATTTGGAGAAGACTTAAAGATATTAATTATAAAAAATTCGGGGTCACTTTAAGAAGTTAAGTGAGTTTTTTTGGTGAAGTTAATCTGGAATGCCCCCTATAGCACTAGGATGGAATAAAAAAGAAACCACAAGGAAAAAGATTTCTTTAACCCTTTCAAGACTAACAGGACATATATATCTAAGTAGCGATAGTAACCACAGGGGAGATCCGGGTTAGTTTCATGAATGAAATTTACTTTACTGTGACTTCTTGAAAAGATCCACAATTTTTACATAAATTTAGTTTAAAGGTTTACATCTGATAAATTTTTCGTTTTTTTAAGTTTTTTCAGTTTAGTTTTTTAAGTTTTTTTTTAACTTTTTTCAATAATTAAAAATATTTGTTGATTCTTTCTAAAAATGTAGGTGATTGCAAGTAATACATCATAAATTTTTACTTGCTTTTGCTGGTAGCTTTTTATCTAAAGTAAAAAATTTTGGGTCTCTTCAAGAAGTCACCCTAAGCAATTTTTTTGGTGAAACTAACCCAGGATCCCCCTTCAGCACCAGCATGGAAGAAAAAAAACAAGAGGAAAAGAATATTTTTAAAAAACAATAGTAACCAAAGGGGATCCGGGTTAGTTTCACAAACAAAAATCACTTGGGTCTCTTGAATAAGCAACTGTGAGTGATTTTTTTTAGTGAAACTAACCCAGAATCTTCCTGTGGTTAATTGTTTTTTGAGAGATGTTTTTTTTCTTAATTTCTTTTTTATTGCCTGCTAGTGCTATAGGGGGAATTCCAGGTTAGTTTCACTGACAAACAACAGTTATGGTCTCTTCTTGAAGAGACCCAATCACTTATGGTGGTTTCTTGAAGAGACTCAAACTTTCCATTATTTTTAGTTTCTTAAAGCTAAAAGCAATTTGGACTTACACTGGTGACATATGATATATGTGATGACACTTAATTTTCAGAAAAAAGTCTAAACAGTCTCACCAACTTATCATCAGTTGCTTAAACTGATTTAGTTTTTAATCATTTGCCCATCTTCTATATAAATAACATTTATCAGTGGCATGGTTGAGTGGTTAAGCATTTCATAATTCTAATTGACATGGTTGTTCAAAACCTACTTGTGCCATTCTGTTATGTCCTTGGGAAGGACACTTTATGGCACTTTCCCCTGCTTGACAGTCTTGGCAAACAGTTCTTAATTTCAATCGTATCTCTAAATAAAAATTATAAAACCAAAATAATTTTGGGTTATTTCAAAAAGTGATCATGAATGATTTTGTTAGTAAAACTAACTTGGAATTACTTCTTTGGTTACTATTGCTTCTTGAAAAAATACTTTCTTGTTTTTTTTAAAACTTTCTCCAGGTGCTGCAGGGGTTTCCAGTTAGTTTCACTGACAAAAAATAGTTATGGTCTTTTCTTGAAAAGACCCAAAATTTCTATCAGACAGCAATACTTTGACATCTTTGAAAGCAGGTTGGGATAATTTTTTGACAGTTTTCTTATGTATAAGTGCCTGTGATGCTTTCTTGTGAGTCAGGAGAATAAAAATAAAGATAAAGATAAACAAATGTTTATTTACAAGTTCATACTTTTATTTAGTTGTATTTTAAGTTTTTTAAACACTATTGTACAGTATTATTTCTTGCTTCTTATTATGTAACAATACCTCAAAAAATAGCCACAAAATTAGAAACCACCAGTAACTCTATAATTACTTTTTACATAAAATTATCATTGTTGATACCATGCACGAGTGATTTTGAAAACTGTTATTATGGAACTTTGATAAACCTCTCTCTATGTTAATACTTCTCACCTAGATGTTGTTGTGACACAGATAGATGCTTTACAAGAATTATGATTATTATTAAATTACAACTATCTTCCCAATGCAAAACACTTGCTGCATTCTTAGTAAGCCACTTTAAATTTGATTTTTTTGCTTTGTTTAACAAGCATCTGTAATTAAAAACTTTTAGCTGAATAAGTATATATTTGGATCTTCAAAAGTGTTTCAAAGTATCTGTTAAATGTTGCTCCAAACTTGTGATTTTGAGAGTCAATAATCTTGATAAGATATTATTTTTATAAAATCAAATATTTTGTTTTATCAGCAAAAAAATTATAAATCTAATGTGTAAACATTTATAACTTGATGAAGATAAGATGAGGATGTGAAGTGATTACAATATTTTTTTGATATATCTTATCTGACTTGTATTAAGGTTTGTGTTACACTTTGCATTATTTAAAACAAAAGTTCTATAAATATTAAACAATAAGATATATTTTTATTACTATGTTAATGCTTTGCAGTTTATATGTTTGCATTAAAACTTTTAAATTAAAGATGTAATGAACTATCTTTAGTGTTATTTACAATCTTCTTAATCATTATTGAGAATTTTTTAAAAAGTACTTGTTTTTATTAAAAATTGCCTAATAAAATATGTTTAATTTAGCAATGATTACAATTTTTTCAAATTACTTACACAGACATTTTTTAGATGTCTGTTGCAACTTCAAATTCTCCCTTAAATCTGTCTCAAAATCTACCTCCAGAAAAAACACTCAATGAACTGTTAAATTTGGCATTGAGGAGTCCTGAGGTGAAAGTGCTTGTGTTATATTTAACTCTATTTGTATTCTAAAATTCTGGGATCTTAAATTTAGATTAGTTTGTTAAGTTTATTTTGAGTATAACTACAATTCAATGATATACTAATTTGAAAATTGGTAACTTAGTAACTTTTTTTAAATCTTAAATTTTTTTTATTACTATAAACTCAAAAGAAGCAGTCTTGAAGTTTATGCTAAACTTTAACAGTTTGCTTAAGTTAAATGTCTCCCTAAATTATATGTTTAATATCTTAATAATATACAAGTAATATCTTCATTATATACTTGCAATATCTTCTTAGGTGCCAAGTTCTAACCTTTGAAAAACATTTTATGTTAGTTTAAGATAGTTTCACAAACAAAAATCGCTTACTGTGGCTTCTTAAAGAGGTAAAAAGGAAATTTTTTTCGTGAAGTTTTATCTCTTTTAGGTAATACAACCTTGGTAATACAACCTTGCAAATTGATTGATTATAACTTTTCTACTTAGTACTGTCAATGTTTTTTAAAATTGATTTTGTCTGCCATGTTTATTGTTTCATTTTCTGTGAATTAATTATGCCAACATTTAATATGAGTATTTTGTTCTACAACTGGAAAAATTATAAAAAATAAATAAAAGATTAAATAACTATGTATATCTGCTTGCCTTACTTCATTGGTACAGAGCTCAATAACCAAACAGTTAGAGCAGTATTTATTAAAGCACTAAAACAGAATAAAAATTAAGAACTAAAAATCCAGACAGCCTGTTTCACCAAAGACGGCTCGTGATATAAATGTTAGTTAATATAGTACTATTTTCAGCTTTTTTATATTTTTTTGATATGTTTTAATATTTTTTAAATATTTTTATATTCTATGTTTTTGTTTTTTTTTATTTTACGAATTCTATCTATTTATATATATACATACAGGGTGTTTCAAAAAATTTGACATTATTTGACATGTAAATATTACAGAAACTACATAGTCAAATTGAATGAAATTCAACAGGGTTAATGTTGAGCTGAACAAGATTTATTCATGTAAATTTGAATGAGAAATTCAAAGGCACCTGAATTTCATGAAAGGTTTTACAAATGTTCAATATGTGCGCTGCCTGTGACACAGCACACATGAAGTCAGTACTCCAGCTCCTCCTAAACATGCTGCAGCATGCCTTGGGTAACAGTCTCCAGTGCAGTGGTGTTTCTTTGTTAACTACTTGTCTTGCACGACAGTTAAACTGGAGATTGTTACCCAAGGCATGCTCAGCATATTTAGGAGCCAGAGTACCAACTTATGTGTGCCACATTACAGGCGGTGCACATATTGAACACTTGTGAAACCTTTCATGGAATTCATATGCCTTTGAATTTCTTATTCAAATTTGCAGAAATAAATCTTGTCCAGCTCAACATTAACCCTGTTCAATTTCATTTGATTTGACTATGTAGTTTCTGTAATATTTACATGTCAAATGATGTCAAATTTTTTGAAACACCCTGTATATTAATTTTTAATGAGACAATGATTTGAGTCAAATTGATTATATTGAACATCACAAAAGAGTGCCAATAATATCAGTTAAGCCAAATTCATCCCAAAGTGCTTTGCAGGGGCTCCAAGAACCCCCAAAGACATCCTGTATGGGACCCATACTGGTTTGACTATGAGCACTGCAGTGCCCCAAATGCCTTTGTTCAAGTTCCACATGGTTTAAGCCATTTGTGCCCAGTGCTCCATTTTTGAAACACTTAACAAAGTAAACTTATTAGCATCTTTCTTTTTCATATTGCAACTGAAAAGTAAAAACCACTTGAACCCATTTGGTAAGCTCATTTGGGACTGTAATGCCAGCAGCCAGATCAATTTGTGCCCCATTCAAGATGTCTTTGCAGAACTCTTTTAGACCCTGCAAACCATTGTTAGTTGAGATGGAGTTATATCAATTAATTTCTCTTTTGAGCCTGGATTAAAATAGATAAAATTCCAATGAAGTACAGGGCATAAAATTTGGAATGCTTAACGAATTTCAGAAAAAAAGTAAGTCCATATGTTTCGAACATGCTTCAAAGCATAATTTATTAAAGACATTTCAAAATTCCAACTCATTCCATCATCAACTTTGTTGAACTAATTAATTAAATATGTAACAGAATAGAATATTACCAAAATAAATGTAGTAAATAAAACGGAGTTATTTGCACATAACTTTAAAATTAAATCAATAAAACAGCGATTGAACATATACAAAATAAAGTGATTTAACACCGAGTGTAAACATTTACTGCATATTACTACTACTATTGTTAAAGTAAAATGTTAAAAGTCTTTTAACAGAAATCTATCATCCTTTTCAGCAAAGTCAAAATAACGATTTTATTTAACTGATTCAAATAAGTGTTAAAGTTAAATAAAGAAGCATTAGGTGTTAAATAAATACAGTGAAATAGATTGTTTATCGATATTCATAGATGAATTAAATTTTTGAAAGTGTAGCGATTCTTTTATCAAACGTTTTCGCCAATGATTTGAAAAACCTAACAATGCACAATGATAAAAGTTCGATTTTCAAATGAAGCTTATTGAATTTCGTTTGTTGATTCTTTCAGGTAGGATCAGTCAACTTTAACATTCTCCATACCTTGTTGGCTTCTATGCTGCAGCAACTTAACTTGCAGAATGTTCTCACTCAACTGCCTGCAGGTTTGTTTTGTTCATTTGCATATAAATGCTAAACCAACCCTTGGCTTATTAGCTTGAAACAATATTATTTGATGTATTGTCTGACAGGGTAAAATTTTCAACCATACCACAATTATATTTAGCAACACTATTCTATTTAAATCAGATTAAAATATCTAATAAAACAAAAAACTATGAATTAATATGAAATACCATAAACTTTTTCGGCTTACGTTACCCTTCTTCAAATGATTAAAAGTTAAAGAAATTTTGCCATCAAATATAAACAGCGAGGTCAATGACCTGATTACGTAGTTGTTCATCAAATGATCACACGAGATTTTCATAAAGGGAAATTGGTGAATAATTGATTGAAAATACAAGCACAAAATAATGATTGCAAAGCCAATACAACACGCAGAATCGAAATAACAGAAACAACAATCTAAAATACTGTATGTTCGACAAAAACGATGATCCATTCACAAGTAATTGTCAATTAAGTGCAGGGTTATGCTTTTTGATTAACAAAGCTTCGCGAATTTTGGTTTCGAAATTAGAGTTACACTTTTTAATTATCTTAAAAAAACTTACGTTTTATTTGGTATTAGCACAAATGTCGCAAGGCATTATATGATTTTTAACAGAGCTTTTAGTTTTCAAATAAAAGCCCAAGTGTTTACCTTACCAAGTGTTACCTGCTCAAATGACGGATTGACATACCTATATAAGTCAAAGCTCGAATCACACGAACAAGAAAACTGATATGCAATATTCGAACAGAGTGCAGGCGAAACACGAGTCTTCAGTTAAAAATAATGTGAAACCTTTAGAAGTTTTACAAACAACGTAATTAGGTCATGACCTCGATCTTTAAAAATTGGATGGCAAAACTTTTTAACTTTTAATCATCTGAAGAGGTCTGTAAGCTGAAACATTTTTGGTATTTCATATTAGTTCCTTGTTTAAGTTCATTGAAGTTCATTTCATTGTATTTTTTGCACAGATGATTTTAACGTGGCTTCAGAGCTACCAAGTGACGCTTCCCTGCAAGTGGAACGTCTCGCTACAAAAGTGTCATCGCTGGAGTCAAAAATCGACTCACTGAGTGACCATTCTTCTGCTGAGGCAAAAGCAACCGACACTCAAAGTCTTTCCCAGAAAGTTGCTGACCTTGAGCGACAATACCAGGCCTTGACAGCCCCCCCGAGTAATCAAGAGTTGATCGAGAGATCAAAGTGCGTTCGTGCGCGGGTTGATCATTGCAGCATCATGTTTGGACTGCCTAGTTCTAAATATTTTTATTTTTATGAGTAGCTGAGTAATTTAACTTTATGTTTTTCAACATATGGATAATTCGGAAAAAAATTAAAAATCAAAATTTAGTCGTTTAAAAATTTAAAAATTAAATTATTTTAAATTTTAAAACAGTTGCTGTCTTGGTGACTAAAATATCTGCTAAACTCACACATGTCTTCAGTTCTGATAAACTTTCCCCAACAAGTTTTTGTAAATGATAAATCTATAAATGCAACAAAATTATGCTTAAGAAAAATCTAATTTTTTAACTGGTCACTTTTCATCGCTATCCACTTGCGTATATCCCAGTTTTCTTCGCAGGTCTGGTACATCATCAGCAACGGAAATATGGCAGCAAATGCAGCTGCAAAAGAAAGTAGAAGCTAACGAAGGCGGAGTTAGCAGAGTGGGTTTACTTCTTAAATTTTCTTTTTTTTTGTAATTTTTTTAAGTTTTAAAACTTTAAAACGTTGAGACCGAAAAAAACCCATGAAACGTTAAGTGCCACAGGGTGATGTGGTTTTAATTTTAACAACTAACGTTGTAATGTGGTTTTAGTTAAAAACAATTCAAATTAAGTTTAGTTAAAATAATCTAAAATTTTCTGGATGAATAAATTAGATTTAAACTTGCAATAAATGGTAGATTCATTGTCGAATACATAGACTGGAAAATTGTTTTTAAAAATCATTCTTAACAAAATATTTCAGCAAAATACCCCTCAATTCTATAAGCTTTCGTTTGCTAAAACTTTTTCAGATGCTTTCCAAATTCCAAATAGCTGTTCAAATTATGTATTAGGGACATTCCATGTCAACTCACACTCCTCTTTTTCCGACCATCTCCGATTTTGCTGAAATTTGGCATGTTTGTAGGTTTGGATGAGAAAATGTCTCACACTAAATTTCAAGTTTCTAACTCAAATAGTTTTTGATATATGAAGGTTGAAAATGAGACACAAAATCGCTGCTTGAACGCCCCTGATCGAGCAAAAGTGGCCCTCCTGGCTTTATTTTTTTTTCAATTTCAAAGATGTTAATATCATTGGAAAGCTCTTTTTAGCAGCTTTTCAATGATATTCATATCTTAAATGTTCTGTATAAATAAAAAAGTTATCTTTTGTCGTGACCTTGTGACCTTGACCTCGCATAACCCCAAAACCTCCACTCTAGACAAAAAAATTTTTCAATATTTTTGTTCCTCATATAAAGAACTATCAGCATGCCAAAAATCAAAGTGGGATCTCTATAGGTTTTCAAGATATTTTTTAATTAGAAAAAAATTAACAAAAAATTTGCGAAAAATGATTTATTTAAAAATATCGACAAAGTTGCGAAAATATTTATTGCGTAAATATCAACAAATTTGCATCATTAGGCACACCTGTTCAATAAAATGCAAAAATCTTGAAAACCCATAAAGATCCCACTTTGATTTTTGGCATGCTGATAGTTCTTTATGTGAGGAACAAAAATATTGACAAATTTTTTTTGTCCAAACCTACAAACATGCCAAATTTTTACAAAATCGGAGATGGTCGGCAAAATAATGCCGAAAAGGGTGTGAGTTGACATGGAATGTCCCTATACATGGTATTGCATAAAACTTTTGAAGAGGTTTAAAATGTCATATTCAATTAGTCTTACCTCCCAGCGTTGAATCCGTAATAAAAACGTCATAGAGAAATCACACTCTGCACCAGGTCCTGTTTGGGGATTTCCCCTTTTCTAATCGTTATAAAGTTTTCACATCCAGCTGGGATTGAGACATGACGCAGACTAGCGATTGCGCGCCTCTGCAAAGGTTTACTTTGTGTTTGATTTATCGGATGTTGCAGGCACTCTCCCTGATTGATGATCTGATGCGGGAAATGAACCGGATGCGAGAGGAACAGGATCGAATGAGGAGTGAGATGAAACGGATGCTGGAGAAACTTGAACAGGTCAGAGTCGTAACGGGTTTCTCCGTTTTATATTTTTTATTTCGTTTGTATTTCTTGCATTCCGCTCATCTTCATCATGCCAAGAAGACACCTTGTCTATAACTTGTCTTCTTAGTGTTATTGATCGTTCATAATTGCCGTAGAAAAACATTTCCAATTAATAACTTGTCTCTGCTCAATTGCTGACTATTAAAGCTCGATGCTTAACGAGAAAATTATTTCTGAGCTAATTATGACAAGAAAAGAAAATGTCCTGATGTTTGGATATGTTAGTTTGATGAAACTCAATGTTTTGATGAAATGCATGTAAATGCAGTTGCTTAATCAACCTAGTTGTATTGCCTGCTGTTGCAGTTGTGGCCTGCTTTTAGTCGTAGTCGTTTAAGTCAGCGTGGTCCAACTACGGGCCCGCGGCCCGCGGAACAATTTTGCACAAGTCTTGTCGATCGCAAGCAGCGACAACCTTTTTTTTTTTTTTGGAGAACGCTATGACTTTTGAGACGAAAATAGGTGTTTTTAGCCGACTGAGGCCCGCAAACTCGAATAATTTTGAAAAGTGGCCCACAAGAGTGCAGAAGTTGGACCACCCTGATGTAAGTTATTCATTTAAATTGCACAGACATCCAACGATTGCCCAGGCCAGCCCTTTTTTGTTTGACTTGATTCACTGAGAAAACATCCAGTTTTTGTTAGTGTAAAATCTTTTTAAGGCAAAATAAGAGTTTATTCTTGTTTCGACACAACAATGGCGCTGGCTCAGCTTTGTTGGTCTAACACACAGTCGGTGGTCACCTCTTCGTTACTTTAATAAACCAAACCTTTTCTTTTTGTCGGCTACGTTTTTCAATGAATCAAGTTAGATTCTGTCTTTAACACAATGCCTGCGCTTGTTGTGACGTCATCATACGTGAGATGAAAGCCGAAACCAACCGGTTCAAGCTGTGAATGAATCTGCATTCCTTTGCTGATTGCTTAAGGTCACGCACACACATTACACAATTACAACCTTAAACTTTTTTACAAACTATCATGTTCTTCGTCGTATGAAACACGATCGCCTGTAATGCGCAGTAAGTCGGTGAAAAGGTTTATCTTGTTTGCTGCGAGGCTTCACTGTTCAGCTGTAGAATTGGCCTGCAAGACTTGTCGACGATTTTTTTATGCAAGAGCAGTTTTTTGGCTATCACGCATATGCCGGTCAACATACCCTAGCTGAAAAAATGGGTGAACGTCAGTGAAGAAAATCTTAAGAAAGATTATACTCCATTTTTTGTGGTAATTTACAGAATAGTACTAGCAATTAATTAAATAAAAAATTAAAATTTGCTACTGCTCCCAACTTTCTCCATAAATTTTTATTGTCGAACCGCTTCATATTTTCTATACGTGTACGTGTTGGAAATACGAGATCATTAAGAACTTGTAAAAACTAAGGACTGAAAAACAGCCTGAACACTTATGCTTGGAACCGTTTTCATCTACTACTTTTAGCTGTTTTCACGATAGAAGTTGATAGAAAAAAAAACATATATTTTTTTATAAGTTTACTACTAAATAAGGCGTTTTAATGTGGTCAGCATGGTCTAGTGGTTAAAGCGCCGGGATCGTGATCGATACGGTCTCGGTTCAAAACCTACTCGCGCCATTCTGGTGTGTCTTTGGGAAAGACACTTTACGGTACTTTGCCCTGCTTGGTGGTCTTGGCAGCAGTTCCAAATTAAAGTCATATTTCTATTAAAAGTTTTCAGCGGACAGCAATATCTTGGTATCTCTGGAAGCAGGTCGGGGTAATTGTTTGCCCTAAGTATAGCGCCCCCGGCGCTTTCCTGCGAGTCACGAGGATAAATACAGAGATAAAAATAAAAACAATTCTTTTCTCTGCTTTGCGATTTTAACAACCAATCAATATACCATGCATTTACTTGTATATTAAGTCTAAATAACCGAAATTATGTATTTCATCTACTGCAAAAATCTAGGAAATTACATGTTTCTGCATTGCTAAGCTTAGACAATTTTTTTTTAATTGGGAATCTTTTGTGATTAAACCGACTCTGTTATCACGCAACTTTCATCGGTAAACCCACCATGTGCTGGTTCACTATTGGCCGTCATCTCTTCATGTTCGTTGCAGATTTCCGACATGTCATCCATCTTGGATAGATTAGCCGCAGTCGAAGGCTATAAAGCCGACATCGAAAGCCTCGACTCTGCCGTGGTGAGATTATTTTGTAAACAATTTTAGCTACTCTCCCCCTATTAGTCGCCATGGTGCGATGAGCGCAATATCTTTTATTGAGTCTTCTTATCTTCACGGTTTTTTTGTTAACGAAGAAAATTGACACGTTTTAAACAACTAATCTCTTGGAGTCAACACAGCAATGCTGTCGTAGTGATTTCTCAATTTAAAAGAATATAGAAAAGTTTTGTACGAGTAAAATTAAAGTTACCTGTATATATTTTCTGAAAATTTGCTTCAATTTTTTTCGTTTTTTTCACGGCCTACTCAATATCTTTAGTAGGCCGTGGTTTTTTTAGTGATGATAGTTCATCTAACTATTGCATTTCTGTCAAATTTGAATGGTGGTGTTTTTTTTTAAAGTAATAATTTTAGGATGAATTAAAGTCAAAGTTAGCAAAGTACCCGGATGCTAGCGAGTTCGACACATACATCACGTGGCCGGTGCTTGAAGAGGCCCTCACCCAGCACATGGCGAAGATGGAGGAACTTCAGAGGAAGAAGGCAACTTTTCACATCGCTATGATAATTTATTTTTTGCTAAAACTCGAAAGTTTAGGAAGAAGAATTTGATGTGAAACCTGCCCCTGAACCCTCCCCCGTTCCGTCACGCCCCGCTAGCTCGCGATTAAGTTCAGCCAAAGAGCGATTCCCACAAGTATGCCGCCCTCAATTTATTGTTTTCCAATTTCTCATCTTTTCTTTACAGGCTACGGAGATGTTAGAAAGAATAGGAGCCCTAAATGATCTTCACCTTCAACTCGATGGTCGCGTGGTGGTGCTAGAGGTAGGAGCTTGCGTTTTCTAACGTCATCAACTCGATGTCAAGTTTAATGTTTGCAGGAGACGATGCCGACGAAACAAGACAAGCTAGATATGGACGAATTATTACGTAAGTCGGGTAGTTTGATTTCTGTTTGTGTTGTTACTTTCTGCTACTCCTCGTGAATCGCAAAGGAGTGCTTAACTATTGTGCAAGTTTTGCACAAGTAGTTTCTCTGCTAACGGTTTATGTGTTGTGTAGTTGCATGGAAGCACTTGCGTGTATCAGCTTCTTTTCAGGTAAAGATACTTCGGTTCCTGACGATTTGCTCGAACAATTGTCCAAGCTCCGGGAGGCTGTGGATGCTCTTCAACTTGATAAAGAAGAAGTTTGTGTTTGATTTATCTCTTAAATTAAGTTTTTTAAAAAATTTCTCACATAACTTGTTATGTTTTACGTCATTTATAAGTTCTAGATCAAAGTTTCAAAGCCGCTCTTGTATTGGAAGATAGAAACATAGAAAAATAATATGGAAATGAAATGGTGATAGGATTATAATTTAATAGTATTGTAAAAAGCAGTTGCATGTATGGTGCGAACTTAAGAATCGCGTGGTTTACAGACAGTAAAAATTGAAATTAGTTAAACTTATTGAAGTTGATGAGTGGAAAAACCTCAACCGGGTCAGTTGGAAGATGGTTTGAAACTAGCGTAGAAGAGTTTATTGTGTGGCGATAGGCTGGATTAATTTTTTTGTTATTTACACCATCAGTTGTGATGGATATTTAGTACTCTCGTAATCGTTTTTGTATTGTATTATTGTCCCGTGTCTAGGGTCCGGGTACAGTCTTCAGTACCGGCTTCCTTTTAATTCCATTCACAATAACACAAACACTAATTTAACCAAATATTATTTACAAACTTATTCACATAGAATTCATGACCTTTTTCAAATAGAATCAAATAATAGAAGTAAAAGAAATAATTAATAAAACATAACTGAACACAATTTCAGATTGTAACTTAATTACATAATGCAAATCTACAAAATATACCTAACCCTAATCTAACTAAATAAAACTAGCATAATTAAAACACTAACCTAACCCTAAACTAGCTAAACTAACTGACCACGTTTTTAAAACAAATAAATACTAGGGATGACGTAACTATATACACATCACATTATAATCAGAGATGGGCAAAGCGCAATTGCGCAACTTGCGCAAAGTTGCGCTGCGCTTTACACAATTTTCAAAACACTTTGCAGTTATTGCGCTTTGCTTTGTATGATCTGAAAAACCTATTGCGCAAATTGCGTTGCGCTTTTCTAGAAAAAGAAAAATTGGCAACCTCTGATTATAATTAGCATCGCATTTTATTCAAGAAAGTTATAATAAACTGCGCTTTAAATTTGAATTTTAAACAATCTTGGCTTTGCTGCTAAATTGTTCAAGAAAATTCTGGTTCCCTTCTATCTTTTATTTTAGTCTTATCCTTTCCAATTACCTTGGCTAGCATCCATGCCTGGTATATTGCGCTTCGTTGTACAGTGGAACGTATTCATCTTCCAGGTGGTAACTCTGTATGATAGTTTTTACGTTCAGTGACAGGTCGAGAGAGTTGAGAGAAATTGAGAGCTTGTATGAAGAGAGGTAAGGATTTGATAGAATACTGTGATCATGATTTTTGCTTATTACCTGCGGGCTGAGTAAGTTCTACTCAAGGATGTTGTTACAGGAAGACAAAATGATTGCTGGCCTTCAGCGGGCGGTACTTGATCTGCAAGCTGAGCTGGAGAAACTGCAAGGACTCGTCCAATCCGCCATCGATGAGCACGCCGTCAAACAGAAGCACATTGACGTAAGTCGTCTGTTTTGATCACGTGATTATGCTTACCGCGTGCTTCCAATGGTGACGTAGATATTTGTTGCAGTCCCTTTATGAGTTCGTGGAGAAGTTGGAGGATGTAAAAGCGGACAAAGAGATTGTTCGGATGGAGATTGACGTGGTAGGTCCGATTATCAGATGGATGTTGCAAAATTTGATTTCATTATATTTTATTGCAGAAAGCTGATAAAAGAGCTCTCACTAGCAAAGTTAATCGAACTGATTTTGATTCTGCCACAGGAGAGCTCAATAAAGGTTTGGATGAGCTCATAAAAAAAGTGATCACTCAGGCAAGTCACATTTAGAAAAGTTGCTTTTATCGAGATAATTAATTTTAAAAATACCCAGTATAAATTTTACATTTAGTTTTATAGCAATGTTAATTTTTTTCTAACTTAAATTTTCAAAAAATCAATCAAGAACTGCGTCTTTGAGTTTTAAAATTTACTTTAATTTGTTTAAACTTTTTGTTGCAAGAAAAAGATATCATTTATAGGGTTTTCGTAGTATCACATACTAATACCTTGCTTAACAAAGTTATCTTTTATGAAATATGTTACTCTTATTATGATTTTGCAAAATAAAATGGAACTTTTCTCCTTCTTTCGACGGTTCCGACAAAACTGTGACATGCAGCTGTACATTGCAGGATGAGGAGTGGCAGAAAACAGCGAAACAGCTTGCATCAGATGTGGATCTCAAACTGGACCGGAAGGAATTGGAGGCTCTTAAACAAAGTCTAGAGAACAGGTGACCGGCTTTTATAGCGCCCACATGCGGTGGGTGGTTAGTTATGGATTGTTCAGATTGAGGGCGATGAAGAAATTGTTGGACGAGTTGCGGCCGGGAAGAGAGGGGCGCGCTGAGGATGACGCCGCGGGATTCCGGAAGCAGCTGATCCACAACTACCACTGCATATCATGTGACCGAGCCGTCGAGCTCACTCCGGCATTGTGAGTTCACTTCCGGTCGAATTGAGTTCGATCGATTTTCACGAGCAACCGCCCGGTTTCTTTTATTTCATGTTCTGATGCAGACCTGTCCCCTCGATTCCGGCCAACTCCGCCCTCCCCGCTGGGCGCCCGGTGCGCCCCTACACCACGTACGAACTCGAGCAACTGAGGCAGCAGACGCGTGGGTAAGTGATGAAGATGACCTGCTCAATGTTTTTGTTTGTTTCGACCTAGAAGTCACTGATCTCGGTAACTCTTTCAAAGAAACTGTAGTTAACCAGGAGATGGCGCCACCGCGCACATTGACAGACAAGCTTTAAATTTGTCAAATTCAAACAGAAAGAACATAAATAACCAGGAAAAAAAACAAAAAAACATACATTAAAATAATGTTGTTTGAAAATGACAGGGAGATCGCGAAGCGACTGCTAAGTCTTCGAGTCAAGTAGCCTCCCTTTGTATAGCATAGGTACTCTAAAGTTTGGAAACCAAACTAAAACTTGTCGGGGTCAGAGTACTAGTGGATGACTTTTACCCCATACAAATTGACTCATTTCTGCCTCCTGTCTGATTTTTCCGGGTAAAACTCCAGCTCATCTGGAGAAAAAAGATTAATATGTGGCTTTTCAAAACAGTCGATTTTGCATATCTTGTATATAATTTCTTTATTCTAGGTTTGAAATAGGAAAAGAAAAAAAAATGATTTTACGTATTTAAAAAATGATTTACATCATAAGATACAGTTTAGGGAGAGAGTATACTTTTTTTAACCATATCACAATTATACGTATGTGTATTGCTGTATGTAATTGTAATATGGTTACATCATAAGCAATTTGAACTGGCCATTCGCTTCTTTGTTTTCTAGAATTTGCTGGTTTTGCAAATTGGCGACTTTTCAAAATCAAAGTGGATTATCGAGTCTAATCGGGAAATAATTGACTTTGTTGTTTCAGGGACGGCCCGGACGTAGATGGAGTACTTCCTTCAGGCCGGCCTTGTGGGGGGAGCTACACTCTCACCTTCCCCCACCGCAGATACACCCGGTTGAATAATCTCGGGTAAAGGCTGGTGACGTCATCGTCCGACAGCATAATGGCGTTTGTTTTTTCAGCGAGTTGTGGCCGCAGGAGGAGGAAGAGATCCAGGAGATGGGGAAAGAGGAGGTTGAGTTGCAAGGACACAATGGACAGATCTACCGCGGTCGACTCCCCACGATCTCCCCTCCTCCGGTAATTGAACCCCCACCGCTTACTCGCGTTTCTGTTGTTGTTCATTCGAAGAAAGTTTTTTACCCTGTGAAGCAACAAAAATGCTCGGTTCAAAAGTTTGCGAGGCAACCACAGCGACAGTACTCCCCCCCCCGCATCAGGCGACTTTATTGTTTGAGTTGAACTGATATCGCCTCATTCTCCCACCTTGCGTTAATCTCATCATGATCTATATTGGTCTGTCTTCCCATGGACCAACTTTAAACTGAGGGTGAACTCGAGTTTATGTGATCATCACCCAGCATGACCCAGTTACTCACCACTTGGGCCTTGCCTGTCACACCCATATCCCAAATTTTTTCCGGTATTGTTTTTCGGATTTATTGATAGCGTCAATTTGTTTTAAAAAGTAAATAAGTTTTGTCAAGTGTTGATTTCTGAATCGTAGCTATCAATCATTTTGTTTCAGGAAAGAAAACGACTCCATCTTGTTGGTGGGCTTCAGTCAGGCTCTTCGCCAAGACCCAGTTCTGCTCGTTTTGGAGGACGGTCTAAACCCGTTCCAAGACGCCCCTTATCTTCCACTGGAGTCCGGCGATCTCACGACCTCCTGCAACACGATCGTACGTCTCTGTTTATATTATTCACTCAGCATCTCTCACGCTTCTGTTTTCGTTTCAGAAGTTTCATTGCAACTTCCCACCGCGACAGAGCAGAGCAACGTCATCACTGGCTGATGACGTCAATCAGCGCCCTCGCCTTCTGTACGATATTGTGATAGATTGTTCTAGTCGACACGAGAAACTCTTATTTTATGAGTGTCTCGTGATTTAGCTTTCCATCGAGTAGTTCAAAGAACAATCGATCTATGTATCATGTCATAATTCGTTTCAATTAACTAATTTTATTGCAATTTTCAAAACATTTTTAATCTAGGATTCTCTAATTAGTGTCATTATTATTTCTCATTAACAAGTAATTGTAGATGCGGCTTGTATTCCGTACAACTTGCAAGTGTTTCATGATAGAAGCCATTATTTCTCCGTCCACTGTATATTCCCTGTCTTCACTGTGCCGCACCTGTCATAAAGTGATGATGTCACTCCCTTTGCAGGTCTTCAACACGTGATTACCACGTGCATCAATTAACGTAATATTGCGATCAAATTAACTTCACTGCGAGGCCTAATAACTGCTTCATTAAAGTTGTCGACTGATTCGATAATCCTCCCCCACTGCCGGCCCGGCTCCCCGGTCGGTTTTAGCCAATCAGAATTTATTGTAACAAGTGATTTTTTGCTTCGAAACGATGTTCTCCTTAGCAACCGTCCTCGTTGTGTAATTCTATATCACTGTCATATTGTGACGTAATAATGCAGATCGATCAAGAATAAACTTGTTTTACTCTCAACCTTTAAATACTGATGAAAACTCGTTGAGTCGCCGAGTGGGCACGTTCGCTTTGTTCACGGTTTAGTTAAAAGAGGCTGAAGATTCGTTATCAACCTCAAGTACAGATTGTGACATCACAGTTCTCGTGCTCGTGACTGTTATGAACCTTTTATAAACAAACAGAGAATTATGGAAGTTTATTTTAAAAACTCATTACCATGCAAGTCGATTGTGCGGCAGCAACAGCCAACGATTTTACGTCATGACCATATTTTAGTCTTCAATATTACGTTTCAGGGTCACCACAACCTAAAAAATGTCACGACAGTTGTTGGTTGTTACAATCAAATAATAAATTTTCAATGGTAAATTTGTTTTGTCAAAGTACCCTTTTTATCATACCATAATTCCTGCCAAACAAATTGAGCTTCCTTGGTGTGAACAAATAACAGTTTATATCGAATGAAGTTTAGCGGCAACGCTGCAATTATTCCCAAGTAATTAAACTACTTAGGACGACACGGAAAACTTAAAGTGACTTCAAAACTACCCGCTGTACACATGATATGTGCAAAGCTGTGAAGTGCATGTCTATATGCCCAGTAGCGTATAAAGAAAGTAACATGCTTGCTGTTAAAAAGTTTAGTATGATCGCACGCATTGTTATAAAAGCTTTGAGTTCAACTTAAGTTTTAATGTTGCGGAAAGTTCTTTAGAATTACTGCTCGTAAAAACAGAACATAGTTTCACTGTTACGCTTCCATTAAAAAATTTTTACAGACTTTGCTCGTTCCATCAAATTTGATTCAATTTACATTTACCTGCAAGTTTTTCAACACAAAGTTAAAATAATTATAGCAAATGGAAACACTAGTCACGCGTAAAAACGACAAAATCGCTATGGCATCAAAACTTGGTGTTTATTTTGCTTCTTAAAGTTTTTTTCTTTATTCATTTTTTTTTTTTTAATCTCTATATTTATTTTCCGGACTCGGAGAAAAGCGACGAAGGCGCTATACATAGGGCAAACAATTACCCCAATCTGCTTTCGGAGATGCCAGGATGTTGCAGTCCGGTTAAAATTTCTTATTTTGTTTATTAGTTTTACTGAGATATGACTGAAATTTAGAACTGCTTGATAAGAAAGCCAAACCGTAAAGTGTCTTTCCCAAGGATGCAAATAATGGCTCGAATAGGTTTTGAATCAAGACCATGTCGATCACAATCGCGACGCTCTAACCACACAACCACGCTACCGAAACGCGCTGGCTAAAATATTAGGCAGCTAATAATAACATTATTTGAAGTTGCAAAAAAGGCGCTGACTTTTCACAATCTCCATTACATTTCAAATGGTCTTTTCCTTTCGTGGTCGTGGTCGAGTGGTTAAAGCACCGGACTGATGATCAACATGGTCTCCGTTCAAAACCCACTTGCGCCATTCTGTTGTGTTCTTGGGAAAGACACTTTACGGCACTTTCCCCTGCTTGGTGGTCTTGGCAAGCAGTTCTAAATTACAGTAATATCTCTACTAAATTACTAACGGACAGCAATATCTTGGCATCTCCGGAAGCAGGTCGGGGTAATTTCTTACCCTATGTATAGCGCCTCTGTCGCTTTCCTGCGAGTCAGGAGGATAAATATAGAGATAAAAATAAAAAAAAATAAAAAAAAAACCTTGTACGGGATTGAGCTGATATTTTGCCGAGAATTTGTGAAGATGTTGATGAGATGATAGGTTTCAATTATTAATTGATAAAACTTAAAGACGGAGTAAAATCCTTAACAAAACACTTGATTAATAAGTATACGAGTGAGTGAGTGTGGAAGCACCCACGCCCTATTGCTAACTTCACACAAAACGAGTTTAATTGCTTGCCATATGAACGCTTTCCTGTAAGTCCGAAGAATAAGTATAAAGATTAAATAAAAAAATAAAATAAAATGGATTTTGGAGCATAAATTTTGGAACGCTTAACAAATTTCAAAATAAAAAGTAAAGCCAATATAATTTGAAATATTGTTGTATTCAGGACGTTTCTGAATTATAACTCATTCCATCATCAACTGCTTTAAATTTTTTTTATTGCAAATAATGTGAGATCTATTTAATAAGGCTTTGATTAAGTTTTGCTTAAACTGAATTGGCACATAACTATTCCATTGTCCGGTGTGAGTTGGTTTTCTATATACAGAAATATTACTGTTCTTGTCGGTCCGATGAATTAAAGTGTCAAGAAACGGTAAAGTATTATTTTCTTCCAATTCTTTGGTGAAAGCAATATTGTTATGAGTGGAGTTGAAAATTTTAAATATCTCATCTATATCTTTGTAATGATCAAACGAAAAAAATAAATCATCAACGCAATGGAGAACACTAAAAGAACATTTCGATTGTGACTGAGCTTTATCTATAAACCAATTCATAAAAATATCTGCCATGGCAGGTGCCAAAGGAGATCCCATTGCCATACCATCGAGTTGTTCGTAAAATTTTCTTTTAAATTGAAAAGTAGTATGGTTGCAAGTCTATTTAAGAAGTTTACGAGATGATGATGGAATGAGTTATAATTCCGAAACATCCTGAATAAAACAATGTTTCAAAATATAATGGCTTTACTTTTTATTTTTAAAAATGGATTTTAATCTGTTAGTAGGCGCTGTTATTCGCTTTTCAGCACATTATGCAATCATTTCTTCCAAATATTGCCTTAATTTTGTTGTTTTACAATGCCATCCGAAGTTGAACAATTTCTTATTTATATTTAAAGAATTATGAGGAATTTAGAATTAATTTTAAACAAGCTGCTTAAAGATGAGAAACACCAGACTCGAGTTTCGATCTTATTAAAGCTCGTCAGTGATGCTTATCTCATCAGTGGTTCGATTCGCGGTGAGATAAGCATCACTGACGAGCTCTAATAAGAGCGAAACTCGAGTCTGGTGTTTCTTATCTTTAAGCAGCTTGTTTAAAATTAATTTCTTATTTGTTTTCTTCCTTGTTATGAAAATCCAATAGAGTCTGAATATAACCAGCTTTAAATTGCAGAAACACATCCTTTGTAATAATTAAAAAATCTATGAAAAATTTTAACCGTTTGTGATCAAGTCAGAACAATCACTCGACGGTTGCCCAAAGTTGACAATATAAAGTTGTTCTTAAGTCAGGGAAGATAAGTAATTGATCTGATGATAATAATTTTTGTTCAATGTTTCTTGGTCATTTTATGTTGATAATCATGGTTCTTTTACCAACTGGTTAGATTATGAAATAACTTGTTTTCTGAAATTTCATTAAATTTTTGGCAAAAAAGGAGGGTGCAGAACCACACAAAAATTTAGTTTGGTTGGGTAGAAAAAATTTTATAAAAAGGACATTTTTTAAAGAAAAACCATTCTTAATAAAAGCCTTAAACTTAAAAAAACTTTACTGCAATCTGTATTTATGATAAACTTGTTACATTTTAGTTTGCCTAAGTCATTCAGGTTTCTCAAGAAGGTAGCCTGTTATGTTGCAAAACTATTATTCTGGAATGAGAAGAACTTTTAAACATTTAGATTTTTTCCTGGAAAACCGCAAACCCAAAACCCGAATTTTGAACTATGTATAAGCTGCTTTTTGTAAAAGCGCTTAAGTCAAGTATGCAATTACCGCTCACCACGACAGCGACAATCGCCCACTTGGCACAGGTTCTCCAACTAACTTGTTCTGACTCCTTCTTAAACATTGCTGTTTTGTATTGATTATGGCTGTGTTAGACCTGCATTGATTATAAATCACGGTTGCTTTGTAATTTCACAAGCATTCTTGGATGTAATTGCGGTCGAGATTGTAATGGTACATACAGATCTAACAAAATATTCTGTCGTAAAAATTTTAAGGAGCGCTAGCTGTCTCCCGATGCTCCCGCTTTTTAAGAATGTTAAAATCCCGAAACAATTTCTTCTGTTGCCCTCCCGCTCCCGGCTCACTTGTGAATAGCATAAAAAACTTTGTGAGGACGGACATAGTATCCTCAAAAGGCATGGTTTGGTGAGTCCTGTTATAAGTGTCACATATCAGACATTGTTTTCAGAGAAAAGAGGATAAAAAGTGATTTGATAATGATAAATGATGATGATGATGATGACAATTACATGAAAGACGAACCAAATTAAAAAGAAAAAGTCAGCAAAAGCACGAGCGATTCCGGAAACCAAGGTCATTTTTTAAGTATTTTCTAACTGACTGAGCAGTGAAAGAACATTTCCGGGACAAATTAAAAAATGTTTATTATGACGAGATATAATAAAAATGGTCGGACGAATTCTCTATGTGGCAACAAAAGATGACTTTTAACAAAGCAACACGAAAGAAGAAAAACATCCACACGTGTGCAATTTTTTTTATAATTATTAATTTTCGCCAAACTATGGCATGCTTTGAAGGTTTTTTTTTATCTCTATATTTATCCTATTGACTCGGAGAAAAGCGTCGGAGGCGCTATATATATAGGGCAAGCAATTACCCCGACCTGCTTCCGGAGATGCCAAGATATTGCTGTCCGCTTGAGATTTAAAAGAGATATGACTTTAACTTGGATCTGCTTTCCAAGACCACCAAGCAGAGGAAAGTGCCGTAAAGTGTCTTTCCCAAGGACACAACAGAATTGCGCGAGTAGGTTTTGAACCCAGACCGTGTCGATCACGATCCCCTGCACTTTAACCACTCGACCATGCTGCCGACAGTAAAAGCTCCAAAAAGTCTCTACAGTACCCATGCGCCTTTCTCCCTTAAAAAAGTCGCGTTGCCGTTCATGATGTCGATAAAATCGAAAGATGTCGACAGCAGTTGTCTGAGCGAGTCGATTCATGACAGCTTTCTACGTCATAAACAACCGGAATGTTACTACACGAGATGACGAAATGACGTAATTGTATCGTGCGATGGTGGCGCGACGAATAAAATGTCGCTGCCACGCAACAACGCTCAATGTTGCGCGTGTGATAGATGGTCAACTCACAACTTACTCTTGGTCAGTGTAGTGTTACAGCAATCAATGACCAAATCGACGTTGCTAATTAAACCAGGTTAAACAAGAATCGATAAGATTAACCGCGACCCCACTCCTCTTTTTTGATTTGACCGGCAAAGATCACATCGGTTTCGAGACTACGCTTGACCGCGCGAATATCAATGAAATCAAAACCGCCTTTGCTCAAGCGCAGTCTATGTAGCGGTTGTTTGTCTTGCTGAAGCTACTCTGCTATAACGCTCTGCTCAGCTTTGAAATCGAAACAATCAGTAAAGTTCCAACTGGATAGTCAAATGAGGTCTGTGTGTGGAGAGCGGATGAAAGGATTTAAAACGCTAATAGAAATTGTAGGTAGCTTCAATGAGCGATGAATTGTGAGGGAGGACAGCTGGGCGCGTAGATAATGACCGATCGCACGATTTTTAATCAGATGCAATCTTGCACTTTTAATGGTGAGAACAGTTTGCATCGTAAATGATCAGCAAAGCTGTTCATTTTTAAATGTAGTGATGAAAGTTTTATTGAGATTCTATAAGTAAATTTACGCTGTATTTGAAAAATTATAAACAGTTTATTTTACTGTAAATTGCCTTAAAATATCTGTTTAGAAAGTTTACAATATTTTTATAAAAATTCAGGTAGGACCTTAGTGGGTTCTTCATATGTAAAATTTATATCATTGTAAGGCAAAGTAGCAAGCTCTAGTGTACAATATTATTATTTAAATCAACTTACAATCACGTCATTATTAGGGTTTGTAACTTTTTTTTTATACTGGTTTTCAGCAGACTGTAGCTAACAATCTCTTGTAAAGTTCTACAGTAATTAAACCCACAGTCTATAAAAAAATTATATTCAAACGCCATAAATCGCTTCCCGAAGAAGCAGTCCCACCAGGGACTCGAAAAAAACGTTTCAAGATCAATACAACAAACCATTGGGAAAAAATAGTTAAATTGACGAGTCGGCGATAGTTATGAGAATAAACATATTACGATTGCAGAAAACGTGAACACGGTTAAGACAATAAAAAATTGTTTAAATGTTTTGTCGTTAACTGAGCATTCCTTTCGGTGAACAGAGACCAGAAAAAAGTTATACATTTTAGCTATTAACACTTTTTTCTGTAAATCTCACTTTTAAAAACCACGACAGTCTATTTTATTCGATAAGGTTGTTACTTGTTCAAATAAAACTATCTGTATTGCAGCCTATACAGCCTGGTCGCGGCAATAGGAAGTCAAAAAATGCGATCAATCAATGATGCTCGCCATGTTAATAGGAAGCGATAAATGCCTCGTCATCGTAACGCCGCAAGCTTCTTACAATAGTTGTTGAAACAATCGGACGAATATAAATGCTCCCGAAAACTTAATCAGAAACTTACAGCAAATTTTTCCGACTTGAATTTCGTCTTATTTTACTTTTTTTCAGCGAGATTAGTCTCACATACCAGGGATGGCAACACGTCAATCGCGATCTACCGGTCGATCGTGTCTGATTTTGAGCGAACTAAAATGTTTTACTTTAGAACTTGAAGTAAGATCATTACTTCTTAGAGAGTTTTTTTAGAAATCACACTTTTATAGGATCGCATTTCGCAGTGGTCGATCGTAAGTTTCTGAACGAATGTAAAGTCGATCTAACAGTCAGACAAGTTTTTCAACCCTGTTACATACAAGCTGTTAACAGCTTTTTTTCAATTCTAATCTGCAAACAATCCAATTAAGTACCAGTGTCTATACATTCCGAGAAACCATTGAAAAAAATAGCATACAGCGTCAAAGCAGAGTGTTTTCGAAGTTTTTATAAACACACAAGTAAAGTTAGCTTTGTCCCGCTCGCGGTTGAGACACGAGCACTCAAAGTCAGCCACGGGTGATGACGTCAGCAGATTGGATTTGATGTGCTGGTCGTTGACAGCGACTATCGCGGATTGGCTGTTGCACAAGAGATTGAGAGACGACGGTGCTTATTTTGTAGTTTTCATAGCCAATTGAATGAAACATTCGATATGAAAAAATAAATTTACATCATTTTCTGAAAACTTGAAAATGAAGCAGACCAGTCAAGATATCATTGCTCTTTATTCATGAATAACCAACTATTGAATTTATTCAGTTTTAGTCCCAGAACCTGCGCAGCAGATTTCGGTGTAGTCAGGTTGCGAATCAAATTCCATACCGATTGTTCCGAAACCGATAAGTGACTCCTGAAGAACTTTATAAAAAAAAATATTTGAAATCCGAACATCCTGGGTTAAGCTCAATTACCTGCAGACTGAGGTTAAGCGGTTCAATTTGTCCATAAACAAATGGTGTATCGGACAAATTGAACCGCTTCTTTACCAAATTGCGAGTCTAGGGCCATTGCACAACCTACGGACCACGTCCTTAGCAGCGTGCCCCATATATCGAGGGCCAAATGACCATGAGCATAGCCGTATGACAAAGAGGCTAAGGGAAACTGTCTCGCCTCAAGACGCCAAAAATCAAAATTTGGACAAAATCAGAATTTCTCAAACACCCAAAATGAATTATTTGAGAAGACGAAGGTAACTTAATCTAGAACGATCCAGGTCAGTGGGCTTTTATGTAAACTAAGATTTGATTAAGATTTAATGTGACGAACTTTTTTTTGATTTTCAAACGTTTATCTGTGCAAAACTAACCATTTCTGCTCGATTTACAACTAAAAAAGCACCCGAAGACAAAAAAGGTCTCCACTGCAGATCCGGGTGACGTTTGAGTATCCCAGAGAAATGATGCAAAATCATGATTTGGACAATCGTCGAAAAAATTTGGGCAAAAATATATTCCTCCTTAAATTTTTTGGTTGGGTGCGACTATGAATAGAGGTCTGACGGTTTTGGATGACAAAACTTGATACCGACTCAGCATCATCGCTGCCTGCATCTGATCCGGGCAGTACAGCAGCCAGGCCTGAGACAGTAAAAGAACAAATCCTTAGCCCCAGTTCTATTTGTGTCTTTTCCGGAGTGGATGTCCTTCCAAATGACGACGACGACGACGTCGATGAATAGAAGGAATTGTTAAATGGAATTTAAAACGGAGATCAAAAAAACAAATAAGGCCGTAAATTTACAAGAAAAAAACAGAGAGAACTGGCAGAATGAATTAACTTTTAGTATTTGGCTTTTAAATTTCAAAAATATTTTTTCGTACTTGCTAGAAAGATTTCTTGTTTCGCAGTTCAAAGGTGCCCATCTATCAATTAACTCTCTTCAACATAGTCTGACGTAATAAAGAAGTATTTGAACAGCAGCTACAAAAAACTGATATTATTTTAAAGTAAGTTTCCAAGCGTACGATCTACATTCTTATTTGTATTATTTTGTTAAAGGGAGCAGGTAGACAAGTAGCTTTTCTTTACTTTGATTACTTTCTTCGAACCAATATTTATTTATTTAATTTGTAATTCGACTTTAATTATGATTATTATTTTATTGCAATAACATTTTACGCCAATGAGGAATTGCTTGATCTGGTGGGTGCAGCTTATTTCCAAAAGTTTTGTTGAGAAAGCAAACAGTTGCTATTTTGGTTTGCGGTTTTTTTAGGTATGTCGTATAATTTATATGGGCGCACAGCAACATTCTATTTAACCTTGCAGCGACTATTTAACCTACTGGTTTCAAAGTGAGGCGAACTTTACTTCATCATTGTTTGCCCTACTGATCTTCAACAGCCAATTTTTCAAAAAGATTGGAAGAACTTATTTTAAGAAACATATACAAAAATGTTGGTTCTTGTTCACTATTCGCCGAGTTTATTTAATAAACTTTTAAATTTGGGGAATCCTCAAGGCCTACGAGGTTAGTAACGGTGAATAGTAAACGAGACTCAGAATGTTGCCAGTCGGTTAAACAAACTAAAAAACAAGACTAATGCAGTACTTCAAACAACGCTCTATTTTAGTCACTTGAAACGAAATCATCATTTTTATAACTTTTTTGTGCTACCGACAAGTCCACACGCTACCTCAGGCCCCACGAAAGAGGGGTGCTGCCGGTGCACCACACCAGGGCGCGTAAGAGTCTAGGGGGCCCGTAAATATCAAAGTTGAAAATTGAAATGGGAAATAATGTATTAATTTTTTATTGTTGCTTTGAAGCTGAAAGGAATTTCCATGTGCGCTGCCACGAATAAATTTCGCAGAAATGTTTTGAAGAAGGCATTTATGCAGGGAATTTAAGCTCTAATGTCTAACCCAGTGGCTCAACCAGGGTGCCATTTTCATTTTGCTAGGCTGCCGCAAGCTACTGCACATTATTCCAATGTTTCTCAACCTGTGTGCTGTGAGAGGTTTCCAGGTGTGCAGCGAAAGATTTCGGAAAAAAATTATTAAGGGACGACGAATTTTGCTGTTTTTGCACGTGAATTAATTGAGATTGAGAGCGAAGACTGTTTTTATTTAGAAAGAACTGATTTTGGCAAGGAAATTAACAAGAAAGAGCGTGAATTCAGGTGAAGACTTTTTTTTAACCGTTTGGCTCGGTAGCAGTAGCGTAGAATAAACAAAGAAATAAGATCAAGGAATTACAGGAGCGTATCGAAACTTGGTATATTGAAATAGGATAATGGCTGACGCAACAAGACAAGCAACAACGCCATTGATACAGTTGGAACTCGATATGCATGGTCAGCGTTAGAGACATCAGTTTGCTGGTTGAAATGGAAAACGACCGATAGTGTGGTTTTCGGCTTCCGTCGCGCGCATTTCATTGCATATTTCCTAAACGTGCCGCGATAAGCGCATGAAACTTAGCAAGCGCATAGACACTAAGTAGGGATGTACCTTGATACCAATGTTGAAAGTTTGGCAAACTGATCGTTGCTTTTTGTCCAAGACGCCAACAACGACGATGTGCCGCCATCACTGCAAATGTCAGTGGAATGGTTCAAGAACATACACATTATTAGATTCTAGGTACTGTAGTTAAATTTATTACGTAAATATGGAAGTTGCAAAAATAAAAAGCTTCCTCGCCCAATTAGTGGCTCTTCGAGACGGTTGCAAAGCAATATGGAATGAAGCTAAGCTTGTTGCATCCAGCCTGCAGATAAAAGTAAAATTGTTCAGAGACAGAGACCGTAATTGCATTTTCAGGAAAAGAAGAAGAAGCAGCCAATATGAGAATGCACTTCATAAAAATGTGAATAAAATGAACAGAGATTACTCCACTTCCGAAAGCGCATATTTCATGTGTAGTATTGGATATTGTTATGGAAGAGCTTACAGTTCGTTTCAGTACAGCAAAACAGATTTCTAATACCTTCCGCTTTCTGTGGAACCACCAAAGATGCCAAAAAAAGAATTGAAGCGCAAAGCAGCTAAATTAGCAGGGGAATATTTTAAAAACATCAGTAGTAAAGAAGACTTTGTGCAGGAAATAGATCACATAACAATGGTTTACAATGCCAATTTTCGTAGAAAACAGTTGGGTGCATTGGAACTGTTAAATACTTTGGCAGAGTACAGATTAAAAAATATATTTCACAACCACAGTTTCAGTTTGAGAATGTTCCTTAAAGCACCAGTCACAGTAGCATTAGCAGAAGGAAGCTTCAGCGAGCTTAAGCTCATCAAAAATTATCTCAAGTCCACCATGAATCAGGATCGCCTGACAAATCTGTCTAGGCTCTGTATTGAGTCAGACATTGCAAAACAAATAGACTTTGACAGTGTAATTTGTGGTTTTGCCAAGAAAAAGGCACGCAAGGCAACGCTGTTTTAATAAATTAAGTCAATTTATCTAGTGTTTTATCATTTATATATTTTCTGCAGGCTGTAACCTTCATGAAATAACGAGCATTCAGATAATGAATGATTTAGGTGTATTTTTAAATAGCGTATGAAAAGGACATGCATTAAGTTTGATTAAGATAAAGCAATTATGAGTTTGATAAAATGGTCCACAAACCCTTTAAAAGATTTCCGATTTCTAAAAACATATAACATAGTGCAACTGAATCATCTCGATAAGACTAGTGTTGGAAAGGGGGGCCAGAAAACGTCTCGCACCGGCACATTGTTTTCCTTTCAACGGCCCTACGCTACCTCAATCGCAATATGTAAACAAGAATAGAATTAACGACTTCCATATCGATCAATCATTCTTGATCAGTCGCTAGAATAGTCAGAGTATGTGAATCCCTGATTCTTCGCGTCCACCGAACAAGAAAGTCACCATATTCAACACAGCAACAACGACCAGTTTAGATGCAAGTGCTTTGCGTGTTTGGAAACTTTTTGATTAGTTGAACTCAAACTTTTGATGCTAATTGACCAGTAAAATAAATTTCAACTTAGACAGAACGAGTGAGAACAAATTTTACCCCAACCCGTCATTCGATAACATGTAACTAAACTAATAAAAATTATATTTTTAAAACAAATATCTTAATCGAAAGTTAAAAGGCTACTACAGCTAGAGAGAATATTGGTTTTTACGTTTACATTTTTAAATCAATTAGCCTGAACTAAAATTTTGTAGACAGGCAAAATACTACAAAAGAAAAGACACGTTTACCCAAACCACCGGTTTATTAAATCTTGTATTTCATTTATTGCGCTCATTTATTTCTGTTTACTGTAAATCAAAACAAGTTTTTAGCCAAAGGCGTTAGATGTCAATGTATCTCTTTAAAAAAGAACTAGATTTGTTAATGTACTTCAAAATTGTTCTCTATTACAAATTAAGTCAGGGTTGAATTGAGGATTTGTTTTTAATTGTTTAAACTTTTATTGAATAGAATTACATCTTGTCCAAGCAGTAAATTTTATCTTTCGTAAAGTGCAGTCTAAAAATGCTTAAAAATTTTTTGTTGGTCAACTAAAGTGTTAATGGTATGGTAGTGATTAACCAAAATTTAGATGAGTGCTTCCAATAATTTTGTAAAAAAATTCTTTAAGAGAATTTTAAAAAGATTACTCGAGAAGAAAGATATTGTTTAAAAATAAAATGACTTTTATTTTTTCTTATCACGACAGCAATTTCTAATATTTTTTTTAATAAAATGTTTCAAAGAGCAGCGGTTTTTATTTTTTCTTTTTATACTAGCATTATTGCTTTTTTTGCTTGAATATCATCATATTCAACCACTTTCAAGTTTTATTCATAGTGATATTTTTTGTATAGTTGCTGTAGAAGAGGCAGGGCTAACAACAGGTTACAAAGTATCACATATCAATGTTTATCGGTAAAGAGTCTACAATTATCATTTTTTCTTCGAAAAATTAAGTGAAGTCTAAAAAAGTATACACTGTGAATGGAACAAACAAAAAATTTTTTTGTCCTAAAAACAATTATTATTTTTGACTTTGATGAAATTTATTAATTTCGCGGTTCAGTTGTTGAGCAACTCTTAGTGCCGAGTATAAGAGAAAATGTAAAACGGTTTAGCATAGAATTGTAACAGTTCACTTTTTTTCTTCTATCTTATTAAACTTTACTTACGGCCCATAATCAACTCGACCGGAAAGTAGGGGCAACGGTTGATAGTATCAGCATTCGACGTGGTTTCGTTTCAACCCTACACCGGTAATTCTTGTGAAAGAAACTTGGGGGATTTTCTTAGTGGAATAGTGGAACAGTGGTCTTATTACTAATTAAAAACTTTCAAACAGACAGCAATATCTTGTGATCTCCTAAACAAGCTCGACACAATTACTTCGCCGTTGATTGACACGGTCCCGGTTTAAAACCCACTCGCGTCATTCTGTTGTGTTCTTTAGAAAGACACTTTGCGGCACTTTTCCTTGCTTGGTGGTCTTGGCAAGCAATTCTAAATTACGGTCATATTTCTATTAAATTACAAGCGGACAGCAATACCTTGGCATCTTCGGAAGCAGGTCGAGGTAATTGCCTACCTTACGTATTAGCGCCTCCGTCGTTTTCCTGCGAGTCAGGAGGATAAATATAGAGATAAAAAGAATATATTCAGCTTTAAATTAAACACCTTCAACATTATCCTGCAAGTCAAGAGGGTTACTGAGGCCAGGTTATTTGCCATTATGTCTGTTGTACTTGTTGCTTTTGTACGAACAGCAATCCTGGTTGTTTTATTTTTGTAACAACTTATTCGGGTTTATACCAAACCTTGTATTAACCTTTGTTTTTTCCTTTCTGTTTAATTATGCGCAGGAAAAGTCTTGAAAATAATTTACCAAGTTTGTTGTCTTTCCAGGGGGAGCGTTTCAGTATTGTCAGTATTTTTATCATGTCCCATCATCAAGATTTTTATGAACAAACCTATTCGCTGCCTTCGTACCAAAATTTGCTCGTCGATGGCCCTGCTGCGCTTTACGAAGCGTGGCAAATGGTCACGTGGCGTGAAGTTTCCCCCAGCGGATGGTATGCGACCCTTTTTCAAGCAAATTACTCGATTTTTGATGTCTTGCTCGTGTGTCTCGGATCAGTGTTCTGGACAGTGCTCCGAATTCTCTGCACCCATACTTTGTTCCGGGTAGGATTGCTTAAATTATTTTCCTTATCCTATTCCTCAATTGCTCCATCTTATAGAAAATTGTTCAAAAAAGTGGGTTGAAAGGCAAGGCGGCCAGCTCGGTACCGGAGTCTTTGTGGAAGTTAATCTTCTATCTGATCGCGTGGAGTGTCTCTGCGTACTTAGTCTTGGTCAGATACGATCTTTTTTTTAATCCCATCAACACCATTAAAGGTCAGTGTTACAAAACTAGGCTCAGTTACAAAATGCATTCAACAAATATTCAGGTCCACAAAATTATGCACTGTATATTATTAGGCTACTAAATTAATGGTTTTTTGAGCATAAACTATAAAATTGATGAAGAAAAATATATCTCAAGTTTGATCTGCTCTCGAATGTAACTGTTTGCTTCAATCGGTAGCTAAGTGTTGCCATCAACTCTTTAGCGCTTCGACCCCGTGCCCTCATATCCAGTGTTTCAAATGAGCACCGTGGCCATGTTTACACGCTTCTGCGTTTGAGACTTATCAATAAAAGAGTTTATTAAATTAAATTTTATCAAGCATTGTTATAGTCGCCTTGTTTTTAGGCCAGATATAAACGTTTGAAGAGCCTGGCTGCTAGGCACAAAATTCATGGCCGCTAGATTGTTTATCATAATTATCTGGCTGCTAGATCACGAGCATCAAGTGCGACGTACGTATGAAAAATTTAAACAAATAAAGACCAAAAATTATGTCAAATTTTTACGCCGCGTAAGTGTTCTCCACAGCATGATGAATGGTACATACTTCAGCTTATATTTCGTTGATCTTTTTTCTCAATTCTTTGGGCTTCACTTGTATGAATTTGTCTTATTCGTAAAGCGTGAAGTTACAGTAAAGTTTTAGCGAAAGCACGGGACCTTTTCAGTAAGTCGCCGTAAACATCCTGGTTTATTTGTGTTTTGACATTTCCCAGAGTGTTTTACCAAAATGTTGGTGTTTTAAAAAATGGTGTATTTTGATTTTTTTTTTCTGTTGCAGATTGGAAGATAGACTCGGCAGTCCCATCTGACATTTACTGGGTGTATCTTGGCCAGGCCAGCTTCTATATTCACTCGATTTATGCAACTTTGTTTCAAGATAAATGGAGAAAAGACTCCGTAGTCCTGCTATTCCATCATATAATCACTATTTTGCTCATCTCGGTATCTTACATGTTCCGGTGAGTATAGGAGGGAGTAGGGTTTTTCCAAAGTTAATTGCAAATATTTGACAAATAAAATCATTGATTATAAACTACCCATTACATAACACTTTTTATTGTCTTCCAGCTACACATACCTGGGGCTGCTAGTTTTATTTCTTCATGACTTCAATGACATATTTCTTGAATCCACCAAGTTGGCGCTCTATTACAAGAGCAAAGGAGGAAAGTGGGAATACGCGTGCGACTTGATATCTTCAGTCGGATTTCTTCTCTTCAGTTCTTCCTGGTGAGTTTATATCATGGAGGATGTTTCTACGTAAGATAAGTTTTGATTGTTGGTATGTTCCAGCTCTACATAATTTGAAAAAACTTAACTAATCAAATTATGAGAGTGACTTGTAAGGGAGAGCGAATTAAAATATTCTCGTAACTACAACCCACTGTTTATCACAAATGTCGCGGCCCTACGAAGTAGTTCGTTTATATTCAAATATCACCAGATTTTTTTAAGTTTTGTTAAATACGCAAAAAGGAGTTGTTGTTGATGATACAAAATTTTGCTACTTTATTTTTTTTAACGTATTTGGTTAATTTCAATTTAACTCTTGCTAAAAAACGTTGGTAAAAAATGCAATATACAAGTTACTTTTGCTTTTGCCTTTCGGCCTTGTTGGTTACACCTGCATATTTAAACCATTAAAACCTTAGCAGAGTGTTCAATATAGATCTGCTGCTGCCACCATTTTCAAAGTGCAAGTTCTCTTTAGTTATTTTATTTGAAAGAATTATATATAGCTGCTTTCTTGTGAGTAATTAGAAAATTAAAAGAATTGTCCTTGATTGTATCAATGAAAATACGTACAAGCCCTCTCTGCTATCATGATTATGGAGAATAGGACATAGGTAGCAAACGCTGAATACGGGTTGTTTCAAATTCACTGAGTTTACAAACTAACTTCAAAAAATTCAAAAAACGCCAAAACTGAGTTAGAGAGATACTCAGGTTTTGCACGACATGGCATTTGTTAATATGATAAAAAGCAACACAAAATTTGCAGTGATCAAAAGAAATAGAAAAATATATCATTTCTTTGACACTTTTTTCGTGAACAACATTGATATTTTTGACGTAATGTGATGCGTTCGTATTATTTTAACTTGTATGATTTATGAGCTAGAGCCTGGCGTGTGCCACTGTCATGTGACGTTAATGATGAAAAACTTGAGAGACTCATTTCTGGGCGAATTGTTGTTCTCTAGTTTGCTGGACACCCGGAAACAGGTCGATTGATTTCGAATCATAGCCGATTCACATAGAACACGATTGTGAACAAATTTATGACGTAACTATCGCCATTCTATAAAGCTATAAGCCTAGTATTTTTGTTAAACCAAATATAATGGCAAATATGATATGTTTTAAACAAAGGCGCTACCAATTTTTGATTGGTCAAATTATCGGCAAAAAAGATGTTAGCTTCAGTGTAAGTTCATAAACGTATGATCGCTGATTTGACACCCGTTAGCACTGCTTCAGTTCTACGCTAAGATCACTTTTTATTGCGCGCCGTTGCTTTACATTTGTTGTGGCCCGGCAAAGCCGCGCTAGTTTATTGAAAAAATGTTGCAGGTGGTGCAAGTCCGTCATTGTTCAAACAAAAATATTGTTTGTGGTTGATTGACTATGAACATGTCTTGGTTGTCAAAATTGACTTTTAGGTTGTTTTTACATTGAAAGTAGTTATGACTTGAAATAAATTTATCTAACCAAAGCAATTCGATTCAAGTTTGATAGTAAATTTCCACATGGGCAAATCCTAAATTTCAGCCATCATCAATGGCTTAAAAAACTCATTCCAATCAGGTGTTAATAGCATAAATTAGGTGTGGCAAACTTATGGTACGCGTGCTTGATGTGGCGTGCCGCCGATGTTTAGCCGTTTTTTTTCGGCACGATCAATTTTTTGGCAAAATAAAATTTTTTTCAGCACCGACGAACTGTTTGCACCAAATAAAGTTTCCAAATATAGAACGAATCAGATTATTGAGAAAATGTAATTAAGACTTTTTTTTAGTTCCCAATTAAATTTTTCGGACTTACTTAGAGAAATTAGACAAAGATTTAAAGTGAAAACCTTTGTTTTTACAAAAGTTTAAAGTAAAGATCTTTTTTTAATCATCACCAGACTTTTGAGACGAAAAGTATTTTGGGTTTTGTTCAAAGTAACTGGCAAGGTATTAACTTAATAAATAATGTTATCGATATTTTGGCACGTTTGCGAAGAAAGGTTCGCCGCCCCTGGCATAGACTGTTTGCTTGCAGCAGCATTTTACTTTTATTTTAAAAATTTTCTTGAGTTGCGCATCTCTCTGCTGGGGCATGAAAAGGACGACGTGCGCATAAAGTTGTGGCGAAATGTATAGCATTTTTGCCGCGGAAAAAAGCCAATATTTCCGGAACTAGCGGCCAGAAAGTATTATCCGGAGACTGGTTTTCGTGAGGGTTTCTGCGGCGATGTTTTGAAAAGACAGTGATATTGGAACCGGCTGGCCACTTTTGCAAAAAGAAACACCAGTTGCAAAGTAAAGTGATTGTTAATTGTTTTTAAATGCGACGTTTGAGGAGTTGTTTAAAAATATAAAGCTCAGGATTGCCGTACGTTGCTGTACAGAAGCAGGCTGTTTTCTTAGAAAATAATGTGTTAAAATCAAAACCATCTGATTCAAACGGCAAATATCTTCATTTTATATTCAACGACAAAAAATTTAAACAGCAGTGTTTCGAAAATCATTTGTACAAATACGGCTTTTTTGTTTTGGCTATTGCTGGTGTTTTTCCTCAACTGACTTGGAAAAAATCTCTGTTTTACTCTAAATTAGTGGTTCCTAAATTTTTTAAGACGCGACTTTTTTTTATAAAAACAAAACTCCCCCTCTTTTTTATGCAAACAAAAATTGCAGTCCCCTTCTCATACAAACAAAAGTTGCAGGCCCCCTCATGCAAACAGAACTCGCGTCCCCCTTTGACCACACAAACCACAACTAAAACCTGAGTAATTTCATCAAGTTTTCACTTTCGCCCAAACTTAAAGTGAAGACCAAAAAAAAGGTCTTCACTTTCCGTCAGCGTCCAAAACCTCGAATTTCCTTCAAAATTCAAAGTGAGGATTAAAATAACGTCTTCCCTTTCCATCATCGTACGATCCGTCCTAAACTGACGGTGTAGACCAGGGGTGGGAAACCTGCAGCCTTTCAAGCTACAAAATGCGACCTGAATCTCAAAACATTCTCAGTAGAACCAAGTATCCCAATGCAAGTTCAACAGAAGCAATCTCAAGGAAGTCATTAAATGGTTAAACATGTCAATGAGTACTAAGTTTCTCATTTATTCTTTGTTATCTATTCTCCATCCTCCTGCAAATAATATACATAAATATCAGCAATAATTGTATTTTCGTCACCCCTTTAAAGCTTGCCTCCAAAATATGTAGCACTTGAAGCCCCGTCTGGGATCAAACCCAGAGCTACCAGATAAAGTTCGAGTCGATACCACTACGCCACCAGCTGGGGCATCAATAGTTGCCATATAGTTTTTGAATAGGCACATCAAAATTGTTTTTTGCGGCCTTCTTGGAAAGTGGATACTACTAAAGTGGTCTTTACTTCCGAAAAAGTTCCCCATCCCTGGTGTACACTGAAAGATTTGTCGTTTCAGCTACCCACTTGTTCGTGTCCCCCCCCCCTAAAAAGCCTTTCACTTCCCCCAGTTTAAGTATCTAGGCTCTAAATATAAAGATTTCAAGTGAGATCCACTTGCGACTACTGACTTATGGTTGCTGGTATTAGAATCACTAGCCTTAACACTTATTGCGCTGAAATTGCGAGTGTTTTGCGGATGGCTGTAGCGTCATCGCTTTGCTGGCCAACAGGTGTTATAACAAAAATATTGTTTTTTTACTATCAAGTGCTGAACACTGTTGATTGATTAAGATCGTACCTGGATACGTGTTTAATCAATTCTTCCTTTTTCATATGGGTTGAAAGCGCAGACGACAACTTAGACAAGCAGCATAACTTCATTATTTTTTTTATTTTTTATTTAATTTTATCTCTATATTTATCCTCCTGACTCGCAGGAAAGCGACGGAGGCGCTAATACATAGGGTAGGCAATTACCCCGACCTGTTTCCGGAGATGCCAAGATATTGCTTTCAGCTTATAACTTAATAGAGATATTACTGTAATTTAAAACTGTTTGCCAGGACCACCAAGCAGGGGAATGTGCCGTAAAATGTCTTTTCCAAGGACACAACAGAATGGCGCGAGTGGGTTTTGAACCGAGACCGTGTCGGTCACGAGCCTGGCGCTTTAACCACTCGACCACGCTGCCGACTACTCTACTTTACATTAAAACTTTTTCGTGAAGTGCTTTTTTTCCGGCAGAACGAAAATTAACCAGATAGGCTGAGTATCAAACTCCGTCCTGCTCGCAAGTCAGAGTGTTAGCACTTTGAACTATCATTTGATTTTGATCAATTAACTGCCATCATTGCATGACACTTGCACGGAATGCCACCCATTTATAATTTATCAAAGTTAGAATAAGATATGATTTGTTTGAATAGTGTCATTAGTTTATTTATGGTCTGTTTATTTTCCAACACTTTAGAGTTTCCGTGTATTTTGTCGTACAAATACAAACGGCCCAACACAACTATTCAAAATAAAATTGCAGAAGTCAACCACAATGAGACTGCGAAGAAATCATGCGTTGATTCATTAATAACAGAAAAAAAGTGGCGCGGAAAAAAATTTAATAAGGAAAAAAAGCACATAATGGGGTACATAAAAAAGAAATCACACATTGTAAACTACCAAGACGAATAAACAAAAAGCAGTGCAAAAACAATAACGAAGAAGGCACCCGATGCTTCAGATTGAAGGCTTCTACAACAATAATAGTAAAATATTGAAATGATGCTAAATTAAATATGACGCTTTCCGCTGTAATTTTATAGTAAATTAATGTTTACAAATATTAAAGAGCCATGGTTTTTTAGCTCGATATTTAGAAAATTTTCAGAGACGTTTCATATTGATAGAATTTACTTGCACAGGTTTCTGTTTCGTCTTTATTGGTTTCCTCTCAAGGTGCTATACACAACCTCACATTTGAGTAGGAAAGCATACCCCGACATAGTCCCCCCTTTTTACTTTGGCATGAACATTCTTCTCGTCTTCCTTTTTATCCTACACGTCTACTGGTTTATGGTAAGACTTCAGTTAAGTTCATGTTGCAGCGAAATAGCAAATTGATGTTGTTTCAGTTTATTGTGGACATGGCTTATCGCGTTGTCAGCGGAAAATCGCGACAACTCGAAGATGTCAGAGAAAACGATGAACAGCATAAACAAAAAGCTCAAAACAACGATCTGAGGTCAGTGATGGCTTTAATGTGGAGCGAACGAAAAAAGTGTCGTAAAAATTGCGCCTACTTAGCAAAACATTTATCCCTCTTCATACTAGCACGATAAAAGCTTTAAAAATTTGTTGAAATAAACAAAGATATTTTTTGTTCATCTTTTGCATAGAACCCTTTTTAATTGCCTCGGCACCCCATTTTTAGAGTTATTAAAGGCCTCCCTTTTAAAAATACCGCATGTAGTTTTATTTTGTGACATTTTTATGGCTCCATTAACCTCTGCGACTCTAAAAGCTTATGTTACTTTTATCATATAAATAAGATGTAACTATAAAGACGCATTAAAACTGAAACAGTAGTAAACATAATCTCCTCAGTTTTTAAATACTTCACATCAGTAGTTTAAAGTGGACTATTCTTAACAGTGGTAAAATCATCATAAAATTTATTCAAAATGATTGAAACTTAGCAGTAACAATTCTGCAACTGAAAATATGCTTGACAAAAAAGAAATTTTTTTAATTGGTAAAAACATTTCTTGTGATTAATAGTATTTATGTGTGCACCAATGGTTCTTAAATTTTTTGAGACGCCCCCCCTTATCTTTATAAAAACAAAATTCCCCCTCTTTTTCATGCGAGCAAAAGTTGCAGCCTCCTTTCCTCATGTAAACAGAACCCGCGCCTCTTTTGACGACACAAACCAAAACTAAAACCTAAGCGTTTTTACCAAGTTTTCCGATTTCGCCCAAATTCAAGGCGGATACAAAAAAAAAGGTCTTCACTGTTTATCAGCTCGAAAACCTCCAATTTCCTTCAAAATTCAAAGCAAAAACCAAAAAAGAAGTCTTTACTTTTCATCAGCGCATAATCTGTTCGAAATTAATGGTGTAGACCGAAAAATTTGTCGTTTCAGCTCTCACCGCAATTACCAACCAGTTGCTCGCGTCCCCCTGAAACCTTTCACGTTTCCCAATTTAAGAACCTAGGGTGTACACTATTAACCATTTTGCGTAATTGTAACAAAAGACTTGCATCAAAAATAATGACTAAAAAACTTTTTTTGTTATATCAGCCAATACTTCATGAACAACAGGGAGACCAAAAGAAAACTAAATTCAGTCTACAAATGTTTTATCATTTACCAAATACCAAACTTAATATGAAAATTTTCACTTTTTTTACATGTACAGCTATATATTGATTCAATTGCAATTTTTCGAGTCTGCCAGACTTTTAATACTGTTAATGGCAGCTTTTTTTTAGCAATTTTAACAAGGAGATTTTTGACAACGTTTTTTTGGTATGAGCTGGTAAAAACAACTGCTTAAAAAAAGTTAAAATATTGTATATTGCCATGCTGAAAGAAAATTGAATAAAAACTTATTTAAAAAATAATAATTTGCTTCAGATGTCAATTTTAAAAGTTAGCTTAAAGCAAAGAACATTTCAAAACTTATATCATTATTTCTAAAATAGCAAAAATCGATTTAATGTCAGTTAGTTTGAACTGTTGTAGAGGTCAGTTAAAGTTGACGTGTAGAACCGTCGTGGTTATTCAAGATATTTGACCGTGGGAATTGCTTTGCGCTAGTATTTTCGGAGATTAATTTTATAGAAATAGAATTATTTTGTGTGTCGAACGAAGTTACGTTTTGGCGTTGATATCGCTTTGCAGTTTGGCAAAACGCGGAAAAACGTTTTTCGTGAATCGTGGTTTTTGTAAGTTTTGTGAATACACTCTTTAAGTTTAGAAATCGTGTTCTCCGTCTGTTTTGCGGAAAGAAGTTTTCGAACTAATCAATATTTCGTCGAATTAGCTGTATAAAAGGCTTCAGTCTTACGGCAATAAGTGGAAAATATTAATGTCGGACTGCAGTACATATAGGAGCTATGCAGGAAGAAATAAATATATCTCGGTAGAGTCCGACTTAAGAGTCATAGCTACTTTTTGGTATGTCGGACTGGGTCTAACATAGGAATTCAAAGGGTTAAACAATATCGGTTCAAAATTTTATTTCAATATTTTTTCTTGCTTCGTTTCAAACAATTTGATTTCAAAGCTATATTTTAGCATTGTTGCATGATTGAATTGCACATTTATATTTTTCATGCTAAAAATAACAAAAATATTTGATTACCGAAACAAAAGCTGAAAATATTTAGTCGATAATTTGCTTTACAAAATATATCAACTGGTTCTTCTTTTTTGGGTTTATGTTTTTAACCACTGTTGTTTAAAAGCAAACATTTTTATTTAAAAACATTATCAAACTGAATTAAATGGTAACTTTTATTCATTTAATTTTTATTTTTTTAATAAAAACCAAGGTAGTGGCTCATTTTTCACAAAGTTCTATATTATCCGCATTTCCTTAATTATCTTTGACGATAACCAGCTACAAAAAATAAAACTATTTTAGACCATAGGTTTTATAGTGGCTATGACACAAAATTGTTGTGACATTGCGAACTCAGCATAATTTTTGGAAATCAACATCATTTTGCTCAGTTAATTGTATTGTGAAGATTGGGCGATAAACAATTTCTTGTTAATTGTGTTGCTGTATAAATGTCCAATAGTAAAAATTGTTGTTTTTGTTGTTGCTACGTTTGTAATTAGTACAAGTTGTTTTTGCTGTTTAAAGATACAGTAGAGCTCGGTTAATTCGGATTCGGTTAATGCGGAATTTCGCTTAACTCGGATAAAATCGAAAATACAAATGATTTCCTATTTACTGTAATTCTTAATAAAAGCTTCGGATTATCCGGACTTCGCCTAATTTGGATGATTTTAATCCGTCGAATCGAATCCGGATTGACCGAGGTCTACTGTATTTTATTTGAGCTAGGCTACTTTTTTTTAATATTGCAAAGTAAATCTCAAAAAAGGGGGTCCTCCGTTTCTTGCACCAGGCTTCTTTTTGCAAAACCATCACTGTCTGAGTTGCTTCAGTTGGTCGAATCTTAAGCATTGCATTAGTTTCTATTCTTTATCTGAAAAAATTCTTCAATTAGTAGCCACTACGGTCCCGTGGCAAAACATTGGAAGACGTGGTCATTGATTCTGGACTTATATTTCTTTCTAATTTTATAAAGCTACTTTCATAAATAAAAGAAACAAGCAAAAACAACGACTGACATTCGATCTTAAATATTCAAATAAAATTAACGTTTAAGCCTCATTAGTATGTTTGTTTGAATAGAAGGTTTGTTAAATACTTTTTTTTACTTTTTTTGTGCGTTCTCAAATCGAGGGCAGCTTTTAATCAAGTAAATACAGTATCAGCAGTGGCGATTCTAGAACTCAGAAAGTGAGGGGGCCACGTTGGGGCTAAGGTATATTAAGATGGGGGCGAGTGACAAAAGCATATGAGAGGAAAAATTGTAAGTTTAAAGGGCTTTGTCACCGGGTTCAGGAAAGTAGACTATATTGTATATGACAGGGGTGGCCAAACCTATGCCATGTTGGAGCCGCATATCATAAATCCAAACTTTTAAAGAGCTGCAACACAAAAATTTAAAAATATGAAGTTATTACTCATTTACTGATAAAAAAAAGGTCCTCCCTTGAAATCATCCGCAGATTTCCCACTTTTCGTCCCAAATTTATAGTATTCTCTAAAAAAAAAGGTTTTCACTTGAAATCATCCTCTGATTTCCACTTTTCGTCCCAAATTTATGGTGTTCTCTAAAAAAATAAAACTCTTCACCTCAAATCTATTCTCACCCCAAAATCATGGTGTTCTCTACAAAAAAAAAGGTCATCGCATAAAATCATTCTCCGATTTCCCATATAATTTTTCAATTTTTCAAAAGGTTCAAAGAGCCGCCAGCAAGGGTCAGAAGAGCCGCTGTTTGGCCCCCCCCTGGTATACAACATGATGCATACATATTTATTATGATTTACTATGTGGATTGTGATCTGCGTGCTATGCGTTGTCTTGTATTTTGTGTTTGTTTTAAGCCAGTGGGGTGGCTAGACTAACACATCATAGGCTAAACAAGCTCGTTTAAACTGGGGGCCAACCCGGGGGCCAAGCAAAAATCTGAGGGGCCATAGTTCCCTTTGGCTTCTCCCTAGAATCGCCCCTGGGTATCAGTTGTCCGATATAAAAAGTAAACGGCATAAAGGAACGTGGGAGAACAAAGCAAAAGATTGCAAGTACAGTAGATAAAAAACAGCTCAGAAATGTATAAAATATTTTTTCAACTTTCAATGACAACGTTCGATTCTCTGTCATGCAGTTTACGCTCAGTCGATGCAGATATATAACCGGTTAACAAAAAAGTACAAAGCTCTTAGTTAATTTATAAGCTTTTTCTTTTGAATAAAAAACTAAAATTTTATTGGCTTTGATGTAATCGTAAACAGACAGTAGCTGGTTAATGATTAAAAATGCGAATTCTGAGTTAAAGCATCTGTTTGCAATTTCAATGCACTGATTAACTTGTGTGATTTAAAAAAACTAGCTGCAATTTAAAATTTTGAGTTCATTTCACTGAGTTGAAAAAGCGAATTTTAGGACAAAATGACAAAAAATCAAAAGATATAAATCCAAATGAAATATAGAGGATAAATATAAAGATGAAAAGCAACAACAAATGAAACCGCTTACATAAAAATTATATTTCTCAATTTTTCAGTAACAGGAACGAAGTGCTAAAGAAAGCAAAGGATGCATGAAAGAATTCCAATACCGATCATTTGGTGGGGGTGGCGGCACCGACCGGCAAGAATCGAACTCGTGACATCTGCGGTCTACATCATTTGCGTGTCGAAGTATCTTAATATAATGTATTTGTGGATGTTTTTGCCATCTATAGCGTGTTGAGAGAACTTTTGATTTTGTTTCTTATCTATTAAACTAAAAAGTTTACATTTTTATTTAAGTTTACATTGCGCAGCTAATCTTCATTTATTGCTAATAGCATTTTATCTGATATGATTTTATCTGACATTTGCATTTTATCTATTAGCATTTTATCTGACATTTGATATTGTTACGCAAGAAAACCTTGTTTTGACATACTTTACATGTTTTATTCTGTTTTAGTCAATAAAAATATTTTTTTACGTCAATTGCGTTTAACAAAAAAATGTTTTATTTCAACCAAGTTCTGGGACTCGTTGCCGCCAAGTGCTTCAATGTAAACTGTCTCTGCAATAACTGGCTGTATGCATCTTTGTCGGGGTTCGATTTTGTGAGGAATCGTTTGATAATCTCGGGCAACCTAATCAAAACCACAAATCATCAGTTAAATCTGGTATTTAATTAAGTCAAATGTTAAAAAAAAGGTCCTGAAGCAAGCTGTGGATTTCCCAAATAGATTCTACTCGTTAAGATGTTACTTCATCATTAGTAGTATCTTTATATTATTTATTTATTCTGATTTGCAAGACAACGTTAGAGGCATTACTGTCCGTCACCGTCAAGTTATCGTCCAGACCTGCTTAGCGGAAGCCAAAATATTGCTGCCAATTGCTATTTGTATTTGTTTTATTTATTTATTTATATTAGAATGGATAAGACTGCAACACTGGGCTTAGAAAATTGTTGTAAAGTGAGTTTTCACTTGTGGACCACAGCGAGTTTTTAAGTGGGCCACGCAGAAATGGTGTAAAAGTGTTAAAATTCTCGCCTGCGGGCCATGGTCCACTGGTTGAGAACCACTGCCCTACCCCATTCAATGTCGACATAAACGAGGCAAGTTTAGCTTTTTTGGTGACATGACATACAATTGTATGTTTAGCGCGTTATTTTGCGAACCTTTACTGTATTTCAATTTTTTGCTTTAACAAAAAAGCAAAACTTTGTGTACAAAATTTTATGTTGAAAAAATAAGTTTTTTTTTTTTTATGTATTATTTGTACCATGAAAAAAAATTTTAAAAATAAAAAATTTTTCATAAAACAGGTTGCAAAACAATAACTTTTTAAACCCATAAGCTTCTATAAACAGTGGGTAAAATCGACATTTTATTAAACTAAAACTTTTCGGTGAACATCGGGCTTTTTCAAGAGCCAAAATATAGCCTTAGGCCTACACTACAGCGCATCTACACATTGGATCAAAGTCGGTTTCCACGCTCTTCGATAACCATTGAAGCATGCGACAATCTGAAATTACTCATTCAATCTGGAGCATTGCACTTAGGCTGCCTTGTTTTAGTTGTAGCGACTATTTAAGAAATTGATGTTTTCGTATTAGTAATTTTTTTCCTTTGTACACTTAAACTTTGATGTTGTTAGTTAACTTTTTTGCATTTTTTTTTCAACCGTACTTTTAATTTAAATTATAACATGAACATTGCAAATGTGACGCGGATATGATTTGGATAATATTTGATTATTATTATACTCTTTATTCTAAACACATAGGCCCGAAGCACTCCGAATATTTTTAATTCGCCCTTAGCAGTGAATTCACTGCAACTGCACCAATTTGCTGTGAAGCTTATCCTTCAACATATATACTTTTTGTGTAACCATAAACATTGATTTACGAAAGATTTTCTTGGTTATTTATTTTGTTTTGTTTTTTATATATAAGAGCTTTACTCAGGCCGACAATCTTTAGGGGATTCCTAATAGAAAATTTTTGTAAAGAAATAACATCAAAACTGACTAGTGTTTTTGCTATTATGAATATATTGAATTAATTTATCGAATTGATTTACGCAAATACGTTGGCTATAAGAAAAGCAAGTTTTTATTAATATGTTCAATTATTTAACATGTATTATTTGAGTAAAAACAATAAAAAACAAATGGCCAAAAAAAAAGCAGTTGTTCTATGTATGTAGACCTACTTTTGTGGTACAATATAGTCCTCAAAAAAGTGTTTTTATTGGACCCTTGTTGAGTGCCAACTACAGAGTTGTGTTCAGAAAACAGCCACTTTGTCTTTTGTAAAGTCGACGTAACACTTTGCTGTATGCATGTTTGTTTTGTTCAATCCATTCTTAATACCAAATGCTTTGATTCGATGTGTGCGTTTATTTTTCGCATCGACATGAAGTAAGTTATCTATATTAAATTTACTTAAAGGCGCGAAAATCATAAATCTATTAAATATCGCCATAATTTATAACTTTAAAAACCGAAATAACTTAGTGTCTTTGTACAAAGAATATGGCTAAGGGGCTGAATTAAAACGCATTCGAGCTAATCTGTTAACTTAAAAAACGGGAGCCTCAAACCCCAATAATCTTTGAATAAACCTAAGCTTGTGCGGGATTCACGTATATTTTTAAGCAATTTTCGAAAGCAGGCAAATTCTACATTTGCACGTCGCATATTTCACTTTTTTTAGTTTAAACTTGCCACTTGCAGCAACGTTTGACATGATGAAAATGTACTGTGCCTCCGAGAAAGTTGTTTAGTTTGGATCAAACTCTATCGCCTACCAACTGGCTTTCAGAAGCTTCCTGATTCAATTATGTACAAATGACGTCTTGGTCCCTGACCTAATTGCTGATACGGCGCCACAAAACGAAGCGCAGTCCACTCTACTTTGACATGTTCCATACAGCGAATATCACAAGAAGCAAAATATCTGAAGGTTTTTGATGCATACTCAACACCATGGCTGCATACTCAACACCATAGCTGCCGCCATCTGATTTGGACAGTGCAGAAGTCAGAAGTATTAATAGGAAAAATCTTTGGGGCTTGTTCTCTTTGTGTTAGACTCGGAGTGAATGCTTTTTTCAGCAAAGAAGAGCAGCATTAAGTGAAGCGCGGGGTTTTTATGTGAATTGCAGACAGGTTGACAATATCACTTCACATTAACTCATTAGTGCTGACCGTGTCTTTGGTTTACTTAACCTAGAATCGGAACAGAGAACATTATTTGAGCTAAATTCTTTCTTTACTAAGAGTATCGAATCACGTGACTTTTCTCTTATTACCGTCTGGACTTGCAGGGCAACAAGGAAGGCGTTTAAACTGAAACGACCATCAACTGATCACATTCACTAGGTTTTAAATATGGCAAACCTTGTTGCGCAAGACTAAGTTTTTTAGTGAAATTGAAACAAATTAAGTAAAATTAAAATAAAATATTTATAAAATATTTTGCCCAGGAACAAAACTTTGAGGCCAACAGTCGAATTTTAAATTCAAATTTATCAATTGCGATAAGGTGGGTCGGTACTTGGAACTCGCTTTACATATCAACACTTTCTCTGTATGCCAGCCAGTCAGCAGGTAAAAGAGGTTTATATTTAACACCACTCACAAAAGTTCGTTTGTTTTAATAACAACTAGTAGATACTTTCCAAAAAAAGTTACAAAGACAAAGCAAGATTTCAATTACCCATCGGTGATGCAGCGACGTCTCTCCTTGCACCTTTAAACGAATCCAGTATTTAAATTTGCAGATATGAACATTATAAGAAACTTGAAACAACGCGACCGAAAAGTTAAATCACGGAGCCTGGCACGGAAAGTTTGAACAACGCCGGCAGTGTGCTTGAGTAGTTAGAGCGCCGTGATTGTGATCGACATGGTCTCAGTTTAAAACTTACTCGCGCCATTCTGGTGGGTCTTGGGAAAGACACTTTCCCCTGCTTGGTGGTCTTGGTAAGCAGTTCTAAATTACAGTAATATCACTGTTAAATTACAAGCGGACAGCAATATCTTGGCATCTCCGAAAGTAGGTCGGGGTAATCGCTTTCCTGCGAGTCAGAAGGATAAATATAGAGATAAAATAAAATAAAACATCGCTGTTGTGGATTCGCTTGACTGGTTCCTCCGTGTGGAACCGATCGAGGCTGAGGTGTGACCCTCACCTTTAGATCGGGGTGGGGGTGTATTACCGCTAGATGGTGGGTCAAGCAAAAAGCGAAGTAAGGTTCCACTCAGTCATGTGACCACTCAACCAAGCGGCCCCGCACTTACCACTAAACGGCGTAATGATGGTCGAAGTGTACTCCCGAATATCAGGGGGTGATCTAAAAATAAATATTTCTAATCACTCCCACAGACGTGGTTATGAAAACACCTAACATACCTCGAAGGAGTAAAAGCTGTTGGCACTCCGGAACAGGACTCCACTGAAGAAATTCCGGAACGATTCGGACTTTTACGGATCGAGGGCAGCGGTGTTCCCCCCAGAGAAAGGTTATTGTTTCCGGTAAACTCAACAGAAACTCGGTCAATCTGATCAAGAAATCGTATTAAACGGTAAAAAGAGAAGTTCAATGGTGGGACCCACCAGAGGGGAGGCTGGGGTGGTAGGGGGGGCAGTTGATTTGCGATTAGACGGGGTTTTTTCGCCGGAAACATTCGGAACACGATTACGAGGACTTTGATCATCTCTCCTTGCAAGCAGAAAACCTTAAACAACCAAATACAAACTTACTTTATGAGCAGTCTGCACAGCAAGCACTGGCAAGCTCGTTCAACCGATTCTTTGAAATCGAGTTCCGTTCTTCTCCGACCTATCAACAATGATTGCTCTCACCTGCTCCGACGCGGCCACCTTCCATCCTCACCGACCTCCCTCCCATCATGCCAGGGTTAACGACCGGGCGCAAGGTTATCCCCGCTTGATAACGACCCACATCCAACTCCACTAGTCGGGGTATCTCCACTTGGTGGCGCATGTAATTCAATTGCGATCTGTCAGTAAGTCGAGGTTCATACGGCGGGTGATTCAATATTAAGGTTGAAAACCAACAAAGTTTGTTTAAAACAAATCCAACCATAATTGCTTCACTGTAAAGCACTCATAGAAATTGTTTCTTAATTGTTTAAAAACTTGCATATTTTGATGTAATTACTTCTGTGTTTTTTTTGGTGCATATTAATGAAAAATAAATCGCTATCTACCTATCTACTATACATTCATTCATCATCTCCATTTATTTTCCGGACTCGTAAGACAACGTCGGCGGTATTAAACATAGAGCAACGACAACTTTCATTCAAATTTAGATTATACCAACCTACTTCTAAAGATGCCAAGGTATTGCTCTTCGATTGAAAGTTTTATTTTGGTTTTTTAGTTTTTATTAGAGATATGATTAAATTTTAGAGTTGCTTGCTAAGACTGCCAAGCAGAGGAAAGTGCCTTGGGCATCTTTCCCCAAGACACAACAGAATTACGGGAGCAGATTTTGAACTGCGACCGTCTTTGATTTTTTTGATTTTGATTAACAAATTTGTAATCAGGACCGCAAATAGTATACTGTATATATAAAAAAGCAACATGGAAAAGTCGGCATCCTGCCAGAGTCGTGAAAAGCACTGTATTTGTGATTGACATGGTCTTGGTTCAAAGCCCTCACGTATTTTGTGGCGTCCTTGGGAAAAACACTTTACCGCACTTTCCCCTTTTTGGTGGGCAAGCAATTCTAAATTTCAGTCACATTATTAAATAAAAAAATAAATAAATCCAAAAATTTCAACCAGACAACAATATCTTGGCATCTCCAGAAGTAGGTCAGGATAATTGCTTACCCTACGTATTAACGCCTCCGTCGCTTTCCTGCGAGTCTGAAGTATAAATATAAAGATAAAAATGAAACGAAAAAATGAACCACTTAAGTAGATTTATACCATGTTGCGCACCAGATCATGTGGTGCCAAGATTACACCAGTAATTTTGTAACTTTAAACTTGCCGAACTTTTTTTTTCAACTAGCTTTGACAGGTTGTAGAAGTTCTAGCATATTAGGAATCTATGAGTTGCAAAAGCTCTAGTATATTACAAAACGTTGTAGAAGCTCTAGTACATTGGGATTCCATGAGTAAAGAATGGCTATTTTTCACTCATGGAATCCCAATGTATTAGAGCTTCTAGAACGTTTTAGTGGCACTCTGCACACCAGCAAAAAAACATTGGCTAGATCTTCTAGAAACATAAGTATCTTAGTCTTAATATATTACATGTACCAGCAAAACCTAATGGAGGGTAAACGCCAGATTCCGAGTGAACAACAGAAATTAAATCTTGTGAAAAAGCTGGCTGCCGGTTTTGAAACTTCCAATTTCGACACATTCATCAGTTTGGGTCACTTGTCAATCTAATTCATGAATATAATGAAAAGGAGATGAGATAAAACACAGTTTTACCGGGACAAACGCCCAAATAAATTGCTTACCATTTAGAAGGATGCAAAAGTGAAAGTTTGCAGTAAAATATATTAATAGCAAACAGCAGACCATCGATAACATCTGCAAGACGTTCTTGAACTGTTTTATGTCTTTCCCAAATGAAACCTTCTCGCATTTTCACGATTTCTCGAAGGTTTGCTTCGAGTGAGATTTGATCTGAGATCAAGTTTTTGGCACGCGGCTATTTTTCAATGCTAATTGTGGAATTTTTTTAGAAGGAACTTGGCAAACAACCTTTTCAATGCAAACTAAGCAATGACATTCCTCTATATGGCCCACTGCATGTGATTGCTTTTCTTAAAAAAAAACTCTTCAAACTTGCCAGTCAAATTTGTATTTAACTAAACATGAAGTTGGTAGCTGCAAAGTATAAAGCGCTGTCTAAAAATTGTCAGCAAAACAATGTTAAAGCACTGAAAGAATCGGGGGTCATGTGATCACGTTGCTATAGCATCGGTCCTCGGTTAGTACCCAGTCACGTGACTAATCGATCAGCAAACATTTACTTAAATAAATAAAAGTATTTACTTTTTATCACTAGGAGATTGAGGGGACGTTAAAGGCAAAGAAGTGTCCGCTCGCCATATATTGCTTTCCTCGCCACTACGAAATCCCGAAACTGATAGAAGCTGGTCAGAGGCTAAGGGAATTGCATTCATAGGGACTGCATCCAGTCTATGATCGTGCATGGTCGATACAGAAGCGTCTGGCCAACATTTCACACGATGATCATTGCGCAAATATGAGGAGATATTTCATCTTACGAGAGGATTCGCTCTTCCTCGTCATCATCTTCCTCAGCATAGCCTCCACCTGGTATTTATTGAAGCGAGTGCTGATCTTCCCTGGATACCTGCAACAGCGCGAGATATACTGTAGAAAGAAGCAAAATTTAAACTAAACGGTCGACTCACTTTCTCATGGGGCCTTTACCCTTGTACGAGAGAATGGGCTTGATCAGGAACACACCAGTCATCGATTCTAGCCGCTGGAGGGCGTTGAAAAGTATCAAAGCAAGACGCTTCCGCTCTAAGGTCAAATCATCCATCTCCCGGGTCCACAGCTGAGCGCGGCGTTGCTGCAACGCTTCCATCTTTTCTGCAAGGACACGATCAAGCTCCATCAAAGCAGAATGTCACGTGATCGTCACTAACCCAGCACAGCAAACACTTCGGAGGTGAGCAAGTTGCTGTTTCTCACATTCATCTCGATCTTCTTCATCGTGGTGTGATGGAGGAGTTTGCTGGCCAGGTTGCGCACGCGCCGGGCGGGGATAGCGTTGTATGCCGCCATCGTGTGGGTCACCGACTCCAACGTCTCCTGTTCAAACACATCCCAACTTCGTGAAACACATTCCTCAAAAACTTTTTTCACATCAAGCAAATCAGTGGAATAAGTATTAATTTAGTACATATGGGTAGAAAAAATTAGAAGTGGTGGGTCCATTCAGCCCGTTTTTGGAGACGAGGCCGCAGATCAGCATCGCATAACCATAACAATCCGCAAGGACAGAACTAACTCAGTTCAACACAACTAAGAATGCATGATTAAAACAGAAGTTGTTAGAATAGCAGCAGCAGGATCTGAGATCATCGACACTGTGACACGAACCTGAGTGATCTTTCCGTTTGCGGCGGACTTCTTCAAAGCGATTTCGTTGTGAATCGCGTCTCGCCGGGTGAAGAGTATTGTTCCATCCGATCCTCTGCTTGCTGGTGGATGAACTGCGCTTCCTGGACTCTTCGAAAACGCTGCAGCAGCAGGAGATGATGGAAACCCTGATCCTGAAGTCTATCAAACGGTGATGAAATAAAGGAGCAATAAAAAAATAAAGAAAAATATAAGAATATAACAATAGAAGAATATAATAATAATAAATAAATAAAAAAAAAACCAGCGAAGTTGGTTCGTACCCCGGCCCCCGTCGCCCCTCGCTGCGTGTTCTGAACGTGATGCATGATCATGGCCGCGTCGTGCTGCGACCTCCGCTCATACATGCCGCGCGCCTCCGCCAGTTCGTCCTGCGAGAAGACGCGTTGAAAAAAAAAGAATAAACAAACAAGAAGACACTGAAGAGTGTTCTACCTGAAGGGAGAAAACTTCTTCCTGCAGATTAGGCGCGTCAGCTCGCGAGATGGCACCACGGAGTTGATCAAAGATAGTTTTCAGAGCAGACTCTATGGAGGCACTCATCCTTGACGAGTGGACATGCACCTGAAATAACGTCATACCCGTTGGTTGAGTTCACACGCTCCGTGGCAAAATGACTCACGTGATCATTTGTAGTGTCATAATTGTGCAAAGGGATTTCATTTATAATGTTGGCCTTTTCGTGTTGGTTCGGATGCCGAATCAACTCCTCCACAATCTGCGTCAGAATGTAATTATTTCCTCCAACATTCTCGCACAGGAGAATCACTCACCTTGTCTTTAAACTTCATCACCGCACGGTACGAGCGTAGATGCTCCTCCATAAGATTACTGTCGCAGCGGCGCTGAAACAAACATGGCATTCAGCCTTATCCTAGTAAAGTGGTTGCGGCACTCACCTCCGAAGCGGGGGTCTCCGTGTCCGCCTCAAACTCCCCCACCTTCTGTTTGGTAAAAACATCCCTACGATCAGCGATCTTTTGCCGATAGGCGCTGACCAACGACCGGCCCGTGGTGGGGGAGGCCGGTTTCGAGAAAGTGGAAAGGGAAGCTTTGCGAACTGCTTCCTCCGATTTCTAAGCAACAAAAATATAAAAATCCATCTCAGCTCTCTCCTCATCAAAACCAAATCCTCCTCCACCTCACTTAAAGGATTCTGATCTGCTGTGTAGTCGAGACAAGTTTCTTCACCTAAACAAAATAAAGTTTGAATTAAATGACCATCGCTCGTCACTACCCATACTGCACCCCTACAACCCAAATGACTTTTATTGCAATTCACGTGATTGGCAAAATCAATCAAACTTCGCTTACAAAAACCACTCAAATTGCTGCTTTACCATAAATATTTTTTACCATAATCGTTTTCACTGGACATCCAAGCACACGTCGTAGAAAAGGAAATCCGTCGACAAATTGTTTTAAAAATAATTTTGTGCGAAATATTTATAACAATGTTTTACGAGGAGTAAGTTTCAATTTTATTAAAAATACGTCAGATCTGATCTCCGACACAGGAGCAGAGTTGCCATCTGCTGAGCATTTCAAGCCAGCATCAGTCCTCCCATCAACATCACCATTAACTCTTCAACCAAGCAATCTTAACGATGCTGCACACCTGTTTCATCCACTCCTAATTTTTCCAGCTTCTTCAGAGCGTTCATTGCATCCATCTCCGCTTCTTCCTGTTATAACGTCATAAGAGGTGAGCAGTGCAACAAGTGCTCGTCTCGATGGCAACCAAGAGGTGACGAGCACGAAGCGCAAAGGCACTGGTCACGGCAACTTCATGAAACTCCTTCATGAAAGCGCTCTCAGGCAAATTTTTCATTATACTAGCTGGTGAACCACGAATGAGCACGAGTTATATTAATTTTAGTAACCGTTTGTCATTGTATAATTCCAATTTCACTAAATACTTTTTAACAGTCTACGTACTAAGTAATTAACAAAATAAACTAAGCAATTTATGGTGTTATCAAATAAGAGTGTCTGGAGTTAACAAAGAAACTATTTTCATACTTTTTAAATCAAAAAAGTCAAATCATAGTTTTATATCTTCCTATGAGAGCGGGCTATTGTTATTTTCATTTAAAGTATTATTTTATCACTTTCTTGCTAACGTCGCGACTTTAGCCTATTATTAAAGTTTTTGACATAGCTTCTAGGCCTACATATTTTTAATTAAATATTCTTTATTTTTCGGATGCTTTTGCTTGGAAAGTATCGTTCTGTCAAATTGTTATCTTTTTTGTAATAATCAAAACATGTAACCATATCTAAACTTTGGCCCATTATTTAATCATGTGGTATTACACAATAAAAAAGTGCTTGAATCAACCACATTCGGTAGCAACTAAAACGTAGTTAGATTAACACCCTTGGTGTGAACGGGAAGCAGGTTATGATTTCTTGGGATAGTTGATTTTTTTTATTTTAATCATTAAATGAAAAACAACTTTACAGGAGTTGGCAAAGAACAGCTAACATTCCGCTAATAGCGCAAACTTTCATGTGAAGAAAAAGTATGAAAAACAAGGACACTAAAAGCGTTGTCTTAATAATTAGTTGGTTTTTCACAGACAATAAAGCTCAGCAGATTATCCAACCTGTAATTGCTTCAACATTTCAATTTGATGCAGAAGCTGGTTTTTTTCATCTTCCATCTTCCTCATCTTGCTCTTCAACTGTTCATTCACAGATTGTAGTGTGTTCAATTTCGTTATCAAGTCTTTCGCGTCTTTTTCCTCGTTCTCTTTTCTAGACACTTCTTTTTTTACTTCTTTTAAATCTTCTCCTTTCGGCTGAAATTGATTAAAAAGCATGGATGAAACACATACAAATCATGACAATACAATAAGTGATCGGATAGCTTAAACCAGTGTTCAAGCAAAATAAATTTCGCAAGCAAAAACCTATTTAATAAAATTACAAAAATGCAGAGATATCAAACATCATAAGCTCGATAAATTGTTTTAAATAACAATCACATTCAGTCATGGCGACAAACCGAACCTTTGGAGTGCTTCAGAGAGCAATAGCAGATCCATAATTCTACTTCTATTTCTCTGCAATTCTACATCTACTGACTTTTCCATCAATCCATTTTTCTTTTTTAAACTTTCTTTTAACCTACTAACAATATAAATATTAATCTCGTTTGTTCGCTTTCTTATTGGATGAATACAAGAAAACCTCACTTCAAACAAAAATCTAATAAATTCTCATCAATTTTAAAATAAAAACTAAAGCCAGCATAAAACGTTAGTTTCTTTTAGTTTAGCTTGTTGTTGACGATAAATAATATTATGTCCAAATAATCTCATGCAGTGAGAGATATTTGATACAGCGTTGATCCTAACACCGATTTGACACGCATCCGACTTTTACCTCGACACATGTAAGACTCATCTGACCTCGACTTATGACAAATGTAACACTCATCTGACCTCGACACATGACCAACGTAACACTCATCTGACCTCGACACATGACCAACGTAACACTCATCTGACCTCGACACATGACCAACGTAACACTCATCTGACCTCGACACATGACCAACGTAACACTCATCTGACCTCGACACATGACACACGTAACACTCATCTGACCTCGACACATGACCAACGTAACACTCATCTGACCTCGACACATGACCAACGTAACACTCATCTGACCTCGACACATGACACACGTAACACTCATCTGACCTCGACACATGACACACGTAACACTCATCTGACCTCGACAAATGACACGGGTTTAGAAAGCTGCTGAAAGCTGTGAAGTGGCAAAAACTTGCCCTACTGATAAATAAACAACTTTCATCTCATGACGATGTGACTCTCACCTGCGTCGCATCAACAAAAGTTTGATCAACGTCATCATACTGTTGCACTTCAGACGAAGCACTTTGCGGGGGGATGGATGCAATCGGCGTATCTAAAGTATGCTGGTCAGTGAAGAAATAAACAGACAACAGAGGAGAGAACCTTCATCCTGCTGCTTCATCCACTTCAACGAATCTTCTTCTTTCACTTCTATGTCCTGCAATCAGAAACCTTGTAAATCATGAGATAAACCATGAGACATATGAACAAAGTAATCATAAAACTGGTGAAACCACGATGATCTAATCAAGTCATTAACATCAGTGATGATGAATAAATCAACTCACAGGTCACAATTGAAGCAGCTTGTGAAATTGCATTAAAAACAAATTAGTATCATACATCAATGAAAAAACTGTCTTAACAAAAGAATCCTTTGTAAACATTCCAGCTGCTGCAATTTTTTGTGTTTAAAAAACAAGTAGATTTTTTTTATCAAAAGCCTTTTACAAATTAAACTCAAAAACCCTGATTTGTTCTTATTCGAAGTCTCTTACACCGTAAAGATTTAACATTTACTCCTGGCCTGGACTATCTGCACTTACCGCTTTCAACTGCTTGAAATCAAGCGATGAAGCAGTTGACATAGAAGCCATAATTCTCGTTCGGTAAAAGCTAGCAACTGGTAACAGAGGCAGAACAATAAAAAGATTCTAAGCTAACTCTTTGTTGTTCGTACAGGTTGCCAAGGTATCAGGTTACGAAGGAACAATACTAACCAGGATTTGATGGACGTGAACAACACACTCCTGTCTCCATTGATCCAGTTCCTCGCTTTGAACTCGTCTCATCTGCTCCAACTGTACGCGAAGGTGCTCGGCCAATTCTATTCAACTTGAAAGGGTCAGTTGGGCAACCATGGTTGTGGTCAGTTGGGCAAAACCATGATTGTGAAAGCGTTAGTTTATTAATCGGGTCAATTCAAACAAACGGCAAACACATGCAGAAAGTCTGCTCTGTAACTAATTCTTAACATGAAGAGTAACCCCCGTCAGAAAATGCCAGCGTTTGTAGAAGGCTAAATCTGATCTTGTTGTCATCAGATAAAAAAATTAAACCACTAAAGTGTGTACAATGCCAACTTAAAAAGGGAAAACAGCAAACTGGTAGTCACGACGTCCAAGATTTGTACACTGTTCAAACGGACTAAGTTCAATCTATCTGCAAAGTTATTATTTGATTTTTGTCCAGTTTATTGCAAAGATAACTATTTAGAATTATCAAAAAGCAAATTGTCCAAAATGTCTTCAATCGAATTATCGAAAAAAAAATTACGTTTTTGTGACAAATATATTTTTGCATACAAACATGCATAATTGAACAATCAGACTCGGCGCAAAAATCGGTACCGTTGTTTGATTGTGAAACGCAGGTCAAATTGACACGCCGCGTAACCTTGTTATTGATGATGTCACAGTGTTATACGCGGATAAATATAAATTCTTTATTGAAATCATTAGAATTGGTAAAACTTGAGTTAGGTATTCACACAGTTAGTCGCACCAAGCCTTACCGAGCACCCACACTCATAAAAAGTACTCACCTCTTCCGCAAGTCTTACTAATTATGATGTCGGCAAATCTGTGACGTCAGTATAAAAATGACAGTGGAATAACAGCATAGACACAGACATAAATCTCACCTCGCTCTATCTGCAGGGTGTCCGGTGTTTCCGCTTTAATTTTTTGCTTCAGCATTTCTAGTTGACTCTGAACAAAAGATATTAAAGAGAGGCTGAAAGAGAACAATGCAGAAAGTACATCTTTCCAGTCAATAAATAACCAAGAATATTGAGGCAAATATTGGTCGGTCCAATACTTTGACGACGCGTCTATGACGTAACAGTGGGCTTTTATTGACTCGACATTTTCGTAATCAGACTTGTAACAGTTTTTTTTAAATAGCTCAGGGGCGGATTAAATGCGGTCCGAGGCGCAAACCCGGCCCACCCCCCTCATTGATCCACCTCTAAACAATTCCTCTCCTTGGTTACGTCATTTCAGATTCAGATTGACCTTTGCTTATATGTCACTAACATTTACAAATTACACAGATTATAAATAATTTAGATTAAATGTAGCAACAAGGGAATGCGAAATTATAGCAAGGCCTTCTAGTCAAGTAGTCACATTATCGCGTCGACAAGAAACAAAAATAGGAAACGTTTGTAAAGCAAGCTTTTGAAACATTGCTTTCAACAATACTTGAAAAAATTAATAAAACTAAAAGTTTTGCGGACGTTCATCCGCCTCGACTGTCAAAATTTTGAAAAGAGGTGGATCCTCGCAACATGAAAGTTTTCTCGCCCTTCAACTAGCTGTTTAAAAACATATATGAAAGTATGTTTTGGGAGGATTTTCAGTTAGTCATGGTCAGTTATGATGGTTGCCTACAACAAATCCAATAACAACATCAGTATATGGTCGTTCACAACCGTCACGCACCACTGCGGCATCTCTTATTTCTTTCAAGCTCGCTTCTATCTCACGAGCTGGGGGCGAATCTTCGGCCGCCAGATTTTGGTTCTTCCACGCTTCTAACTCCTCACTCATTGAACGAAGCTCTTTCTTCCAACTATCTTCATTTAGTTTGAAATTATTCTAAAAGAACATGGTTGATAGTCATGAAATACAACCATATTAAAAGAGATCATCAGCTTTTAAAGACAAAGAACAAAACTATTTGAAAATTTATTGTTTGTGGTGAGTAAGGTTGTAAATCTAGATTGAAATTTGCAACTGATGTAGATCTTTGCACCGTGTGAGCGGTTCCTACCTTCAACCCAGCCATCTGTTGGTTGTGCAAAGCAATTTCAGCTCTCTTTGAATCAAGTTGGGAACGCAACATCTTCATCTTCTCATCACGCTCGGCAATGTCTGCAGAAAATATGAGTAGAGATTGTGCAGTACAGCAGTTGCTTCAAAATTACGTTTTAAATAAAAAAAAAATTAGAAAAGATGCACTAAGTTTCCACTAAAAACAGTCGGCAAATACTGTTCTATTACAATAATACAAACGCCGCTAAAACCTTGCTGGCAGCTTTGTAATTTTGTATTCATTTTTTCGATTTCTTGCTTATTTTGAAGAAGAGTTTTTTCCAATTTTTTCTTGTTTCTGTAAATTAAAAAAAACTAAATTGGTTTACAATGCTCACTGTACAGTATGTATTGATAACTCTAATATAATTTTATTAGACAGACATAGATAAACCATTAAACGTTTCAGTATTATCTATTACTATTTCACGCAAATTTCTTAAATTACTTTTTAATAACTTAACAATTTTTATGCAATAGTTGAATTTTGTATTGGAACAAAAGATGTACGAATCTGATTTTATCACAGATGATGATTTTCATTTCAATTAATTTTTTTTTAATCCATTTGTAAATAATCACAATCAGAATCCAACATTTTATCATTTACTTTCCAAAATTTATTTCAAAACAAAGAAGCTGAACGTGTTGATAAGGATTTATAAGGGCTTTGATAAGACATAACTACTTATTTGTCAGAAATCAGAATCCAACATTTTATCATTTAGTTTCCAAAATTTATTTAAAGACAAAGAAGCTGAACGTTTTCGACTTTCATTTCCGACAAAGCTCGAGAAATATTCGGCTTCTTTGTCTTTAAATAAATTTTGGAAACTAAACGATAAAATGTTGGACTCTGATTGCGATTATTTACAAATGAATTTTAAAAATTACCTCTCTTCCTAAATTAATTTTATTAGATTATTGACCCAGGGTTGGACCTGCATAGATTGTATGTTTGTCCGATGGCACCTGGGTCACTTAGATGTTAGATAACACATTAAAGATGTTTAATGTTAAAAAAAAACCTTACAAAAGTTAGGATATTAAGTTATCTTGCATCTTAAATAGTATTGCAAGTTATGATAATTAGTCTACTGTTACTACCCTGAATAGATTCTTATAACGTGTAAAATTCATAAATAAAATCTAAAAATTACGTTTAAAGTAAACATTAGACAAAGTAATAACACATTGTAAAACTTCTCCAATCTTTACCCAACAAAGAGTTTGGGTAATACACCATCACCTGACATAGTAACAATAAATTCTTTCTTTTTTGTTAAACATGTGGCAGACTTTCAGACGTTAAGCAATTTTATATCGTTTTTTTGTTTATTGGCTGCAGATTGTTTCAGCATTGTATGAAACAATTATAAGATCATATTCCAGGTCTTGCATGTGCTTTCTGAAAGACTGAGGTTCAAAAACAAAACTTCGCTTTATTGATGATAGTCAGTAGGTTGTTTAGCTGTTAGCCTAAAAAATTCCAGTTATTTTCTATTTACAGCCAGCCCAGTTTAGCTATAAAATCAGCTGATGTGCTGGAAGCATGGAAGCTGATTTGGAATTGTTTTAAAGATTTTTGATGCAACTAAAAATAACAATATATAGAAAAATTACACTTTGAACGATTTTTTTGTCTGAAAGCATTCTCACTAGACTTAGTCAACTTTTTTATTTTCTACACTTCTAATTTTTTGAGTTTGTAAAGTTTTTAAATGTTGTTAAGTTTGAAAAATTGCATGATTTGGCTCAAGATCATCATTTCTATATTTAGCCTTAGGTGAAAATCATAATTGCAAAAATGATGAAAAACGTTTACTCTTGACATAAATCATATGTAATTTACAGAGTAAGTAATTAACATAGTAGGCATACTTTTTTGACTTGCTTGAACTAAGATGATGTAAATGAGACATATAATCTAGCACATTACGACTTGTACCATCCAGGTGCTTAAACATCTTTTCCATTTCAGTTAAAGTTTTCAGAATATTATCTTTTAAATTTTCAACATGAGCATCAGACATTGATAGATCATCATTTTCATCAGTTGCATAAATATTGAAAAACTGTAAAAAAATGTTCTTATTATCACGAAAACATGCCGCCAACAACAACATTAATTTTTAATGGAAGTTGCTTTTAGCAGGAAATCATGCAAATCAGAAAAGCAACATTTTGTTTGAAGACAAAAATGTTGAAAGTAATTAAAAAGATATTTATGAATATAATGTACAAGCAAGACACACAAGCACATAAAATATAGAAATTACTCCAAAACAGTAAATAATTCCTCAGTTAAAAAATAATTATTTTGTGTTCATGCTTTTAATGAAAATGGCTGCCAGCAAAAGTATTTTAAGTGTTCTTTTAGACGTGAAAACGGGTGTTGTTAAAAACTAGTGCTCATAGGTATACCGTGTTCTCTTACCAGCATTGTCAAACTGAAATGAAATACATAAGTAATAATCATTATTTCAGAAAAGATTTTGTAGACACTACTCTAAATTTTATTCTTTTGTAAGAATGTTGCTTAAGTGTTGACTTCCATCCCTGCTTTTAGAAAGACTGCAAAATAAAGAAACTAAAATCTTAATTAACAAAAGAATACAAAAAAATGACAATGTGCAATTTTGAACCAGTGCATTATTTTTTATACAAAAAAAAAGTCGAAAAAGCAAAGCTAAATGGTGCTAATTCAGCAAACAATCTTATTCTGTTTTGGTAAGATGGTAATAATAAAAATAAAATAATAATTAAAATTTATTTTTTTAATTTTATACAACATTTTAAGACATCTGTAATCCTAACCCTTTTCAACAAATAAAACTGAGATGACTCTAAAAAATTTGGTACTTCATGCTTCTCAAATGTTGCCTAAATATGGTGTTAAGATTAAATGTTAAAGTAGCACCCAAAAACCTATTCACCTGTCAAAAGCGAGATCACATGATAAAGCATTGCTCAATGTTTCTGAAAGATTTGACTTTAAAATACAGCTTAAAATTTTATGTTTTGGATATGATGTGATACAGCAAACAAAAAAACCATTACCTCAGAAATTTGAGAAAGAACATCCATTCTTTTTGAACAGACATCTTTGTAATCAACTATAAGAACAGATAGCTTTTGTTGATATTCATTTTTAAGTAAACTGTCTTTCAACAATGTTTCCAATTGTTTCTTTAAAAAATAAAAAGTATAAATAAATAGTTTTGATATTGCAAATTAATACCTAGTAAAATAAGCTTCAGAAAATCAAAATCAGGACAAAAAACAAAAAAAGCAAGGTTTGACTCTGCTTTACAATGTAGCCCTGTTTTTCAGCACTTAATTTTTTGAGACTATATTTCCAAAAACTTTCTTTTAACAACTATTGCCTATGATGTTTTCTCAAATTTTTAAAGAATTAAGCACATGCTTTCACCATAATTTACCTAAATTTTTTTAATTTTTTATAAAAAATTCGAGGCTGATGCAATTTAGTTAAATTGAAATAAAAATTTACTCAAAAAACAATTAAACTTTTTGATAAAAAATAAGCAAAATAATTGTGCAGCTTAATAGAATATCTTTTTTAATAAAATTAAATAAACAGCAACAAAATTTAAATAGGCAAAAACCTGCCCTATATCAAATAGTAATTAATTGATTAGTTTTATGGCAAGAAAAAATTATGACAGAAAGGTGAGTAGGGAATCACTCCTACCTTTTCCAGAGCCTTAATGAATACGACCAAAATTACTTTTTTATGTGTATTATACACAACCAATTGAGAAAATGCACACGGGGGTGATTTCACTCCTTACTTTGACCTCTTACCACAAAACTTTTCACCAGTAATTGTTCCGGATGTTGAAAATTAGTGAAATGTGGTTGCAAACAATAAAATAGTAATGTGATATTGGTCAAAATAATGTGATATTGGTCAAAATAATGTGATGTTGGTCAAAATAATGTGATGTTGGTCAAAATAATGTGATGTTGGTCAAAATAATGTGATGTTGGTCAAAATAATGTGATATTGGTCAAAATAATGTGATGTTGGTCAAAATAATGTGATGTTGGTCAAAATAATGTGATATTGGTCAAAATAATGTGATATTGGTCAAAATAATGTGATATTGGTCAAAATAGAATGAGCCTTTGTACTTTTACCCGAGTATTGTATCATTTGCCTTATTGATAAGAGGTCCAATTACCCCATGTGTGCTTTTCTTGATCAATTAAAAATATTACAGACCAAAAATGACTTTGGTGGTATTATTTAAAGTACTAGCAGAGTTAGGAGTGATTTCATACTAAGTTTTCTATAGAACAGGAATGGCAAACCACTGACCTGCAGGTCACGTTGTGACCCACTACTTGAAATTTAATGACCCACCTGATGTTCTGAAATTTCTGGCATTTTTAGTCTGCAATATTAATTTAGGACGAATTAGACCAGGGGCATCTAACCCATGGCCTGTGTAAAGGTTTTGAGTGGCCCACGCAGTATTTTTTGAAGCTCTCTGTCCTGTCAATTTTGGCAAAAGTCGAAAACAGATTTGCTGTGAAGACCCCTTTTTTTTCGTTTTTATTCAAATTTTAGAGGTCATGTGATTTCAGGACAAAAAGTGGGGAATCTAAGACTGATTTCAGGTGAGGACTTTTTTTTATTTTTTATTTTTTATAGAGATCACTATGATTGTTGTACAAAAAGTGGGAATTCCGAGACTGATTTCAGGTGAGGACCTTTTTTTTTTGGAGAACACCTTGATTTTGGGAGAAAAATAGGGAAATCACAGATGAAATTGAAGTGAAGACCTTTTTTTTTTTTAGAGGAGACCATGAGTTTTGGAGAAAAAAGTGGAAGCCAAGATCAAAGTTCTTTTTTTTTAGAGAACATCAATATTTAAAAATTCTTGCCTCGGGCCCCTAAATTTAAATATCCATGACTGGTGAAGATTTTTTTTAGTCTTCAACTTTTTTTAGCCAATGACCCACTTAATGTAAGTTTTAAAAACTGTCATTTTTTGACCTGCCCTATAAAAAAGGTTTGCTTACCCTGCTATAGAAATTTAAATGTTTGAGACATTTATGAAGTGATCGAATCATCCCAAAAGAGCAGGTCATGTGATGGGGTTTGTTTAGCTTGCAGAACAGGATTTGAAACATATAAACTGTATTCCTAACCTATGTAGGATACAATCTTTTTAAAGGTACAATGTCAAGTTACCTGATCCTTTGCTTGCATACTAAGCCATAACAATACTTATATTAATTTGATCACGGTAAAACACAGCACTATCTTTTCAAATGGCATATGTGTTATCACATTTTGCTGTCATTGACTTAGTTCATAAACTGCTTTGTCACATAAAAAAAATTTTTACCCTAAAGTGTACATAGGTTACCTTAAAGTGTAATTTGTCATCATTTATTGGAATTGATGACTAATCATCAGTATATAGTAAAGCTACAAGAACTATGGCTTAAAAATTGTTTTAAGGTTATATTGAATGCAGTTTATTTAAAAGGTTAGCTGTTTGAATTTTATTTATTTTTTTATTTCATCTCTATATTTATTCTCCTGACCTGCAGAAAAGTGTTGAAGATGCTAATATATAGGGCAAGCAATTAACCCAAGCTGCATCTGGAGATGTCAAGATATTGGTGTCTAGTTGAAATTTCTTATTTTGTTTTTTAGTTTTATAGAGATATGACTGAAATTTAGAACTGGTTGCCAAGACCACCAAGCAGAAGAAATTGCCATAAAGTGTCTTGCTCAAAAACCAACAGAATGGTGCAAGTAGGTTTTTGAACAGAGACAATGTCGATAACAATCACAGCACTTTTAACCATTTATCACACTGCCAATGATGTCTTTTTTTCTACATAAATTAAAAACCAATTGGGCTTTAGCCAGTCCACTTTAAAACTAATAGTATTTTTCAATTATCAGTGCACCAAAAACTTCCAGGACCAAATAAAATTGAATATCAATAATCAGTTAAAAATTTAAACAAGTATAAATTTTGTGTAATATTTTTATACATACCAACTCCTCATTAAAGAATGTTGAAGACCCAAACAAGTTGCCCACTGAGCATTCTTCAAATTCATTTAATGTCTAAAGAAAAGTAAATTAGTAAAAATTACTGGTATCATAAAAATATTTGGCATTGCATCTAAACTGGTTTTATGCAATTTAAACAACAGAAAATAGATAATTTAAATGTATAAAAGCAAGTATTACCATTAATATCAATGAAAAAAACTTATTAATATAAAATATACCTAAATAGCTAATCTAATATAAAACATGAGTTTATTTAAATACCATATATTAGAAATTTAAACTCATTTTATTATGGGCAAAATTATAGTCTTAAAAATCAAAAACTTAAATGTAAAATTATATAAAGGTAAGTGCATAAATATAAGTGTATAAATTGTATAATTGTAAAATTGCGACATAACAAGCTTGAGCGTAATTTAAAATTATAAAAACACTCAAATTTTATGCTTTGAGATTTTACCTGTGCAAATACCTAATTTTTTATCATCATCATATTAATTATTGTTTACAAGCATGTCAGAAATGAGAAAGAGGAAAGCAATGTCAGAAATGCTAAATTAACTTTACAAATATCTAATTGATTAAAAGCAATAATTTTGATAATTTTTTGGCAGCCTACACTTTTTCTAAATCATTTTATTTTAATCTGATTAGCTTTTAGCTAAATCAAAATGTCTGTTTTTTGTTATTAAGTATCAATATCATTAAGAGTGTTTTTACTTCAACTCTTTCACTTATTTCATCAATTCTTTTTTTGTTTGCTGGCTTTGTTTTTTGAAATCATATAAACCATTAAAAAGTGTTTAGATGTCATAAAAAAATATGTCAATATGAATGGGTATAAATCTTTCAAAACAACTGATTAAATTTGAGTCAATAATTTTTTAACTGCAGCACATAATATTTAATTTTTTGGTTTTAAATGTGATTTATAAATTCTATTTTCCTAATATTATGCCTTGTATTAAACATGGGAATCAAACAAATTAAAAATACACTTAATCAAAAACTTTTGGCAAACATAAATTTACTCAAATAAAATCCAAAGTTGTAATTATGCAAAACTAAAATATAAATACAATTAATTTTTTTTTCTATATACAATAAGCTTAAAAACAAAAATTTACTATTAAAATGTAAACATTGTTTGATTATTAAATACAAAAATATCCAAAACATTCAAACTAGTTTTTCTACATTCATTAACTTGCCTTATTAATTCTTGATGTTATTGCAGAAAGCTCTTCTTGAGTATCTTCTTGTTTTCGTTTAAATTGTTTTTGAGCTAGACGCTTCAAAACTTCAGTACTAGGGTCAGATAAATAATACATAACTTAGTTTACTCACAAAGTTCTGGGCAACTTATATAAAATTTTAGCAATTAATTTTTAAAAAATTAAATACTATTAATTAAATATACTATTATAGCAAAAAAAGGTAAATCGACATTTTCATAAACTAAAGTTCAATATTGGTTTTTTAATGTTCAAATAATTTATAAATAATAAACTTGAATTTTTTTGGTCCAATATGGATAAGATGAAATCAAGCATCATAATTGAAGGTTTGTTTTCTTCTACAGAAGGTTGGTTAATCATACAGTTAACAGATAAATGGGATATCTTTAATAAGCAACCTTGAACAATTTTTGTCAGTAAACCTAACCCAGAATCCCCCTGTGGTTACTATCGTTTCTTGAGAGATGCTTTTTCTATTAGTTTCTTTTTTACTGCCTCTTTGTACTGTAGGGAGATTCCAGGTTTGTTTCAAAGATAAACAACAGTTACGGTTTCTTTTTGAAGAGACCCAAAAAAAAAACGGCGATAACTAAAACATTATGCAGTTTTGTTTTTTTCCCTTTTTGGATTGTAGTGGTTTCTACAGTTTTTCCTATTAGCACCATAAGATGTTGAGAAAGTGTTTGTGTCTGATGTGTTTGTGTATGAAAGTGTTTGTGTCTGTTTTGTGTCTGATGTCTTTTCATTTTATTTCGTTTCATCGTTATATATATCCTTCTGACTCGCAGAAAAACGACGGAGGCGCTATACATAGGGCAAGCAATTACCCCAATCTGTTTTCGGAGATGCCAAAATATTGCTGTCCAGTTAAAACTTTTTCGTTTTTTTTTTAGTTTTATAGAGGTAAAAAAAATTTAGGGCTACTTTCTAAGACCGCCAAGTGGGGGAATTTGACGTAAAGTGTCTTTCCCAAAGAGACAACAGAATGGTTCGAGTAGGCTTTGAATTAGTCGATCACAATCACGACGCTCTTAACTACTCCACCACGCTGCCGACAAGACTGTTGTTTTGAAAAACGTCTTTTCCTATAAGGTATTTATGCCATTGTTCTAACAATTAAAGAAGTTTAAAAGAGTTCAGGAATTATTGTCTACACATTTACAGCACTTTTATTTTGAGTAACCTAGACAACAGAGGCCTGGGGAAAACCCAACTAAGTTACTTGGCCGGCTGAATTAAATCATATAAAGATGCTTTTCCTAATCCACCCGGAGATAAGGTGGCATTTATTGAAATGTTTATTCAAGGCTTATATTAAAAATTAAGAATAATTGATATATTCACAGCGGATACATTGCAAAAATACAAGAAAATTAACAATTAATGAAGAAAAATTCTGAACAAAAAATTTTAGCGAAATCTAGATACTACTCAATTTGTTAGCTTTTGTTTTTTAAAACTTCTTCAAATACTAAAAAAAGAAAAAAAGTAAATCATAATCAAAAGTTAAAAAATTCAATGTTCTTAAAAAACGCAGTTGATGAGTGACAGTTTTATTCTTTTTAAATTTTTAAATAAAAAAAAAATTTTACGTTTGATCATCCTGGGCTTCTTTTTACTTTGTAGCAGTGGCGTGCGGTCAGGGCATGCAAGTCATGCGTTGCATGACCAAAGTTTTAGGCATTGTATGACGAATTTTTGCGTGATGAGGTATAGATTTTTTAATTTTATAAGAAATGGTACTGGTTAGGGTTGAAATTGGAGAAATCGAGGCCGATCCAAGGTGAAGACCTTTTTTTTTTAGCGATCACTATAAGTTTAGGGTAAAAAGCATAAAATTTGGGTATGATTTTAGGCGATGACTTTTTTGTTTTTTTTGGAGATCACTACAATTTTGGGACAAAAAGTATAAAATCTGTGAATGATTTTACGCGATAACTTTTTTTTTTAGAGATCACTTCAATTTTTGCATCAAAATTATAAAATTTGCAACTGATTGAAAGTATTAGCCTTTTTTTTAACACTACAATTTTAGGATAAAAAGTCTAAAATCTGGGAATGATGTTAGGTGATAACTTTTTTTTTTGGAGAACACCATGATTTTAGGAACAAATAATCGGTCTACATTTTAGAATCTCACGCAGAATTCTTTCTGCTACCCAGAAAACGTTGCATGTCCTACCCACTGACTACCCAGAAAATATCTAATTGCATGACCAGTTTTTGGCATGCCAGTTGCATGATTAGTCCCAAAAGTCACTGCACGCCACTGCTTTGTAGTATTGTTGGCCTCGATGCCAACGTAAATTAACTTGTTCAACTTTGTCAAAATTTATGGTTTCAATCTCAAAAATAACGTCAAAAATTTTATTTATAATGCTTCAATTAACGATCGCCAAAAATTATGGTTTTGTCAAGAAGTCAAGAAGATTTACCTTCTTATTATGAGATTCGTCAAAAATAACGTTTAGGACAAGACAAAGACAAAGTTTATTTCGTTCATTTAATTTGATGATTTGACGTCAAAAATAAAGGTTTTTGTCAAAAATGATGTTTTCAACCGCACTTCGAGACCGTTAGAAACTATGTAGTACTGAGTTCACGGTTACTTTAAATTACCAGTGTAGGCAGTGTAGGCAGTGTAGGCAGTGTGTAGGCAGTGTAGTTAGTGTAGGCAGTGTATAGGCAGTGTAAGCAGTGTATGGGAAGTGTAGGCAGTGTATGGGATATGTAAGCAGTGTAGGCAGTGTATAGGCAGTGTATAGGCAGTGTATAGGTAGTGTGGGCAGTGTGGGCAGTGTATAGGCAGTGTTGGCAACAGGTTTATAGGACGGGATTCGGAGTCGGAGTCGCAATTTAGGGAGGAGTCGGAACCGAAATTGTTTTTCAGATTTGACGGAGTCAGAGTCAAAAGTTTTTAAAAACAGAGTCGGAATTATAGTCAGAGTCGGAATTATAATCGTAAAGGTTTAAAAAGTTGCAAATGGAGTAGGAGCCAAAAAATTTTGAAAAGATGGGGTCGGAGTTGGAGTCGAAAAATTTCTTCACAACCTTGCTTTGCGTCATAGACATTGTAGTTGAAAGAATGTGACACATTTTCGAAATGATATTATTTAATATACAAAACGAAAATGACGAAATCGTTTGTCTGCAAAATAAAAGAATAATTAACAACGCGACTCAAACTAAACACGCTAATAAACTAGAGCCTAAGCTTACTGAACTAGCACGTACTAAGTCAGAGCACAACTGTACAGACAAACGATGTAAGACAGAAAACAATTATATAGACAAACAATATTGTGACGCAATAGTACGAACTAAGCCGTAGCATTTGTACAGTAGTGTGGGCAGTGTAGGCAGCGCAGACAGGTTTTTTTATTGATTTTGCAATTGCGCATTTATAATATTGGTATTAAATTGACTAAATATTGCACCTTTCTTCTGACTCCACTTTTCACATCCCCTTCTACAAAACTCTTAAAAAGAATCGCTCTATGACGAGGAGAGAAACTACCGACACTACGGGAAACTTGTATTTGTCAAAAACGGTTCAACCTACTGCCCCTCTTTTTGCACAACACCTTTCCTCCCTCGATCCCAGCTCCGATTATTTAGCTATCACAGTTAAAATAAAAGGAGCCCCTGAGAAACATACCACGTGGATTCCACGTGGAACTCACGTGGTGTGTTTATCGGATCACCTTTTCTATCTTTATGTCCCTCCTATCCAGGGGACCCGGAAGCGGGGGGGCAGGAGGGGCAATTGCAATTTCTTTAATATTCTTAAAACGCGGGGGTAAAGGAGCAAACTGTGCTCTTTAAAATTAGTATTGTATTACAGATAAATTCTTTTTAGTTATCCTCTACAATTAATTTATATAATCTTGATCACCATTAAATCTAACAATGTTTGTAAAATTATAAAGACAACCGTAACTCATAGTACAGTAATAAAAGTAAGATAAAAGTTTAACGTATGCAATATACAGTTATTGATAATTGTAAGCAATCTAAACTTCTGGTAAACATCTTATTCTACTTAAATCAGTAAACTAAATTATATCTTAGCCGAAAATCAATTTTTGATTCACTAACTGATAGCAAATAGCCATATACTTCACAACAATCAGGGATACCTAAACTACCATCCCGGTAGTTTACTATCAATCGTTCTAAAAAAAAGAATAAAGCATAAGAAAATTTCTAAGTGCTCACAAAGCGCAAAAGTTTCTCGTAATAATAAAAAAAAATGTTGATTTAAGAAGCAAAGAAATTGTGGGGTTATTCTAATTTTAACGAGCAACGCAAACTGTCTGACTTGGCTACTCAATACTCACTTACGGCCGACATTAAAGTCTAAAAATAAAAACACCAATACTAAACGCATGACATTCTAAGCCTTTTTGAAGGACTGTGGTACATATGTGTGCCATGATTTTAATTATAACGTAATACTTTAAGAGTTTTGTTCGTTTTGATGTGTTTACAGAAGAACTCGCGCACCTACATGCACATATTAAGTTATTTAACAAAGAAAGTACCACGTCTCTGAAAAAAGTAACAAAGATATCAACAGTTTGCGAAGTTTTATGCAAAAAGCCGACAAGCAAGAATCTAGACATAGCTCTCGTTTCGGCTTTTGCAGAAAGGTGTTTTAGTGTCATGAGAAGAATCAAAATATGGCTTAGAAGCAATATGAGAGATAGTCTTATAGATCAAATGTTCTCAAATATTCGTAAGAACATGTTGGACAATATCAATCTACAAGCCGTTGCAGATGATTTTGCAAAAGCAAGCGAAACACTAATAAATTATTTTGGGTTAAACTTACATTAATTGTGCAGCGTTTAATAATTGATATCAAACCTCAATCTAAAGGGCCATTTATGCTCATGTAATTACGTTTTTTCATTTACCCAATCGTTAATAACTCTTTAAGTTTTTTATTGTTCTATTTATTTTAACCTTTGGTATTCTTGATAGTGTAAATCTTTTTAGCCAGCGTTCTGTTGTGGGTAACTAAAGACTATTCACTGAATAGCATGTGAAGAACATTTTGTGATATTCTCAAGCAAAATGCATTCGATCTGTATCTATCTGCTTTTAGCTACCGTGCATGAACGACGCAATTGTTGAATGCTGTTTTCTAAACTAGCTTGTGTGCTTTCGACAAAAGTTAAGTTGTGGGTAGCCTATGTTGGATAGCCTTTGGCTTAGTTACCAGTTAATAGAGTTGTATTTTTTTAATGTCTAGCCTGATTGAGAAAAACTTGTGTAAAATTGGCTATTACTGTGGCTATCGCAGTGAGTGGTCATGGCAAAGTCAACTTAAAGGCTTTTGCAAGATGCAGCACACTTTAAGATTAAGACTTTGAACTCTAGGTTTATTAAAAAGAGTTAACATTGACTGAAAAATTGATCAAACCAAAATAACACATTAGCAAAATAAAACTTTCCCGAGATACCGGTCTGTCCTGTGCAAACTGAAATTCTATCATGTCAACCAAAATTTCAAATTGCTGCATGACTACCAAAATTTGCTTTTGTTGGCAGTGCCTTTTCAACAAAAAAAGTGCCCTTTTTTTAAATTTTTTTCCCCCTGGCAAAAAAACTTCTGCGCCCCTGCTCCTATCTCTTCTTCTTCTGATTCTCACCATTCCTCTTACCATCATCCCCTACTACTTACATTTTCGGCGATTTTAATTGCCATCACTCATCTCAGGACTCTCACAGCCCAGAAGACCAATTAGGCAAAGATTTGTTTAACTGGCTCCTTTCTTTTGATCTTTTACCTCTTAACAATTCCGATCATCACACCTTACAACACGGGACCACTGGAAACCGCTCTTCTCCTGATCTCTCTTTGGTTCCTGCCCACATGGCCTCCAAATGCACATGGCAAACCCTTCCGGACCTTGCTCAGACCACCTTAATTCCTATCTCTATAATTATTCCTACCACCCCTTTAATTAACTCTATCTCCCGCCATCCCTTATTTAATTACAATAAAGGCGCTGGAATGATAGCTTTTCTTATATTGATACCCATTGCCCTACTCCGTCTAACTTTGCAAAATTTTCTCTTTCTGAAGCCACCCACACCTTTACCAAATTCTTTCCTCTAGCTTCTCTCGCAAATTCCAACTTCCCACACGTCTCAAGAAAGGTTCATGGAGATCCTTTTCCCGTTGACATAACCTTACCCCTAACCTACATCTCCCTCGCGAACCTCTAATCTTTTGCCATCCTAAACCTCCCTGGTCTACCCCTTTTACTTACTCCGTTTCACTCCAACTCTCTTCTCCATGCTCTCGTAATGGTTCCTTCCCAATGCCACAGCTACTTCCCATCTGTCTTCTCTACCCCCCAGCGACATCGGACTGCCAGGACTGACAGTTTGGTTCCTGGCCGGCTGAGGTAGGGCGGTGCAGGGATCCACATTAAGTGTACAAAGTGTGTCACTGCTACTTCTCTCTCTTCTCGATTGGACTCTGGGCCACTAGCTACTGTGCCGAGACATATGCCATTCTTCACGCTCTTGAGTGGTGTATCTCTCACTTTGGCAAGTCATGTGCGTTTGAATTTGTCACCTTATTCTCTGACTCTCTATCTCTCTATCAACCCTCTCTATTCCTTTATCCTAGTTAACCTGTTGTACTGAGCATCAACTCGTGATAACTAATACATGCTTCAAACACAAACCTGCCCATAAAAACTCATGGATGCACCCAAGGTCAAAGCACTGGCATCTCATTGACTTTATTATCACACGTCAACGTGATATTGGTGACTTTCACGATACAAGGGCCGTGAGAGGGGCAAACTGTAGCACCGATCATATAATGATAAAGGCCAAGACGAGACTCAGAGTAAGGAGGTTGATACGCAGGTCCAGACTGCGTCTCAAAAAGCTAGATGTCGGCAAGCTGAAATGTGGTACCACCAGGGATGAATTAGAATCACAACTGAATGAGAAGTTTCCAAATCTGTCGGGCACAGTTGAGGATAAGTGGGCATCCTTCAGGCCAACAGTGTACGAGGTATCAAAGGACACTTTAGGCTTTGTTGAAAGAAAGCATGCGGACTGGTTTGACGGGAATGATTCCGAGCTAAGCAAACTGATTGAAAACCGAAACCAGGCACGCGCTGAAATGTTAAACCGTAACACCAGGTCTACCAAAGCGAGGTTTAAACAACACTCCCGTCTCCTTCAAAAGAGATGCCGTGAGCTAAAGAATGAATGGTGGCAGAGCAAGGCGGCTGAGCTCCAGGTGTTAGCAGACATGAATGATACGAGAGGATTCCATCAAGGACTGAAAGCTGTATGGGGACCGAGAGTAAACTATCCTGACCAGCTGCTCTCCTCTGACAACCAAGCATTACTGTCAGAAAAGAAAGACCTCCTCTCTAGGTGGACCGAGCATTTCAACAGCCTCCTAAATGAATCAAATGAAGTGCCCCCCGATGTCACTCGTGACCTGAAGCAGCACCCTGTCCAATCCTGGATGGATGAGCTTCCTGACCTAAAAGAAGTGGCCGATGCCATCTCCCTGCTAAGTAGTGGAAAATCTCCAGGCTCTGATGGAATTCACCCGAAAGTCATCAAACTAGGCGGAAAATCACTGGTGCAGTGTCTCCATGAAATCATACTTGACTCCTGGAAGTCAGGCACTCCACCTCAAGACTGGAAGGACGCCCAGCTCATCACTCTGTTCAAAAAGGGTGATCGGCGTTTGTGTGGGAACTATCGTGGCATCTCACTGTTATCTATCCCTGGTAAAGTGTATGCCCGCATTCTACTAAACAGGCTGAGCGTTTATGCAGAAACACTACTACCGGAGGCCCAGTGTGGGTTTCGTGCTGGAAGAGGCACTGTGGATATGATTTTCTCTCTCAAGCAGATACAGGAGAAGTGTATCGAGCAACAAATGCCATTGTATATGGTGTTTGTGGATTTCACCAAGGCCTTTGACACAGTGAACAGATCAGCACTCTGGAGTATCCTAAGGAAGCTCGGCTGCCCTGACCACTTCACAAGCCTTATTGCATCCCTACACCAGGGAATGAAAGCATCAGTTAGCCTGAAAGGAGAACTATCGGAGCCATTCAGCGTGAACAATGGTGTGAAGCAGGGTTGCGTTCTCGCTCCCACCCTGTTCTCGCTTTACCTCACAGTGGTACTAAACCAAGCCTTCAAAGATCATCATCAAGGAGTCATTTTACAATGCCGGCCTGGGGCTGATCTCTTTAATGTCAGCCAATTCAAATCCTCAAGAAGCACCACAGGGGCTATCGTGCGTGAACTCATGTTCGCAGATGATATAGCTTTTGCTGCACACAGTCATGCAGATGCCCAGGATATCATAACTCGATTCGCTGATTCTGCCCGCATCTTTGGACTAAAGATAAACATCAAAAAGACTGAAGTGATGTATCAACCCCCTCCAGGCTCGACAGATCCAGGTCTTGACATTCAGATAAATGGCGAGAATCTTAACAATGTGAAGAACTTCAAATATCTTGGCACAACTGTGTCAGATAACAACAAGCATGATGCTGAACTGGAACTACGCATATCAAACGATTCTAAAGCCTTTGGCAGACTCAGAGACCGTGTGTGGCAAAACAACGACCTGACCATTAAGACCAAGTGTGCAGTATACAGAGCAATAGTATTATCAACTCTCCTCTATGGAGTAGAAGCTTGGGTGGTGTACAGGGTCGCTGCTCACAGGCTCAGCGTATACATGATGCGTCACCTCAGGCAGATTCTCAACATCAACTGGCGGCAACATATTTCCAATACAAAGATCCTGGAAATAACTGAACTGCCAAGCATGTACGACACTCTCATAAATAGATGCCTCAGATGGACAGGCCATGTCAATAGACTCAGCAACAACAGACTGCCGAAACTCATCCTCTACTCTCAACTGGCTGAAGGTACTCGAGGAACAGGGCGCCCAAAGCTGAGATACAAGGACACTATCAAACGCAATCTCAAGGATAAAGATATTCCCCTTGGATCTTGGCAGAAACTCTCAACAAATAGAGCAGACTGGAGACGGATAATCCGTGCTAGAGACAAGTCATCATCGAACTCGATGGACAGCTAACACAACCCCCAAATCCCTCTCCAACACACAATCTCTTCTTAATACTCTATCCGAATCTAAGGTAGTCTATTTTCAATGAATACCTGGTCATTCTTCCTTCCCATGCAGTAACTGATTCTTTCGCAAAACTTGGAGCCTCTCTTGACCTCTCCAACCCTACAAACACACCACGTGGATTCCACGTGGAATCTGTGCTTGTCGGAAAGATATCAGTGCTTCTCTCACAACTTATTTCCTCATATAGGCTATCCCTTTACACCAGTTGGAGACGTAATATCCAATCTGGTCTATTCTAACATCAAATTCCCCCAGTGTCTTTCGAGAAGCTTACTCTCCCTCGCTCCGCTCGCTATGCTCTTTCTCGGTTACGTTGCAACGGGCACAGCACTCTCCGTGGCACATATTTACACAGAGTTTGTCGAGCCGAGACTCCTTCATGCAGCAACTGTGGTTCTAAATCACAGTACTTTTCCATCTCGTGCTGGACTGCCCTGTACTTGACCCTATCCGTCGGGCCATCTTCGGCCACTCTCTCTCTATTCTAGACCTCTGGTCCCATCCGTGGAGAGTTGCCCGATTACTGGGACTCCGCGGAGTTAATCCGTCCCCCCATCCCCAGGAACGGGTCGGGTAAACCCACCACCACTACCATCAGGGGCGCCGGAGTTTTTTTGCCAGGGGGAAAAAAATTTAAAAAAGGGCACTTTTTTATGATGAAAAGGCACTGCCAACAAAAGCAAATTTTGGTAGTCATGCAGCAATTTGAAATTTTGGTTGACATGATAGAATTTCAGTTTGCACAGGACAGACCGGTATCTCGGGAAAGTTTTATTTTGCTAATCTGTTATTTTGGTTTGATCAATTTTTCAGTCAATGTTAACTCTTTTTAATAAACCTAGAGTTCAAAATCTTAATCTTAAAGTGTTTAAAGGTGTGATAGCCTTTAAAAGACTTACTCACTGCGATAGCCACAGTAATAGCCAATTTTACACAAGTTTTTCTCAATCAGGCTAGACATTAACCCTTTGCGGTCGAATTTAATGTTACCATAGTCGCCGTCGCTGGTCGTATTTAAAAATGGGCGATTTTACGCACTATCGCTTACGCGCGTCTATCGTCATGAAGCTATCTACCGCTGTCTGCGTATTACTGCTTAGCTATACGTTTTCTTATGTTGTTTGCAAACAATAATTAAACGAAAATAGATATAAAAGAAATTTATTAGTTATCATAACATCATTATAGAATAAAGGTGACAAAAACAATTATCGATAGTGTTTTTCAGTGTGATATTTTTTGAAGCATTTGTCGGGGTGAAGTCCTGGTTTCCTTTCGCATGTTTCACAGTGATAAACAGTTTCTTTACGTTTCACTTTTCTGTCGCTACAAACTGCGCAATCTTTTGTCCTTCCATTAGGAATTTTTGCTACAAAATGTCTTTCAGATAGACGTTCGATCGACTCTGCATCAGAATTTCTACCACGCTTTCTCGAATTTTTATTTCGCACATTTCCCACAAGCTGTATCACAAGGTTTTTGCATTATTTTTTGTGGGTCACTATCCTCAAGCACTTTTCTTTTCTTTGGACGTTATATAGAATAAAGCTGTTGACTATGGCAACTTCAAATAGCCAAAAAAACATTTTACGCCACCACTTCGCCGTTTTCCTCAAAAAAGCGTAGCTTCCACAATAGTGGTCTGCCTTATCTACTCCACCCATATACTTCGTATATTGAGAAATTACAACAGGTTTTGCCACGGTTGTTGACTGTTGATTTCCCAAAATACGTTCTTCATCTTCGCATTGGGTGTTGTAGACAGAAGATAGCATTGTCACCACCCGTTTGTCTCTCCATTGAAGAGCCATTGTGTCATCATTTTTTCTAAATGCAACTACTTCATGCTTCTTTTTTTTTTCGCTTTTTTTTTGACAATTCGTTTGGCATACCCTTCCTACTGGGCATTACTGTTCCAGTTAAGTGGAAAGATAGCTTCCTCAGCTCTTCGCACAAAGTTGGACTCGTATAAAACCTGTATGTGAAAATGTGGTACCCTGATTCATACCCTTTTGAAGAGAGCATGTTGCATAAATGCAACACGATTCTACTCGTAAAAGGCAAATCAGGCCGGACTAAACCATCAGTTGTATACTTTCCATAGTATGGAACAAACGCCACGATATAGGCAGATTCACTCTCACACATGGTGTACACTCTGAGTCCCCACTTTGTTGGCTTGTTTGGATTGTAGCACTTGAATGTTACTCGGCCTTTGAACCCAATCGTACTTTCATCAACAGAAATACGTTTGTGTGGCAAATAATATTCTTGACATTTTACATTCATATGGATCACTAGGTTGTGAACCTTATCCCCACAAAATCCTCGGCCAACCGATGGCTGCAAATGTAGCATCCAATAAAGTTGAAAAAATCTTTCCCGAGAAAACACATCAACAAAAATGGCATTCTTTCTGTCCATTTTCTTGAAAAATATTCTTTCATGTCGCATTTGGCATGCATTCCCATATTTAGCACAACTCCAAGCAATGCCTTCATTTCTTGCAGATTCGCATCTTTCCAAGTTCTCCATATAGAACGTTTGCCAAGTGGTTGAGCCTTTTCTATTTTTTCTCTTGCGTACCAGTTTGTCTCCTGAACAAGCTCTCCAATAATGTCGTCCGTGAAAAAAAGCTGGAAGAAACTAAGTTCGTTGTTATATTGTCCAGAAGTAGGTAGCCGAATACCAGGATTACTGACAGTAAATGGTAACTTCAATAAATCACTATCTGTTGATAAATAAGGTCTCCAAACAGACCCATTGTTTGTAGCATTGACATCACCTTCAGCGTCATCAGATATACGTCCTGCACTAGTATCTGCATCTCCTACACCACTAACGTCCATATCTTCGTCCCCAGAAGAAGGTAATTTGTGAAGACTTGAAGTATCACTTCCGTTTTCAGTCGTCTCTGGATCAAAGTCCACATCTTTATCTGATTGATCTACATCCATTTCATCACCACTCGAATCAAATAAATCAAGGATATCATCGTCAGTCAATCTTATTCGCTTAGCCATATTCTGTTCATACAATTATCGCACTGTTCGCAAGATCACAAATCACCACCCAGTCTAATTGAATAGAAATGTTGTCAAGAACCGATTATACAAGCTAAAAACGTAACAAATTGATCACATACGCTATAATTCTATTTGTGCGAATGTAACACTAAACAAAAAGTTTGCCTTCAGTTCAGTTGCTACACAAGCTCTAACACTTACACCTTCTTATGAATGACAGTTACCAAATGACTTACCACGTGTGTTCTGCATGACTAAAGAATCTGCAGTTATATGACAGCCAGAAGAATTTATTGCCTTTCAAGCAATATAAGCGAATAGCGATCGCCCTACGACCACACTAAACGCGATTTTAACGTTGGGCGAGCTATACTCGCCTTCCGACCAGAATGACGTCATTTCGTCTGGCGAGCTATATTCGCCAGTCGACCGCAAAGGGTTAAAAAAATACAACTCTATTAACTGGTAACTAAGCCAAAGGCTATCCAACATAGGCTACCCACAACTTAACTTTTGTCGAAAGCACTCAAGGTAGTTTCAAAAACAGCATTCAACAATTGCGACGTTCATGCACAGCAGCTAAAAGCAGATAGATACAGATCGAATGCATTTTGCTTGAGAATATCACAAAATGTTCTTCACATGCTATTCAGTGAATAGTCTTTAGTTACCCACAACAGAACGCTGGCTAAAAAGATTTACACTATCAAGAATACCAAAGGTTAAAATAAATAGAACAATAAAAAACTTAAAGAGTTATTAACGATTGGGTAAATGAAAAAACGTAATTACATGAGCATAAATGGCCCTTTAGATTGAGGTTTGATGTCAATTATTAAACGCTGCACAATTAATGTAAGTTTAACCCAAAATAATTTATTAGTGTTTCGCTTGCTTTTGCAAAATCATCTGCAACGGCTTGTAGATTGATATTGTTTTATTTATTTTATTTTATTTTATTTTGTCTCTATATTTATCCTCCTGACTCGCAGGAAAGCGACGGAGGCGCTAATACATAGAGTGGCAATTATCCCGACCTGCTTCCGGAGATGCCAAGATATTGCTATCCGCTTGTAATTTAATAGAGATATGACTTTAATTTAAAACTGTTTTCCAGGACACCAAGCAGGGGAATGTTCCGTAAATTGTTTTTCCAAGGACACAACAGAATGGTGTGAGTGGGCTTTGAACCGAGACCGTGTTGGTCAGGAGCCCGGCACTTTAACCACTCGACAACGCTGCCAAATCTGTTCATTGTTCAACAAGTTCTTATGAATGTTTGCGAATATTTAATTATTGAGACTGTTAGGCCTATCTCTCATATTGCTGCTAAGCCATGTTTTGATTCTTCTCATGACACAGAAACACCTTTCTGCAAAAACCGAAACGAGAGCTACGTCGCAGTAGATTTAAAGCAATTTATGTATTTCCAAAAAGTATTTCTTGCTTGTCTGCTTTTTGCTTAAAACTTCGCAAACTGCTGATATCTTTGTTACTTTTTTTAGAGGCATGGTAATTTTTTTGTTAAATAACTTAATAAGAGCATGTAGGTCTGCAAGTTCTTCTGTAAACCCATCAAAACAAACAAGACTCTTAAAAAGTTACGTTATAATTACAATCACGGCACACATATATAGGGTAGACTGGGGTAAAGAAGCCGACTGGGGTAAAAAGACTTTTTGTTTTAAAATTGAAACGCTTCTAAAAAATAAAAAAATACTTTGACCATGTGGTGAGAAGCATTGTGAGTAATCTTAAACCACTAATTAGATTAAGCCCAACTCGTGTAGTAGACGTTTCAAAAGTAGTTTGCGTTTTCATAGGTTTCATTATAATTTTTTTTATTGCTGATGAGAGCATAGCAGGATTTATAGAAAAAGATATTTGTGAACAATATATTTTTTTCGAAGATAGTAGTTTCTAGAGGGTATGGTAACTTTAGTTTTTTGCTTACAAGTAAGACTTGAGAAAAATTTTAAATTTTCAAAATGTCCACCTTCGGGGTAAAAAGCCTACTTTGTATATGGGGTAAAATGCTCGCCCTAGGCTTTTTGTCCCAATTATCAAAAAATGTCAACAAAACATATTGTAATGAAATTCTGTTTAGATTACGTATATTGTTAATGCCAAGAAGTTTTAAAAAGATGCTCTACTGAATTTTTCTAAGCTATAGGCTGCTAAAATAAGCAAACTTTAAAAATACTAGGGTCAGTCAATAAGTAATGAGACTTTCTCAATTACTTTGGTGTTCTTGGAGTTATGCAACTGAAATTTTATGTGATGATTATGAATGGAGTTGTCATCTTATTTACAACAAAACTTGTTTATTTTCAGATTACTGTAGGTGTGACGATAAATTGAAATGACTACTAGGCTAGGAAACAGCTCATGCTTGGAACAAAGAGGAGTCATCAGATTTCTGTTGGCAGAGAGTGTAAAATCATGTGAGATTCTGTCTAGAATGCAAAGACAATATGGTCCTTCCTGTATGTCTAGAGCAAACTTCTACAAATGGGTGCAAGCATTCAAAGATGGACGCGAAAGCATTACTGATGATCTGAGAAGTGGAAGACCTGTGGATGTCTCTACCCCAGAAGCAGTACAGGCAGTTGAAGACCTGATCAAATCTGATAGAAGGGTCACTTTAGATGAAATTGCTACAAACTTGGACATCTCCCATGGCACAGTGTACGCAATTGTGCGTGAGAAGCTGCGTTTTTCAAAAGTCAGCTGTCGCTGGGTTCCAAAGATGTTAACGGATGATCACAAAATGCAGCGCCTGATGGCTTCCAGAGCATCACTACGCAGATACAGAAAGGAGGGAGATGTATTTCTATCGAGAATAGTGACAACTGATGAGACCTGGGTCTTTCATTATGAACCTGAATCGAAACGACGATCAATGGAGTGGAAGCATGTTTCTTCCCCAGTGAAGAAAAAATTCAAATCTCAGAAAAGTTTAAGGAAAGTCATGCTCACTGTGTTCTGGGACAGAAATGGGCCGATCACTATCAGTTTCTTGGAAAGGGGCAATACTGTGAACTCAGAGAACTACTGTGAGCTGCTAACTCAAGTGAAAAAAGACATTAAGAACAAACGGAGAGAACTTCAATCAAGAGGTGTGATTCTCCTTCAGGATAATGCAAGGCCCCACACAGCAGCAAGAACCCTAGCCAAAATTGAAGATTTAGGCTGGAAACTTCTAACACACCCACCCTACAGCCCAGACCTTGCACCATCTGATTTTCACCTCTTCAGCCCACTCAAAGAGAGTATGAGGGGAATTCACTTCCAGACTGATGAAGAAGTGAAGGCTGCTGTGAGCAACTGGCTAAGGACCCAGTCCACGGAATTCTATGCCAAAGGAATAGACAATCTAATATCAAGATGGAACAAGTGTGTTGCAAAGGAGGGAGACTATGTTGAAAAATAAAAAAGCATTTTTTGATTACCAGTCATTGCAAACTTGAGTTATTAAAAAAGTCTCATTACTTATTGACTGACCCTCGTACATATTTTTGAGGCTTAATTATTTCTTGATTTTTTTATTGAATAATTTAGATTTTTTTTATGTTTTACCACTTTTATATTCATATCTAATCAACCCTTTCACAGCTATAAGGCTTTAAGAAGGCTATAATGACATAATCTATAAGTTAAATGATAGCATTTAACTACAATTTTTAGCAAACAAATGGCTGTATACATTCTTTTTTTCATTTTAATATTTTGTTATGTGTAGCATTTTAAAATTTTAATTGTGATTGTTTAAAATAATTTTTTGCAATGCCTCGTTTCTACATTCGTGTAAACTAGCCGAGCATCATATACTTCTGATGACTTGAAAAGAGCTATTGCTGACGTTAAAAGTGGGGCTGCTTTATTGCCAACAGCAAAAAAATCTGGTGTAGCAGCAAGAACGCTGAGAAGACTTAAAAATAATCAAGTGGCAAATCCAGGATATGTACAATTAGGTAGATTTCGGCCTGACATTAATGCAGAGTATGAAGCCCAACTTGTTTCAATAATTCAAGACATGGAAAAAAAATTGTTTGGTTTTACCACTAAAGATTTTCGACGTCTTGCTTTTGATTTTGCAACTCAAATGAATATAAAACATAGATTTAATACTAACATGAAAATGGCTGGTCCTGATTGGGTTCAAGGGTTTCTTTCACGTCATCCGCAATTGTCTATTCGCAAGCCACAGTCAACTAACATAGCACGGGCTGTTGGTTTCAACAAAGAACATGTTGAACACTTTTTTAAAATTTTCCAAAGCATTTTAACCAGCCACAGTTACAGTCCCATAAGAGTATGGAACATGGATAAAACAGGAATATCTAATGTTCATAAACCAGCTAATATCGTTGCCACTAAAGGTGCTAGAGCAGTCGGTAAAATGACCAGTGGCGAAAAAGGTAAAACTGTCACTGTGATATGTGCAACAAATGCGGTGGGCACTTATATACCACCTATGTTTATTTTTCCAAGAAAGCGTAAGGTGGAGTCACTAATGCACAATGCTCCCACTGGGGCTCTTGGCCATTGCACTGAAAGTGGGTGGACTGACAAACAAAGCTTCTTGAAATGGCTGAAGCACTTTACCACCATTGCTAAACCTTCAAAAGAAGAAAAGCACATTATTATTTTAGACGGTCATCACAGTCACAAAACGCTTGAAGCTGTTGAATATGCCCAATTAAATGGCATTGAACTACTCACACTGCCTCCCCACTGCACCCATCGAATGCAGCCATTGGATTGGGCATTTTTTTAAGCCCTTAAAAAGTGCTTATAATGCAGCAGCCGACACTTGGTTGATTGCTAACTGTGGTAAACGAATAAGTTTTTATGACGTTGCAGAAATTTTTGCCACTGCTTACAATAAAACAGCCACTGTTGAAAAATCTGTAAATGGATTTCGAGCATGTGGACTATGGCCTTACAATGATGCGGTTTTTTCTGATGAAGATTTTGCAGCAGCTGATGCTTTAGCTGGTGGTTTAGGCACCCTTCGTCCAGAAAAATTTCCGTCTATTAAAAAAAGACAGAAGCCTGCAGAAAAAGTTAACCAATCTATGAATGAAAATGACATTAGTAACTCCACCTTCAGGCCTATAATAGTCCACTCACAAGTTCCAACGGCAAACAGCAGTGTCAGCAATCAGAAGGATGTGCTATCGACTTCAATATCTGTCGAAACATTATCGATGAAAAAAGATATCGAAACTGCAAAAAGTGTTTTAAAGGAGCTGTGCCGTTCTAACAGCGTAAAACCAACCAAAAAGCAATTGCAGAAACGTTCATCTGAACGATCGCAACACATTACATCATCGCCGTATAAAGCAGTTTTGAAAAAGCTCACAGCAAATAAGAAAAAGATTCCATCTAAATTTCCAAAAAAAAGCCAAGAAAATTGTTTTACGATTTTTACAGCGAAGAATGGACTTGTTTAGTGTGTTGTGAGCCATACGCCAACAGCAGACCAAGAAAAAAATGGGTCCAGTGTAGTTCTTGCAAGCAATGGGCCCACGAGGAATGCACACCTGGAGAAGTGTTTTATACATGCCAAAACTGCATTTAAGATGATTTAAATACTGCTTGTGAGAAAGAAGGTTGAAATTATGATATAATTTTTGTGCTTGCTGATTTATGGCTTTTGTTTTGCTGCAATTTAATGATGGTGGGGCCGGCTATTTTGGGTAACGCATGCAATCACTTTGTTTCTTTGTCTGCAGTTTTGTGACTTTTCGCATAATGTTGATTTCTCACATTTGATTTCTCACATTTCGCATAATGTTGATTTCTTTTCGCATAATGTTGATTTCTCACATGCTAATGCACTAATCACGTTTGAAAATATTTCTTGTTTGTATCACAAATTCTTAAGTTTGAAATATTTGGAATAAAAAGATTTTCTTAATTACTTGCAGTTTTCATGGGGTATAAAGCCCACCTATGGGCTCTTTGCCCTTTACAAGGGGTAAAACGCTCAATTTTAATTTTTTTAAATTTTTTTATTAATTGCTTAGTATTATAAATATTAGTGCTGTAACACTGTTTTTTGTCTTGATTAGATTCTTTTACACATTTTGAGGCATAATGTTCTGGAATACATAAACCATGTAAAAAGTTATGGGCATTTGTTCTTAGGGTAGGCTCTTTACCCCAGTGTAATACAAATCAACTGAAGTATCGAACTCGAATGTTATTTCAATTGTTCAAATTAATCAACCGCAATAAAACAACTGATTGTTCAAAGTAATCATCGCCGCAATAAAAAGTAATAAAATGGTTTGCAATCGCAAAATGTTTTAGTTTGTGCTTCAAAGCACGTGTTGTGTTAAACCTACAGTATGTAATCTTATTTCTTTATACTAATTTTTGTTGTTTTGTTTAGAATGGTTTCTTTTCAGTTTAATAAAGCCTTAGTTTGGTTTTTCAATAAAATAAATCTTATAACAATTTATTAAACTGAAAAAAATGGATAAGTGTCTTAGGCCTCAGATATTTGATACCGATGCTAATTCGGAAGAAGGTCCTAGAAAGTGGCTTCATTGGAAAAGGACATTTGAGAGTTTCATTAGAAGAGTTGATGGAGCAACTGATAGAGACAAACTTGACCTTTTGATTAATTTTATTGAGACAAATGTCTATTCGTACATTACCGAATGTACTACATATGCAGATGCCTTGAACAAGCTAGAATGTGCTTATGTCAAACCAGTAAACGAAATTTATGCCAGACATCGTCTCAATACAAGCCGGCAAAACAAAGGTGAATCTCTTGAAGACTTCCTGCAAAGACTAAAGATATTGAGCAATGATTGCAATTTCGTAGATGTTACAGCGTCGCAATACAAAGAAGCTGCTATAAGAGATGCATTTATCACGGGACTTGGTTCACCATACATAAGGCAAAGACTTCTTGAAGATAACGAATTGCGTTTAAATCATGTATTTAACAAGGCAAGGTCCTTACATGAAGCACAGAAAAATGCTGAATCTTATGAAGTTCGACATGCCGAGAGAATTGCAACAGTCTCATTTGGTAATACTGAAAATAATCAACTGCAGAAAGAGAAAGAGAAGAGGCGGAGCGGATTCGCCAGCTTTAAACATCAAAGTTGCAAGTTTTGTGGTGGTTCTTGGCATAAACGTGCTGATTGTCCAGCAAACCAACGCCTTTGCTACAAATGCAATCGCATGGGCCATTTCGCAAAAGTTTGTCTATCAAAAGTTAAGAAAATCCCGAAGACGATTGCGACAGTGTGTGAAGACGAAGAAGAGCACTCGTACATCAGTGCATTAAATAACCTGGTTGGCGATGAAAAGGTAAATGTTATTGTGTTGGTTAATGGAGTACGAGCTAATTGCCTTATTGATACTGGTGCAAAATTTAACCATATAGATTCAAAATTTTGTCAACGGGCTAAATTAAATTACGAAGGAAATAGTGACATTTTGAAATTGGAGTTAGCTGTGAAAAATTCGGCCATAAAAACTAAAGGGTTGTGCTCCACTTCCGTCAAATTTCAAGGACGAGATTATAATAACGTAAATTTTTTAGTGTTAGAAAATTTGTTGTGGGATGTTATTCTTGGTTGTGAATTTTTAAGTCTGCATAAAAGCGTGAAAATTGATTTTGGTGGACCTGAATCATCATTAAAATTAGGAGCCTTGAGTACGCTTCGAGGTATAAAACCCGTGCGTTTGTTTGAATATCTTACTAGCAACCAAGAGGCGCAGTTATTCAAGTACGGACTTGAGTTTTATTAGTAGTGAAATTTCAAGATTACTTGCTGATGATATTATTGAACCTAGTAACTCACCATGGCGAGCTCAGGTTGTAGTAACGAAAAGCGAAAATCATAAAAAACGTATGTGTGTTGATTATAGTCAAACAATCAACAAGTTTACTCGTTTGGATGCCTATCCGCTTCCAACAATGCAGAGTGTTTTACGGAAAGTATCACGTTATACATGGTTTTCGAAATTAGACCTTCAAAGCGCTTATCATCAAGTTTCGTTGATACCTGAGGAACGAATTTACACGGGGTTTGAGGCCGTCGGACAATTATATCAATTCAAGCGCATCCCTTTCGGTTTAAAAAATGCAGTTCCATGTTTTCAACGAGTGGTAAATCAAATAATATCTGACTATAAATGTGAGGGGACCTTTGCGTACCTTGACGATATAACAGTTTGTGGTAAGACAAGAGAAGAACATGACAAGAATTTAAAACAATTTTTAAAAGCTGCTTCTGACTGTAATTTAACTCTGAATGAAAATAAGTGCGTCTTTGCTACAAGAAAGTTGAATTTGCTTGGATACTATATATCCGATGGAGTCATGCGCCCAGATCCGGAGCGAGTGAAACCGATAATTAATTTGCCAAACCCCACAAATAAAAAAGAGCTACAACGAGTAATCGGTATGTTTTCGTATTATGCGCAATGGTTGCCTCAATTTTCGGAAGAAGTAAGACCTTTGATATTAGAAAAACAATTTCCTATGGGTGAAAAAGCTCTAAATGCTTTTAAGTCACTTAAAGATAAATTAGTTTCAGCAGCTCTTCAAATTATTGATGAAAATGTGCCATTTGTTGTGGAAACTGATGCGTCAGACAATGCCATATCTGCATCATTAAATCAACATGACCGACCAGTTGCTTTTTTCTCTAGAATGCTGACCAAAAATGAGCGGCACCATTCCAGTGTGGAAAAAGAAGCTACAGCTATTGTAGAAGCAATTCGTAAGTGGACAGAATTTTTATGCGGCCGACATTTTACTGTAATTACTGATCAACAATCCGTAGCATATATGTACAATTCCAAAAATCATAGCAAAATTAAAAATAACAAAATTTTGCGATGGCGGATGGAACTAAGCGAATATGATTTTGATATTATTTATCGATCCGGAAAAATGAATTGTGTTCCCGATGCTCTTTACAGAGCATTTTGTGCCAACATTTACGATAGCACGCTACACAAATTGCACGAATCGTTGTGTCATCCGGGCGTTACACGTTTGCATCATTTTGTTCGCGTAAAAAATTTACCGTATTCCGTTAACGAAGTGCGTAATGTTGTTGCAAAGTGTAAAGTTTGCTCTGAATTAAGACCCAATTTTTATAAACCTGAAGTGGCATATGTAATTAAAGCAACCCAGCCTTTCGAAAGGCTTTCCTTAGATTTTAAAGGTCCTTTGCCGACTTCATCCAAAAACCGCTATCTATTGACTATTGTTGACGAGTATTCTCGATTTCCGTTTGGGTTTGCTTGCCCTAATGTCAACGCGAAAACAGTTATATCTTGTTTAAACCAAGTGTTTGTAATGTTTGGTATGCCTGCTTATATTCATTCCGATAGGGGTACCGCTTTTATCTCGCAGGAACTTTGAAGTTATTTGCAAAAACGTGGTGTAGCGTGTAGTAGAACTTCAGTCTATAATGCTCCGGGTAATGGCCAGTGTGAACGCTATAATGGTATTATTTGGTCGGCTATAAAGTCTGCTTTAAAAACTCGATGTTTAGATGTTTGTCATTGGCAACTTGTTTTACCAGATGCTCTTCATTCCGTACGTTCATTGCTATGTACCGCAACTAATGAAACGCCCCACGAGCGAATGTTTTCATTTAAACGTCGATCAACCTTTGGCACGTCAGTACCAACTTGGTTAAGCTCACCAGGACCGGTGTACTTGAAGCGCCATATTCGCACCAGTAAATATGACCCTGTAGTGGATAAAGTAGATCTCCTGCATGCAACCCCAAATTATGCGATTGTAAGATTACCAAACGGGAGAGAAACAACTGTTTCATTAAAAGATGTGGCGCCTTGTACTAGTGCTAATAGTGATGATATCGTTGATATTGACAACGAAAACGAAGAATCGGAAAATGTAAATGTTAACTTAAGTGATGTTAGTAATGGTTCGAATATGCAAAATGAAAGTATTGAACGCCATGACCAAAAGGAAATTATTGGAGAAGAAGCACCGAATATTAATTCTAATGTTACTCCAGTGCCAAGAAGATCTACTCGTATAAGAAAAGCAGTGGATAGATACGGAGCTGTTCCATACAATTAACTCAAAGCAATATGTCTACAATTTAAGGAGGGGAGAATGTAATACAAATCAACTGAAGTATCGAACTCGAATGTTATTTCAATTGTTCAAATTAATCAACCGCAATAAAACAACTGATTGTTCAAAGTAATCATCGCCGCAATAAAAAGTAATAAAATGGTTTGCAATCGCAAAATGTTTTAGTTTGTGCTTCAAAGCACGTGTTGTGTTAAACCTACAGTATGTAATCTTATTTCTTTATACTAATTTTTGTTGTTTTGTTTAGAATGGTTTCTTTTCAGTTTAATAAAGCCTTAGTTTGGTTTTTCAATAAAATAAATCTTATAACACCCAGTCTACCCTACCACATTACCAAAGTCCTTTAAAAGGGCTAAGAATGTCACGCGTTCAGTCTCGGTGTTTTTATTTTTAGACTTTAATGTCGGCCATAAGAAAGTATTGAGTAGCCAAGTCAGACAGGTTGTGTTGCTTGATAAAATTAAATTAACGCCACAATTTCTTTGCTTCTAAATGAAATTTTTTAAAAATATTACTAGAAACTTTTACTCTTTGTGAGCACTTAGAAATTTTCTTATGCTTTATTTTTTTTTTAGAACGCTTAGGCTAATTGTTGTTAGGAATACTTAAACTACCGGGAAGGTAGTTTTAACTACCTGCCCATACACTGCCTATATACTGCCAACACTGCCTACACTGGTAATTTAGAGGTATCCCTGAGTTCACTATCAACACCAGAATTAAATAGTTTTCATGAATACAAAGACTATTTTCTACGCTAAGTAAAACTTCTGAAGAGGTCGTTAGATGATTTTCTCCATTCCTAGCTCCTAACTATAATTTACCAAATTAGATTTAAATAAAATTAACCTTTATTCAAATGATATCAGTACAAATTATAGGTTTACAGAGCAAAGATTTATGACGGAAATTTTCTGCAGTTCGACAAAAATTTAAATCTATAATAACCACTGTACTTGGAATTAACAAAAAACAACTTTACCGGGCGTTTCAAACAACTTAGAATTTCTTCTACAGAATAACAGCGTAGAACAGCCTTTCCGAACGATAGGTCTGACTGAGTTTCTTTTCTATGAAAAGCTATTTGGTAAAGAAAAAGTATAAAAATCAAGAAATCAGCCGCTAATTATTCAGAGGAATGGCACCAGACTATCCTTCGACTGTATTAAGACAGTCATTGAGAAAGGTCAAGCAGGAAGAAACAAAAATTCCATGAAGTAACTCTTTTGGAAAATTGGAATTCTGACCAAGAATCTACAATTCCAAGGTTAAATATGAACATTTAACATCGAAGAGTTCAAAAAGTTATAATTTCGGATTTCGTCGAACCAAATGAAATGAATTTTGTCAAAAAAAAACTTTAAAGTAACATTAAAGAGTTGATAAAATTTGAAATTTGGACTTCATCAAATTAGATGGATAAATTACATTGAAAAGATTTTGAGGCAACATCGAAAAGCACATCGAAAAAGAACCAATTAGAGAAGAGTTGATAAAAAGAAATTTTACTATGGATCATTACTCATTGCAAGTTTGGACTTAGTTCAGTTTTTGAAAATGTTTTATTATTTTAATGTAGAAAGTTGCATTTTTATACAAACAAAATTAAATAAGTATAATACTTAACACTTTGACTGCCATGTCAACAAATATTGTTGACATGGCAGTTTTTAATGGGCCGTATCAACAATATTTGTTGACGGCTATTTGTCTGTTTCTAGTGCTGGCAACAATTGTTGTATACGTCCTATGCTATTTCTATGGCACTAAATACGTACCTGTGTCGCCCGGTGGATGTTCTTTTCTGTGATCGTGGCAAAATTTTTTTGGTGGCAACACTGAGGTATTTTTAGAAAAGCAGCTTGGCAGTCAAAGTGTTAAAGGATTTTTTGAATCAAGCTCCTTTTTTAAAAGCCAATATTCGATGGTTTTTTTATCAATTTCTTTAAGCAACATGATTGCTATATTTAACGAAATAAACTTTACTTTAATTTTTATCGGGGCTACCATACCATTCTTATTTCTAAGAGTTCTTATTTTGAGGACAGAGACTCAGAAAACTTAGCTTCACTTATTTGTTTTAAATTTGCGTTCCTTTTTATATTTTATTTTGGGCAATATTTCAGGTTTGAAACAAAGTTTGCCTACTAACCCCACAGACCAAAGTATAGAACTGTTAATTATCCAAATTACTAACAACGTCAAGTAAATACAAAATAATTTTGACTGGATGTTTAACAGAAACACTTTTTCCAACTTAAAGTAAAAACTTTTTTGTGACAAACAATTATTGTCGTCCTTACTTGGATCAGTCTAAATCGATGTAGACCTGGTTTTATAGCAAGTTTTTTATTTGCATCCGACCAACGACATACATTGTCCTACCAACCAAGGTTTGATGCAAATAAAAACTTTCGTAATGTACGTTGTTGATCTAACTGATTACCATAGGCATACCAGCCAAACAAAATTTGGGGGGCAATGAAGCTTTGCCCAAATTTTGTGAAATTTGCCCAAATTATGGCTTTCTAGTACGTTACGAATAGGACAAAAGAAAATGTCTTGAAATTCTCGAAGACCAAATTTCGTCTTAAAAACATGGTGTTCTCTAAAAAAAGGTCTTCACTTGGAATCAATCTCATATTTCTCAATGTTCGTCCCCAAATCAAGGTGTTCTTTAAAAAAAAAAGGTCTTTACCTAAATTTGGTAACTATTTTTTGCTATTGATTATTGTCGCTGCCTTAAAATTCTTGACAATTTTTCATATCGCTGCCCGAAAAATTCTGGTTTTGCCCAAATATTTTCTTATCGCTGCCCGAAAAATTTGAATTCTAACCAAAATTTAGAAAACCAATTTGCCCGCTGCCAGGTTCGGCTATGCCGATTACTGATAAGATAAAGCAAAAATTCCCGCATAGAAAATGGCAATTAAACAATATACTTTATAATATTTTTGTGTATACTGATGGTGTAAACCCTAAAGTGCCATTCTGCTCTAGACTTGTCGGGCCAATTTGTATCTTAACTAAATAAGCAAGGAAAACCGTGTCAATTACTTCAATAAATTAAAAGCGAAACAAGAAGACGCACTCAAGTTGACTTTTTTTCTTAATAACACGAACTTTCATGAGCTACTGGCGGCCTTTCGATCTGAATTAATAGGAGTGTGAACAGCAGCTGACAAAAGTTTGTGTTATTAAAATACAAAGTGAACTAAGGTGCATTTTTTACAATGTTCATTGGGTATTAATTATATAAATTGTCATAACTTGATTATCTGCGGCAACAAGCAGGTCCACAAACTAACCAACAATCTCCTGCGTTGCTTTTTCACGGCTTTTTAATTTGATTTTAATAAAGTGAAATTTTTTCAGCAGTTTGAAACAAGTTTCATTGTTTTAATGGTAACGTATTACACGGTTCAAATCCATCTCTATAATTCGCTTGATAGAAATGAACCAGTTCCAAATGTCTCGTTCATAGAGCTGCTCTGGAGAAAAATTTTTTTTTCGAATCAAATCGAAAGTACTTCACGCAAAATAATATCTTTGTAAGAATCACCGAATTAGCTAATCCACAGCATTTGAAAGGATCGAACTCGTGGCTCGTATGAAGGTGATTCTGCGGATATCAATTACGCTACTTTTGAACGGCTTGGTTACAAAGAAAATAAATTCTAAATCTTATCAGCGTTGGAGTTGGACATTGGTGCAACAAAATGTGCTGAGTCTAGCAAAAATTTGCTTGACGATAGCTTTGACAATAAACTTATCTCTGCAAAAATTCAATCAACCTGTTACTATCGATGAGACCTGGTTTCCATAAACATTCTTACGAATAACTGATTGATTGGTGAAGTTAGAACGGGAGTACATACAAATAACTGCAGACGAATCATTCGAGTACAATGTTTAATCAAGACAAGGCGATAATGAGAGCAAACATACACAGTCGACAATGCAAAATACAAATTATTTGATTAAAAGCAGTGAATTCAACGAGTTTAACATTGCTTAACGAAATAACAGTTTGTGGTAAAGAATAATCCTTATGGATTGTAATTTTAACGCAAAACAATGCAATTTATTTATGAAAACACTTAATTACAGTGTATGTAAAAAAAAATCTTAAATTGATAAAAAGTTAATGAAAATGTTGTTACCATAATTTTAAATCAACGACTCGTTAAAGCCAGAATCATGCGAAGCAAATTAAAAAAAAACTTAACGTAAACATAAAAAATAATGTAGCAGCAACTCCTAACATCATAATCAATACCAAATCACTTCACTCCTATCTTGGTTGCTCAGTAATGAATAGTGATGTCTGCGGTCCTCTGTCAGACCGCAGATGTGCGGTCTGTCCAGTCCTGGCAGGGGACCGTAGACAGACCGTAGGTCCTTTGATCCTGCGGTCTCTTCTGCGGTCCACATCAAACGACCGTTATTTTTGACCGTAGGGACCGTCTGCGGTCTTTGCAATTTTTGACTTATTTTCTTATGCAATAATACAAGTAAGTTTAGTTAATCTACACATCTAACATGTAAATAAGAACAGTGTGCCTGCAGCTTCGACACCATCTGAACGGTGCTTCTCGGACTGCGGTATTGCAACTGCAGCAAAAAAGAATAGATTGGGACCACTCATGTTAGAAGAGCAAATGATCATTCGAAAAAACGAACAATACTTGAAAATCACCAAGGAAAAAGTGATTAAACATTTTCTTTCGAAAGAAAAGAAATAAAACTTACATATTTGTGCTTCCGATACTTTTTTTATTATATTTACCGTGCATACGATACATAGTCAATACATAAACTTAAATAAATACACAATTGCATACAGACAGATATTGCTCTTCGCATTTCGCATCTTGCGCAATTTATGAGAGAGACCCAAAGGAACGCGAAAAATTACGGTTATTAATAACGGTAACGGTTATTTCTCCAACGCGGACCGCAGAGAGGACAGGAGACAGACCGTAGACCGCAGGATTTTCAGAGGACAGACCGTAGACAGACCGCAAAAATTTTGGAGGACCGCAGACATCATTAGTAATGAATCAGCAATAATACTTGCCGCATGGCTAAGTGTAAGCTGGGCTGAACCATTTCACAAAAAAAAAGCATTTAATCTAAACAATAGATCAAGGAATTGAAAACTTACTAACTGGAGCAGAAAAAACACAAGAAGCTTTTCTCCATGAACAGCATTTAATTACACAATTTCTGCATTTAAGTATGGAATTGCACAATACAATAAAGCAGAAATGCAGCAATATGATTCAGTAAAAAAATTTCCTTAATTCCTGCAAAACAATTATATTGTTAACACAATGCAAAGACAATAACTGGTTTTACATTGGTGCAATTATTAAATATTTAAAAAATTCTTATCATTAAGTAATTAAGAGGGAAGCACCTACTACTATCTATATATGCAAAATAAGTGCATTACAATCTCGTAAATATCAAAAAAATATGGTTAGCAATTAAGAAAAACAGCTTTTATATAGCGTTTCGTTGTTGTTTTTATATTTGAATTTCAGTAAATCTTTGTAATATAGCAGAAGTTTACTTTCTTAATATAAAAATGTGTGTGCTTAATTTTTAAAAAATATCACAAAAATTTATTGAATTCTTTTAAATATATAAAATTTTTGTTGCCAGTAAACAGATATATTTACTTAAAAAAATATGCTTTGTTTCATAGGCTGCTCAGTTCTATGTTTGCATAGTCTATCATGAAACTAGATGGAGTTTTGATCTATCAACATGCCTTCTCAATTCCTCAAAAACCCAGTCTCAAAAAATAGTTTTCCACTCCGTGACAATCTTATCTGCTTTACTGCACGTTTTTGCAGTTCCGCTCCGCAATTCGCAATAAGATACAGCACTAACTTTACAAATCAAGTTTTATTCGGATAGAATCAAAGCAATAAAAAAAAGCAATTAATAAAACAGAAGCAAAATAACACATTCGTTTCCTTATATTTTATACTTTAATAAATTACTGTTGTCACGAAAATGTACTAAACAAACCTGACTATAATCAACTAAAATGCAATTCAATTTCTAAAACGTGATAAAACACAATAATTCAAACGTTCTCAATTTAAAAATATTTTAATTGCGATGATTGAGGGTTTTGACATTAAAAGCTCATTTCCACTACGAGCGTGAAGTAATTTTTGCTTCTTTCATTGATTTTTTTGCTTTGCTTAAGCGCGAAAAGAAGTAAAAAAAATCAATAGAACAAACAAAAAATGCTCCATTCCATGCTCGTAGCGGAAACGGGCCTTAAACATTCATCAGACGCGAGCCAGTCCTGTGGGAGCAATGCTTTGAACAAACGTTAATTTCTCACGTCGTTCTGATTGACAAAAAACAATAGAATGAACGAGAACCTTCCAAAGCGAAGAGGAAACTCTTGTGAACGGAGAAGACGGAGATTTAGATTAGATAAAGGATTCTTTCTTCAAACCATTTTTCGATTTAACTTTTCATAGAACCCGTACAAATACGATAAAAGGAGTCAACTCGAAACCGCTCGATCGCCAACCCTCGGACGCGCCCACTAATCGTCATGTGATTCGGTTCGTCACGTGATCAACGCGTTCCAACACGAAAAGTTCGCCGCAGGAAAGCTACGTCATAATCGTGTCGGTTGCGCTTGCGTTTCATCAGGATGCCCGGTGACATTTCCGGCCAGGTAAAAGATCTGGAGTATTAACGAACAGCTAGCTGACAACTACCGTAAAGAATTCACTTGCGGGATTAATAACTTTATATTTGCTACTGTTTTAACTATGTAGTAAAAAAAAAACGAAAAAATAGACAGGTGACAATCTATTACCTGGAGAAATCCTGCCCCTTAGCAAGACGAGATGAGATTACAAACAGAATAAGCAGCCTACACTGTATATTCCGAACGATTTTGCTTAAAACTAGGGTGGATTTCTGAATGTAATCTAATATTCATCCATCTACGAGATATCGGTGCCTCTTCTTGAATTATTTATTCTGAACAGGCACGTATTTTGAGAAGTTCTACATCTGTTTCTTTCCCATTTTACTTTTCGACAAAGGAAGACACGATAGATTGGCTCGTTTTTTTTCTAATCTGTGCTTTAAACAAGAACATTCGCATTAAAGAAGTTCAAAAATTTTTAAGGTTTGTAGGTAACATTCAGCAATTTTAAAGTAGTCCCCTCATTTACTTCAACATAGCTTAGCCATGAATTTGCACAGTAAACGAACATAGCCACTCAGGACAAAATTTTGGAAGTATTGCGTCCTCTATTGTACAAAAGTTAAGAGAATAATTTTCCTTGTTTTAACCGCTGGCCTGGGCAAATAATCAAATAGCGGGAGCCCGATTCTAACGACCTGAAAATCTATTTTCAATATCCACCGATTAAACTTCAAGTGTCATGTAAAGTTAAAAAACAATCGGGAAATATGTAACCGTTATTCGTCTGAAAGTTACAAAATCGGTTATTAACCGACACTCAAATTATAAAGCTGTTGTACGTACTTTTAACAAAATTTTTTGTATTAACTTGATTTTAAGAAAAATAGAAACAACATGAATTGGCGAAAGCAAACTCGAAGGGTGGTAACTAAGTGAGGAGTAAAAGCAAAACCTTTCTACGTCAATATTGCAGTAAGCACTATGAAGTAGGAACTAGGAAGTCTGGGAATTCCCAAACATTATACTTTCTTTTGATTGATAATTATCGCTGACGGTAGATACTTAAATGAACAATCAAAGTATAATAGGCTTCGATAAATTGAAAATTGGAAATACAGGTTAATTATAGTTTCTTTTTAGTCCTATAAAGTTCACAATTAATCGGTTAATTATTTTTGTGTGCGTAATAATTTCTTAACCGGTTATAACAAGCTATTCTTGGCCGGTTTTAAAACATTTGGTCATGCCATTTGCTTTTAATTCCAAAATTTAAGAAAGTCATCCTATAAAAAAATATGTCCAGTAAAAGTACCGTTTCGAAACTGTAGCACTAGGGTACGTAATTATTCGGCAGGAATAATTTCGATTTAACTTTACTTGCGTCGAAGCGACAACAAAAAAGTTTTGTTATGTCACTAAGGCAATATTAAACTACAATCTATTTTTAATATAAAAACTTAAAATTGCCATAGTTGCATATTTAAAAGTAAACAATGATACCAATACTTGTTTTTACCATCCGTTGTTCAGCTGAAAAGTAAAAAAACTCGCATTGCAAAATTGTTAAATGTGTTTGTTATATTTAGGTATGTTCCTAGCCCAATATTAATCTACTCCAATTTATCTATTAATCTATTCCAATTTACCATAGCTAATTTTGAATATTTTAATTAAGAAAAAGGTAGCCTATTACTTAAATAGTTTAATTTTTGAACCAAGGTTGTTTAACATAGCATGTTTTTTTTTTGATTTTTTACGAAAAAGTACAACAATGTACTACGAAGACAACAGTTTTGAAGTTTTGCGAGCGTACGAAACTTATGACTCATAATCAGGATTATATATTGTGTATCAACTTTTTTCTACAAATTCATTCTGGTCGGCGCGCATGAAGCATCAGAAAATTATATTATATTAAACCAGTTTAGGTTCGCACATTCGATAATGCTACTCGCATTTCTTCTTTCACAACAAGTAGCCTGTCTCTTTTTCTTGTTTTTAGATTTGTTAAAATGGAATATCCGGTGAAAATGGAAAAGCTATTTTGCTATGCAAGAGCTTAATGTTTCCGTCATTACGAATGTCAATAAGTTCTTCTTTTTTGAGATTTAAAATGAAATGGGTATCCAGGGGTAAAAATGGATTTCTTACCCATATATAATTTTTAGTGGACACTGTTGGAAAATAATTCTCAATTTTTTCTTGCAGACTTGAGATACTGAATAACCGATGGAACTATTTCTTTATTATTCGTTTTAGAGAAATGATGAAACTGTCAAAGGTTCCTTTCTGTATTCGTAATGACCACACTTTTAATTTTTCTTGTAGAGCTCTCATTTTGTCAGTTGAAGTAAAGAGATTTTCATTCTTGCCTTGCATACTAGAATTTGTCTAATTTAAGTGGTCAAAGATGTCTACCAAATAGGCTAATTTGGACTCCCAGTTATCATCGCAAAGCATAAAGGCCCGTTTCCACTACGAGCGTGGAAAAAAGCATTCTTTGTTTATTTTATTGCTTTTTTCTTGCGCTCGCTTCAATTTTAACCGCTCGCTTCAATCGAAGATCAATAAAAGAGAGAAAGAATGCTCTTTTCCACGCTCGTAGTGGAAACGGGCCTTAAAATTCTCCTTGTTTTTCAAGACTAAAAAAAGCTAATATTTCTTCCTTCAGCTTATATACTCGTGACAATGCTTTCCCACGTGAAAGCCATCTTGCCTCGGTGTGTAGCAAAAGATTTTCATAATTTGCTTCCATTTCTTTGCAAATCTTGGCAAATAAACGTGATTTAAGTGGTCTAGCCTAGATGGTACCATTTTTATAACTTTTTTGAACACTTGCTTTAAATTCGAGTTTAATGATTTTCCAATAAGTACTTCACGATAAAGAAAACAGTGGGTTGATATGATTGCACTATTAACCTTTTTTACAAGGGACAGAAATCCTTTGATTGACCTAAACATGAAAGGAGCTCCATCCATACAAACTCTTACACATTCTTTCCATGCTAATCCATTTTCTTTCAAATACTTACTTAAAGTATCAAAAATATCTTAACCAGTCGTTCTCTCTATAAGTTCCTTACAAAAGAAAAACCGCTCAGATATTTTTCCATTGTTGACAAACCGGATATAAGGTATTAGTTTTGCTTTCCCACTGATGTCAGTTGATTTGTCAACTTGTATCGTAAACATTTTGCTTTGCTGTACTAAAAAAATTACAGTATCTTGTATATCCGCTGACATATCACAATACGTCTGCGAATGGTATCATTTGACAAAGGAATCTGTTCTATTATTTTCCCCAGGTTCAGCCCCAAACATTGTTTTCACTATTGCACTACAAGCAGGAAAAATAACTTTCTCCGCTTCCGTGTGAGGCTTTGAATTTTTAGCTATTATCTCTGCTACCAAATAGCTGGCCTGTTGAGATTTCGTAGAAACTTGAAAAGACTTGGTAAATATCTTTGTTGTTTTCGTTCACCCAAAAGTCTTTCGAAATAGCTTGCCGGTTTGTCAGAAAGGTGTCCGTGCTTCTTTAAAAAGTGTTTACTCAATTTACTTGGCACCATAGTCTCATTTGACAATTTCAAATGACAGATAAGACAAACTGGTACAGGTTGTACTTCGTCACCACAACAAGTAAAGCCAATATTTAAATAACTATCGCAGTGTAGAGATTTTTCTTCTTTTTTTCAAATGCACTGTTACTAGTACTTTCACTTTCAGCAATTGCAACTGCGCTTTGATAAATTATTGCTTAACTTTCTTTTTTTCGTGATAAATTTCTCTAATAAATTAATGCAAAGATTAACTTAAACACTACTTTTTGTCTCTTTCTTTATCAAACTATTTGTTCTCTTTAGAGCACAATTAATCTTTCTTAAACAAACTTACCGTATATAACCGTGTATTAGCCGCCCCCGTGTATAAGCCGCACCTTCTTTGAATGTTAAAACCTCCCCTCTCAATAATGACCCGTATATAAGACGTATTTTAATTTGACAATTTTAATGATTGCAATAAATACGAGGGTCAGTCAATAAGTAATGAGACTTTTTTAATAACTCAAGTTTGCAATGACTGGTAATCAAAAAATGCTTTTTTATTTTTCAACATAGTCTCCCTCCTTTGCAACACACTTGTTCCATCTTGATATTAGATTGTCTATTCCTTTGGCATAGAATTCCGTGGACTGGGTCCTTAGCCAGTTGCTCACAGCAGCCTTCACTTCTTCATCAGTCTGGAAGTGAATTCCCCTCATACTCTCTTTGAGTGGGCTGAAGAGGTGAAAATCAGATGGTGCAAGGTCTGGGCTGTAGGGTGGGTGTGTTAGAAGTTTCCAGCCTAAATCTTCAATTTTGGCTAGGGTTCTTGCTGCTGTGTGGGGCCTTGCATTATCCTGAAGGAGAATCACACCTCTTGATTGAAGTCCTCTCCGTTTGTTCTTAATGTCTTTTTTCACTTGAGTTAGCAGCTCACAGTAGTTCTCTGAGTTCACAGTATTGCCCCTTTCCAAGAAACTGATAGTGATCGGCCCATTTCTGTCCCAGAACACAGTGAGCATGACTTTCCTTAAACTTTTCTGAGATTTGAATTTTTTCTTCACTGGGGAAGAAACATGCTTCCACTCCATTGATCGTCGTTTCGATTCAGGTTCATAATGAAAGACCCAGGTCTCATCAGTTGTCACTATTCTCGATAGAAATACATCTCCCTCCTTTCTGTATCTGCGTAGTGATGCTCTGGAAGCCATCAGGCGCTGCATTTTGTGATCATCCGTTAACATCTTTGGAACCCAGCGACAGCTGACTTTTGAAAAACGCAGCTTCTCACGCACAATTGCGTACACTGTGCCATGGGAGATGTCCAAGTTTGTAGCAATTTCATCTAAAGTGACCCTTCTATCAGATTTGATCAGGTCTTCAACTGCCTGTACTGCTTCTGGGGTAGAGACATCCACAGGTCTTCCACTTCTCAGATCATCAGTAATGCTTTCGCGTCCATCTTTGAATGCTTGCACCCATTTGTAGAAGTTTGCTCTAGACATACAGGAAGGACCATATTGTCTTTGCATTCTAGACAGAATCTCACATGATTTTACACTCTCTGCCAACAGAAATCTGATGACTCCTCTTTGTTCCAAGCATGAGCTGTTTCCTAGCCTAGTAGTCATTTCAATTTATCGTCACACCTACAGTAATCTGAAAATAAACAAGTTTTGTTGTAAATAAGATGACAACTCCATTCATAATCATCACATAAAATTTCAGTTGCATAACTCCAAGAACACCAAAGTAATTGAGAAAGTCTCATTACTTATTGACTGACCCTCGTATAAACATTCAACATCAAAAGACGCTATTTGATTTACAACAAACTAGTCTTATACCACAAATCGAATAAAATTTAAAGAATTTAGACATACCGGCATTAGCACACTTTTTTTTACAAAATTGAGAGATTAAATTACCGGTACATAAGTAAGTCCATAAAAATTCAATACAGTCAATAACCATTCTTACGTTATAGTTATAGTTACGTTATAGCTCCCTAAAGAGCAGGCTGGGTTCCGACGCGGGAAGTCAACCGTAGATCAAGTTGTTCTGCTAACCCAGAACATCGAGGATTCTTTCGAGGCTAAAAAGAAGGCCGGTGCCGTATTTATCGATCTGACAGCTGCTTATGACACTGTCTGGCACCGTGGCCTTACCTGCAAGCTGCTGAGACTACTTCCGGATAAGCACATGGTCAAAATGATCATGGAGCTTGTCCGAAATCGAAGTTTCACCCTTACCACCGGTGACAGCAAGCAAAGCAGGCTACGCCGTCTTGAAAACGGCGTTCCTCAGGGATCGGTCTTGGCTCCCCTCCTATTTAACATCTATACGTACGATCTTCCTTCCATGATTTCCAGAAAGTTTGCTTATGCTGATGATTTAGCATTGTTGCACTCTTCTGGAAACTGGAAGGACTTGGAGGGGACATTAAGCCAAGACATATCCACACTGTCAGCGTATCTCCAGACTTGAAGGTTGAAGCTCAGTCACACTAAGACGGTGACGACAGCCTTTCACTTAAACAACCGAGAGGCCAAACGTGAGCTAAAGGTCTACAACAATAGTAGACTTTTACCGTTCTGTCCAACCCCTACATACCTTGGGGTAAAACTGGACAGATCGCTCACGTTTCGTCACCATTTAGTGGCATTGCGCAAAAAAATATCATCGCGCGTCACACTGCTGAGGCGACTCGTGGGCTCGGGATGGGGTGCTGGTGCTAAAACACTACGCATAGCCACCTTGTCTCTAGTCTACTCAACAGCTGAGTACTGTGCGCCAGTCTGGTGTCGCAGTGCTCACACTCGCCTCATTGACAGTGTCTTGAATGACGCCTTGCGCATAGTTACTGGATGCCTGCGTCCCACTCCAACGGACCACCTACCTGTACTTTCAGGCATCCAGCCAGCTGAGCTTCGCCGACTGGGAGCGACACTCTCCTTGGCTTACCGTGGATCTCTGGACCCCGATCATATTTTGCATGGTCTTTTAAGTGGGTCCTCAGATACTGGCCAAGTGAGACTAAGATCCAGACGCCCGTTTGTGCCAGGTGCGCGGAATCTCTTGGACAATCTTGCCAGACTTGGCATCCGCGCCTCTGAATGGACAAATCATAAATGGAACGCGGAGTACTGTGAAAGTGCTTCCAGGCTCCGTGCTTTTGTGCCCGGGACCAGTGTCAGGCCTGTTGGGATGGGCTTACCCCGAGCAGCTTGGGTTAAGCTCAACCGCCTGCGGACTGGTGTTGGGCGATTCCATTCGTCCATGCACAAATGGGGTCTCGCTCCTTCACCGAATTGCGAGTGTGGCGCCTCAGAGCAAACCGCAGACCATGTACTAACAATGTGCCCCATACATCGGGCACCACATGGAGCACGCGGTCTGACGGTTTTGGATGACGAAACTCGATGCTGGCTTAATAACATCACTGCCAGCATCTGATCCAGGCAGTGCAGCAGTCTGGGGTAGTAAAAGGATAAACCCTCGGCCCCAGTTCTGTTTGTGTCTGGCCTGGAGTGGATGCCCTTCAAACGACGACGACGACGACGACGACGACGACGACGACGTTATAGTTTGTTGGTTTAAACACAAGCATGATTAACTTTTGAAACCTACGATTGTTACGAAGTTGTTTACGTGTACATGTGTAATTTGTAGAAAGTTAAATTTTTCTAGAAAATTTTGGTAATTCTGAACACCCGTGTATTAGCCGCATTCCGATTTTTGGACTACATTTAACAACAAAAAAGTGCGACTAATACACGGGTATATACGGTATTTGATATGAGCTGGAGTAAGAAAGAGATAATACAATACGTCACGATGAGGCTAATTGTAAAGTCTTACGCATGTTCTGTAAAGAGAACAGAACAATTAATGAGTGGGAGTAAAAAGAGAGATAATAGCAAACATCACAATGGCCCTCCATAGTAAAGTCTCATAAATATTTTCTTTACAGCCCAATTAATCTTTTTTGAATGAAATTATGTGATAGAAGAGATGATACGAAACGTCACAATGGGCTTCCACTATAAAGTTTTATGAAAAAACAGCATTCAAATATGTACCTAAAATCAGAATTAAGGCACCTTCAATTTTTTCATATAAAAAAATATTGCGCACAATGTATGTAGTAACATTGAAGTTTATAATTCAAAATAACATCATAACACTCAACCTATTTTCTGGACTAGTAAATAATGTGCAATAGCTTGCAGCAACCTAGCGAAACGCAAATAGCACCCCTGTTGAGGATCACTGTATTAACCCATATTAACCCAAGGTAGAACTAAAAAACTAAAAACTAAAAACTTTGATAGGCTGTACAATTCTATGGCACAACTTAAAACAGTGTTTGTAAAGATATTTTACAACTTTTATATATCTCAAAGCTATTCATAATCTAAAATAATAAAAAAAACAGTTATTTTTAGTTAGAAAATGCATTTGAAATAATGACTACAAATGACTACAAATGTAGTCATTGGGATAATTCGGGTTAAACTATTAAACCATGAAAATTATTTAACTATTTTTTTATTAGCTCAAACAGTTTGTTTCGTCTATTAAGTTCGTCAGTAGGCAATAAAAAATCTGAAAAACAAACAGACACTAAAAGAAAAGCTTAAAACAAAGCGATAAAAAGTCTGAAAAAGAACATAACACCAACAAGAAAAATATGACAGTAATGAAATAGTTAAATCCGTTACAAATCTTTTTAGATTAAATTTCAATGTGCAAAGTTTTTTTTCCGTTGCTTGCGCTTATGTTACCAAATAACGAATAAATTTATTAGAACAAAAGCATCTAAAAAATGCTATTAAAAAAATTGAAGATTTTTAACGCGTTCTATTAATCCAATCCAACTAGACACATTGAAATTTAATTAAAAAATAATTGTAATCGGTTTAAATAAACATTTGGTGGCACAGAATTTGAAGATTGCTTGAAGTAAAAGATTTTTCTTCCCAAAGCTTTTCATCTGACACTCTTCAGGGGAAATCGTCAGAATGAAGTAGAATTGAAACCGAATTAATTTATAAAGGAAGAAAGTATAGTTCTCATTGGCTGAAAGAGTCAACCAATGAGAGAAAAGATTAAGAAATTTTCAAAGTGTATACGAATTCTTTTTGCTTACACAGAAAGGGATTGAGAGATTTAATGAAAGTCGCGACTTTCATTAAATCTCTCAATCCCTTTCTGTGTAAGCAAAAAGAATTCGTATACACTTTGAAAATTTCTTAATCTTTTCTCTCATTGGTTGACTCTTTCAGCCAATGAGAACTCTACTTTCTTCCTTTATAAATTAATTCGGTTTCAATTCTACTTCATTCTGACGATTTCCCCTGAAGAGTGTCAGATGAAAAGCTTTGGGAAGAAAAATCTTTTACTTCAAGCAGTAATCGGTTTAATTATTTGATTACTGCCGTATTTTGCAAACTTATTATCGCTTTGTTAAGCTTTCCTGTTAGTACATGTATTTGTTTTTCAAATTTTTGATTGCCTTCTGACAACCTAATAAACTATTAGAGCTAATAAAAAAACAGTAAAATAATTTTCATGGTTTGGTAGTTTAATATAATACATTTTTCTGATACTTCATGCGCGCCGACCAGAATAAATTTGTAGAAAAAAGTTTATACACAATACATGTATATAATCCTGATTATGAGTCATAAGTTTCGTACGCTCGCAAAACTTCAAAACTGTCGTCTTCGTAGTAGATTGTTGTACTTTTTCGTAAAAAATCAAAAAAAACATGCTATGTTAAACAACCTTGGTTTAAAAATTTAACTATTTAAGTAATAGGCTACCTTTCTTAATTAATATATTTGAAATTAAGCCATTGTAAATTGGAATACTGTAGATTAATATTCGGCTAGGAACATACCTAAATATAATAGATTTAACAATTTTTCAATGCGAATTTTTTTGCTCTTCAACTGAATAACGGATGGTAAAAACAAGTTTTGCATGTTTAAAATGAATTGTAGTATAATATTGCCTTAGTGACATAACAAAACTTTTTTGTCGCTTCAACGCTAGTAAAGTAGAATATAAATCACTTAATTTTTTATCGAATTGTCTGCCGCCGTATTGGTCCGACAGAATAGTCTTGCTTCGGTAACACTAAAGGCGCTGTTTCGGTATTTATCATCCACCCCGTACAAGCTTGCACTTGTGTAGTAGAACCTAGTGATCAATATTACTTTATTTCTTCCGCGTGTTTTTTTTTGCAAAAGTCAACGTTAGCAATTTGTTAAACATCTTGATTTGATTTTGGTTTGCTTCTTTCTCGTTACAAAAAGCTCTGTGCAAAATATTGGTTTTTCGGTAGCGAGACAAGAGCATCGAAAAGCTGGGAGACACTTAACAACGAGCTCACACGCAGCCGCAGCAATTTGCAAAAAATCATTGGTTAGAAACTTATTTGAAAATAGTCCATAAATTGAGACAGTGCAAATCCTTATTATTAAACGCAGCAAGGATGCCTTTAATTGTTGTAGGACATCTTCGAGCTGTAGTTCGATTATATTTTACTACAGTTCAATATACTGTCAATCCATAAACAGGCGGTACAAGACAATCGTTTGGAACAGAGGTCACCAACCGATGGTGCAGAGAAGAAATCGGAGTTGTTAAGAGTCCACCAGTTGGAAGACTCGATGAGTTTTTTATATTCCAGGTCAATTTAAAAGCAAAAACTTTTGTTTTTTTGATCATCACTTGATTTTTAAAACAATTTTTATACCCTTAACGTGCAAGATAAAAAAGAAATTCTTAGTCATTTTAAAAAACTTTTTTTAATCTTCACTTGATTTTTACCTGAATAGAATTACAAAAATAATTACAGTAGCTTTTTTTAAATTCATGTTAGTGGTCCTGAAAATAACAAAATATAAATTTTTTAGTTTAAGAAGTTCTAAAGTTTGGCAACCGCTCATTCGAAGGAACTTTTAATTATTAGAAGTTTGGTATGACGTGACGACCAGACATAAGCCTAGCATTAAACTATATCCTAAAATTATCCATGTACGCTACGCTATGTATCAAAAAAACGCTTCTATATAAGAAAGTATAGGTAAGTATTGGCTTCTAAAATATCCGAAAATCTACTGCATTTTTTTGTAAACATTTAACATCAAAATACTTTGTAAAAACCATATTAGAAGAAAGTAAGATCAACAAAACGCCGCAAAATGCACTAAAAATGCATAAAAACGCCTTATAATAGACTCAAAACCAGGCTAATGAGATTGCAAAACTAATCTATGTGACTACTTCCTGATAAAAGACGTCCGCCTTGCAAAAGCTCGTTGATGTTATTATGTGGTCTTAATAATTCAGATCATTTTATGATGGAAGCAAAACATTTTTTACAGCCAGTGTCGTAAACACGCCGAACAAGTTTTCGACAAAATTAAAGAACGATCCAAAATAAACATATTCGAGACTCCAAAAATCAATGAACTGAAAATCATGTCAGTTCCAACAGCATAAAAACAACTGGTTTAAACAGCAGCAGAATAACACATCATGCGAGAAGACACTTAAAGGCGTGTTTACAGCCGTTTACAGTACTTTTTCTTTTCAGCGTGTTTGTTTTATTGACGCTCAAATCCACTCATTTTTTCTCGAAATGCTATTCAAAACGGCTGTAAACGCGCCTTTATGCACGCACTTACAACACAATAAATACCAGAATTTGAGTACCTTTTACTGTGTTTATCTCCGCTTTGCAACTTTTTCCGAGAAGTTATCAAAAATATAAGATGCAAAAAAGTTGTGTTGATTAATTGTTGCCAATTAGTTCACTAACAAACTATTTGATAAAGTAAGTTACGAATATGTTTTCTAAAAGTTAATCTTTCTTAAAAAACACATTGAAAATATTTCACTGAGATTTCGTTTTAACGAATAAACAATAGTTTCTTATTAGCAAGAAAACCTAAATATATAACATACTGTATATCAACAAGTTCTGCCACCAATCAATATTAAATAGAAACAAGTAACAAGATTAAGAACAAAAAGTAAAGACAAAACCAAGGCAATACTGACGAAGCATAGACCACGTGAATTTTGAAATGCTGTGAAAAACTGACAAGGTATTTTTGACATTCATTATATAATCCAGAAAGCAACTTCAAACAACAGTAAATAATAAAAACTATCTACATTTCTACTACTTTTCTTTTCAGCCCTATAACTAGAAAACTACTTAAAACTTATCATCTGAACAATTACATCTACATTTTGAGTTGATTAGATACAAGTCAGAGCTTCTTAGAACCATGGATTGCAACCCTATTTGGGCTTAAAAAAGGTTTAGTTCTACATTTCAATTTCAAGTTAGCTGGTACGTTTCTTAAGTAGTCACCAAATATGTAACTCTTCTGGGGAGGGTTTTCTCAGGCTGATACTGTTATGGTGAATCGAACCTGCTTCAAAAGTCATACTATTCAAAACAATCACCGTGTTCAAAGAACTATATATAAAACTTGACATTTAAAGTGTGAACACAGAGAAGACGAGAAAAACAAGTGAAGTTAACAATTCGATAAATAACAAAGAAAAAAAGTTAAACAAGAAGAATTTTGTGTAGGTCTACTTCGGTACAAATCTTTAATGAAAACGTTTATATTTTTCATAGAGACTTTTTTTAATTAAATCAGTTTATATTTTGTTTGTATGATTCTATTTGAATAAGTAATTCCGTAATATAAAAGTCAAATTTTTGAATATCATGTAAAATACTGTCCCAAGACCACATTGTAAATAGTTTGGTCTTTCCTTTGCTTGACAGAGTGAAATCAAATCTGCCAAACAGAAGGAAATATTTTATATCCATTTCAATGGTCAGCTTGAGCTTGTTAACCTTCTTAAGGTAGATTATCAACAAGTTCTAGAGGCTCACTACTTCCAGTTCCAGTTGAACACAAAAAGTTTCACAAAAAATCAAAAAAATGCTCTCATTATTTTGCTCTACAGCAACGTTTCTCAAACCATAGGTCGCAACCCAAATGTGGGTTGCCAAGGTTACGTGGAATGGTCGCAAAAACTTGTAAATTACAGTATGTAAAAGTGCTTTAAAACTTTAAAAACTGTAAAAGTGCTTTTAATTTACAGTATGTAGAACTGCACACACAAGATTTCAACAGTGAAAACCCTTTTTTTTTAAGAGAACATTACAATTTTAAGATGAAAATCCAGAAATCAGAGTCAGATTGAAGTTCAAGACCTTTTTTCTTTTTTTTAGAGAGCACCTTGATTTTGGGACAAAAAGTAGAAAATTGGAGACTGAATTCAACTGATGACCTTTTAGAGATCACTATGCTTTTGAGGCAAAAATCAAGAAATCAAAATAAGTTTGCTCATGAACAAATTTCTGCCCACACATATACAGCTAAAAATTGGACAATCATTGTTGGTTTACATAACAATTCCATGTTGTTTCAATATGTGCTCACTCAAATTTATTTAGGTTGCAGTCATATTTGTGGGTTGTTGTTTTTAGCAATTTTGGGTTGCAGAAAAAAGGTTTGAGAAACACTGCTCTACAGTTTGAGATACTCGTCATGCATTAATACTGATCACTATTGTAATTAAGCTGTATAACTCCATTTATAAATTTGTCAGAAAATGTTGGTTTCCAAGGACCCTACAAAAATAACTTGAGCAGACCGAGCATATGCAATACAGCAATGTGGGCTCAGTTCTGCTGCATCTAACCAGTGCAGATGCTTTTTCAAATAAAGATGAAATATTCTATTTCAAAAAGTTGTAAAAAAAGTATTAAATTTCCAATTAAGATGATCTTGATTATATAAACATATACAGGGTGATTCAGCGAAGTGTGCACAAATAAAAACTCATCTTTCGGACTTATAATTAGGTCAAATGAAACAAGTTATATGCTGTGAAGATAGTAAATTTAATAAGCTTTCAGAAAATATACAAGTTATTCAATATAACCCCCTTTGTTTTTAAGTCATGGCAGAACCTGGGCACATGTGGCATGCACCACTTCTGGGTCAATTTCATCCCATGCCGATGTCAATTTTCGCTTTAGAGAGTCCAGATTTGGATGAGAAGTACGGCAGGCTTTTATCTCTAAAATAGACCATAACCCAAAATCCATAGGGTTGAAGTCTGGTGAAGACGGCGGCCAAAGCTCTTTCTCCCAAAAACCTTTGAAATTGCATCAACACCAAGCTTGAACTGAGTTGGCCGTGTGGGAGGTTGCACCGTCCTGTTGAAGAGTAACTCCTTGTTCTCCGACTACTTCTTGGACCCAGGGAAGGACTTTCTCCTCCAGCATTCGCCTATAGACGGTCTGGTTTATCTTGACCCCTTCTTCAATGAATATGAAAGGAGTTTTCAGCCCTTTTGATGTTGCGCCTGCCCATACCATTATGGAGGCGGGTTTTTGTCTTCTGAAAGAGCTGCAACGCTCAACTGGGACCATGTTTATGTCTGGAAGCCAAATCCTGTCATTTTGATGGTTATGGACAGCTTGAACAGTGAAAAGTTTTTCGTCTGTCCATAAAACTTGAGGCTGCGTGCCATCGACAAGTTTCTTGACCAAAACCTTCTTGCAATACTCTTCTATCACGTCATTGATCGTTTTACTCATCGTTTATTTTTACTTCAAATAATACCAGATTTTAAATTTTAACTCTTAAATAATAAGAAACTGAAATGTTAATAATTGAAAGTTAATAATGGACGAAATACATGTACATAAAACTAAGAAAAGTATTTGTGCACACTTCGCTGAATCACCCTGTACTTTATGAACATTGTCTGATATAATTTTAAAATGCTTATTTCTAGACATTTTGGAGTTAAGAGCTTAGTTTTTATTTATAATATTAATAAAGTTTTAAGTTTTCAATAGCATTTTTATTAGAAAACATGCTTTTTATATTGGCCACTTCAAGTGAAAACCAAACAGCTTCAAAAGAACTACAGGTTGTACAGTTTTGTTCCCCCTCACTTTGGGTAATTACTGGTGCTAATTCTTTGGCCAATGCAGTATAAACATAATATGCATTTAACTACCCACAAAAACAACAACATAAAACTAACGTTTTCTTTTGTTTGGAATATCCATCATCACTGTATTCTCTTGTGTCATCAATTTCTGTAGTTTGCTTGGTCAGAATACGATGAGCCATAATTACTATAAACTATGAAATAAAATTAAAGCATTAACCAAGTAAAACAAAAATTAAATTTTATGGATAGTTTTAGTTTAAGTTATTAAGTAATTCAAAATGATTTTTGTTGATTTATTAGTACAGTTTATTACTTATATAATTGTAACTAACCAATTCTTAAATTTTTCAATTTACAAGTAATACACCACAGGATGCTTGAAGATATTCTTCTCAAACTTAACAATTAGAAATACTTTTTTAAAGAACTAATTTTGATTTTTTTATTCTAGTACAGTCAACAAACTTTACATTAATTTTTTTATAATGCAAACACTAAAAACTTAATTTGGACATCTTTTTAAGACAAATTAAACAAGGTAAAGAAACATTGCAAGAAACAAAGAGAAATTAATCAGTGAAAAAAGAAAACAGTCAATTTGGTACAAGAAAATAAAATACTTGAAATCTTTCAAAGAAGTGGGTCTTGCATGCTTGATGCCAAAATTCTAAAGTTCTAAACTGTTAAAGTTAGGTACAGAAAAGTAAGACATCAACAAGATATGGAATAGGATCAACAAAACTTTCTGAGATTAAAATAATAGCAATATTTAGCAGCTAAAATCATACTATTTTTTACTAGTTGGAAAAAATAATAAATCTTATCATCACAAAACAAAAGGTAAGAATCTTATTTTCTTGCTATTAAAAAACAAAGAAGACAAAAATTAAATATGTAAAAAAAATCATCTTGAAAATATATTTAATAAATAACAACCTACCGTAAACCAGTAGATGTTCATGACAAGTAAGATCCACAAAAGTAAATTAAAAAAAGTATAAAATATAAGGTTTGAAGCCACAGCTTTGCTTATGTATCCAGCAGCATACATTGCTTTCAATGGATACCAATACAATCGAAACACATACCTGCACACACAAAAACATCTATCCAACTACTTCATTTATTAAAAATCATGTAAATAAAAAGACATGTTAGTAGCTGTTTTATTAAAAAAGAAATTTTACTCAATAAAATAACAGCTTTATTATTATCATAAATTGTTTTTGCATACACACCATGTTAGTCCAAATAGTACAAAACCAATGGAAGACCCGATGTCACAAATTGTATACCATAAGCCACCTTTAGTTTTGTAGTAAACCAAAAGCTTAGTTCCTTCCAATAAAACATCAGTTATATCATGAAGAAACAATATTAAAATTCCAACATTAATGTACCTAAAATATAATTCTTATTACAATAAATTAATTAATAAAATTATTCAAAATTCAATAAGCCATATATTGAATGAAGAAAATAAAAACTAAAACCAAATAAATCATAAAAAAAAATTGATTTCAATCTATAAATTTTTCTTTACGGCTTTTTATTGTAATTTAGTTGGTTTTAGTTTTTAATTTCTTCATTAAATATTGGACCCATTGAACTTTGACTGATTTAATTAATTAATTTATTGCAATTTGACAAGTTAAATAAAAAAGTGAATTTGACTTTGCTGAAAAGGGTTAATAGATTTTTGTTACAATTCTTATTATCATGATCATTCATTTTGATCCTAAAGAAGAAATATATGAAATTTGTTTGAAAAGTATTGAGACTGTAACACATAAAATCTTTATTATAAGTGTTAACGGAAAACTACAACTTTTTGCCTTCAAAGTAGTCCCCTTCAGCTTTGATCCACTTTGTCATCCTCTTCTGCCATGCTTCTATGCACTCCTGATGGGATTCTTACCAGATCACCTAGAGCTCCTTTGTCAAGACCTTTTTTATGGCTTCTACATCTTTAAAATGTGTTCCTTTGATGATTTCTTTGAGTTTTGGAAAGAGAAAGTTGCAGAAAGCCAGATTAGGTGAGTATGGCAATTGGTCCAACACAGTAATGTTATTTTTGGCCAGAAATTCATGGATACTCAAGGCATTGTGTGCAGGAGCATTGTCATGATGGAGGAGCCAGGAGCTTTTTTCCTACAAATTTCTTTTTTTCTCTTGAATTGATCACATTAAATATTGTAAATGCCTTTGTAGATGTGTTGATTGATTGTTTGGCCTTGTGGCAAAACTCCATGTAAAAACACCCCTCACATTAAAAAAAAACAATCAATATCACCTTCACTCTGAAATTGAATCACCTCACTTTTTTGGGTCTTGGTGATGTTGGTCTACCACTCAAGGCTCTGCCTTTTGGTGAGCGATCATACTCAAATATCTATGATTCATCACCAATCACCACTCGCCTCAACAAGTCCTGTTCAGTTATTAGTCGTTCCAAAATGTCATGACACACTTGAATATGCTCCATTTGGTTCTCGTTTAACAAACATGGGACCATTTTGGCACACATCTTCTTTATCCCCAAGTCTTTTGGAATGATTGTCCATCCTCTTTTGTAACTAATGCCCAATTTATTTGCTATCATTCAAACAATCAGCTGACAGTTGCCATGCACTTTCTGCCTCACAAGTTTAATATTTTCATCATTTCTACTAGTTGAAAGCCTTCCACTTCTGGAATCATCCTCCACCTCCTCCCTTCCATCCTTGAATCTTTTGTGCCACTTAAAAACAAAAGCTCTTGATGCTGCATTATCCCCATAAACTTGATTGAGCAAGTATGAGTTGCTGTTGAAGTTTTCCCAAGTCAAGCAAGAAGTTTCAGATTAATATTCATTGCTCTTATTAATGTTGAAGTTTTCCCAAATTTAATATTAATGTTGAAGTTTTCCCAAGTCAAGCAAGAAGTTTTAGATTAATATTCATTGCTCTAAACTCACTTTAATTTCATGCAACAATGAAGCCAAAATAACGTAAGTTATCACACAATGATAGATGCTCAAGTGCTCTTAAGCAAAAACCTGTAAAAAGTTATGTAATAGTGATAGAAAGGTGAAATTGCCTTTTTACATTTGTGAATGCTTGCACTTTCTTGCAAAAAAGTGCTTTTTCTCTAAAGCATGCACAACTCGAACAGCAAACAAAGTCTCAATAATTTTCAAACAGACCTCATAAAATGTTTTCCCTGCTGGTAAAGATTAGTGGTTGCCTTTTGTGCATTTCCACCATTGTATTCTTTTATGACCTTCAGCTAACATTTCTTTAGACTAAAAATGGGAAAACTGTTTAGCTTGAGGGCCACATTCAAAAGTTGATTTTATTTGCAGGCTACACTAGTATTTTTAACATCAATTTGTGCCTGAAACTTTAATCAAAGACTCCCAAAAAATATTTATGACACTACTCTAGGTGAAGAAAAATAAAGAATTTTACCCTGGTTTTCACACTATTTATACTCTGGAAGGTGAAAATTTTTAAAAATATAATTAAAAATGCATTTCTACATATACAGTGATTTTTGATTTATTAAGTCCTTGTTGATATCAATCAAGTCTCTGTTGCATTCAATTAAGTCTTTTTTTGCAATCAACTAAGTCTCTGTTAATTTTTAATAATTTTTTAATGGTATATTTAATAGTATAACCGACATATTTCTAATAATACCAATGACTTTGACTGAAACACACAGCACATCATAATCTGAATTAATTGCTACATCACAATGCAAACTAACTGATAATGAAATAGGAATTACAGTACTATAAAAGTATAGTACATGTAATTTTCTGTTCATTATCAGCTTTTTATTTATTTTTTATCTCTGTATTTTCCTTCTGACTTGCAGGAAAGTGACAGAGGCACTAATACATTGGGTAAGCAATTACTTTAACCTGCTTTTGGAGATGCCAAGATATTTCTATTTGCTTGTAATTTAATAGAGATATGACTTTAATTTAAAACTGCTTGCCAAGACCACCAAGCAGGAGAAAGTGCATGCCTTTGGAAATGTTCCACAATCATCCTTATTTCAAAACTAAAGACCAATTCTATCAACCAATTACTTTTCTCAACTATTATTACAACAAAAAAAACACTACTGTCAAGCATTTTAAAAAATATACTAGACATTGTTCATGAATATAGATTAACACTCAACACACTGCTCTATGCAAAATGTGTCACCAGATCACAAAAGGCTGTAACAAATGCAAGGCCACTACAACACACAGGTGCTGTAATATCAGACATGAGCAAAGCATTTGCAACTGTGAACTTAAAACTACATACAAGGAAACAAGCATGCAATCAATGCAACAACACAATCTCTAAAACTCAAACAAATTTACACTAATGTACCACAAGGTGGAGCTCTGTCTACAACACCATGTACACCTCCAACACTCCACCCAAAAGATGGCAAATTACAATGCATACCAACGACAAAACAACAACAGAACACATACCAAACAGCAAATGAGCTATAAGCCAGCAACTTATTCAATAATATCTAAACAAAATCTATGAATGAGAGAACACAAATAATTTTCACCAAAAGGCAAAAAATCCAATAACACTTTTTTTTACACTGGATTCAACAGAATATTAACCAACTCCATCACTTAAAAAACACAATTATTGTGTTGTCATCATTGAAAGTGCAAAACTGTTTACTTACAACCACATGAAGCCTGCTTTATGAAATTAAGACATTACTTTAAGAATATGCATAAAAGTACCAGTTGAAATAAACCATTGAACAATGCTGTAATTTATTGAAAATAAGAGTTTATATTTTAAACATTTAAAGTAACTTGGCATAATAAGATTTGTTCAATTTAAAAGTAACTTTTTATACTAATAATATGGGTTTGGTGAGATCTTAGTTACCCTGTGTAATTTTTACTATGTTTGTAACAAATAACAGTGTTCTAGAAATGCATCACAATTCTACGTACATGAAACTACACATGAAATGCTTGAAACTAACTATGAAAGTTAACCTATGCCAAGCAGACATGTTCAGAGTTAGGTTTATTGAAATCCCTATTCTCAGCCAATAAAATTCAATAAACAAAGTAAATGTAGACCAGGCATGGAACAAGCCATACTGTGCTAGCATAAAGCAAAAGTACAGTTAAAACACACATAAAATTTAGTTAATGTTTAAATTTTATAAATATTTATTAGAACAAATTCTTCTTTCTGCAAAACTTTAAAATTACCAATGGTATTGAAGGAACCATCAACTCTTTTAATTTTGGTAGTTTTTAAAAAGACTGTTTTCTTCAGAATTCTTTTAACCAACTGTTGTCAGAAGAAATTGTTAGCAAAGACAAACTACAAGAAAATGTGGTTTATACATGCTATAGACTGAACCTTTCTCACTTGTGACACAACCAATCACATGCTCTCTTTTCTAAACCAATCAGAGACACCATTACTTTTAATTTTTTCAACCTTATATAAACTATTTTTTCTTGCAGTTCATTATAGCCAACAATTTCTTCTAATAAGAGTTGGCCAAAAGTCTTTTTAAAGACTACCACAATAGAAAGAGTTAATGGTTCCATCAATACCATTGGTCATTTTAAATATTTATCATTAATTTTAAACTTTAGTCATTAAAATTAAGAATACTTATTTTAGAGTATCCAAATAACATTTAAACATAACTTTATGTTGTTGATACTCTTCCTAAAAGTGGTCAATGACTTCAGTAGTTAGAGTGATAATTCATTTTTTGTCAAAACACAGATTTTAAAAACATTTTATATTAAAATTGTCCCAACAAACTGTTTTGCCTATAAGCCTATCAGGGGACACTACATTTAAAAAGATAATACCAGTTACATTGAAAAACAAAATAACAAAAGTAAAAAATTTACTAAAAAATTAGAGATTAAAGTTGAAAGTTATGCTTCAGATGAAGTCTTGAATTATTATAGTCAAATAACACTACAAAAAGAAAAAGCACTTTGCTTTTGTATGAATTTTTTACTAAAATTAGCAATTAATTATTTGATATTTACTTTTGTTACAAATAAAAAAGAAAACATTCTATAATGCTACAACAAATACATTTTAAAACTTAGCCAAGCTGCAGAAAATATTAAGAGTATAAAAGTTTATGCATCATTAGTTAAAAAGAGAATTAGTAAATTGAGTTTTAAATAGTAATAACTCACTGAATAAAAAAACTTTAAAAAATTATTTGGTACCATAGTAGAACATGTAGACAGAAAGATAGACAGACAAACAATTGTATTGGTTGATAGCAGTTTAATAAAGAATAAAAATGATTAATTAAATTACATTAAAATTATGGAGTTTGAACATTTATTTAGTGGACTGTTTGTTTTACCTTCAAAGATTACTAGCTCTTTTGATGAATGTAAGTAATAAATAGTTTATCTGCACTAGTATGAAGTGGATTGATTAAAACCTTTGACACAAAACAAAACAGTCTACTTAATATGTGTTCTAAATTAATCTCCAAATATCGTCATTGCAGCAAATTTAAACTTTGTAATTTCAATGTAACCTAATTAACCATTTATATTCTTATTAAACTGCTATCAACACATTCCTTTGTTTGCCTATCTGTCTGTCTGTGTGTCTGTATGTTTACATGTTCTACTATGGTACCAAATAATATTTTTTCTTATGATTAAATTGTTGGTTACTCACACTATTAAAAAGTTGATTCTCTTAATTCTCTTTATTGACTAATGATTAATATACTTTTTTACACTTCTTTGTAATCTTTTCTGCAGCTTAAGAAAATTAAAAAATGTACATGTTAAAGTTAAAGCTAAGTGAAATATGTGGCAAAAGGGTGAATGTAAACTCATTGCTACGCACAAAATGTTACCAATGGAATCATGAAAGGTGCTTCAAGTTCAAGAAAGTAACTCCAAGTGTGGCAAGATTTTTTGTTTGTAGTAAATGTCATAAAGTGTGGTAGAAGTGCAACAGGAGGTAATGCATGATGAAATGGAAATTGTGAAGAGATTTTGCTACCTTGGCAATAATTTGAATGCCAGTGGAGGATGTAAAGCCGCAGTGACTGCAAGAAAAAGATTGAAATAAAAGAAATTTAGAGAGTGTGGTGAAATACTATTTGGAAAAAGATTCTCTCAGCAGATGAAAGAAAAGGTATATAAAAGCTATGTAAGATAAGCTATGTTGTAGGAAAGTGGAATATGGTGTTTGAGAGAAAATGAAGTAGTTATTTGAGCAGTAAGATTTATGGTGAGGATGATGTTTAATTTAAAGTTGGTGGACAAGAGCAATACAGTGGAGATCATGAATGTTGGGATTGCAGAAAGCAGCAGGTAAGCTGGCAAGGACAAATAGTGTGAGGTGGTATGGTCATGTTTTGAAACAACCTCATTCTTTCATTTTTCATTTCATTTCATTTTTAAATTCTCAATCATTATTAAACAGTTTAACACAAAAATTATAAATATTCAAAAGATCAAAAAAAGGAAGAAGCACCACAACATCAGATGTTAAAACATGCATATGATAATCAGAACCTGAAAGTACAGGACAGTAGAAAGCATGGGCGCAACACCTTAATCAGATAAAAATATAAGTAAAAAAGAAAAAAAAATATATAATAATAATAATATTTCCAAACAAATTGAACAATTAAATAACCAGTGCATGACTAGTCTGCATAATAATGATGGGTGGCACAGCTAACCAAGATGGGAATTTAGCTCAACTGAGCAAGGTGAATAAAGAAAAACCACCCATAAAAAGAAACCTGAGGAACATATTTTGATGAAGGCAATGGTTTGTGAAGTGGATGGAAGACGTAAATAGGGCCAACTATAAATAAAATTTGAAAACATGAGAAGGATTGGTTTAAGAAAAGAAGATGAAGCAAATCAATGTAGGTGGAGAGAATGTGTAGGAAGGGTTGCAAAAGTAGTAAGATGCATTTGACCACCTCCATTCACTGGGAATATTTAAACCAAGTTAAAATTGGATTGATAAAAATGCATCAGTGATATTACAGGATTCTTTTTAATAAGTAACAAAAGTGCTTATTTAATACTAATTGCTAACTTTAGTAAAAAAAATCTATCATAAAGTTGCTTTTCTTTTTTGTAGTGTTACTGATTTTCCGCCTAATAAGCCGATTTTCTGGACCTAATTTTTGAATGGCTTTAATTTGCCATTAAATGGCTTTAATTTGACACAACCATTGTGTGTAAACAATGTCACAATCATATCACACATTTCCACAAGTAAACACATGCAAATGAGCGCTTTCTCCTAAAAGTAAAAAAGCGAAAGGAGAATTGATATTAGTCAAAGAATCAAAGTTCTTTGTTTCTTTGAAAATGAAAAAAATGAGTAAAGGCTGCAAAAAGAGAAAAAAAATAACCTCGGCTTATTAGGCAGTAATCAGGAAAAACCATCATTTTCAGAGCTCAAAATTCGACCTGGCTTATTAGGCAGAAAATATGGTATTTCACAATGATCCAAGTCTTTATCTTAGGCATAACATTTAACTTTAATTTCTATAATTCTCAAATTTTTTATTTAATTTTTAATATAATAACATGAGGATTTAGATTATATCAAAACTAAGCAACTTAAAAAGAGAAGTATCAGTTGGAGTTTCACTCTTGTTAGAACTTGTCAGTGATCAGTGGGCCTTGTCAGTGGGATTCGAACTAACCCTATGTTGTCCCACACACAGTAGACAACACCACTAGATTACACAGCCAGATGGCAACTCAACTTTAAGTAACCTAAAAATTTTCCTGGTTTTGCCATGCAAGAAATACATAAAATCCATTATGTTGATGAAACTAAGGCCATACCTCAAAAAATTCATTTTTATTTTATCTATTTTTCAATGTAACTGGTATTTTCTTTTTAGATGTAATATCCCCTGATGAGCCTCGAAGGCAAAACAGACTGTTAGAACTATTTTTAATAGAAAAACATTTAAATATGAAAATGATATGGTAGAGTTTTTAGATTTCCAAAATATTCTGTGTTTATAATAATGTAATCATCTACAAGTCAGATGAACAATACTAAAATTCACTATCAGTGAAATCATTTAAATGTATGAAAATATTTCAATGTTTAAACTAAATAAAATTAAACAGGTTAACATACCTAAAAGCATATGAAAAGCCTATGAGCAACATAGTTACAAAATGGTGTATTATCATTACAATGGAATCCTTTCTCCATACATCCATGAACAAAGTTGCATAAACAGAATGAATATAAAAGCTGATTTGAATTACATATGCAAGATACAATTCATTTGGAACTGGAGCATCAAGTGTCCATCCTTAAATATAAAACATCTTTTATGAAAAAATTGTTAAAAAATAAAACCTCCTTTTTCCTTGATCAATGCAAAGTTAAATTAATTGCCTAGTAGTTTTTATGCAGCAGCAGCAGCAAAGTGACTTTATTTCAAAAATGAGATAAGAGTTTGTTTCACAAACTCTATCAAAAATTTTAATAATTTACTGTTTCAAAGGTAGCCAATAATAACAATATTTAGAAAAGAGTTGTTGAAAGAAGCTGTTATTTTTTCATATCAAAGTGCAATGATGTAAAAAAATCACAAAATTAAATGCTTAAGTTTCTTAACTTCACTCAAATATTTTTAGCACTACATTGGTCCTTGTTTAATTTTGATCTTAAAATAGTTAAAAACCAACACTTTGGCTTAATATTATATACTTTTCTTATTGTGTAGTTCTCTTTAGGAAAATGTGTTTTGGTAACTAAATAAATATCATAATTATGAAACTGCTCTCTTGCAATATAATTTATAAATATTAAAACAAAAATTGGTTTGTGTTTTTAGATAAAAAATGCTCCATTTATTTATGAAAACAATTTTTGAAGTTTAAATCTTGTTTGCTATTCTTACAAATTTTATATGTTTTAGATACATGTACAGGGTTTAACAGATAAATCCGTACAAAATTATTTCAAACAGATTTAATTTTTAATTCAACTAAAAATAAAAATGTTGTATTTTTTACTTAATATAACCCCCAGATGCATTTATGACCGCTTCAATTCCGTTTCGAAATTTACTCAAAGCACAAACTGTTTCTTCTTTTTCTAAAGTATTTATGGCTCTCTTGATAGACATTTTGAGAGAATTTAATTTGTTATGATGCTTTTTACAGGCTATTGCTTGAATCCTTGACCAAAAGTAGTAGTCTAAAGGATTAAGATCAGGAGAGTTTGATGGCCAAGTATTTTTATTCCAAAATTTTACTCCAAAATCATTTAACAACTTTACTGTCTGTTTTGCAGTATGGGCAGGTGCAGAGTCTTGTTGAAAAACAAAACTCTGCTTTCTACTTTTCAATTTCATCCAAGATATTATTTTATCTCGTAAGACTTTACAATAAACATTTGCATTTATTTTTTCATTTTTGTCGAAAAAATGAGTAAAAACATCCCCTTTGCTTGAAACAACACAAATTACCATTATTTTTGAAGGATTTTTTGTTGACATTACAGGAAATGTGCCCCGCACAGCGCAATTCGTATATTGCAGATCTTCTCGTTTGTTCCATTGCAGAATGAATTGTTTAAAAAAAATTAATATACTTTTTATACAATATGGGTCCTATTAAACACTATTTTAGAAAACTAAAATAATAAGTTGTTACCAAACATTCTTATAACAATTTTAAATTTGTATGGATTTATCTGCTAAACCCTGTACAACACATCTTTGTCTAGTACAGAACAGATCTTTAATCAAAACTTTAAAAATTATTCATGACATACTCATGTCTATCTTTGTTGTATTACATGTGCATTGAAATTAATAAATCCCTTTGAGCACCAAGCAATGAGACTTGACCTGAACATACTGTACAAATTTTTAAAATTTGTATTATCAAGTTAAATGACAATAACAAAAAATTTGTTAAAAAAGTTTGGAATAAGTATTGTTGCAAAACACTTTTTCTTCTTGTTCTCTTTTTCAATGAAATCTGGTTTGAACAAAATTGCTAGCATGTCATCATCATTTGAAAGGGTATCCACTCTAGGTCAGATACAAACAGGGCTGGTGTCAAGGGTTTATCTTTTTACTACCCCAGGCTGCTGTACTGTCTGGATCAGATGCTGGCAGTAATGTCGTTAAGCCAGCATTGGTTTCGTCATCCAAAACCATCAGACCTTGTGCTAAGTCTTCACTCCATCCTAATCCTGCAAGTTGCCTCAGCTGTGTGATGTGCAAGGATAGTTTTTTGCAAAATGCCACTAGGTGGTGACAAAATGTGGGTGATCTGCCCAGTTTTACCCAAAGATAAGGTGTTGTGGAAAGAACGGTAAAAGTCTATTATTGTTGTAGATTGTTGTAGACTTTTAGCTCATGTTTGGCTTCTAGGTTATTTAAGTGAAAGGCTGCTGTCACCATTTTAGTGTGACTGAGCTTTGACCTGAAGTCTGAAGGTGCACTGAAAGTGCAGACAACATGTGTTGGCTTGAAGTCTCCTCTTTGTCCTTTCAATTTTTAGAAGAGTGTAATAATGCTAAATCATCAGCATAAGCAAACATTCTGGAAATCATGGAAGGCAGATGAAACATGTAGATGTTGAATAGGAGGGGAAGCCCAGACCAATTCCTAATGAATGCCGTTTTTCAGATAGCATAACCTGCTTTGCTTGCTGTCACCAATAGTAAGGATGAAACTTTAGTTTTGGACAAGCTCCATGATCATTCTGACCATGTGCTTATCTGGAAGAAGCCTCAGCAGCTTGCAAGTAAGGCCACAGTGCCAGACAGTGCCATAAGCAGCTGTCAGATTGACAAATATGGCACCGAACTTCTTCTTACCTTAAAAAAATCCTTGATGTTCTGGGTCAATAGAACAACATGATCCATGGTTGACTTCCGGTGTTGAAACCCAGTCTGCTCTTGGGGAGCAGTAAATCAATGATTGGATCAATGAGTCAAAGATAGATAAGCCTTTCAAGGATTTTGTAAGGGACACAGAGCAGAGATATTGGTTGATAACTTTTTAGGTCCCCTACAGACTTCACTGACTTTGGGATTGTGATTACAAGTGCTCTTCTTCAGATCTTGGGAATTTTGAGTTGGTGCAAGCAAGAAAAAAGGAAGTCATGTAACCAGGGCTTCAAAGCAGCTCCAGATGGATTATAAGCTCTGGACAGATGAAATCAAGGCCCTGAGCTTTACCTGGTTATAAGTGTTGAAGGGCAGCAGTAAATTCTCTCTATGAGAAACTGTCAGTAATATTTACTGGGTCTGGTGTTGTGGCCTTCCAAAGGTCAGACACTTCTTGAGAAACAAGTTGAGATGACTTGCAGTCAACAGCCTTGTATCTCCCATTGCTGACTAGCTGAGATGCAATGGCATCAGCTGAGAAGGGACAGTGACAAAGAGAGTGTTGTGACCTACCAGTAAAGTTACCCAAAATAATCCATGCTTTTCAACTAGAGTATAAAAAGTCAATGCTCTGAACTGCTTTGGACCATCAATTTCTTCGCTTCCTGTCAAGTTTGGCAAGTAAAGCTGTAGCAGCCAAACTTGAGTTGTTTCCTGAGGAGACTGCAGGAACGTTCTATAGAGAAATGCACACTCGGCATCCAAACATGGAATATGTTGTTGTGGATAGTCTTTTTGGCTGCTTTCTTGATGATGCTACAGAAGTTCTGATATGCCACATCCACATCAAGTGAATCAGGCAGGAACAAAGTCTTTGCAAATTTATTTGTCAAAGCAATGTAATGACTCCATTTGGCCTTGCAAAATGCAGAAGTTCCATCACTTAATAGGCATGCTTGGCACTGACACAGCAAACCTTGGTGGTGTAATATGCAAAGGTTGATGTTGTGACCTAGGTAACTTTTCAAGGACATGTCTATCCAGTAAGTGACTGTTTGAACCTATGCTAGTAAAAGCTAGATCAGGATTACAATCTAAAACTCATTCATTAATGCTATTTTACTTTTGCTTCTGAGTGGTTGCCTCTCTTGACCAATCACACACACTTTGTTTTCTTTTCTTTTCCTGGTTGGCCACCTTTTTTAACAAATCAGACTCCTTCTCCTTTCCTATATAAGCATGATCAGATTGCTCTCTGTTTATTCTGACAATTCCTCCCAATGAGTGTCAAACAAAAAGTCTTCAAGGAATGAACATGCTTTTTAAAGCTATTTTTAAAGAATTTTAATTAGTGCTAGTGTATTTATGAACTATTTATAGTTTTTATTATGATAGCATAAACCTCTTTTGTAAAACATTTGACTAGTATTTTTTTTCTTTTAATTTTGTATCATCTTGTCTGTGATTCATAATTCATTTATAACTTAAAACATTTGTCCATGAGTGATGCCAAAAAAAAAGCTCTGAAATTTTTTCAATCAGTTTGAATGTCCAAAATTTTACCACAAAAACAGGATGTGATAAAAAAACATTGAAGCATAGCCAAAATTTGTAACAACAAACTGTCTTTATGGTCAAGTTGACCTGAGTCATCATATTATGTATCAGCCAGAAAGTTTTATTTCATTGTGTATCAGTGTGGAAAGGGGCTGACATGACCTCCAAATTAGCCCCCTGGTTGCACCTCTGGGTCACAAGACTGCAATATTTTTAATAAATTTTGAAGTTTTACATAAAATACATTACAAAAAAATTGAAGTATCACAAAAGAAAATATATGACATCTTAAAAACTACAAATTTAATTATATCTTGTGAATATCACATTAGTACAACACAATCATAAAAAAACACATCTTTTTTTACAGCTTAATTCAAATACATAACATCAAAGAAATAAAACTTTTTAAGCAAGTGATGCATGTACATATACCTCTAAATGTTGCTGGAACATCAAAAAAGAAATTGTTCTTTGTAAAAAAAAGAAGGTAAGTAGAGTATGACCATGTACAAGAATAAAACAAAAATTTCCAAGCACTTTCAGGAGCTTTTTTAGCTTCCTCATTTTGCAACCCAGATTTTTTGACAACAGGCTAAAAACAATTAAAGTGGTAAAGTAAACATCAAACTACATTAAGAATACCGCAGATGTTAACAGCTTGACACATTGGCAATTACTAAAAAAAACCTAAAAAGCTAAACATAAAAAAAACATCAATTAAAAGATAAATACTTAAAAAATCAAAAATAGTTACAAAAACATTTATTTACATACCAAGAATACAAAGAAGGTTGTTGCACTTCTAAGAAGAGTCCAAATTACAGCCAGAAGAAATACATATATAATATCTTTTGTTGTAACGCGGCCGTACTCCCTTGCTAGAGATATCCAGCTAGTTGGCATTTTATATGTTGAATCAAGACTGTTCCACTCATCAGTGGCAGTTTTATAGACATCACAAATAAATGTGAAATATGTTGGTTGTGAAAAATTTTTAGATATAGTACTCATTGCAATAACTAAGCTAGAAAAATATTTTCTGTTTAGTAACATATTTATAACCTCTAAAATTATTTAAGATACTAATTTACTGAAACTTTAATTAAATACATATGAATGAAAAATTAAGTTTATTTTGTTAGTAGTTATTAATTAACAAAGTTTTATACACCAATTATTTCACAAATTGATGAAATAAGTTAAAATATTTGGAACATTATTTGGAACAATTTGGATCATTTGGAATATTGGGGCAATCACAGTTCTAAACTATTGGGCATCCTTAAGAAACTTTAAAGAGCTCTGCACAAGAATTTGTAGTTTAAAAATATATCATATTAATACACATAGTGTTTCCTCAAAAATAAGATGGGGCTTATATTAATTTTTACTCTAAAATATGACACTAGGGCTTATTTTTGGGGAATGTCTTTAACCTTCATCTATCAAAATAAATAAATTGTTGCTACCTAGGTTCATGCATCTTGTTGCTACAGCATGCTCCTTAAAACTAACCCTAACTTTTATGACGCATAACTTTCCACTATCAATTAGGACTTATTTTAAGGGTAGGTCTCATATTAAAATGATCATGAAAATTTATGCTAGGTCTTATTTTTAGGAAAAAAATTATTTTTGGGGAAACACGGTAGCAACCTTTACTAATTGCTAAAAACTATGTCATCTTTGCATTAAATTTTTCAGGTCTCTTCACAAAAGTTTTATTTTTAAAGAAACATGGTAGCAAACTTTTTTAATTGCTAAAAACCATATCATTTTTGCATTAAATCTTTTGGGTCTCTTCATGAAACTACCCAGGTTGTCAAAAATTTTTAATCAAAAATAGCGATTTCAATTTTAAAATAGCCTAATTTTTTTCAATAAATTTTGACTTAGACTGAATTCATTAAAATAATCTTTAGCAAAATTTCTAAAAAAATTATTTTAATGCTTAAATCATTCTGAATCACAGGGTTGCCAAATGCAGATTCTTTTTTCTACAAACCAAATCAGTGCCATAAGTTATTTTAAAAAGCAGGATTTTATTATTTTATTTAAAAATAAAAGCATTGTGTGCACAACCTAAAATAAAAATGTCAAAATTAGAAATATTGTAAAAAAATTGGCTTGCCAACTTAATCTAGTAGCCTTATAAACAGCTGACATAACCAAATAGTGAGCACTTCTTAAAAACAACTGTTGATAACAAAAAATTCAATTTTAGTGTAGTATGACATACTCAATAAAGAAATATTGTGCATCAACTAAAGATAAAAACAATTTGCTATTAAAATAGCCAATATTGAAAAAAAATAACACATTTAACACAGTGTATTCAAATATATATATATATAAATTAATTGAAAATAATAATCACAAAATATTATTGATGCAAATGAAAATACAAAAACACATTATTGTGACTGGGTGCACCATGTTAAAACTTTCATCTTGTGACACTAAGTAGACATCCCAAGCTGGCATGCTGCAAAGCTCTATTCACAAAATATTCAAAGATACAATATGAGTGTATAACCTACTCAGAATAAAGCCATATTATTCTATTTATGTAAAAATTTAACCCAATCTTCAAAAAATAAAAGGAAAATGTAAAGATTAACAAATGTATAATGCATCTACAATCTGAAGTTTAAATTATTTAGCTGACTTAATGGCAAATCAAAAAGTAATAAGCCTTTGGTAATATAGTAAGTAAGAGTATGTTAAACTTAAGCAAAATCAAAACAGAGCCATGGGTGTTATATGTCTCCAAAAGGGGGCCACAAAAAAACACTGTACCAGAATATTGACATCAAAAAGAACTGTAGATTTTTATACAATTTAACTGATTGCTATCCATAAAATTCAGATCAGATAAATGTGGAGTGATTAAAAAAATTAAAAACCCCTTTTAAAACAAAGATGGAAAACAAGAAAGGAATTACTAAACAGTGTATTTTTTGTTTTTGATTAATCTAAAAAATAGGCAAACTAAGCAAATACCACTTAAATTAGTAATTGTTGCTTGTCATTATCTAAGCTACACAATAAAAAGTATTTAACAAAATATAAAGCACTTTTCAAACTTGATTATATAGAATTATATGAAATAGAAGACTTGATTATATCCAGCACTTTCACAACCATAACTAATCAGATCTTTTCAAAAAGTCCCATACACGATTTTTGTTTGTGAAAATAACTTGGATGCCCCTGCAGTTAAAAAACAGAAGCTTAAATCATGTTCTTATCAACTAAATACAATTAACTGTCATTGGGGGATGTCCCATTTTTCCCAGTCATGTCACATTTTTTCCCACTCCATTTTACCCTAGTGCACCCTAACAAACTACCAAAGCTAATTGGACATCATTTGAACAACATTATGAAGATCTCATCTCCTACAGAACCCACACAAATGTACACAAGGTAAGCAAAATGTTGTTAAAGGAATTTGGAGCCAACAGACTCTTCATCTCTAAAGGAAACCACAACAAAGCAAATCACACTCACTTATTCATGCATATCCACAAGCTTATCCATAATCGTAACTATATTTGCAAAAAAACAGATCAGACCCACAAATCATTACTTTTAACAATCACATAAACAAAGACATGAACACAAAACAAGCATCTGGAAACAACATCTTGACAAAATTGATCACAAACACAATTTACACACCTTGTCGTTGTCATCATTTGAAGGGCATCCATTTTAGCTTAGATGCAAGAAAGACTGGGGCCGAGGATTTATCCTTTTACTACCCCAGACTGCTGCATTGCCTGAATCAATGCTGGTAGTGGTGTTATTAAGCCAGCATCGAGTTTCGTTATCCGAAACCGTAAGACCTCGTGCTCCATGTGTGCCTGATGTATAGGGAACGCTGTTAGTAATGGTCTGCAGTTTGCTCAGAGGCGCCACACTCGCAATTCGGTGAAGGAGCGAGACCTCATTTGTGCATGAATGAATGAAATCGCCCAACACCAGTCTGCAGGCGGTTGAGCTTAACCCAAGTTGTTTGGGGTAAGCCCATCCCAACAGGCCTGGCACCGGTCCAGGGCACAAAAGCACGGAGCCTGGAAGCATTTTCACAGTACTCCGCATTCCATTTGTGATTTGTCCATTCAGAAGCATGGATGCCAAGTCTGGCAAGGTTGTCCAAAAGATTCCACGCAGCTGGCACAAACGGGCGTCTGGATCTTAGTCTCACTTGCCAAGTATCTGAGGACCCACTTAAGAGACCATATAAGATATGATCAGGGGCCAGAGATCCATGGTAAGTCAAGGAGAGTGTCACTTCCATTCAGAGAAGCTCAGCTAGCTGAGAGCTAGCCTGAGAGTACAGGTAGGTGGTCCATTGGAGTGGGACGCAGGCATCCAGTAACTATGTGCAAGGCGTCATTCAAGACACTGTTGATGAGGTGAGTGTGAGCACTGCGACACCAGACTGGTGCACAGTACTCAGCTGTTGACCCTGTGAGACACCATAACAAAACTATCCAACAAAAACTAGTCTCCTCAAGAAGTCACTGTTAGCGAATTTTTTTTTTGGTGAAACTAACCCGGAATCCCCCTTTCAGCACCAGGATGGAATAATGAAGAAACCAAAAAAAAGAATCTCTCACGAAGCGAAAGTAACCGCAGGGGATCCGGGTTAGTTTTCCAAACAAAAAGCGCTTACGGTGACTTTCTGAAAAGAACCGGCTAGTTCTGGGCTTTACATCTTAGCTTTTTGTACAGTTAACTACAAAACCTCAAAGCAATCATACTTCCATAAATTATGTTAACTGCAAATCTTAAAAGAATAAATAATAAAAAAGTATTTTAACTGTGAAAGAGCTGAAGAGCATACTGTTTAACTTATTGCTAGCATCAATTACACTTCTGATTGTCTGAAATTACAACTAAACTTCGGCTTTCAAACAGCAGGTAAGCGGTATTACTAAAACCCAAGCTACACCGTCCTACACCAAGCTACACCGTCCTACACCAAGCTACGTGCAAGCTACGCCAAGCTACAACCAAGCTACACTAAGCTACACCTAAACGTAATTACTAAATACCAAGCTACACCTTAGTTCAACAGCAAAGTTATTATTTTTGTGTCAAAACCCAACTACTATCATAGTACAACACATAAAACGTCAATTCATATTGTTACTATCATGTTAAATGTGTTTTTAAACTAATTTACAAACTGAAGTTCGACAGAAAAACCTTAATGATTAGTCGCGTAAAAATGCGTAGCTTGGTAAATAAAAACATACCAAGCTACACCTCAGTTTAATGACAAACTTATTATTTTTGTGTCAAAACCCAACTACTATCATAGTACAACACATAAAACGTCATTTCATATTGTTACTATCATGTTAAATGTGTTTTTAAACTAATTTACAAACTGAAGTTCGACAGAAAAACCTTAATGATTAGTCGCGTAGAAATGCGTAGCTTGGTAAATAAAAACATACCAAGCTACACCTCAGTTTAATGATAAACTTATTATTTTTGTGTCAAAACCCAACTACTATCATAGTACAACACATAAAACGTCAATTCATATTGTTACTATCATGTTCAATGTGTTTTTAAACTATTTTACAAACTGAAGTTCGACAGAAAAAACTTAATGATTAGTCGCGTAGAAATGCGTAGCTTGGTAAATAAAAACATACCAAGCTACACCTCAGTTTAATGATAAACTTATTATTTTTGTGTCAAAACCCAACTACTATTATAGTACAACACGCAAAACGTCAATTTATATTGTTATTAACATATTAAATGTGTTTTTAAACTATTTTACAAACTGAAGTTTGACAGAAAAACCTTAATGATTAGTCGCGTAGAAATGTGTAGCTTGGTAAATAAAAACATACCAAGCTACACCTCAGTTTAATGATAAACTTATTATTTTTGTGTCAAAACCCAACTACTATCATAGTAGAACACATAAAACGTCATTTTCAATTGTTACTATCATGTTAAATGTGTTTTTAAACTAATTTACAAACTGAAGTTTGACAGAAAAAACTTAATGATTAGTCGCGTAAAAATGCGTAGCTTGGTAAATAAAAACATACCAAGCTACACCTCAGTTTAATGATAAACTTATTATTTTTGTGTCAAAACCCAACTACTATCATAGTACAACACGCAAAACGTCAATTTATATTGTTATTAACATATTAAATGTGTTTTTAAACTATTTTACAAACTGAAGTTAGACAGAAAAACCTTAAAAATTAGTCACGTAAAAATGCGTAGCTTGGTAAATAAAAACATACCAAGCTACACCTCAGTTTAATGATAAACTTATTATTTTTGTGTCAAAACCCAACTACTATCATAGTACAACACATAAAACGTGTATTTAAATTGTTACTATCATGTTAAATGTGTTTTTAAATTAATTTACAAACTAAAGTTCAACAGAAAAACCTTAAAAATTAGTCGCGTAAAAATGTGTAGCTTGGTAAATAAAAACATACCAAGCTACACCTCAGTTTAATAATAAACTTATTATTTTTGTGTCAAAACCCAACTACTATCATAGTACAACACATAAAACGTCAATTCATATTGTTATTAACATATTAAATGTGTTTTTAAACTATTTTACAAACTGAAGTTCGACAGAAAAACCTTAAGAATTAGTCGCCTAGGAATGCGTAGCTTGGTAAATAAAAACATACCAAGCTACACCTCAGTTTAATGATAAACTTATTATTTTTGTGTCAAAACCCAACTACTATCATAGTACATACACACAAACCGTCAATTTAATTTATTGCTATAGGTTTAGGGTAGTTCTGAATTATTTTACAAACTTTATGACAGCGAATAATTTGAAATAATTAAAACCATTATTCAATTATTATGTTAGAATTAATTACAATGAGTTTACAAAAGTTTTTATATTAGTTGTTGTTTTGGAAAAGTTTTTGTTCTATTTGCTTTTGCTCTGGTACGTTGAAATGGCTTTTTTCCAGATTGGTTGCCATGATTAATGGTCAATTTTCCGTCAGTCGAACATTTCATTCTTCCCGTCATTCCCTTCCCTTTTTCCAGAAACATATTCAGTTTAAGTTGTTGCTGTGTTGTTGACATTTTCTCCCACTGATTTTTGCTTACGACATATTGATTCCAATTTGGAGCAATAACAAAATCACCAAATCCGAATAATGCCCGTTTAATGTTCTCCAGTTGACTGGAAACCAGTTTGCTTAAGGTACTAATTAGTTGCATCAATGACACTTTTTTCCAGTCAAGAGCATGCTTGATGGCATGATTAATGGATTCAGCGTTGCTATTGGTCCAATTTTTTATTCCGGTTTTAATACTGGGTTTGACCACACCCTCCAATAAAGCTGGGTACAAAGTAGAGTTACAGTAATTTGTAAAATCATTGCTTGATTCTACAGTAATTAAAAATGCATCCCATGCGACATGAAAAGACTTTAAATCGTTGTGAGTAAACAAGCCATTGCTTCCCAAAATTTTCTCAGCTATTTTTTTGTTGTCAAAATTCACCTGATTAACGCTTCTTATCTTTTCTTTCACATTATCTTTTATATGTTTGGTGCATAAAAAATGTGAAGCTCCATAAAAGGTTTGTTTGATTGAATTAACAATGCTTTTGAATTAACAATTCAAAAATAATAAGTTTATTATTAAACTGAGGTGTAGCTTGGTATGTTTTTATTTACCAAGCTACACATTTTTACGTGACTAATTCTTAAGGTTTTTCTGTCGAACTTCAGTTTCTAAAATAGTTTAAAAACACATTTAACATGTTATTAACAATTTAAATACACGTTTTATGTGTTGTACTATGATAGTAGTTGGGTTTTGACACAAAAATAATAAGTTTATCATTAAACTGAGGTGTAGCTTGGTATGTTTTTATTTACCAAGCTACACATTTTTACGCGACTAATTTTTAAGGTTTTTCTGTCGAACTTCAGTTTGTAAAATAGTTTAAAAACACATTTAACATGTTATTAACAATTTAAATACACGTTTTATGTGTTGTACTATGATAGTAGTTGGGTTTTGACACAAAAATAATAAGTTTGTCATTAAATTGAGGTGTAGCTTGGTATGTTTTTATTTACCAAGCTACACATTTCTACGCGACTAATTTTTAAGTTTTTTCTGTCGAACTTCAGTTTCTAAAATAGTTTAAAAACACATTTAACATGATAGTAACAATTTAAATTGACGTTTGCGTGTTGTACTATGATAGTAGTTGGGTTTTGACACAAAAATAATAAGTTTATCATTAAACTGAGGTGTAGCTTGGTATGTTTTTATTTACCAAGCTACGCATTTCTACGCGACTAATTTTTAAGGTTTTTCTGTCGAACTTCAGTTTCTAAAATAGTTTAAAAACACATTTAACATGATAGTAACAATTTAAATTGACGTTTTGCGTGTTGTACTATGATAGTAGTTGGGTTTTGACACAAAAATAATAAGTTTATCATTAAACTGAGGTGTAGCTTGGTATGTTTTTATTTACAAGCTACGCATTTCTACGCGACTAATTTTTAAGGTTTTTCTGTCGAACTTCAGTTTGTAAAATAGTTTAAAAACACATTTAACATGTTATTAACAATTGAAATTGACGTTTTATGTGTTGTACTATGATAGTAGTTGGGTTTTGACACAAAAATAATAAGTTTATCATTAAACTGAGGTGTAGCTTGGTATGTTTTTATTTACCAAGCTACACATTTCCACGCGACTAATTTTTAAGGTTTTTCTGTCGAACTTCAGTTTGTAAAATAGTTTAAAAACACATTGAACATGTTATTAACAATTGAAATTGACGTTTTATGTGTTGTACTATGATAGTAGTTGGGTTTTGACACAAAAATAATAAGTTTGTCATTAAACTGAGGTGTAGCTTGGTATGTTTTTATTTACCAAGCTACGCATTTTTACGCGACTAATCATTAAGGTTTTTCTGTTCAACTTCAGTTTGTAAAATAGTTTAAAAACACATTTAACATGATAGTAACAATTTAAATTGACGTTTTATGTGTTGTACTATGATAGTAGTTGGGTTTTGACACAAAAATAATAAGTTTATCATTAAACTGAGGTGTAGCTTGGTATGTTTTTATTTACCAAGCTACGCATTTCTACGCGACTAATCATTAAGGTTTTTCTGTCGAACTTCAGTTTGTAAATTAGTTTAAAAACACATTGAACATGTTATTAACAATTTAAATTGACGTTTTATGGGTTGTTCTATGATAGTAGTTGGGTTTTGACACAAAAAAAATAACTTTGCTGTTGAACTGAGGTGTAGCTTGGTATTTAGTAATTACGTTTAGGTGTAGCTTAGTGTAGCTTGGTTGTAGCTTGGCGTAGCTTGCACGTAGCTTGGTGTAGGACGGTGTAGCTTGGTGTAGGACGGTGTAGCTTGGGTTTTAGTAACACCCGCAGGTAAGAGGAAACGCACTTTAAGTCAGACTGTTTGCAAGATGAGACAAATCAAGTCGTATCTTTAGGAGATCATGTTGGAAAACTGGTAGCCTACTACTCGATCGTCTAACACCATCTGAACGTCAGCATCCCAATCTAACTTCTTTTTGTTTCTTGCGTCTTTGAATAGTTTTTTGGCCCTGGCGCGTTTTTTTATTGTTTTAATACCGCGTTTTTGTTAAAACTTTTCAGAAATACCTTTGATTTTTGCAACGCTTCGTCAAAAAGCGTAACTTTTTTGTTGCTGGTAGGTTTGAAGAAAAGATTTCTTGCATCTGTACGTCGAGTTCCCAAAGGATTTTTTTTTCAGGTTGTTTGTGTTTATTTCTTGTGAGCTTTTTATTAACTTCAAGCTCTAACGCAGTGAATTTTTTCATCTTGTAAGATCATCTATCGCACTGCTAATCACAGGAGCGAGGGCAGACAGTCAGAGCCGGTTTTAAGCCGATTTGACCGATTTAATTTTTATTATTTTATTTCATTTTTTGTTTTATTTCTATATTTATTCTCCTGACTCGCAGGAAAGCAACAGATTGTCTTTCCCAATCAAAACACAACAGAATGGCGCGAGTGGGTTTCGAACCAAGACCATGTTGATCATAGCACGGCACTTTTACCACTCTACCACGCTGCCGACCATCGATTTGATCAAATTGGGCCCCGCACCTGAAGGGGCCCCACGCCAGCGATGCCCTTTACTGTATTATACATAATACAAAATACTAGTGAAAACTAGAAATGAAGAACAAAATATTCTTCCTCATAATATTAATTTACTACGCTTGACGAATTAACATTTAATTATAAAGCATTTTTTGTACTTGTAGGCTGTGCATGTCGCCAGCGTGGTCGAGTGGTTAAAGTGCCGGGATTGTAATCAACATGGTCTTGATTTAAAACCTATTTGCGCCATTCTGTTGTGTACTTGGGAAAGACACTTCATGGTACTTTCCCCTGCTTGGTGGTCTTGGCAAGCAGTTCTAAATTTCAGTCAAATCTCTATAAATTTCAAGCGGTCAGCAATATCTTGGCATCTCCGGAAGCAGATCTGGGTAATTGCTTACCCTGTATATTGGGGCCTTCGTCGCTTTCCTGTGAGTCAGAAGGATAATAGAGATAAAATAAAAAAAATAACATGTCACAATTATAACCTTTTACTCGGAGATTCCGGATACTAGCATTTTTTGGTATCTTGCGAGCAACCTACACAATGGTTTCATCATCAACTGAAAAGCGGGCAATTTTTAAAAAACATGTAGCCTACTTGGGTTATCATTGAAAACCTTGAGCAATGCAAAGTGGAAATGTCGCATTGACAGTGTTAAAGCCATTTATCAGGTGGGAGAAGTATTTGATGCGCTTGTTAAAATATCAGAGATAAGAGATATGCCCAAAGTAAAAGCAGAAGGTGAATCTTTACCAAACCAGTAAAAGACGACAAATTTTTAGTAGGCTATCTTTGATATTTTGGTATGACGTACTTTTTAAAGTTAACTATGTACGCAAGGAACTACCTGATAAAACAAAGGACATTGATGTAGGCCTGGAATCATTTAAAAAACTTTTGTAATGGCTAAGAATTTATAAAGAGAAGGGCTTTAATGATGTTCTAATAGGTGCAAATGAATTGATTGAAATTGTTGAATTACCTTTGGAGTTTAGAAAACTTCAGGACAAAAAAATTAAAAGGACGAAAACGTTTTTATATGAGGCAAAGAACAACCTTTAGATGATTCCAAAGAAGCATATCCAATCCAAAATCCAAAAGAATCCAAAAGAATTTATAATTTTTGTGTTAAACTGTTTAATAATGATCGAGAATAAAAAAAATAAAAATAAAAAATGAAATGAAAATCTTGAAGCAGCTTTAACAGTCATCACAATAAAACACGACGCTAAAGGAGAGATAGTTACAGAAACACATAAAGACCTTGGTAGAAATCTGTGGGCTTGAGAACTTGAAGCTTTGAAAACTTTTTCTTTTTTCCAAAATTAAGTCCTATGCACTGTTTGAATACTTAATAGAAAACAATAGATTTTCGACATTACCTAATGTTTTCATTGCTTTGAGAATTAATATAACAATGCCAATAACAGTTGCATCATGGGAAAGAAGTTTTTCAAAGCTGAAACTAACTCGAGGTAGACGATATCACAAGAGAGACTTCGTCGTCGTTTGGAGAGGTATCCACTCCAGGTCAGACACAAACAGGACTGGGGCCGAGGGTTTATCCTTTTACTACCCCAGACTGCTGCACTGCCTGCATCAGATGCTGGCAGTGATGTCATTAAGCCAGTATCAAGTTTCGTTATCCAAAACCGTCAGACCTCGTGCTCCATGTGGTGCCCGATGTATAGGGCACGCTGTTAGTACATGGTCTGCGGTTTGCTCAGAGGCGCCACACTCGCAATTCGGTGAAGGAGCGATACCCCATTTGTGCATGGACGAATGGAATCGCCCAACACCAGTCCGCAGGCAGTTGAGCTTAACCCAAGCTGCTCGGGGTAAGCCCATCCCAACAGGCCTGGCACCGGTCTCGGGCACAAAAGCACGGAGCCTGGAAGCATTTTCACAGTACTCCGCGTTCCATTTGTGATTTGTCCATTCAGAGGCGTGGATGCCAAGTCTGGAAAGATTGTCCAAAAGATTCCGCGCACCTGGCACAAACGGGCGTCTGGATCTTAGTCTCACTTGGCGAGTACCTGAGGATCCACTTAAAAGACCATGCAAAATATGATCGGGGTCCAGAGATACACGGTAAGCCAAGGAGAGTGTCGCTCCCAGTCGGCGAAGCTCAGTTGGCTGGATGCCTGAAAGTACAGGTAGGTGGTCCGTTGGAGTGGGACGCAGGCATCCAGTAACTATGCGCAAGGCGTCATTCAAGACACTGTCAATGAGACGAGTGTGAGCACTGCGACACCAGACTGGCGCACAGTACTCAGCTGTTGAGTAGACTAGAGACAAGGTGGCTATGCGTAGTGTTTTAGCACCAGCATCCCATCCCGAGCCCACGAGTCGCCTCAACAGTGTGACGCGCGAGGATAGTTTTTTGCGCAATGCCACTAAATGGCGACGAAACGTGAGCGATCTGTCCAGTTTTACCCCAAGATAAGTAGGGGTTGGACAGAACGGTAAAAGTCTACCGTTGTTGTAGACCTTTAGCTCACGTTTAGCCTCTCGGTTGTTTAAGTGAAAGGCTGCCGTCACCGTCTTAGTGTGACTGAGCTTCAACCTTCAAGTCTGGAGATATGCTGAAAGTGTAGACATGTCTTGACTTAAAGTACTCTCCAAGTCCTTCCAGTTTCCAGAAGAATGCAACAATGCTAAATCATCAGCATAAGCAAACTTTCTGCAAATCATGGAAGGAAGATCGTACGTATAGATGTTAAATAGGAGGGGAGCCAAGACCGATCCTTGAGGAACGCCGTTTTCAAGACGGCGTAGCCTGCTTTGCTTGCTGTCACCGGTGGTAAGGGTGAAACTTCGATTTCGTACAAGCTCCATGATCATTTTGACCATGTGCTTATCCGGAAGTAGTCTCAACAGCTTGCAGGTAAGGCCACGGTGCCAGACAGTGTCATAAGCAGCTGTCAGATCGATAAATACGGCACCGGCCTTCATTTCAGCCTCGAAAGAATCCTCGATGTTCTGGGTTAGCAGAACAACTTGATCTACGGTTGACTTCCCGCGTCGGAACCCAGCCTGCTCTTTAGGGAGCAGTGGATCGATTAATGGTTCAACGCGGGCGTAGATAAGCCTCTCGAGGATCTTGTAGGGGACACAAAGCAGAGATATCGGTCGATAACTCTTTGGATCCCCCATGGGCTTTCCTGGTTTTGGGATCGCGACCACAAGCGCTCTTCTCCAGATCTTGGAAATTTTGAGTCGGCGCAAACAGGAAGAAAGGAAGTCACGTAACCAGGACTTCAAAGCAGCTCCAGCATGGAGTATAAGCTCGGGGCAGATGGAATCAGGTCCCAGAGCTTTATCTGGTTTTAAATGTTGAAGGGCAGCAGCAAATTCTCTCTGTGAGAAATTGTCAGAGATATTTACTGCATCTGGTGTTGTGGCCCTCCAAAGGTCAGACACTTCTTGAAAGACAAGTCGAGATGACTTGCGGTCAATAGCCTCGTATTTCCCATTTCTAACCAGCTGAGATGCAATAGCATCGGCTGAAACGGGACAGTGACGAGGAGAGTGTCGTGACCTACCAGTAAGGTTGTTCAAAGTACTCCACGCTTTACGACTAGAGTGTGAGAAGTCAATGCTCCGAACTGCCTCGGACCATTGATCCCTCCGTTTTCTGTCAAGCTTGGCAAGCAGAGCTGTAGCAGCCAAACTTGAGTCGTCTCCCTGAGGAGACTGCAGAAAGGTTTTATAGAGGGATTCACACTCTGCATCCCAACACGGAATATAGTTATTTCGATATCCACGTGGGATAGTCTTTTTGGCTGCTTTTTTAATGGTGTTACAGAAGTCCTGGTAAGCCGCATCCACATCAAGTGTATCAGGCGGCAACAAAGTCTTTGCGAATTTATTCGTCAAAGCAATGTAGTGACTCCAATTGGCCTTGCGGAAGTTCCATCGCTTAACAGGTATGCTTGGCACTGCCATAGCAAACCTTGGTGGTGTAATAAGCGAGGGTCGATGTTGTGACCTGTGGAACTTGTCAAGGACACGTCTATCCGGTAAGCGACTGTTTGGACCTACGCTAGCGAAAGCTAGGTCTGGATTGGTGCCAGTGTTCCAGCGGCCGGAATAAAAACTGGCAGCGTCCTTGGCATTATATAGCAGGGCAAGACAATTAATACTTGCCCAACCAGCCAAGCACTCACCGTCCGGACTGTTGTCATCGTAACCCCAGTCAGCATGACGACAGTTAAAATCGTCAGCGTACAGACAGGGGTGAGGAAACACTGGGAGATCCAGGGTTCGCAATCGCGTTGGCGGTGGTTTGTAGACGTTGACTATTTTATAGCCATCAACGTCCACACACAGCCACTCGATCTCCGATGTTGGTGGAGATTGGTCCAAAAACATGTATCTCAGTCGCTCGTGGACAAACGTGGCAAGGCCATGCTTCCTGCTTAAAGAAGACCCAGCTAGTTGGTAGTTTGTTAGGACCAACTTCTCTGCATCAGTGCAGTGAGTCTCCTGCAGTAGGATGACGAGTGCCTCAGACTGCATAGCGAGGTGATGAAGAACATTCATCTTGCTTGCAGTGAGGCCTTCGATGTTCAGCTGAAGAATAGTGGGTCTTCGGAACTTGTTGGCAATGTGCCCTGAAAAGGGCAGTTTTATCCTGACATTGCCCCGTCCTGAAAAGGACGTTTGCCGATTAGCAGACCCACATTGAACATCGGAATGGGTGGAAATCTTCCGTTTTGGTAGGTTCGGTTTCGTTCTGTCATTTTTAGAATTCAATGAACAGACTTACTCGCGGCCCAGGCTGCGTGAAAGCACCTACCATCTGGGCCACAAGAGAGACTTAATGATTTAGCAATGTTCTCCATAGAAAATGAGATTGCTGAATCCATTGACTTTGAAATTATTTTGCAAGATTTTGCAAATAAAAAAACTAAAAGAATCTTCTTCTAAAAGAGCATGTCTCTAATTGCATTTTTTTATAATTAAAGAAAAAATAAAACTTTATTGCTTTACAAAATTTCATTTTGCTAAGTATTTGATGTTTATTAGTTTTTGGTTGGGTTTTCTATGTGTGTGTGTGTGTGTGTGTGTGTGTGTGTGTGTGTGTGTGTGTGTGTGTGTGTGTATGTGTGTGTGTTTGTGTGTGTTTGTGTGTGTGTGTGTGTTTGTTTGTGTGTGTGTGTGTGTGTATGTTTGTGTGTGTGTGTGTGTTTGTTTGTGTGTGTGTGTATTTTTAGGTGAAATATAAACACCTTCAAACATTACTATGTAGAGTAAGGTTCCCCCCATCAGTTTCCTAATCGGGCCCCGCAATTTCTAGCAACGGCCCTGCAGACAGTAAGAGCGGAAGAAATTCACTAGTTTGTAAGAATGTAAGAGTCACTTTTTTCTTCTCTTACGCGACCTTAGAATCAGCCAACTTTCGTAGTTTGAATTTGTGTAGTCTTTTTGTTTGTAATGACGTGTAAGCCTAATTCATTTCAGTTCAGTTTCCTTTATTTTTGCTCCGTCACAAGATCAAAATACAACAAAACTTTTGAATGTTAGTGATTTGCTTAAAGATGGGATGAGAAAAAGGAAGAAGCAACAAAATGAATTGACGTTGCAACTTGCTAATTAACGATAAAAAGGGTGACCTAATGTATATGGCAGCAAGGTTGCTGTTGGCCTTGATGCCAACGTAAATTAACTAGTTCAGCTTAATTAAAAATTATGTTTTTATTGATGACCTGACGTCAAAAATAATGTTGGGTTTGGTCCCAGCGTATCGTTGTCTAGCTCAAGAAGTCTGTCTTCTGCGTCAAAGAAATCTTCTGTACACTTCGTTGGAAGATTCTCTCCAATCCTACCTCCTAACTATAATTTCCCAATAACTATTTGAAGTAAAATATAACCTTTATTCAAATGCTATCAGTCAAATTACAGGTCCAAAGAGCGTAGGATCTAGATGATAATTTTCTCCAGTTCAACTAAATTCGAATCTATAATACGGACTGTACACGACTTTATTAAATGCCCTCTACAAAATAACGTAAGATGGTCTTTGCGAAGGACTTAATTTAAACAGTTTCTGTCTCTGCTCTCTATAGTTATTGAGGAAAGTGTTTATATAGCAAACGTCATAATTGAGCACGTGGGTTAGACAATAAAACATTTTAAATATCGGTGACGTAGCACGTAGTATCTTGGTATCTTGCAAACAGTGGTGAGGTGTGCAGTAGGAACTAGAGAAAGTTTCAAAGTTAAGGTCGGACTGCACCAGGGATCAACGTTAAGTCCGTTTCTGTTTATTGTGATTATGGATCGGCTAACGGACGAAGTAAGAAGAGAACCACCGTGGATGATGCTGTTTGCTGATGATATTGTTATTTGCGAAGAGACTAGGGAAAAAGTAGAACGGAGACTAGAATTCTGGAGGTATGCGTTGGAAAGAAAAAGGATGAAAGTAAGTGGGTCAAAGACCGAATATCTGTGCGTAGATGGAGGAAATGACAAAGAAACAGTAAAGATGGACGACACAAAAGTGTTAAGAGTAAAGGAATTTAAATATTTGGGACCAACGGTGCAAGAAAGTGGTAGTTGTGAGAGGGAGGTAAAGAGGAGAATGCAGGCGGAATGGAACGGATGGAAAAAAGTATCGAGAGTAATCTGTGACAGGAGGTTACCAGCTAAAGTAAATCAAAAAGTAGACAATTCAGTGGTGTGACCAACAATGGTGTATGGACTTGAGACAGTGGCGGTCACAAAGAAACAAGTAGAAAAGATGAAAGTTGCAGAGATGAAAATGTTGAGGTTTGCAATGGGAGCGATGAGAAAAAATAAGATTAGAAATGAGTACATTAGGGGCACAATTAAAGTAGAGCGGTTAGGAATAAAGATGAGGGAGGGCAGGCTGATGTGGTATAGACATGTCGTTAGGAGAGACCAGGAGTACGTAGAAAGAAGAGTGATGGAAATAGTTACCAGAAAAGAGGAAAAAAGAGAGGCCGAAGAGAAGACTTTTGAATGTTGTGAAAGAGAATACGGGGAAGTTGGTACCAGGGAAAAGGACATTGGATGCAGTGAAGGAGCATCATATGCTGTGGCTACCCCTAATTAAAGGGAAAGGCCAAAAGAAGAAGAAGACGAAGCACATAAAATTATCGCGATTAACAATGAAGTAAAAAGAATAAAAAATATGACGCCATTGCATTTCGCAATCTTGCAAACAATGTTTATCAATTATTTTGCAAAGCGCCACAAAAAATGTAAAGCGAACACAACGGGACTTCAACGAAAAACGGCACAATAATTTTAAAGGTCTGAACCCAAACAAAACATAATGACTTTTTTACAAACAATAACTGATTACCAAATTAGAGCTTCAAGAAAGGACCGATTGCGAAACAACCAGTTACTACACTTCATTACAAGGTTGACGTTTACTTTCAGCACGTTGTGAGCACAATCAGTTGGGGTTTTGCTGATGCTTTTTACATGAAACCTCTAAATACTTTACATAACAATGTCCTAAGAATCATAGCTCACTGTGGTTATAGAACAAAATTATCTCCTGTCTATAAAGTACAAAATATCCTTAAATTAGAAGACATACATAAGCTGGAATTAGGTAAACTCATGTTCAAAAGTATCAATAATGGAAAACCATAACAATTTAGAGTTTTATTTATTAAGTCTAGAGAAATTCATAACCACTCGACAAGACAAGCAAAAAATGAAAGTATTTGTATCTCACAAATCAAAACTAATTCTGTAAAAAAATTAATTCAATATGCAGACCAATATTGTGGAATAAAATACCTAATTCCATTAAATCTCTTTCTTTCACTTCTTTCAAAATAAAATATAAAAAACAACTAATATCGAAATACTAATAGAGTACTGAAGTGTTATAAGTTGAATAAATGATCAAAAATTTAACCCTATCTAGTTGGAATATGTACAAAAAGTTTCATATTTTTAAAATAAATTACTGTATATTATTTTAGAACTATTGTATCAATTACGAGGTGTGTTTGAAAAATATCGGGTCTGTATGCTTTGCACAAACAACACTTGCAACAGTGATAAAAGCTTTGTTTTTTAAGATGGCGCAATGTCTTGTGGTTGTAAAAATGTAGTTTCAGCATTCTGTGACAACCATATGCTTTTTTACAGGCTTTTCTTGAAAGGTGCTTTACTGTAGTTCGTTTTGGGATAATTTATTTAGTAAATATTTTTTTCTTTTCTTTTCTTCTTTTGTTAACAAATAATGAGCATTGAACAAAGAATCAACTTGAAGTTTCTCGTTCGACTTGGAAAAACTCCAACTGAAACATTCAATTTGCTCTAAGAAGTTTACGGAGATGCTACGATGTCAAGAACTCGGATTTTTGAGTGGCACAAGAGGTTCAGAGAGGGAAGAGAGGATGTGGAAGATGATCCTAGGAGTGGAAGGCCAACAACAAGCAGAACAAACGAAAATGTTGAGCGTGTGAGAGAAAAAATGCGCAGTGACCGCCACCTTACTGTTAGAATGATAACAGAAGAGTTGAGCATGAATAGTGAGAGGGTGTGGAGGGTCATTACAGAAGATCTGGGGATGAGGAAGGTTTGTGCGAAAATGGTACCAAGGTTGCTGAATGATGGGCAAAAGGAAAATCGTGTGCAAGTGTGTCAAGACATCCTGAAACAACTTGAAATTACACCAGATCTGCTGAGTAGAGTTGTTACCGGTGATGAGTCATGGATCTTCGAGTACGATCCACTCACCAAACGGCAGAGCCTTGAATGGAAGAGTGCATCCTCACCAAGACCCAAAAAAGCAAGGCTGTTCAAGTCCAAAATTAAGGTGATGCTGATTGTTTTCTTTGATGTTCATGGAATTGTTCATCTAGAATTCTTGTCACAGGGCCAAACCATTAACCAGAATGTTTGCAAAGACATCTTGCGACATTTGATGCGTTCGGTAAGGGAGAAAAGAAGAGAATTGTGGGAGACAAAGTCATGGCTGCTTCATCATGGCAATGCTCCTGCTCACAATGCCTTAAGCATACGACAATTTCTTGCAGAAAATAACATTACCGTGCTGGAGCAACCACCCTACTTGCCAGATCTGGCTCCCTGTGATTTTTTCTTGTTTCCTAAGCTCAAGGGAGTCATTAAAGGAACCCGTTTTCAAGACTCAAAAGCCATAACAACAGCCGTAACGAAGGAACTACGAGCGATCCCATTGGAATCTTTCCAGAAGTGCATAGAAGCATGGCGACAGAGATTAGAAAAGTGCATTCGAGCTCAAGGAGATTACTTTGAAGGGGACAAGTTGTAATTTTTACGTGGCATTTCAAATAAAATAATTATTTACACAGTCCTGTTACTTTTCAAACAGCCCTCGTATGTGTTTTCTTTCTTTGCTTTTGTTTGTTTATATTTTGTTTTGTTTCTTGTTTTTTTTCTTTTATAATCAGCACCAGTATTTCATGTCTAGTATTTCTTGCCCTTTTAAAGTAACTTCATGAAAAAATGGAGGCACCTCGACTTTGATAACCGATGGTTTTTCTTCCTCGACTTTGATAACCGTATATATGGTATACCTCCATAGTGTAACTTGCATGCACAATTTTCAATCAATTAGATTTTTGTTCTAATTAGAAAGTTTGTTTGTTGTTAATATGTTGTGCTATGGTTATGCCAAATAAAAAATTTTTGTCTTTGTCTTGAAATAATTACCCAGACAACGTATTAACTCTGGCGAAGCATTGTTTACAATACGTTTTTCCGAAAGTGCAAAAGCTTTTTGAAGCAAACGCATTGTGGGTCCGTCTTTTCGTAAATGAATTATAGATACAGATAAAGAGTGTCTTCTGGTAAAACTCCTGTACTCTGTCTCTGTTTATTGTGGGTTTCGCAGCGCAAGTCAATTTAGTTTTCGGATAGATCTGTCTCGTGAAATGCGCGATTTGGTTCCTATCTCTATAGTTTTTAATAATTTGAGAATTAAGACTTAGCCTATCTCACGCACACCTTTGTGAAATTTTGGACGGTCATGAGGAACCCAAAAACAAAAGTAGTGCAACTAAACACTATAAAACCTACCTAAAAAATTTTGCATTTTCAAACATCAAATATGATAAACGCGTTTTAACACTTTTTAAAATCTTCAAGATGTAGATCGCCTTGCTTAAAATCGATTTTATCTGCACAGCAATTGAATATTTCTTGCCATATCTCGTAGATTACAATGAACTTGTAAGATTACAACACAACTATTTATTTATAAAAAACAAAAACAATGGAAATATTTTCCCGACACATTGGCCCGGTTTTGTATGGACGCAATATCGACAAGGCAATGTCAAAGTAATTTGTTCAGTGCCAAGTGTGACAATGTCACAAAGATGGTTGTACCACCGATGCTGCGGCAGGTGGCATTGTCTCTAAAATCCATGGCTGAGCCACCTGAAACGGTTTTATCCTCTTCCTCTTCTCCATACGCTTATATTTAACCCGTTAAAGTTTTGTTCGCGAGACTACGGTGGCTGTTTTTCTTGGACTATTCTTGCTCTGCCATAGACGGAGAGTTGGTATAGACAGTTAGGGTTGCGCCTAAAAAATAAACGTTGTCAGATAGATCTTGTTAGCTTTATTGCAAGAGTCATGGCTTTTAACAGTTATATGTCAAAATAATTATTTAAATTAATCTGTAAATTTTAGTGTCGATATAAATACAAAAGCTGCTAACTTTACGAGAAATGATATATAAAAAAGTTGAGAAAAATTGTACGGTTAATTTCTTGCTAAAACTCGATTTTTATCAAATGTTTTGTAAAATTTAACATGCCTGAATATAAAGCGGTGGCGCTTCCCGATTTAAGATTAGGGGATTCTCCAATATTAAATTCGGTTGCGATAAAGTTAGGTCATCGATAATTTTATTATTAGTTTGAAGTGAGTTAGTTGATCAGCAGTTTGGAGTAATGGGTAGTGTAGATTTAATTATATTCCAAGTTTTAGGGCATTATTTTGAATTTGTTTAAGTTCATTTTAAAAGCACAATTTTTTGATAAGGTTTTAATTTTTTTAATCTGTTGAAGTAGCATCGAAAATAACTTTTTTTGCATTACTGCCAGTTATAAACAGTGTCCAAAAGATGGAGTTTTTTTTTTAATAGATGTTAAAATACCTTTGGTAACAGTGGTGGATACTCAAATTCAAGGACCCGAGGTATTTTCTAAAAAAGAAAAAGAGCTTTGATCTCGTCTTTCACTTTTTTCTCAAACAAAAATCATGGTGATCTCTAAAAAAAAAAAAAGGTCTTTACTTCAGTTTCATCTCTGATCTCCCTATTTTTCTCCCAAAATCAAGGTATTCTCAAAAAAAAGTCTTTACCTAGAATCAATCTCTATATTTCCCACTTTTCGTCCCGACTCCATAATAACCTCTAAAAAACATCTGCAGCGAATTGAAACTGTATGTGCTATTTTCGAGGGGGGGCCCGAGGCAACTGCCTCATTCGTCTCACCCAATATCCACCACTGTTTGGTAATCCATGGTTTTTTACTGATTTGTGTTGTTTACGGCTTAGTCGTTTTAACAGTTAGTGTTTATCATTCATTTTTGAAATACGTTCGACAAAATTGTCAAATGCAGAGTCAAAATTTTCAGATTGTAATGGGGAACTATTATAGCATGAAGTTCGGTCAGGAAGATATTGAACTCGGTACAAAATGCATCTGGGCAAAATTTTTTCTTATCTCATAGTCATTATCAGTGGCGTGCGGTCAGGGTATGCAAGTCATGCGTTGCATGACCAAATTTTTTGGGGTTGTATAACAAACTTTTGCGCGATGAGGTATATATTTTTTAATTTAATGAGAAATGATACTAGTTCGGGATGAAATTAGAGAAATTTGATGTCGATCCGAGACGAAGACCTTTTTTTTTAGAGATCACTACAATTTTAGAAGAAAAAGTGCAAAATCTGGCAATGATTCCAAGTGATGACCTTTTTTTTTTTTTAGAGAACACTAGAATTTTAGGACGAAAAGCATAAAATCTGGGAATGATTTGAAGTGATGATTTTTTTTTTGAGTACACCATGGTTTAAGGACAAATAATTGGTCTATGTCTTAGAATCTCACACAGAATTCTTTATGCTACCCAGAAAATCTTACATGTCCTACCCATTAATTACCCAAAAAGTACTTAATTGCATGATCAGTTTTTGGCATGCCAGTTGCATGACCAGTCTCAGAGGTCACCGCACGCCACTGCATAGTATGGTATTCATACAAGTGTTAGCTGTTTTGAACTTTGTAATGTTTCTTACTTTCTAATGTACATAAAAAGGATAATGATCAGTCATGTCATTCAAACTTATTGATGGTGAAATAAGGTGAACTACGTCATTTTTAATCACGTGATTGATGAGTGCGCAGAGCTTGCAGTTACTCTTGTAGGTTTTGTAATAATTGAATAGGTTCCATTACAAGCTATAGTATTTATGTAGTTTTTCGCTTGTACGGGATAGGTTATTTCCATTGATGTTAATATTGATGTCACCTAAAATATTAAAATATAGAAGGTTTTTTTTCATAAGTTAATTTTTCTAAACAGTTTGGAAAATCTTCTACAAACATATCAACTACTTGACTTAGGTGTCTATAAATAGTTGCAATTGTAAGTTTTTTCTTTATGTTTAGTTGGTACACAGTTAACCACAATGATTCACATCCATATAAACGTATATTTTGTTCTTGTGTAATTTTCAAGTCATTTCTTACGTACATTGCTACACCCCCTGCAGTGCCAACTGGGCCAACATTAACAAAGAAGTAGCCGGAAAGGTTTATGTTTACAAAAGGTTGGTTTTTATATATGATTCCGAAAGGCACAAGACATCAGGAGTAAACAGTAAAGGCAGTAAAAAATTGTAAATTTATCAAAATTTTTGTTAAACGATCTTATATTAAGGCATATAATATTTAGAGAGTTGTTATCCTTCATATTATTTTGGTGATTTTTGGCAATATCAAAATAATAGCATTTTAATAGGTTACATTGGTAGAGAACGATTCATAGATTTTATCACACAAATCTTCAGGCTTACGAACAATTCAATGCGATTCGGCTGCTTTACTCGCGCTCCCGGGCCCTGACAAGCAAAATAGGTTTTGAAATGATTGAACATATTTTTTTTATAATAAACAGTTTTATATTTGATTAACCATTTCTTTGCTTTCAAAGTCAAAAAAATGGTCACAAAAGTTGTAAACGATAATCAAACGCTTTGCTGAACTTGTTGTTTAAAATTTAAAAAAATTTTTTTTACTTAAAAAATTCGCAATCAAACTGCTTTAAGGTCTGTTATTTAAACATTTCTCAAATAATTTACAAACAGTAGGTTTTCTATCAAAAGGTCAATGCCAGGTGGTTATAAAAGTTGTAACTCATTTGATAGACGCAATAATTTTTATGCGATAAACCTAAATAGTCTTGGGTTGCAATTTTTCGGTGGTTGAAAGCAGTGATGGCTTTAGTACGGAGCGAGTGTGGCGGCAAATTTAAAAGTTGCATTTGCATATACCGGAATTAAAAAAGAAAATAGGACTGTTTTAAAAAATTTATATCTTGCAGAAAATAGCTTTTCAGCTGCTCTAAGATTTTGTATATGCAACTGCTCCCGGGTGTTTGATGTTTCGTCTTGTGCGTTGGTCTTATACAGCACACAAATCGGTTCGCAGCAGCAAGCCATTATACTTACTTTCTGTGTTCTGTTGTTTTTCCCGAAATGCGCTCGCCCTCTGCTCGTGTTTGACAATTTTTTTAACCTCGGAAAACGCGCAAATCAGTTAAAAGCCTTGTTTTGTGTTTTGATGCTACGCGCGTAATTAGAAAGAACTGTTTTTCAAAACAAAAATAATAAAAACTCAACCATTTTATGACAGACTAAAATTTTCTTGAAGCCCTTAATTCTGATGAATCTACAAGCCAGATTAAACGTGCGCTTTGAAAATGGCTAAAATACCGTAATTGTCACGCAAACATTTTTGCAACTTTTTCAGAAAACTTGCGGCGCAACTGCCCGCCTCTATTGAGTTCTACATGTAGTCTGCTACAAACTTAGATAATTTGTGAGATGGTAAACCAATAATAAATGAAGCAAACGGTCGCAAGGTCATATCACATTTATGATTTTCACTAATCCTGTGGTTTCCAACTTTTCATGGTTCGTGGCTCTCTTTCAGAGACCCTTAACGGCCGTGAACCCCCTGTTCATCAATAAAAACTTCTAGTTATGTTTTTAACGTATTTCAATCTTTAATTTCTTCACTCGTTTAATAGTGAAAAAAAACAAGTAAGAAAAACACGTAATGCAGTCTAAGTTCAATTAATTGAAGAATTAAAGTAATCTAAGTCAAAAAATAAAAACAAATTAAGGTCAATTTAGGGATCCTTGGCAAGGCGAATATCACTACAGACAGCGAGATATCTGAATAATCGGAATTGACGTAATATCTAACCTGTAGTTGAGTACAGCAAAACCAGTGATCATCAACATTCTACATCACGTGGCTAACACCCTGATACATTTAGTTGACCAAGGGGTTGTCGATCTTTACCACTCAAAAAACCATTTGGACTTATGTCTCATAATCCCGTATTACAGTGAACGTAATACTTTATTTAACCATGAAAACATATGAATATATTGCACAATAATAGTCATTTGATGAAAAAACAAGCGACAAACACAATTTTGCTAATATCGCTGACAGAAGCAAAATAAGAGGAAAATAATCAACAACATGCCAAAGAGGTCATAAGTAATAATAAGCCTTTTTCAACTTAAAACGTTAGCAAAGATAAAAAGATCAAATCAATAAAAACTTCTAAAATAATCTTTTTGAAGTGTTTAATAAGTCCTTTTCATGTACGGTTGTATCATCTTGTTATCATTCATACCACGTGACGTAATATGTAAATTACTGTTTCAAGTGAAATTTAAAAAAAAACTGCTTTTCTAAACAAAAAGCAATGCAAATGCTGCTATTTTACGACAGACTTAGATTTCTAGTGCCAGATTAGATTTGTGCTTGAGCTTTGATTACAACTAAAAATGGTTACGGCGCAAGCATTTTTGAAATGTTTTAGAAAACGTTCGGCGAAAATGCCCGCCTCTGCTTGAAACGTAACTAGTTTGATGACTGTGGCGGTAGAGAGTAAATTAAATACTCATTTATTTTCCAAACTACTTATAGCCACAGCAGATTATAAAGATTTATAAAATTAATAGAAATTAACCCAAGTCACTTTTACAACATTGTACATTGACGATAGGCATTCACACATTTATTCGTTTTGTAATCAGAAATAAACGCTAATGTTTGTATTTACCCCGGTTTATTGGGGGATATTTTTATTTATTGACACATCTGTCCCTAAATTATTGTGTCGGAGTTGGACAGCTGGGTTTACATATTAAAGCGGTAAAAAGCATTAAAGAAATTCATTACCGGTACTGACTAATTTGTCTCGGTACGGGGGAAATCCCGGTTGGTCGGTGTTCGGATGAATTAGTTTTGACTTCAGTTAAATTATTTTTATTTTATTTTATTTTTATTTCTATGTTTATTCTCCTGACTCGCAGGAAAGCGACGGAGGCACTATACGTAGGGCAAGCAACTACCCCGACCTGCTTTTGTAGATGCCAAGATATTGCTGTCAGCTTGAAAGTTCAATAAAGATATGATTTCAATTTAGAACTGCTAGCCAAGATCATCAATCAGGGAAAAGGGCCGTAAAGTGTCTTTCCCAAGGACACAACAGAATGGCGCGAGTAGGTTTCGAACCAAGATCATGTCGATCACGGCGCTTTAACCACTCTCGCTTCAACCACTCGACTACGCTGACGACGATTTCAATTTCAACTACAGAACGAAGGCCTCTGTTCGTGGTTCCCCGGAGGATGTCCCGTGACCTGCTAGAGGTTGTATTTACTTGAAAAAAGCTACCTGTAGATGTAGGCTAATTTTTATGAACTATGGATTTTTTTCAGCTTTTCATTGTAGGCCTAAGTATTTTCCTACACTGACTTGGAGTTTGCTCCGTCTCTCTGTCTAGATCTCGAAAGGTGGTTTTAATCTTTCCAAGCATGCCAAATCGTTACAACATCTGCCAAGTTTTTGTTGAACCCTAATACAGTTAAATTCGGATACAAGAGATCCGCCGGACCAGCTCAATTAATCCCTTATATCCGAATATTCCTATAACCAATTCACGCAAAATTCGATCCGATACCCTAAGAACGCAAGTTTTAAAGGCTCAAAACAGCCTTTTTTCACATTTTCCCTTACAAGAAGCCCGCGACAAAGACGTGCCCTCAGAAAGCCCGCGAAAGTGATATCGAAACATGCGCTTTTGCATATTTTGACCCATTATCCGAAAAAAAATTGATCCCTTACACCCAACTGAAATTACTAGAAAAGTATGATTATAACTTGGAAATTTAATCCCTTATAAGCGAAAATCCCTTATATCCGGATCCCTTATATGCGAATATTTTAGTATTATTTTACATTGAAAATCAGTGGGACCATTTGAAATTATCCCTTATAAGGGAAAATCCCTTGTATCCGAAGTTGACTGTATATGCACAAAATTTACAAACGGATAAGTTTTAACAAGCTGTGGTGTTGCTTTCATGTTGAGTTGTTTTAACAACAAGATAGGCTTTTGTAACAGTTAGAATTGGCTGAAAAAAATTTTTTATTCTTTTTTAATGTGACGTTATAAACGTTTTTCGTAAAGTTACTGTTAAGTTGACCTTGACTTTATCCAACCCGATTCTTTCCCGACAAGAATTATCTTTCCTGACTTTCCCGACTGACTTTTCGAGACTTTCCCGACAAGAAGACAAGAATTACGACTTCTGATTTAATCAATTACGTATATTAACCAAGGCAGTGATTAAGAATATAGTCAATTAAATAAACCAAGAAAATAAATTAAAATCAATTCTGGCGTTATCTAAACCAGTGCTTCTCAACCAGTGGGCCGCGAAGCTGTTTCAGGTGGTCCGTGAAATTTTTTCAGAGGCATTTCAATTTTGGTTGATTCAAACAGGATTTTTTTTGAAAAAAGTTATGGATTAATAAAAGCCAAAGATGTACTATAACCTGTTTGAAATACACAACAATATTCTCTATATTGATTTTATAGTATAACTAAGCATCCTATACTCGTTTCGCTTTAACTCAAAGCATTCTCAGTAAAATGAAATTAAATGTAGCACACACAAAAATATATGAATACAATTGCCACCCGTTGCGGTCAGGTGACCACAGCTCTACGTAAGAAATTAACACATGCACAATATTAAAAGGCTATCAACAAAGGAAGCAGAATAAATTGCTTGTCGTTTTTACGCTGTGTTTATTCTGCTCCCTTATTGCCGTTAGCCTATCGATATGAGATGAGTGATGATATCGAATGTCAACTTTTGGAAAGAATCGAATCAAGTCGTCACTATTCTATCCAGTTGGACGAATCCACCGACGTTAGCAATGCAGCTTTATTGCTTGTGTTTGTAAGATACTGTGCTGATGGTAATATTCACGATGATCTACTTTTTGCAAAGAACTTCTCACAAGAACAACTGCAGATGAGATAATTCTCTGCCTTGACAACCACTTCACCTTCAAGGTGTGACCTTCAAGGTGTGATCAGGGTGTGACCAGTGCGAGGTTCGAACCAATTGTTTATCTTGCTTTTGTTCATCTTCATTTGTACCGCACTATTTTCTTTGTGATTGTTTTCTTGTCGCGTGTTTGTAATCGCCCTAAAGCTTTTTGTGTTCTTTCTATATATTTGCTGCAAAAAGACTTAACAGAGAGATTGGAAATAACAAGAGATTGAAAATCGATGAAATACAAGTTTGGAAGTTCAACATGACTATCTGGTTTTTGAGTGAAAAAAGAGAGGAACAGAACACGCTAGGCAGCAGTGGCTCTATATAACGAAAACGCTACATTGGTGACCCCGACGTGATCTTATCTATAGTCTGATCAGGAAGAAAAATAAAAATATTAAAGAAATAGAAAGAACTTCATCGACTTTATCAAAAAAAGAAGATTGTTTTCAAAAGCAGAAGGCCTATTTTACCAAAAACGCTACATTGGTGACCCATGACAACGCCTCTTATGAAGAAGAAAGAACAATCTTGTACGAAGAAAGAAGAGTAAAGAAGAAGAACAAGCCTCATTTCGCCAGACGTGAACCTTCCAGAACTCGTCGACTACATTCCAATATATCCTAACCATTAGATACTCCTGGGAGCGGTTTTGTTCTCTAGTAGTGGGGGAAATGCCAATTGCCAAACTAGTTCACAAAAAAAAAGGCAAATTGCAAATCATGGCACTTTAAACCCCCACTCAAGCGCAAAAGTTATCGCTTGGAGACAAAACAAGGATGCTCCCGGAAAAATGGCGCAACATTAGGATGGAATGTAGTCACGAGCAACGGGTCCTCATCCACGAGCTGACGAACTGTCAAGAATTTTTGCACTCAAAACACGTCACACGAAACTTTAGATCAACCGATCTCAACGATCCTTCTAGTGAACGTTTCATCTGGGGGCTGGCTAGTGTAACCACTGCGAGGTTTGAACCAACCTTTTTGTTTATCTTGCTTTTGTTCATCTTCATTTGTACCGCACTATTTTTGTGATTTTCTTGTCGCGTGTTTATAATCGCCCTGAAGTCTTTTGTGTTCTTTCTATATATTTGCTGCAAAAAGACTTAACAGAGAGATTGGAAATAACAAGAGATTGAAAATCGATGAAATACAAGTTTGGAAATTCAACATGACTATCTGGTTTTTGAGTGAAAAAAGAGAGGAACAGAACACGCTAGACAAGCGGTTCCCAAACTGGGCGCCGCGAGAACTTGTGAAAGATGTTGCATTTACTGCTTTTCTGACAAAAACTGCAATGTGAAAGTTGTTAGCAGCTTTTTACATTGTGTGGTAAGCAGCAGCTCTGTGAAACGCTTTGTTAACATAACTTATCCACAAAACCAACTCGCAAGTTAAAGTTGCGTACAGGATCGCGAAATGTAAAAACTGCATACTATTGCGGAAGAACTTATGCTTCCTGCTGCTTTTGACTTAGTTTCGACTATGATTGGAAAATCAGCTGCTTAAAAAAACAAAAAGCTTATTTCGGATAATATTAATGATCAGCTAGTAGCAAAAATGCGTGGAAATGAGTTCAGCTTACAGTTGGATGAGGCAACAACCAGTACCAGTAATAAAGATACTTATTTGATTTGCTACGTACGCTTTATCGATAACGACGACAATATCGTTGAAGATTTGCTTTTTTGTAAACCCATTTTAAAAAATTGTAGAGCGCATGAATTGTTTGCAATACTGAACAATTTTTTTCAGGAAAATAATCTCCAGTGGAAATATTGCGTTGGTTTATGCACGGATGGTGCCCGAGCTATGTCTGGCCGCTTTGGCGGGGTGCGAACGTTAGTTCAGGGCGTTGCAGTTAACGCAAAATGGACCCACTGCCTAATACAACGTGAGGCGCTGGCTTCGCAACAGCTCAGTGGTGACCTTAATGGAGTGCTTAAAGCTGTTGTCAAAAAATTGTTAACTTCATTAAAGCAAGGCCGCTTAAAGCTCGGCTTTTCCAACGTCTTTGCGATGAATTAGGAGCAGAGCACAACAATTTATTGTAATGCAAGGTGGCTTTCCAAAGGCAAAGTTCCTCTGCGTGTGTACGAATTGAGAAACAAAATCTCCATATTTTTAAAAGAAGAAAACCATGCATTTGCTACTACCTTTGAGGATGAAATTTTCCTGACTCAGTTCGTGTATCTCTGCGATATTTTCTTAATTAAATCAATTAAACATCTCCGCCAAGGAAAAGAAACTCACCTTCTGCAACTCTATGACAAAATTACAGCCTTTAAAAGAAAACTACATTTGTGACAAACTGATCTGCTAATAAATAACAGGTAATGTGATAGCTTTCCATTTTTAAAATCCCATTTAAACACGCAATCTGGCAATCTCTCCCTGCAGAATACCGATGAGTGTGATATGAAGACTGTGATGTGTTCGCATTTGGATGCTCTAATCTCGCATTTTGAGAAACATTTTTCTGAAGACATGGAGAAGCACAATTGGATAAGAAATCCTTTTGTTGATAATCGAAATGCCTCTCAGGGTTTTACATCTCTGGAAGCTGAAAGATTTATCGATCTTTCTTCTGACCTCACTTTGAAAAGTTTATACAACCTTAATTTACTCATTTCATTTTGGGTTAAGGCTCGATCTGAGTTTCCACTTAAAGGCTGTAAAGCTCTCCGTGTTCTTGTGCCTTTTGCAACGTTATACTTGTGTAAAGCCGGTTTTTCTGCGGCAGCAGTATTCAAGTATCGCAATAAAGATTGAGATTGAACGCGACATGCGCGTTGCAATATCAAACATTGCACCGCGGTTTAATAAAATGTGCATAGAGCAACAAGCTCACTGCTCACATTAAATGTTTTTTAGTATTTTGCGAATAATGCTGACATTTTTGTGCATTTTGAATAATGAACATGATTTAAATACAATTTCTTGGTAAAACTTAAAATTTGCAAATTTTGGCTTCATTAAGGCTCGTTTCCACTACGAGCGTGGAAAAAAGCATTTTTTGTTTCTTTTGTTGATCTTCGATTGAAGCAAGCGGTTAAAATTGAAGCGAACGCAAAAAAAATCAATAAAACAAACAAAGAATGCTCTTTTCCACGCCCGTGGTGGAAGGGGCCTTTAAGGCGCCGCGAGTATTAATAAGTTTTCGAAGGGCGCCGTGAACAAAAAAAGTTTGGGAACCGCTGCGCTAGGCAGTAGTGGCCCTATATAACAAAAACGCTAAAAGGGCCTGGACTGGAAAACTGTGTAGGTGTGTGCACAGATGGTGCTGCATCAATGACTGGTACCCATTGTGGTGTTGTAAAACAGATCCTGGAAAGAGCAGAAACAAAATGGATTCACTGCTTCTTGCACAGACAAAACCTAGCAACGAGGCAGATGTCGCCAGAACTGCATGATGTCTTCTCTGTAGTTGTAAAGACCGTAAACTTCATTAAAAAGAATGCACTGCGTTCGCGATGTTTCGCAGCCCTGTGTGATAGATGCAATTCAGATCACTTGCTGCTCCTGTACCACTGTGAGGTTAGGTGGCTATCAAAAGGACGTGTTTTTAATTGTCTTTTTGAAATGAGACATGAAGGTTATACTTTTTTTAACGATCAGCTCTCACCTCTTGCTGATCATTACCTTAACGATTGTTTTTGTGCAAAACTGGCCTACCTTTTAGATATATTTAACCAGTTGAATCAACTCAATCTGTCAATGCAAGGTAGAAGTAGCTCATTGTTTCTGGTTGCTGATAAAATTGAGGGGTTTAAAAGAAAGATTGATTTAAAAGAAAGTTTAAATCTGTATTTACATGTACTATTTTAGTCTGTTTTTAGTCGTGCTATAATCATCTTCTGTATTTACATGTACTTCCTTTTTCACCGTCGTGTTGTCGTGCTGCAGATTGCATTTTTGAAAATTTATGCTATATTTAGAAAAAAAATTTTTTTTTTTCTGACGGGGGATATCTGTAGCGATTAATTGGACAGCCCAAATATTTTCACATGAAACACAACTTTAGTTTTTATGGGAATTATAGAATTTGGTTCAAAACGTTGAATTTAACTTTCACATGCTCTATTTTACGCAATTTTAAATTTCACATCCTGCCGTTCCATATCGTATGATCACGTGGTAATACGCCCTCTCGTATACAGCGATATGGCTCAGTCATAAATTGTAATAAATTGAGCTACCCTCCGGCAGATATCGGTTAGATAAGTTAACTTATGTTATAATTATGCTATATTAAATTGTTTCTATTATTGTAACTATTTATTTTCAACATTTGTTTCGTTTTCAATTCTATTTGAATAAGTGAATAAATATACCCTGTAAATAGAATTAAGTTAGTAATTAACCTTCTGACTTTGAACTATTGCAATTAAACTTGGACATAACGCACTTAACCACTTCCGGTACATTATATTATAATCAAACAGTTGTTATAAAATACTTGTTATCCTGTTATCAAATATTTGGTATGTTCATCTGTGTTTATATATATATATATATATATACTTATTTCTAAAAATCTTATCATTTGACCTTATTGGTGGTAGCTGACTTTGATGACCTTAATGGTCTTTCGCTACCATCTGTTATGGTGGTACAATTTATATTTTGTTTGTTATTGTAACAGTGTGTGTATTTGTTGTAAATTTTATCCTTGTAATCTATTTCTTCCTCCTTACCGCCTAACAAAAAATAAATGATTGATTGATTGATTGATTGATTGATTGATTGATTGATTGACCTTTGGAAAAAATGAGTTAACAATTTGCGGTATGAGATGTTTCCACATCTCTGCGAAAATATCAAAACTTCCCCTCATGTGAATACATCTGAACAAATAATTCAGCATCTGAGTCAACTGTCGCACAAGTTTGATTCTTATTTTTCTGAGGATCCACGATCTGGAAATTTATGGATTCCAGATCCATTTACTGTTGATTCTGCAACAGACGATGTGGCTTTGCCCTTGAAACTTGAAAATGAACTCATTGAACTTTCTGAAGACAGCAATCTCAAACTTCGATATCAAGAAGTAGATTTTCCTTCATTCTGAATTTAAGCAAGTAAGAAATATTCTTCATTATCAGAACGCGAAATCAGATTTCTATTGACATTTTCCACCGCTTATCTACGTGAATCTGGCTTTTCAACTGTAACTTATACGAAATCGAAGGAACGAAACAGTCGTATAACACGGAAACTCTGGATGCTACTTTGCGCGCGAGCTTGTCTCCTATCAAGCCTCGATTTGATCTTATCATATCCAGTAAGCAAGCTCAAGTTTTGCGTAAAAAATAAATTGCATGATCATTGTTTTTTGTAATTTTGTTGTTCGCAGTTATGTCTATTCCTGAGTTCTGAACTAAATTCTCTGTAAAAGTTGGCCCCAAAGCAAATCCTTGGCAAAATGTGGGCTTCAAAATAAAAAAGGTTGAGAAGCACTGATCTAAACATTGAAAAAGGTTAAAATTGTAGCTAATTTAAATTGTACACTCCGTACTGACAAACAACTACACTTTATCTACTTAAAAGAAAACTTTTTAAGCGCATGTGCGCGAAACAGACTCCCAAGAGATTTTAATGTACGAGGTAATTCACGGAACGTTTATGACGAAACACAAAGGCAATAAAAAAAGGATTGAGTCAGCCAAATCTTCACTGTGCAATTCTTAGCGATAAATCTATGACGAACATTTAACCGAACAAAATTTTAAGTTATCCAATTCTTACTGCTACAGTTTCCTTGTCGTCGTCGTCGTCGTCGTCGTCGTCGTCGTCGTCGTTTGAAGGGCATCCACTCCAGACCAGATACAAACAGGACTGGGGCCGAGGGTTTATCCTTTTACTACCCCAGACTGCTGCACTGCCTGGATCAGATGCTGGCAGTGATGTCATTAAGCCAGCATCGAGTTTCGTCATCCAAAACCGTCAGACCTCGTGCTCCATGTGGTGCCCGATGTATAGGGCACACTGTTAGTACATGGTCTGCGGTTTGATCTGAGGCGCCACACTCGCAATTCGGTGAAGGAGCGAGACTCCATTTGTGCATGGACAAATGGAATCGCCCAACACCAGTCCGCAGGCGGTTGAGCTTAACCCAAGCTGCTCGGGGTAAGCCCATTCCAACAGGCCTGGCACCAATCCCGGGCACAAAAGCACGGAGCCTGGAAGCATTTTCACAGTACTCCGCGTTCCATTTGTGATTTGTCCATTCAGAGGCGCGGATGCCAAGTCTGGCAAGATTGTCCAAGAGATTCCGCGCATCTGGCACAAACGGGCGTCTGGATCTTAGTCTCACTTGGCGAGTATCTGAGGACCCACTTAAAAGACCATGCAAAATATGATCGGGGTCCAGAGATACACGGTAAGCCAAGGAGAGTGTCGCTCCCAGTCGGCGAAGCTCAGCTGGCTGGATGCCTGAAAGTACAGGTAGGTGGTCCATTGGAGTGGGACGCAGGCATCCAGTAACTATGCGCAAGGCGTCATTCAAGACACTGTCGATGAGGCGAGTGTGAGCACTGCGACACCAGACTGGCGCACAGTACTCAGCTGTTGAGTAGACTAGAGACAAGGTGGCTATGCGTAGTGTTTTAGCACCAGCACCCCATCCCGAGCCCACGAGTCGCCTCAGCAGTGTGACGCGCGATGATATTTTTTTGCGCAATGCCACTAAATGGTGACGAAACGTGAGCGATCTGTCCAGTTTTACCCCAAGATAAGTAGGTGTTGGACAGAACGGTAAAAGTCTATCGTTGTTGTAGACCTTTAGCTCACGTTTGGCCTCTCGGTTGTTTAAGTGAAAGGCTGCCGTCACCGTCTTAGTGTGACTGAGCTTCAACCTCCAAGTCTGGAGATACGCTGACAGTGTGGACATATCTTGGCTTAAAGTACTCTCCAAGTCCTTCCAGTTTCCAGAAGAGTGCAACAATGCTAAATCATCAGCATAAGCAAACTTTCTGGAAATCATGGAAGGAAGATCGTACGTATAGATGTTAAATAGGAGGGAAGCCAAGACCGATCCCTGAGGAACGCCGTTTTCAAGACGGCGTAGCCTGCTTTGCTTGCTGTCACCAGTGGTAAGGGTGAAACTTCGATTTCGGACAAGCTCCATGATCATTTTGACCATGTGCTTATCCGGAAGTAGTCTCAGCAGCTTGCAGGTAAGGCCACGGTGCCAGACAGTGTCATAAGCAGCTGTCAGATCGATAAATACGGCACCGGCCTTCTTTTTAGCCTCGAAAGAATCCTCGATGTTCTGGGTTAGCAGAACAACTTGATCTACGGTTGACTTCCCGCGTCGGAACCCAGCCTGCTCTTTAGGGAGCAGTGGATCGATTAATGGTTCAACGCGGGCGTAGATAAGCCTCTCGAGGATCTTGTAGGGGACACAGAGCAGAGATATCGGTCGATAACTCTTTGGGTCCCTCACGGGCTTTGCTGGTTTTGGGATCGCGACCACAAGCGCTCTTCTCCAGATCTTGGGAATTTTGAGTCGGCGCAAACAGGAAGAAAGGAAGTCACGTAACCAGGACTTCAAAGCAGCTCCAGCTTGGAGTATAAGCTCGGGGCAGATGGAGTCAGCTCCCGGAGCTTTATCTGGTTTTAAGTGTTGAAGAGCAGCAGCAAATTCTCTCTGTGAAAATTTGTCAGAGATATTTACTGCGTCTGGTGTTGTGGCCCTCCAAAGGTCAGACACTTCTTGAAAGACAAGTCGAGATGACTTGCGATCAACAGCCTCGTATTTCCCATTTCTAACCAGCTGAGATGCAATAGCATCGGCTGAAACGGGACAATGACGAGGAGAGTGTCGTGACCTACCAGTAAGGTTGTTCAAAATACTCCACGCTTTTCGACTAGAGTGTGAGAAGTCAATGCTCCGAACTGCCTCGGACCATCGATCCCTCCGCTTTCTGTCAAGCTTGGCAAGCAGAGGTGTAGCAGCCAAACTGGAGTCGTCTCCCTGAGGAGACTGCAGAAAGGTTTTATAGAGGGATTCACACTCTGCATCCCAACACGGAATATAGTTATTTCGATACCCGCGTGGGATAGTCTTTTTGGCTGCTTTCTTAATGGTGTTTCAGAAGTCCTGGTAAGCCGCATCCACATCAAGTGTATCAGGCGGCAACAAAGTCTTTGCGAATTTATTCGTCAAGGCAATGTAGTGACTCCAATTGGCCTTGCGGAAGTTCCATCGCTTAACAGGTATGCTTGGCACTGCCATAGCAAACCTTGGTGGTGTAATAAGCGAAGGTCGATGTTGTGACCTGAGAAACTTCTCAAGGACACGTCTATCCGGTAAGCGACTGTTTGGACCTACGCTAGCGAAAGCTAGGTCTGGATTGGTGCCAGTGTTCCAGCGGCCGGAATAAAAACTGGCAGCGTCCTTGGCATTATATAGCAGGGCAAGACAATTAACACTTGCCCAACCAGCCAAGCACTCACCGTCCGAACTGTTGTCGTCGTAACCCCAGTCAGCATGACGACAGTTAAAATCGCCAGCGTACAGACAGGGGTGAGGATACACTGGGAGATCCAGGGTTCGCAATCGCGTTGGCGGTGGTTTGTAGACGTTGACTATTTTATAGCCATCAACGTCCACAGCCACTCGATCTCCGATGTCGGTGGAGATTGGTCCAAAAGCGTGTATCTCAGTCGCTCGTGGACAAACGTGGCAAGGCCATGCTTCCTGCTTAAAGAAGACCCAGCTAGTTGGTAGTTTGGTAGCACCAACTTCTCTGCATTAGTGCAGTGGGTCTCCTGCAGTAGGATGACGAGTGCCTCAGACTGCATAGCGAGGTGATGAAGAACATTCATCTTGCTTGCAGTGAGGCCTTCGATGTTCATCTGAAGAATAGTGAGTCTTCGGAACTTGTTGGCAATGTGCCCTGAAAAGGGCAGTTTTATCCTGGCATTGCCCCGTCCTAAAAAGGACGTTTGCCGATTAGCAGACCCACACTGAATATCGGAATGGGTGGATACCCTTCCGTTTTGGTAGGTTCGGTTTCGGTCTGTCATTTTAGAATCAATGAACAGACTTACTCGCGGCCCAGGCTGCGTGAAAGCACCTACCATCTGGGCCAAGTTTCCTTGTTATAACTTCAAAACCTTTTGGAAGTTGCTGTGTTTGGGCGAAGATGCTAAGCTACCTGTACTAGCCAGCTTACAAGAGTTTACTGAATGATTAAACTTAAATTTTAGGTCAGTATAGAGCAGTAGTTTTAAAACTTTGGTGGTTCGCCGCCCCTTTTCAAGACTCTTATCACCTGTGGCCCCTGCATTGAATATTGCACCAAAAGTCAAACGAAGACCAAAAAAAAGGGTCATCACTATAAAACTGTCTCTGAGTTCTTCATTTTTGTCCCAAAAGACTAAAGACTAAAAAAAGGCTTCTGCTCGTGGCCCTCTTGAAATGATTTTGAAATTTCATAATACAGTAGACCACGATTAATCCGGATTCGATTTGACAGACAAAAGCAACCGAATCAGGCGAAGTCCGGATAATCTGAAGCTTTTCATTAAGAATTACAGTAAATATTAATAGAAAATCATTTGTATTTTCAGTTTTATCCGGGTTAACCAAAATTTTGCATTAACCGAATCCGGATTAACCGAGGTCTATTGCAATTACAATTTTTTAACTTTTTGATTCTTTTTAGATAATGCAAGAATTGATTTTAACACTCTTCGGTCTACCATTTTTGATAATTTAGCGAGTTAGTTTATTGACAACCTATCTGATTTTCCTGCTGATTACGTTGACTGCTTATTTGTTGACGTATGATTTGTTAATTGAATTGTTATATCAATATGTCTTGCTCAGGTAGAAACAGGTTGTTAAAGCTTGAGAATCAAGGTCAACCTAAAGCTTAATTATAACCGCTTGACAAAAGTGGCTTCAATATCGAAAACTTAAATCTGTCAATCAAAAAAGTCAGAAAAAAAATCAGTTAAGTTGTTTCATCTTTTCGTATTTACACAAGTTTTTCTGAACGACTATTTACATTTTCATGTGCAACAAAATAAAAATAAAGATTTTAAATTTTTATATGTGGTGCTTATTGCTAAAATTAGTTTTATTGTGCTTAGCAGGCTTTTAAGCTGCGAGATGCAGTTTATTAAGTTGCAGCAGTACACGAACTGAAGATTCTTACACAAGTCAATTTAAGGTTTATTTTTCACTGACGTTGACGGTCGAGTAGATGGAAATAAACTTTGTAAGGTTTTTTTTAAATTTCTTTAAAAATATATTTGATTTATTATTTACTTGGTTGTATTTTTGAAATTTTAATGATATTATTTATTATTGATATTAATAAATTTATTGGGGTCTCTTCAAGAAGCGACCGTAATTGCATTTTGTCGTTGAAAATAAACGGAACCCCCCTTAAAGCACCAGAAAAGAATAAAAAGAAACAAGGAAGAAAAGGATTTCTTTCAGAAGCGATAGTAACCACTGGGGGATTGCAGGTTAACTTCACCGGCAAAAATCGTTTCCAGTGACTTATTGAAGAGACCCGAATTTTTTGACCAGTTTATTCATACATTATTATTTCTAATTTAGGTTCACAAAAAACTGTAAAAAAAGTATTTCAACAAAGCTTTTTTTAAATTTTTACAAAACAAATAATAAATGTTACAAGCGAAAAGTATTTTTTCGTTTTCATTTCTATTTATCCTCCTGACTCGCAGGAAAACGTCAGGGCTACAGTGAGTGCAACCGTCAAGCGATTACCAAAAAACAGCGTCACGAATAATATATAGAATTGTCAAAAAACAAAGTGCTTTTTGTATTTGTCCAACGATGGTACTTAAAGCAAGCCTTGTCATCACAATCTCAACATCTCGTTGAAGCGCTTGTTACTCATTAACCAAACTGAACATAACGCAAACGTTCAATCATAACTCACGTCAAGGCCCACTTGGTTACAAAACCAGGAAAATAATCAGATGAAATTCCCAGCGTTGGTTCAGTTGAGATGAAGGAAACGCACATGGTCACGTTGTTTTGCTAAACGGATCTCGTTAACAGCACCGTAGAGATGACTTTGGCTTGAAAAAAGAACGTTTGAAAAATTATAATTTATGAAGATAACATCTCGATTTATAACACTAAACAGCGCTGGTTGAAGTAAATAGCAGGACTTAGTGAAGCAGACAACGTTTTCCATACTTAACATGATTTGAAAAATATTGAAGCCTTAAAAAAACTTAAAAAATGTCCGGTTAAATCCACGGCTCGATGTTTACAGTGTTGTTTAAGATGATTCCATGGGAAGCGAGGTTGTTGATAAGAATTCTTTGAGAGTAATAACGCACAAAATCAAATATTAGCTTGCTAGGCGTTACTTGTGCTTTATTTACCAGCGAGATATAACCAGTTGGAACAAATATTAAAAGTACAGTTTAAAGAATAAAATATAACCAGTTTTACAATGAATTTTAAAATATAGCTTAACTTAATAAATTATCTAGTTTTGAATACTTTTTTACAAAAAAAACTTTTTTTAGTAAAATAAAAAAATTTATTTATTGTAAAACCCTTTATAGATTTTTTAAAGCAATCGATTAAGTTTAATATATAAAATTACAAATTAATTATCCAATCAATTTTACAGATGAAAAAATAATTTCTATGAAGAGCTCTTATAAAGACTATAATCAAACTAGTGACGTAGATTTAGTTAACTGTAAAGAAAGCAGTTTTGTTGGCTTCAAATGGACAATTTTCTTCAACTGGTCAAATTACAATAAATTATTCAATAAACTCAGTCAAAGTTCTGTAAACCCAATATTTAATTGGCTCATTGAACTTCGACCGATTTTATTAAACAATTTAAAAAATTGGGTGTAAAATTTCGTTGTCTTTTCTTTGAGAATGACATATAGAATGTTTAATACTAATAGAGCCTGCAACCAGAAATATTTTAAAGGTTGGATAGGTGAGGTAAACAAGGACAAAGTTTTGACACATTTTAGGGGACTCCATTTTCTTGTTTGCTTGGATTTGAACTTGCTAATTTTTCTGTGTAAAAGAAAAAGTTTAAAATTTATCATAAAAAGAAATTGCAAAATTTCGTGATGGCTACCAAATTGTAATTTATGTGCTTATGTCGATAGCAGTGGCGTACGCAGAAATTTGTAAAGGGGGGGGGTTTTGGAACCGAAAATGTGATTGCTCTCAGTAGTCCTGGTAATGGGCAAAAACTTTCAAAATTAGGCCTACATTCAAAAGTAAAGTGTTTTGGTTTTAAGAACATCTTGCAGTAGCATGAATTTTTATTTTACCAAACCGTAAAACTAACTATTGAAAAGGTATGTGCGAGTAATTCAATCAAGACAAGAAACTTTTCAAATTAAAACCAACTCGTGTAAATGATGAGAACAATAGGTGGAAAATCAAACGAACAAAAAAATAACCTTACTTAACAAATATTTAAAATTTTTTTAAAGGCTTATATTCAAACGCCTGTTTTTTTCATTTAATCTGTTAATTACATCATCAGGGCAAGGCACGCGTGTAACTCCTATACATGTTTAGTAATGCAGATCCATTCATTCGAGTGGTACCACTTGTGTTTCGTAAGCACGTTTTTAGTCTGCGTAATGTGGAAAGCTTTACAATTGTTCACTAGTGCATGTTATCACTGGAAGAGTTAACAAAATGGTCATCAATGTAAATATGTTCGGAACAGCATCGGAAGTGCATTCCTTGATGCTGTTCAACGCATTGGTTGGTCTTTCTGCTGCGTTCAACCGAAAAAGTTTCCTGTAACATAATATCAGTTCAGGCACTAATTCTCCCTAGGATTTCGTTAAATCATTTTCGTAAAATTTTCCCAAAACTTGAATACTTTTAATTGTTGAGGAGTTGGTGCACTAGTTTGATCAGCAGAAATTAAACACTGAAATTCACCAATAATCGATTTGTGGGCTGTAAATCTTGCTTTGAGAGTGACAATAAAGTTATCAAGAAATAGAATAAAAATCCCTAGTCTAAAATGTTCTTCATCTGTTACAGCAGCAATATTGCATCGATTGGTCTGTCTTCAAGAGGGCATGGTATTTTCAAAATAAAATCTTCGGCTTTGGCCGTTTCTTGCGCAAAAATATAGAGCTGGGGAAATTCATATTCGGTTTTTTCTCTAAGACACTTCAACTCATTTGCAATATCCTGTGCAATGTTGACCGCCTCAAGAAGGTTTATCGACTTTTTTTTTGCTTAACTTTACACAAAACAACACTGTATCCAAAAACGTATTTTAAAACTAAGAGAGCAATGCAAAATTCACTTTACGTAATTGTCGATAGCAACTGCAGAGCTCGTGATGAGGTTTCTCTGTCTGGCCATGCTGAAATTTCTGCCAAAGCTTCTACAACGGTAAATTGTAAATTTGAAAAAGTACTAACACTCTCGTGTCGATCGACCCATCTGATAGCACAAATTTGAACAAGTTTTTAAGCTTTTGTTGTTGACGAAATCGTGTTGATGGACTTGCGCAAAATGTTTTGAAGTTTTGGAGCATTAAAAAATTGTAAACTGAAGCTATTGTTCCCATGCAGTTTATTTCCATTCCCATGCTTAACTTTCAATATTTTACAAGTTTGAAAGTCTTCTTCGCAGTGGCAATGTACAGTACATTAGCTAACTTTGAAGCAATTTAAACGATAGCAAAAATTGATGCGCAAGCAGTAATTAAGTTTAAAAAGTGCAGTAAACAATAGAAACCAAAATCCTATTATTAAAGCCTATTTATTACCATGTACTGTATATATGACTGAACACCATTCTTCAAGGGGGGGGTTTGACCCCTGAAACCCCCCCTTGCGTACGCCTATGGTCGATAGAAACAAACATCCACAAGTAAATCGCATTCGGCGATTGCAATAATAAATTATTTCAATACTTCTTTTAGATTTAATTTTGCTAGAATTTCTGCATAAGATTCAATAATGGGACAAGAAGATGTTCCCCCTGATGTTCATATCCAGCACGATCCCCCCCCCATATTCTATTGCTGGAAATATTGGGTGCAAACCGGAGAATATCATGAAGGTTGTACCGATGTCAAAGCTTCCCCACAAAACTTTCCCGATCTAAACGACTTTGGATGGGTGTACATCGTCATCCCCGTGGCCGCTCTGTTTTTATTAATCTTCGTCTTCTACTGTTGTTGTCGGGGAAAGTCTGGGCCAGTCAAATCCCAACCACTGATGTCGGAAGAAAGCGACTCCGATGATGAAGAAGTTTTTCCTCCAAGAACCAAATCCAGTGCAGCTTATCGAGGTGTTCCGGTCAGGAGTTCTGATGCCAGAAATTACTACACCGTAGTCCCTATTGATCCACACGACCCCCAAAAGATGCCATTGCAAGGCGGGATCGATGCATCACATCCTGGTTACATTCCCCAACAGCGTTTGTACCCAAGACTGACCGCCATGCGGCAACAGGCAGGCTCGCATGGTCAAGCAACAAGGAACGGACAGGTCAAAACAGCAGACATATCCCCGCCTGAAGCGGCTTCGAAAAGTGAAAAAACAAAAAGCAGTTCCACCAAGCAGAACAAAATGTCGTCAACATCGTCAGAAACGTCCGATGAAGAATGACTGTGCACCAAATCGTGATTATTACCAGCTTCAAAATAATTAATTAATTAAGTAATAACTCGCTTGCCCCAGTAAAACGATTATTCAGTACCGAACGCCATAGTGTGAATTTTGTTATTTGTATTTCAGTATCAATTTTTCTGTAAATTTTGAAAACTTAAGCAGATAATTACGTTTTATCAAGGACAATCGAAAAATATTGCGTTGATATCTGCTTCCCATAGCAATTTTGTGATGAAAAATTGTCGATGGGTTTTTTGTGTATAATAGCAAAAAAATATTAATCGCCTATCTAACCAATCAGCACACCATACTTGAAAGGGTTTGAGTAACGTCACACTGTGTCTAAAACACAATAATTATAAAAACTAATTTTTGCTGCTTTTTATAAAATCATTAAAATAAATTTTTTACTAGCTTTCAATGGAGTGCTTTTGTTCCAAACATTGATTTTAGGTAAATCATGTTGTAATGTTCGAAAAAGGAGTTGAATTTTTTGTAATAACCTATTTAACAAAAATTTCACGCGTTGATAGTTGTTTTCTACATAGGCTAATCCAAAAAAAACTGATACTTATATTTACACATGACCAACTAAATGTTTTAAACCAGGGGTGGGCAAACTGCGGCCCGCGGGCCGCATGCGGCACCTGACGACGTTTTCTGCGGCCCGCGGAGCTCTTTTTAAAAAATACATACCCTCACTTTGAGCCACAGTTGCATAGAATTATGTCGGGAATACCCCAGTTTCAGTTTCTTATGTTTTAATGCTTTTAGAGAACACACCAAGATTTTGGGAGAAATAGTGAATCACAGATCGAATGTAAGTGAAGACCTTTTTTTTTTAGGGATCACTACGATTTTGGAAAAAAATAGCGTAATTTGCGACCCGCGAACAAGTTCAACATTCAAATGCGGCCCTCAGTTAGCTTCCACGGCCGCAATGCGGCCCGCAAGCAAAAACAATTGCCCACCCCTGTTTTAAACTATTTGTATGTTCATTGTCGTACAAACCGTGGGGGAGCAATTACTCCTTATATCTAAAAAATTTGGGTAAAATTAAAAATTTTCGGGCCATGACTTGGAATTATTTGGGCAAAGTAAATTTTTCTGTGCACTGAAAACAAGGAATTGTATAGTTTTAAAGTGTTTTATCCCAATTATCTTAGACCGCAATAAATTTTAATCTTCCCCCGAAATTTGGGACAATAATTCTCATATTCATGAAGTGCCAGATGAGGATTCCCGTAAAACTCTATTGACTCCCAACATTTTTTTGGCTGGTACGGCTATGTCGGCAGTGTAGTTAAACCGCCGCTTCTAGTGATCGACATGATCTCCGTTCAAAACCTACTCGCGCCATTCTGTTGTGTCCTTAGAATTTTTTCTGCTTGGCGGTCTTTGCAAGCAGTTCCAAACTTTGGTCATATCTTAGTAAAAACCCAAAAATTTTTTAACCCGACAGCAATATCTTGGCATCGCCCGAAGCAGGTCGGAATAATTGCTTATTTCATGTATAGCGCCTCAGTCGCTTTCCTGCGAGTCAGGAGGATAAAATATAGAGTTATTAATATAGGATAAAATATGAAATTAAATGAGTTAAGTAGATTCAGACCTAGTGACTTTAAACTTTCTACACCAGTGATTCGCAACGGGGTGGAACCCTGGCAAAATTTTGGTGCGAAAATGCACTTGTTCACAATTGAACTGATTTGGTAGATATACCGAGCTGGTTCATTTACCTAAGGGTTTTTCAAATGAGGCCGGGAAGCCCCGAGTAGAAGACTTTGCTCAAGATCTTTTTTGATCTTCTCTAGTTTTATTGGGAAGAAAATGAAGAAATCAGAGACAGTTTTAAAATTTTTTTTTAGTCTTCACCAGTCTTATGGGACAATATTTTAAGCGGGGGGCCATGGGTGTTGAGAGTATCAGAAAAAGGGCCACCAACGATGAAAGATTGAAAATCACTATTTTAGACAGTGGTTTCTATTAAAGATTCTTTTTATTGTAATATTCTGTTTGTGACCAATAAATGTTTCTCGATTTAAATTTGGGGCCTGAAAGGATTGTTCGATTTCAGTCCCTCTACTCCAGTCCAACACTATCACCAGGCTCTCATCGAAAACTTCTGACCAGAGGGATGTAAAATATAGTTTTTTCTTCGACAACACTGTACGCAAAACGACGTTTAACACAGAACTACAGCAATAACACACGACAAAAACACAATCCGATCAATCTTTAATACAAAATGTTAATTGGGCCACTGAACATTGCTTTAGTACAAGATTTACATGACGCCGGAAAAAGGTTGGCCAGATAATGTTAAAAAAATTGAAGGTTAATACTAAGCTAATGCAGACAACAGAAACGGATTCGAATGATGTGTGGCAAGACTCTCCTGGACCAGATCTCGAACAGTGTGTTATAGGGTCGACAAATGTTAAGAATATTGAACATTTAAGATGGCATCTTCTGAAATGGTTTGGACATTTCAAGAGAATGAATGTGCAGAGTTTGACAAGTAGAGTTTACGAAAAAAGAATGGTGGAAAATAGGAAAAGACCGAAGAAAATCTGGGAGGAGATGGTGAAGCATGATATGAGAAAAAGAAACTTGTCTATTAAAGATATTAATGACGGAGAAAAATGGAGGCGTTGCTGCAGACAACTGGATGACTCAAATATTTCAGACGAAATTCTAGGTCTCAACAGCAGACGAATGGAGAATGATAATGATGTCCACATGACCGCAGAGGGAGGAAGCAGGATGCTCAAGAAGGGTCTCCCACAAGCGACACGTGACAACTTCAAGGCGACAACGGAGAATCAATTCAATTCACGATAAACGCGAATCCAGGAGGGAACCTGAAATTCATGAACTAATTAGTTACAACTACAACGAATAATTATCATGTTCCAGAAAAGCACGCACAAACTCGACTGGGCGACAAAAAATAAATGCGAAAACGACGCCTTGTTTACGATATAATAGATTCATTCTGTTCATTTAAACTAATGTGTAAAGTATGACGGTTGTAAAAATTTGTGCGAAATAAGGACTAAAATGTTCTTAATTGAACGGAATATCTATTTGTTGTTCAGTCAACTTTGTTCGAGTCGGTTTCCTGCTGATGAAACATTTTAAACTTTTATATCAACGTTGTGTCAACACTATCAGATATTCAAGTGTTTTTCTTTAAACCCAAAAAATCCCATAACTTTCTCCGAGCCCATTCATTCTATCAATCAAATTTTCTAAGTTTTGTTGCACCATCAATGACACGGAGTGGTTGGTCATTTTCTCCACAACAAACCCTTTTTCATTTTCTAACTAACAAAAACAAAGAGAAAAAGACGTATCGTTAAATTTTAAACTGGTTTAAAATTATTCGACGTAGTATTATTCGAGTAATCATCCAACCAAGCTCCAGAAATTTATTATTATAAAATAAGCGACACGAGAGCGCAACGCAGTTTCCATTCGGGTCCATATTCACTAAGCGACTTTCGACGATTGTCGTAGATTTCGGGCATTGCCATACTTATAAAACTCGCTTGATAGAACATGCGCGCATTTCACATCGAAAAGCTAATACGTTTTTTCATATTTAACCTACTGACTCGCAGGAAAGCGGCGGAGGCGCTTTCCTGCGAGTTTTAAAACCTTTTGACTTTTTGAAACCTCAGCCAGGTTCGAACCCTTCATCAATGCATGGGAGCAGCAAGATGAAAATTACCTGCAAACCAGTCCGGAGCCGGAGAGAGCCCCCCCACACTGAGAAGCCGGGGAGGAGGGGCTCAGATGACTTGACTTGCTTGAACGAGTGTAAACACTTTTTTTCGCGCGCGTCATAGAAAGCGAGGATTCCTGAAACAATCGGATCAGTTCTTTGACGCTGTTCTTAATCAAAACACTTTAAAGCGAGATTAATCATAAGAATCCACAAAAAATGAGAGTTGTATAAGAGATGTACTTTGTACAGCCAACTAGTACTATTGAAGGTAATAAAAGCAACCTTAACCAACGACAGTAAAACTCACCATCAGGTTTGTTGAAATAAACTCCGACATTTGTAGGAACAAGGTCAGGATCGAGAGTTTTTATCTTGTTGTTGTGTTTCGCTGTGAGAGAATGCTACAAAAAAAACAAAAAAAACAACGAAGTTGCATCCAACCTACTCTTTACGAACGCATCCACTCGAACATGAACCCCCCGATGTAACCGGCACGAGCGCTTACTTGTATCCACTGATTCACAAACAAGCACCACGAGTGCGCCGTCCTCCCCAGCTGCTCGTACTTGCAAATTGTTTTTGACGTAATCCCGACGGAATAGTTCTTGCAATCTTTGCCAGCGTGGACTTCAAAGTATATCTCTTCATTCGGTATCGTTCTATCACCTGAACCATAAAAACCGCTTTTTCTCAAGAATCGCGAGAGTTTAATTACTAATTAGTTAACGCAAAGTACTAACTTAAATAAATTACCCAATACAGTGTATGAATCCCCCAGAAAGCGATCCTTGCACTTCGACGTCTTAACCGGCGACGCGCTTTTCATCGGCGCCATCCTCCCACTTTCAAGTGCACGAGACGATTCCGTCGCTGCATTAAAACAAAATTGTAAATCAAACTCGAAGCAGCTTCTCCCCAATGATTCTCTGCACAGGAATCAGTTTAAAAGCACGGAGTCGAATTTCTTACGCTTAGATTGCGAAGAACGCCACTGGACTTCAGACTGACCGATGACCAGCAGATTTTTGTGGAGAGCATCCGAATCGAAAGAGAAGTTGAATGCGGGAGTGGCCAGGGTTAAAATTTCGCTGACTTCGCTTCTTATGTTTTTCTTAAACGCTTGAAGTCGTAGTTGAAGCAGCGGCGATACAAACACTAGTCCTGCAAAAACAAAGCTACCTTTAGCTGAAAAGTTTGTGGGAAACGAGAGAAAAATAAATAAAGCATCAGATAAAAGTAAACACTTCTTTTTGTTCGTAATTCAAGCATCAAAAAATGAACTGTACACCAAAAAATATTTTCAGTTTTAACGCTGTTGTGCTAGATTTACTGTGACGTGTGTGCTTGCCCTTAATGTTGATACACACTGAAATTGCTAGTTTTGGTCTTAATTCATTAAGTTCCAATGTCATATCACTTGTTATATCGCCATTGCTTTGTCTTTCAAATAATAAACTTTTATCCAAAGAAAAAATTTTAATGGTAATTGTAGAATTTTTATTCTCTGATTACACTTGATGCTCTTTATGTTGGCATCTAAAAAAACTTTTCCAATTTAGCGAGAATGAAAGCGTCACCTTCAATACAAAACTTGTTCCCAGCAATATTTGTTATAGTCTCCCATGAAACAGAGTTGGAGCTTGAATTATTTTCAACTTGTCGATATTGAAGCAGATAGAAGTCGATCATTGTACCTTCCCCGCCTCCGTGAAACCATTCACAAGAAACACAATTATCTTGAACTTTACAAGAGTTTTCTTGAAAAATCGGTCGGGTTGGCACTGAAGAAAAACGTTGGTAGAAACAAGTCAGCTTCAAATACAAGTTTACTTGTTTATGTGTTATGCAAATGTACAAATGCAAATGCTAGTTTACTTGTGTACTACCGATTTACTAATTTTTAGCATAAACCAAACACGAATAATTTAAACATAAACAAAAAGCAAATCAATATAACACATCAAAGAAAAACAAGAACAACTAAGCTGATGGCTCTTTTTAAAACAAAACAACAAAATCAAAAAAAAACCTGCAATAAACTTCATGTTTTGTAAGAGAGCTTTTTCTTTTGTAAAATCAACAACAAAAGGACATTGAACATCTAGAGCACTTTGTTCAGAAGAAACGCGAAACAACTTCGACATTGTGATTCTACAAACAAAATTAATTGTTACTATTCATAGCAAGCAAAAAGTAATAAAATGAGCAGATAATCATTCTCAACTCTGCTAGCCTTAAAGAATACCATGGGCATTTCTAGTGATATTTATTGTTAAATAGAAATGATTCTAAGTTTATCTTTTTATACTAAACAAAAAGGAATACAATACAAATTAGATGATATGCTGGTATACATTGAATAATTATAAAAAAATAGATTTTTAATAAGTTTAGGTTAGTTTACAACAATTAATAATATATCTGGGTTTTACGTGTATCTGTTAGATATGTACATCATTTCAAAAATAGATATGCAGAAGCTGCAAAGTCATAAAAAAAATCGTAAACCTAAATTGTCATTGATTGGCATAAAAATCAGTATTGTGCATGCTGTTCAACTCTGTGGTTAACAAACTATGGCTGACCAGGTTACTTTGTCTGGCTTTCCAAACATTTCCTAAAAAAGTATAAACCGGGGGTCACTAAACTACAGCTGAACACATTTTTCTGAAGAAAGTTAGATAAATCACAACCTTTTTGCAGGTTATTTAATTTTTAAAAAATTTGACCTGTTTCTACAGCTACTTTAATGCAAAAAACCTATTTTTTATGATAATATTTGTTAGATTAAAGCAGTGGTTTTAAAACGGAGAGAAATTTTACTTCAAAGATTTGTTGTCAATTCTTCTACCTTTTAAGTTTAATATTGCAGTATTAACAACAAAAACGTTAATACAACAATATTAAATTAAAAAATTAACCAAAAAAAATCAATCCAACTTTGGCTCAAGCACCAGTTGAGATCTTTGTGTCAACAACACATGGTGATATTTTCCAATTAGACTGTGAAAGTCTCTGTTGAAGCAATCTACACTGGTATCCCAAACAAACCAATGCCCATTCACTTCTAATTTCACTCACCAACTCTTAATTAACCATCTCTGATCTCTTTCCTCCTCTATATTTTTTCCTCTCTGACACTATTTGAAACATGCAGTTTCTTGTTTTAGCTCTTTTTGTAACAATCCATCTACCTTTTCAACTGATATCTTACTAAAGCACTCTTCCTGCCAATGATACTGCTGATTACCTTGCCTGTAAAGCTGCACTAATTTTCTTTTTACCAGTTTCAAGTTTTCTTGGTCTTTTTGGCTTGACATCACTTGACCGACAAAATTTGTGAAATTCCCTCAAACCAGCAGTTGACTGACAACAAAGAAAATTTTCCCAAACAATCAGTTGTCTGACAACAGCTATCAGTTTCCCTAACCCTAGCCTCATAGGCAAAAGGCAGAAAGTGACAGCTGCAGCTGTTGTGTCGCAAGTAGCGCTTTTTAATAATTCACTTTTGTCAGTCAACTGATGCTCCCCTGTCTTTTCTGAGGACTTACTCTTTTTTGATCTACTTCTGCATCCTCTTTAAACACTGCTGAAATAACATTATTTTTTATCTTATCTTTTTGCCATCAGAAATCAGAGGAATTCTTTTTTTGGTGCTTGTGATAAACCTTCTTTAGTTCCTGCTTAATTGTCCTAGGTTTGATCATCTTTGCTTTGTTAATTTAGCACCTCCTCCTCTTTCTTAAGATTTTTGATTTAGACGATGAAAATTCAGTCAGTTACCAAGTCCCTATGGAGTGACTTTACTCCTTTTATGTAGGGTAGGTTTGAATAAAAACAAACAACAAAAAATGTCCACCTTTTCAAACTTTTATAAAATTTGTTTATTCTTTGGCCAAATCTTTTTTACATATATTTATACCCTTTTTCTTTGTAATACACATGAAAAAGAATTTAAGTTTAAAAACAACGAAAAGGAGGAATGTTTACAAAAAGGTTGAAAACCATGAGATCAAAGTGATTCTTTTTGGTTGTCAATTAATTTGATCAAAATAGTATAGTCTAACAGTTGCAAAATTTGAGCCTCAATCTTTTCTTACAGTCTTATCTGGCCTGCATCTGGTCCTGCTGAAAAAAGTTTGGTGACAACTGCTTAAAGTGTATAACAATTACAGCAAAATTTTAAAAACTGCTGTTGATTTGGTAAATTATCACATCAATGTCAAGTGTGATGAGAAAATAATGACACCTCTAGACTAGTACTTAAATTTTGGAATCAGACCAAAATATTTTAAAATGAGTAAGGCTCCAACAACTGGACATACAAAATTTACTCAGCAATTAAATGTTTAAAAAGCAATTTAAAAAGTAAAGTCTGGGCATGCACACCAGTCATGCAAGTAAATCAGTTTAAAAGATTCAGGATAGAATCTTGTGCAAGGTTGAGATTTTAACTAGCAATGAGGTTGCATATGAAAGTACAGTAGTTGTACAAAGTTGAGATGACACACCAAAGTAGCACTAAAAAACTTAGTGATTAAATAACCAACAAGATTTAGGCAACAGCTGGAAAAAAGATTTAAAATGTACTTCTCAGTCCAAGTTTTATAATTATTTTTAAATAATACCATAAATATTGCTATGGCAAGCAGCTATATTGGATTAAACATTTCTGAATTTATTTAATTACATTATTAAAGCAAGAAAAAACAAGACAGAATAAAACAACCGTTTTTGGCTAACTTAACTCTCATCAGGTTTTATAGTAAAGAAAGTAACCTCTCTCCTGGAATTATATACCTAATTATATGCAAGCACATTCAAATAAGAGATCAAACACATAAACATTTAATGCAAAATGTAGATTTAGTCTAGCTGATATAACAAGATATACCATGGATCATGCTGATAATGTGCTTGAGTACAGTACAAACAATAATTTCTACAAAAAAGCAGTCAAATTATTTGGCATACATCAAATCCATATTAGTAACATTTTGTACTTCATATCATGGTTATACAATCACAAGTCACAACAAGCACACTGTATAAGTATTGACACATTAAATGTCTATCTTATTTTTCAGAAAATAATCTTTAGAAACTGCACTTAGATAATACTTATATGTGCTTTACTTTAAAGCACAAATTTAACCTTTAGGTATGTCTACACCTTAAAAATCAATACTAATTTATAAATTTAATTATTAAATTTATTTTTCATAAGTTAATCTTTCAAGAACAGTCAAAACCACATTTTGACATAATCTGGTATTTGCAACAAAAGCCAGTAATATATCAAAATTTGGAGCCAAAGATAATAAAAACATTTAATTGGACCTTCGAAAAACAGACTAGATTGTATTTATGTGTCAACACCTAGTAAACACATTTTATTTACTAACTATAATGGTACATCGCTATTTGGTAAGATAAATTCAAATTCATTGGCAAGCCAATTTTGAAAAAGTAATTAATTTTGATTTAACTTCACTAGTTTTTGTTTTGCTGCTAACCTGGCTTTATGATTGTGATGCTGTGGAAAGATAAACAGTGGAATTTGGTGGGAGAATCACTTACATATATATAATTAATCTTTTCATAATATAACTGAATAAAATAACTTGTATGGCCAATTTGAACTGGCAATGCTTATTTGTTACCTATTTACTAGTCATAAATGTTATCTTTTGTAATGTCACAAATTTCACATGCACATAAAAACTTTAAACAATTCAGTTGTACTAATGGCAGCTGTGCAATGAACAGCTTCTGGAATAAATTAACAATAAAAATTATTTAACAATACAAGTAGACCAGTAGTTCAAACAAAAAAATACAGTATATATAATAAAGTTTGTTGATAAACTTCTAAAAATGGCAATAATGCAACTATTGTCAAAGCAAGAAAGTGGATCAAAGCAAACATCAAAGCATATCGAAGAGTATATAAGGAACTTTGAATTATGCTGCAAATGACTGTTGAAAATACATCAGAGAAAAATTATATGAGAGGTGAAGAATTATAACCAATAGAAAACATGTCATCAAGCAGTGTTTAAATGTATGTAGTACATACATTTTTACATTTTTTTACAAAAACTTGTCATAAAAAAAACTATGTTAAACAAACTTAGTTTAAAGTTTAAACTATTAAGTACTTTTTTAAAATTAGAATCTAGTCAAATTAAGCCAATTCAATTAGAATAGATTGATATTCTGCTAAAACTGTCCCTAAATTTTACACATTTAAATATATTTTTCAATTGCAAATTTTCACTCTTATCAGCTAAACAATAGGAGGTAAGAACAAGTTTTGGTACCACAGAGAATTTTAATTATGCAACAATGGTGATTGTAAGTTTTGCATATTAAAAATAAACTTTGTTACTATATTACCTTAGTAAGTAATAAAATTTTTTACTGTCACTTTAATCACAAAATCTTTGTGAAATATAATGAGTATAAAATGTATAGAAGAAAAGCTTGTTTATCAGGTGATGATCTGATTATACCATATAACACAATGTGTTTCTTTTATTTCTCCTTGAAAAATTCAGCATTTAATAATTGTCATGTCAAAATATTAATTTTTCCACATTCTCTATGTGTAATTGTAATTTTGAAACTGCATGCTAAAAAGACCATTCTGTCAGAGAAGAATCCTAAGTGATAAATGAACTTATATCTAGAGCATACATCACCTGTCATGCACTTTTGTTTTGCATTTAACATCATTTCCTTTTTTCATGGCAAATTTATAATCCTGGTAAGTGAGAAAAATGTTTTCATTTAAATAAACTTAAAATGTTTGCTAACAAAACTAAATACCGCTATTTCAAATATTAGAATACACTTTTGCTTCAATAAACTTTAGCAAATATTTATATTTTGACCTTTGAAATTTTGTTGACAACATGGTCAAGTGGTTAAAGCGCTGTGATTGTGATTGATATAGTCTTGGTTCAAAACCTACTTGCACCATTCTTTTGTGTCCTTGGAAAAGACACTTAAAACAGTTTTCCCTGCTTGATGGTCTTGGCAAACAGTTCTAAATTTTAGTCATATTTCTATTAAATTTCAATTTGACAGAAATATCTTGGCATCTCCAAAAGCAGGTTGGGGTAATTGCTTGCTTAACATATTAGCATCTCATTTGCTTTCCTGCAAGTCAGAAGGATAAACATATAAATAGAATAAATAAAATTCAAATATGACACCAACAGAATTTCAAAATGTTTGGTGCAATGGCAATAACTTTGCTGTGTTTATTTTTACCCGCACAGTCACACCACCACAATCATCAGCCATGATAACAGCAAAACAAATACTAGTAAAGTTAAATCAAAATTAATTATTTTCCTCCCAAATTGGTTTGTGAACAAAGTTGTCTCACCAAATTGTCCCCTCAAATAGTCTTAATTCAAACATACAAGTATTTGTAGTAAAGCGCTTTTACTTTCAGCTTTTTCCTGATTAAAGAGTCACAACAGTAGATCACTTTAATTTTTGATAGTGATCTGTCATAAACACTTTTTATTCTGATGGTCTTTCAGACAAAAACCAAAAATGTTTACTAGTCAAGTTTTGAACTCAAAACTTTGGCTACAAACTTCAGAACGCTAATCACTATACTGCACCAGCTCATTTAAGTAGGAGAACAATTTTTAGAAATTAATTTAATAATTTTTACTTTACTGATTTTGTACAAAATACCAGATAAATCTGACAAGTGACAATTATAATTTAACAACATGTACATGCAACAAGAAATCTACCTTTCTTTTACAGCCAGAGCAAACTACAAAAATGATAAAAGTTTCTATATCTTAGCCCATCTGTATTCTCTAGATAAACAATAAGTTTGCAAAAAAATGGCAAAGGAACATTAATTCATTAACCTATTTTTAATATATAATATAGAAACGAAATTGAATTGTATTTGCTAGTTTTTAGTTTTAGAAATAAAAAAAATTGCCAGGCATAAATTACTAGATATATTTATTTAATTTATGGTGTAAAAAACAAGGCTAGACATATTTTTATATGTTTATATCTACTTCAGGATTATATTAATTGCTCTTGGCAAATTGTGCTTTGATGTAAAAATCACAAATTGCAGTGCAGAAACAAACCTAAATAAACACTATTTTGGTGTGTTTATTTAATTTAACTTGAAATGTTTTTTAGCAAAATAAAATATTTATACTTCAAATATTTAAAAATCTATTTAAATAATTAAAATTCTACTAACATCCAAATACAGAAAAAAAATTTGTTTTTTTTTGGTTTAATTATCAAACAAAAAATATATGTAATTTAGTGAAAATAAGCTTTTTGAAAAAATTCTTTCAAGAACACAAAAATTAAAATTATGCTCATGAAATCATTTTAAACTTGTTGACCCAAAGCTTAATTTCGTAAACTGAATGGACCTCAAATATAAATGTTTTTCTGAAAGTTAAGTGAAGACAAAAAAAGTATTTGACTTATGTTTAATGAAAAACCATAATCTAACTTCAATTAATATTACTAGACTTTCAGAAAAAAGTCTAGTGCTACACAACAGCAAGTTGAGACTTTTTTGGGTAATGCACTTTTCATACAAAATTCTTTAGGATTTTAGGAATGCTTTGAGATAAAGTAAAATCTAGATAGCAAATTACTGTTTTAGAAAAAAACTTGTGGATTTCTTAAATAGATTGCTATGAATCCCCTGTTTAGAAATCCTGCATTAAAGTAAACTTGCTTTTTTATGACAGCTAAAAGGAAATGTCAATGTCATGCAAACATGACCACTAGTTAAAGTAGTCCACAAGAGTAAAATGACTGGGATTCAGACTTGAAATACTGGTTACAAATTTGAAAAAATCTTCTGTATATAATACAGGGCTGATTTGACTAAATGAGCTCTGTATTAAAAAATTTCTAAACATTAACTAGCATGCATGAAATTGTGTGTGTATTTAATTATGATAAATGATAGTGATTTAGTTTAGCAGTGTAACATTTCACCAAAACAAAGCAATCTAATAAATTCCTAAACTAGTTCAGAGTATATGTGAGAAAAAGAATTTTTTAAAGAGTTTTTATCAACTTTAATGCAATATGCAGATTTGAACCTAACAGAGTTTTAAAAAAGTCAAAGTTAAACCTGGAAATCTGTGTGAAATTGGCTATTTAAATTTAAAATCACTTGTATGATATAGAGTAATCCCTTGCTAAATTGCGCTTCAAGTTTTGCGCCTTTGCTACATTGCATGTTTTTCAAATTATATATAAATGTAAATTTTAACATTAACATTTTAACAATTGTTGTTACTAAAACTGAATGTAGCAAAAGAAACTCAATGATATTTTCCACTTTGCAATATGTTAGTACATATAAGGGATGTGTAACAACTGCTATTTTCATGTATGGTACCAGTACTGTACACTTCACATAACAGAGTTTTGTACAGTACACAGATTAATTTTTCTTTAATGCAAAAGTGTTTGAAACAGTCTATAAGAGTGTAGGAAAAGCTAGTGTACAGATACAGGGTGGTTTAATATCAGTATGGGGAGGGTTCATAAACGTTTAAATTATATGTAAATAATACAATAAATATTTTGTTGCTATTTTCTGGATTTTCACCTTTCGTGGGTGGTCCTGGAACACATTAACCATGAGTAATGAGGGATTACTGTATAACTTTTTATCTACACTTGGTGTTTAAAATCTAAATAATGACAAATTGAAATATTTTAGAAGATTTATATACCTTTTGAAATTCAGATAAATCATTTATCAGCAAAGCTTTATTGCCTTGAGAAATAATGCTACCCGCATCTTCTCTTGCCTCTTGTAAGGTCCCAATTTGTAGCTGCAAAAAATTTTTGAATTATAAGTCTGATAATTTAAAACAAATTTGAAAATTGTTATCGAGGGTTGTACTGAGAATAATCATTAAATATCAAAATTATTATAAACAGCTTAAAACAACAATGACAAAACAAATTTTGTGAAAAAACCAATTTGACGAAAAAAAAATTGCTTGAAATCAACAAAACACAATTCTAAGTATGTCAAAGAATAAATTTATTGTACAGGGTGGGGCAAAGAGGACAGACGTTTTTTAAAAAAATCACAAAATTGTTAATTTTTTATTAAAAAGAAATTTATTCACAGATTTGAGTTTGTATTAAAATAGCATTTTACAAAACCAAGTGTGGAAAACAACATCTGTCATGTGGTGTCTGTTATCAATGATACATTTCTGAAGGCATTCTTTGAAGTTTGTATAAGCTTTTTCAATCATTGCTCTGTTGATTTGGGTGACTTCCTTGTGAAAAGCTTCCTTCAGTTCTTTCAATTTACAGGGCTTGTGCTTGTATACACATGCCTTGAGGTGACCCCATAAAAAATAATCACACATGGATAAGTCAGGGGACCGAGAAGGCCAATGAATGTTGCCAAACCTGGAAATGAGGCAACCAGGAAAAAGAGGGCCAATAACATCTATTGATGCTCTAGCTGTGTGGGCTGTCGCCTCATCCTGTTGAAACCACACATGTCGGATGGGAATAAGTTTTCGTCATAACTCAGGTAAAAACAAGTTGTTTATCATCTCAATATAGCACTCTGAGTTCATGGTAACAGCATTCCCACTATTGTCTTCAAAAAAAGTAAGGACCAATGATGCCAGTTTTGTCCATAGCACACCAAACCATCACTTTAGGGCTATGCAGCAGTCTTTCACGTAATTGTTTTGGATTTTTAGAAGCCCAATAACAGCAGTTTTGTTAATTCACCATGCCATTGAGATGAAAATGTGCTTTGTCACTCATGCACAATATGAGGTTGTCATTTTGCTCAAAACTTGCCTGCATCTCATGTGCAAACGTCACTCGCTGTGCATAATCCATGGGCTGCAACTGTTGCACAACAAGCAATTTGTAGGGATGGAAATGCAATTCTAAATGCAAAATACTCCTTACCCAACGATTACTGAGGCCAAGTTCAGAAGAATGTCTTCAAGCACAGATCAACTCAGACTGCACAAGAGAGCTTGTCTGATGTGTTCCACATTTTCAGGGGTATGTACCATTCACCTAGTCCCTGGCAGTCTTTTGTTCATCAGTGTACCTCAAGTACAAAGCGTTTTAACCCAATGTAGGATAGTGGAAACAGCTTGATTTCTGTGGATATTAACTGCTGTGATAGACTTTTTATTCTTGATAAAACTGTCATACACTAAAACGTGGTGTTCTATTGTCCACGACTCCATGGCTCAAACTGAAGAGAAAAAAAAGGCTATGACTTCATGAACCTAACCCACTTGCCACACATCTGTTACTCCACCTTAACCTCTACCACATATTTTGAAAAAACGTCTGTCCTCTCTGCCCCACCCTTTATATCAATTTTAAAACATATATTTGGTTCAAACTCAAATAAAAATTATGAAATTGAAAATATGGTTAAACAGTAATAGTCACTTTTTAAACTTTTTCATATATTGTCTGCTCAAAAATACGGTTAATACAGCATATGGACAAGAGTGCATGCTTTCATTTCTTGAACTAAACCTATAATCCAATTAACAACAAAATTTTTTTTTAAATAACTATTTTAGCTTTTTTTAAGTCAAAAAGCTACTACTAGTAACTTGAAGCAAAAACCAGATGGCCAATGTCATTTTATTGCATGTTACTGATAGGACTTCTTGCATTGCACCTACAAATTTACCATGATGGTGCCAATAATGCAAGATGGTTGTCTTGGTTACACTCTTCATTTTTCCACAAAACATCCCTAATTTGAGACCTTTTCTTGGCATGAATAGATCTTTTTTCTCGAAAACATGAGTGGATTTGAGCGTCAATAAAACAAACCAAGATCGCGCTGAAAGAAAAAAGTACTGTAAACGGCTGTAAACACGCCTAAGAATGAAAATCAGTGAGATAGTTCATTAATATTAAGTATTAAACAGAGAAATGAGAGTTGGATGCTCAATCTATTTAAGTAATTTCGGTTGTCCCATTGAATAAAGCACTTCACTAAAAATTTGCATATGAACATGCTGCTCTGGAGCAGATCAAAAAACTGCTGTTTCATAAGCTGCATTATTAGACCATTAAAGTTTAAAGACCACAAAAAGTTGCTCATTGCAAAAAAATCATGTAATGTACTGCTTACAGTCTTGCAAATAGATGTAAATTATTATACTGTGTATAAATTACTTTTGAACACACACTTTGTTGATTGGTCTTTTTTACCAAGTTTATACTAAAACTTTCAATAATAAGAAGTGGACTTTTCTATAACAGTTAAAAATATTAGTAAAACAGAGGCAGTGCAAATACAATATAAACTTTGAAAAAAAGACTAACAGTTTACTTAAAAAATTATTCAAACAGTCTTTTTGTAAATATAACTGACCTGGGCTTTTCCCAAATAGATAAAATATTGTATGTCTGACCATACATAAATAATGATAAAATATTCCAAGTGATAGCAGAAAATATAACCTTTTTAACATTATGTCCTTTGTCCTAAATTCACGTGTATGCAAAAAACACTATTTTTTCTAAATACCATGCATTTACAAAAAGAACATTTGCCCAAGAATAAAGTCTTTTGTATTGCTATCATTCAAAAACTTAAAATACTTGGATAGAATTGTGTATTGTATCAGGTTGAAACACGTTACAATACTCATTACTTAATGAGTTTTACTAATATTATATTTATTCTTGTCTCCATTTACTTATTGACTTGCAGAACAACATTGGAGACATTATACTCAGGCAACCATCAAGCAATTACCACAACCTGCTTTTGGAGATGTCAAGGTATTGGTGCCAGTTTATTTAAAGATGTAACAAAATTTTAAAGCTGTTTGCCAAGACCACTAAATGCCCTTCAGTGTTTTTCCCAAATACACCTTAATTGGTAAGCATTAAAAAATTTGTTTATCTGCATTTTAATGTTTTTTACTATTCTGAACATCATTGCAAGACATAAAAAGAATAAAACATCATCAAATACTTAAAAGCTGTTTTTGCTATTATTAAGTCATCACTCAACTTTGCAAAACAGCACATGCAAGCAAGTTTTATAATTGAGCAATAATCATAATTTAAGGGTAGAATTCACAATTATCAAGTGTTTTCAGTGCCAAAAATACTTGTTGATGATTCTCAAAGTTCATTTTAACATTTCACTTTTTATAATTAATATCAATTAATAATAAATTACTAAGAGTCATTGTAATTGAAAGCCCATTAAAAAAAACAAAAATACAATAAAGACAAAAACACACACAGAGGTTTTCTCAAATATTTTCATCAGTGTTCATCAGAAAAGTGCTTAACGATGTCAAGTCAGAACAGTTGTGATTAAATTATCAGACCACAAAAATTTTTTATTTCAACATTAATTTATTAGCCTGTTTTGCCTATTTAAGATAATCAGGGGGAAATTATTTAAATATAATCTACTTAATTATATTCAATTAATTTTAATTATATATAATAGAAGTCAGCAAAGATTGACAAAAAAGAGCTCAATGAAAAAGTTCAGAGTAACAATTGAATTTAATATATTTTACAGGATATAGGTCTTTTAAAACATACAAATTATTTTAAAGACCTCTACAGCCTGTTCTTGTTGATATAGAATCTATTTGAATAAGTGCTACCTTCTGACAAGTCACATAAAATAAAACAAGCTGTAGAAAAAATTTGCATGGTTGTAATAAATTTATATATTCATATAAAAGTTTTTTCATTTCTTTTTGGTCAGAAAAGTGCTCAATGATGGTTATATCAGAGCAGATTATATTTAATTAAATTACTAGAACACAAAAATTTATTTTAACATTAATTTATGAACCCCAACAGTCAGTTTTGCCTATTAAGGCTTGTTAAAAGGCAATTAAAAATTTGCAGGTGACAATTAAAGATCATTCCAGCTTTAAGCTTCATGCAATAAATTAGGCTAATAAACAGTTAATAAATATTTTTTGCATCCATCAAAATGCATGTGTCACTTCCAAATGTTATTTTAATAACCTTTGAACTAAGGTGTATACATTGTTAATTCCAATGAAGAATTGTATCAACTTGACTCGTACTTCACAGATTGAAGAATACACGTCCCTCGCCCTGTTCTTTATTTGTAACTCTTGATCCAGTTAAATTATATTTATTGAAAGTTGAAAACCAGATAATTTCAAATTTGCTGTACAGTATGAAGCATTTAGAATAGAAATTGCAGTAATATAGTAAATTCACAGTTGAATAATAATTTGACAGTAATGACAAAAGAAATAGATGACGACAAAAATGAAACCAGGGAAACTAAAGTGACGAAACGAAAATGATGAGACAGCTTTTTCAATACAGTGGTGAACAATTCAAATTCTACAGTTACCACCATGCACAATTTAAGCTTTCCAAAAATAAATCTTTACCAGTACAAAGAAAAAATTCAAAGGAAATAAGGGCACTTCTCATTACTGCATGCTTATTCAACATGGAAAAACAAGCAGAAAAATTAACAGTTGGTGAATTAATAAATGAGCATGCATGGAGGACTGAAAACTCAAGTCCAACAAAAAATCCTTTTTTTTTTTTTTTTTTTAATAAATTAATGCACATAGTCAAATATCTTTAACAATTTACAAGCCAACACTTTAGCAAAAAAGTTGTTGAGATCTACTTAGTAAATAGATTAATAGATATCTCAAAAGTCTGGTTTCTTTAGCCATGATTAATTTTCTTGGTGATATTACTCAAAAATAATTAATTCTTTTTTTTTACTAACAAATAATTTACCGTAAAATCTCTATTTGAGCGCCATGGCACTCTATTTTTCAACCCTTTCCCTATAGTGGCCTTCTATTAGAGGTGGTGCTCTATTTTTCGACTAGCTGGTCATGACATCATGCGGCTGACACAGAGTTTCTTCTGACGTTGCTGATGAACCCAGTTGATGAGCTTCTTGTCAAAATTCTTGTCCTTCAAAGGATGTCTGGCACCTTGGAGTCGCTTGCTTGAAGAGATAGACTATGACAAAGACGCTTTCAAATGAGCCTTGAGCTGTACTTTCTGTTTCATCTAATCTTTGACACATGAACGAGGAACGTTCTTGACTTTTGCAGCCTTTGATTTATTGTATTTCTCAGCGTACACAACAACTTCCAGCTTAAAGTGCAGGTCGTACTTCTTTTGTTTCAAAGAAGTCGCATCTTCAGATTCGGAACTGTTTGACATGGCTGCCAAATTTTTTTATGTTTTCATCAGGTTTTGTTTAAAGTTTAAGAAATGAATCTACATTTTGATTGAGTGCCAAATTCTCAATCTCTGCAATCGCATGATCAATGCGTGATCAATTATATACCGGTAAATTATTATTGGGCAATTATTATTTTGTGATGTAGGAAACCTTTAATTACTAATTAGCATAATGAATGTCAAAGTGGCAGTCTATTAGAGGTGGTGTTCAATTAGAGGGTGGGGCTCCATTTTTCAACCCTTCCTTTATAGTGGTGTTCAAATAGAGATTTTACGGTATATAATTTCAATAATAAATAACATTTATAAAATATACTTACTTCCAAACACTTTTTCTTTTCTGAATAATCTTGAGTTATTTCATTCACCATTCTTGTTTTGATTTGAAGTAGCAATTTGTTCAAGCATTCAAACTCAGAATTCAACTCATCTTGTCCAATTTCATAAAGTTTTGAAAGTTTAGTCAGTTTAGTTGACAATTCTGATTGTGCTTTTGTTGTTTCATTCAGCTTTAATTCAAGGGAGGTGACAATACGCATTAAAGCATCCTGTAGTATACACAAATTTTATTATTCCACTATATGTTAACTGTTTCATGTTTTATAATTAAGAACCAGTTTAATTGATAAGCATTATTTAATAAAAACAATAAAACTTAGTTCAATATCACAAGACAAAAAGCAGCAACAAGACTATTTGTATTTGTCAACTGCTACTGGCAAACTATAGAAAACTACTACAACCTTTTGGCAATAAAATCAATTGCAAGTCTTATATAACAGGACATAATATAGGTAGTTGATCACACCACTGCAAACATCTTGAAGAATAAAACATCTTTCTTCTTTAAGTTTTTGGCAGAAGAGGTTATTTAAAACATAACAATTTTTTTGTTTTTCTTTCTTTAAAAAGTTATTTTTTTCCAGGAGCTGTAACCATCCAAAGCTATTGTTATTTATTGTGTTTACATGTGAGAAAGTTGTATTTTTTTAATTGCACGTCCTTTTTTTTTGTAAGGTAAACATTGTTTCAAAAATGAGAAAAAAAAAGAAATTACTTATCCGATTTCTTGTTTTTACAGCAAGAATTGAATTTCATTTTTTGCTTTTAATGAATGACTTAATTTTGGTCAAATTGTGAAGTATTCATATAGTTAAGCATCTTAACTTGATATTTATGTTAATTTTGGTAAGTTTTTGCACTATAAGCTTTTTAAATTTAAATTTAGATGTTTATTGATTTTTAATAAAAATTTATTGTTTCAAGATAATAGTTTTGAAGTATTTTCCAAAGCTTTTTATCTGACACTCTTGAAAAAAAGCAAGCAAAATTGAATTATAAAAAAAAAGAACTCTCATTGGTTAAGAATATTAACCAATGCAAGAAGAAAAAACTTATATAGAGTTTTAGGCCGTATAAAAAATTTATTTGTTTGCAAAAATTACAGTTAAAAGATTTCATAGAAATAGCTACTATTTTGAAAAAATAAAAGGTAGAAAGCCTTTCCATTTGCTATTTTTAAATTTATTTTTTTTTTATCTTAAGGACTGAATTAAAGAAAAGCTATACTTAGGGCAACTGTCAAACAATTTTTAAAGCTGCTGTTGAAGATGCTAAGTTAGTGTTGTCCAATTCAAATTTTTTATTTAAAAATATTAATAAAATTTAGAGTTGTTTGCAAAGACCAGCAAGCAGTGAAAAGTACAATTAAAATGTCTTTCCCAAAGACATAGCAGGATGACATACATAGGTTTTAAACTGCAATTGTATTAATCATCTTCACCATCAATGCAGTGCTTTTAACCATTTGGCCATGCTGCTGACAATTGTTGCAAAAAATTGTTATAACCAGAGGTGCAACTAAGGGGCTGATTTGGAGGTCATGTCAGCTGCCTTTGCATGCTGATATACAACAAGATAAAACTTTGGCATTAATAATTGACATTTCCTGCCAATTTAATTATAGTAACTGGTTTCAATTTTTTTTCCCCAAAGAATAAAGACGAGCAAATTTTTGCTATACTCCATCAACGTTTTTTTCAAACATCGTCTGAATTTTTAACAAGACACCTGAAAAATTTCAAGCATTTTGCAAGATGTCCAAAAAAATTTAAATTGTTAGTACAAAAATTTGATTGTGTTTGCAATTTTTTTAATAACTGCAAAGTTGAATTATTATAGAAATTTTGTGTGATGCCCCAATTATATATTGAACTTCATTTATTCTATGTCCAATGCCCTTATCAAAACATGGTAGATGAGTTTTAATTGCCAAAACAATGGCAAAATCTGTTATTTACATTTGACCGCATTTAAAAAACTTGAAACTTTGATGCTTTTGTCAAATTTGCTGCTTGCGCGCCAGATATGGCACTCTTGTTGAGGCCCAGGAAACAGTTATTTTATTCCAATTTTTTTTATCTATTAAATATTAGCTATCCTAGCTTTTATTATGACATCATACTTATTTCTTGCAACATAGTTTGCTATCAGAAGATTATTTAAGATATTGTAGTTTTATCTTAGCTTAATAGCATTATTTGATAAAATAAAAAAAAAACACTTATACAAGTCAAATTCTATGATCACAAATTATTAATTGTGATGTACAATGAACCTTACAACCTTAAAATAGTCTTGAACTAAAAAACCTGTAGAACAGTACTGTATTTTTTTCAATTGTAACAATTTCTATAATGAAATAATTTGCTTATACATTCTGGCAAATTCTGATAGCCTTAAATATAAAATCGAGATTTTAAGATTTAGTCAATTATGGTTGAAAAAAAATTATTCCAGTGTTTTTGTAATGTTGAGTTTAATGTTATTACAAAAACCATTAAATCAAAAAAAAAAAAAAAAAACTGCTAAAATTTATTGTTTATATTATGCAAAGTTGAATATATTTATGCAAACAAAATTTTTCGAAATACAGAAATTCCGTTTCTGTAAAATTTTTAGTTTACACAGTGGTGTAGACCAGTGTTCTTCAAACTTTTTTCATCGAGACCCATTTTGCACGGCCAAATTTTTTTGCGACCCCTAAAAAAAGGTCTTCGCTTAAATTCGATCTCTGATTCCGCTATTTTTCCCCCAACATCAAGGTTTTCTCTAAAAAAAAGAAGGTCTTCACCTAGAATCAATCTCTGATTCCGCTATTTTTTCCTTAAAATCAAGGTGTTCTTTAAACCAGTGTTCTTTAAACTTTTTTCATCGCGACCCACTTTGCACGGCCAGTGGTGGATATTCCAATTTAGGGGCTCGAGGCAAGAATTTTCAAAAATTGATGTTGTCTGAGAAAAAAAAGAGGTCTGGATTTGGGCTTGCATATTTTTCTCCCAAAACCAAGGTGTTCTCTTAAAAAAAAAAGGTCTTTACTTCGATTTCATCTTTGATTTCCTTATTTTTCTCCCAAAATCAATGTGTTCTCTAAAAAAAAAAAGTCTTCACTTCGATTTCATCTCTGATTTCCCTGCTTTTCTCCCAAAATCAAGGTGTTCTCTAAAAAAAAAAAAAGATCTTTACTTCAATTTGCTGTTGTATTTCACTATTTTTCTCCCAAAATCATGGTGATCTCTAAAAATTAAAATCTAAAATCTTGTGACCCCCATTGAGCCCTTTTGCAACCCACCAGGGGGTCGGGACCCCCAGTTTGAAGAGTCCTGGTGTAGACTATATTTACAGTGTTACAAAAATATGAAATTTTAAACATACAGATGGCATGGTTGACTTGGCTTAGTGATAAAGATTTCTAAAATGGCAGCAAATGCTGCTCATTTAAACTAAAATTAAACATTATAAATAACCAAGAAAGCTTAACTCATTCAAACATTTAAAAGGTTTATTTATTTCTTACAATGCAAATACAGCCAGTTTTAACCAAACAAAAATTATAGCTAAACCCACAAACCTTGCAAACATTTCACAAATATCAGGTTGAGGAGAATAAGGTTTAGTTGACAAATACATGTGATTTAATCATATATCAATCAATTAAATTTCTAAAATGCTTTTAATAAGAAATTTTAAGAGAAATGAATACAGAATCTTAAAAAATAATTTGGTCTTGTTTACTGTTTGCCACTACTAACCAAGGTCTTTTCAAAAAGGGACCATACCAGTTTTTTGTTGGTGAAACTAACTGAAAATCCCCTTATAGCACCAGGAAGAAACAAAAAATTAAGAAAAAAAATCTTTTCAAGAAGTGATAGTAACCACAGGGAGATTCCAGATTAGTTTTACTAACAAAATTGCTTATGGTCGCTTTTTGAAAAGACCCACAAACCTAGCAGGCTTTGGAGATTACTTTAAATTTATAACATAATGAACTAAACTTGGCCAATAGTGAACAAAAACCAAAGAATCTTGTCAGATATGAAGTACTTGACATCATTTCATGTTTTAAATAAATTAACATCAAAGCTATTTGAATTTTGTAAAAGCAAACTATTAAAGTTATTTAATTATAACATTATATCAATCAATTAGCAAGTAACACGATAAATGAGTTCTTAACACTATTTTACATAGTTTAATAATAATCATAATAATAATCAATTGATCCTTGCAGTAGCACAACTGCAGAACTGAAAACATTACCAGATTATAGCATAAAAAAAAATTATACACTAGCATAATATTAATAAAGAAATTGTTGGTGGGCAAGTGAAATAATGTGAGAAAAGCATCTAATAAGTAAATAGTCAATTTAATTCACCTTTTGCTTTTCCATAAATAATTTTTTCCTGATCAATGCTAAAAAAATTCACCAGACTACCAGGTGACTCATTAAAACATCAAATACCTTTGCAATATCGAAATGGTACAATGGCGGTATCTTCAAATACTACATGAACGTATGAAGTCGCATGGCGCCGCATGGAGACCTTTAAAATAAGGTTTGAAGCCGCATGGTGCCACAGCGTAAACTTCAAATACTACAGGAGTCGCATGAAGACTTTTAAAAAGTTGTTTATAGATGCATGGAGCCACAGTGTAAACTGAAAATACTACAGTAGCCGCATGAAAACTTTTAAAATAAAGTTTGGAGATGCATGGCGCCACAGGAAAAATTTGGTTTGGTTGGAGCCTCGCAGTCTTTACAACCGCATATAGACTTCTAAAAAGTTGTCTAAGAAAATGTCTAAAGAGACTAAAAAAAGTCTTGAGATGCCAATTGCAGACCTTAAAAATTTGTTTACAAACGCATGAAGCCGCGGGGTATAATCCAAATATTGCAAGAGCTACAAATAGATCTTTTCAAATGCTTTTTATATTGTTTTTTGAAAGAAGCTTCGAGACTATTGCTGTCCGGTTGAAATTCTTATTTTATCTTTTTAGTTTTACTGGAATTTAAAACTACTTATTCAGACTGCCAAGCAGGGGAAAGTGCAATAAAATGTCTTTGCCATTGACACAATAGAATGGCTAGAGTAGTTTTTGGACCGAGACACACTCGATCACGGCACTCCTAACCGCTCGACCACACTGCCGATAATAACGGTTAATACGGGTTTACAGATCGGTTCGGTTCGACACCCTGAGAATAGAGATTTGCTAAATATTATTGCCAATGCCAACGTCCAAGCGTTTTGTCCAGATTTTCTTACTTTTTTTCTTATCCACACTTTCCACTATTTATTTATTTATTTATTTGTTTAAATCAAATATAAAATCCATAGAAAAAACATACAAAACACACAACAGAAAAAAGAACAAAAACAGGCTGGAAGGAAAAATATGTAATTTATTTCAATAATTATAATTGAAGACAATTTCAATAAAAGTCATTCTTGTAGAAGAAATCGCTATACACAGTATAGTTGGCATATTGCTATATAATATACTATATTGCTATATAACAGGGGTGGCCAAACCGCGGCTCTTATGTTTATATTTTGTTTGTGTTTTTTTGGGTGTATTAGCATTAGTTTATTTGATTAAATAATTTATGTCAAGTTCGTTCCCGAAATGGCCGGGAGAAAATCAAAGCTGGATAGTAGGAGTGTTACTTCCACAAATTTTAGTTTTCTAAATTTTGGAAAGTTTTTTAAATTTTGTTCCGATGTTAAAAAGTTTTTTGAAATTTTGTAGAATTTATTTGGTAACTTAGTACGTTGTTTAATTGTCTACCTTTTTTGGCGCCTGCTAAGAAGGCCTCGCCAATAACACAATCTCGGTGTCTACTAAACGATAATTCTTAATCTTCTTGCTGGATCTGACCTTCGAACCAGCGACAGCAAAAATATAGTCTAGCTAAATCACAGCTCAGACTACTACAATATCTTCTTTATTAAGAAATATGCTCCAATCCACTTAGGAGCCCGAATAGTATAAATCAAATCAACAGGTTAAAGCTCAATAGCTTAACTCTTCACAATCACGTAGATCACCAAAGACTTGCGTTCAAAAACTATGACTTCACACAGTTAACAATTTTCCAATTTTAAGTTACCACAACGAGACATCGAATTAATAATAATACTGCTTTTCAGCGAATCGTATTTATACCATTGGTAAGGTTGCTCGAATGTTCTGAAATTATCTCAATGAAGCCAATCACATATAAGCATTATTGCGTCACATGCAAAAACAAGTCAAGCGGAAATCCAGAATGTTCTCAATAAAGCGAAATTATGCAGTGTTGCCATATTTTTATAACTAAATGTAAAATATTTAAATTACTTACAAAACTGTTATTTCTTCGGCTATTTGAGCCGGACCAAAGCGAAATCAAAAATATTTTTTATGAGATTGTGAATCTACATAATTTGGGCGATTTTTAGGAACGGAACAAAGCGGCCCCAATTTGACACACAGTTGTCAAATTTCAAACACAAATGAAGTTCGAAAAATCGCAACTTAACAAATCACAAAGACACTTGAATTCGATGTACAAATACACAACTTCACTTAACTCAATACTCAATAAAAAAGAAACACAGCACAATAAATAAATGAAATACACTAACTTTAACACTGCAGCCAATTGTAATCAATATCTTGTATACAGCACAAATGTGAATAACAGAAACATCAGTGGTTTATATTTGCTGCAACTTATTGCCTGCTTCAAATCAACAATTCAACTTCAAAGTCAGCATTTATGAATCACCAGGGCAGAAGTAGTACACAGCTTTCTTTTACAATTTAAGCAGCAATATCTCAGATTCATTACATGTAAATAGGGCCAAAATAGCATAGGCTACAGCTAATGGCTTCTACTATCAACAGGAACGTCTTATTCTTCCAATAGAAAACCCAATAAGCGAAACACAGAAAATAACAACACAACCAAGTAAAAATATTATGGCAGGGTCTGCCTTCCGTCAGCCTTGCCAAGTTGAAAATCAGCTATCTAAGGGGCAGTCTACTGGGGCAATACAAGAAAGGTCCCTTAATACATAAACCACTTTGACATCACCAGTGCTTTCATCTGTACTAGTAGTGGCAACTTTAACTCTACGCACAATTTCCTTTCCATTTCTACTCTGGGGAATGACCTCATGCACCCTCCCAAGTTGGTATTTGCCTCGTTTTGATACATCTTCCATTGAGGTTAAGATTACCAATTGTCCTGGCGTTAGGTTCTGTACCATTTTCAACCACTTCTTTCTCCCCTGTTGCCAAGGTAGGTAAAACTCCAGCCATTTTTGCCAAAACTGGTCACTAAGAGAGATATTAAAGCGATAGTCTCTCCTTAAATTGTCTTTGTGTTGTGGTGAACCTACCACACAATATGGGCTTGAATAGGGAGTTAAGAGTGAGGCAGGGGTTATTGCTGTGAAGTCTCTAGGGTCATCACTTAAAGGGGTCAAGGTCGATCATTTACAATCTTGGTGGCACTTCCCACGTATGTCAGCAATTCTACAAAGCTGGGTCTGCGTTGTGACTTTTCAAGTGTATTAGCAATCACATGCTTGATTTGCTTCACCATAGCTTCCCAAGCCCCACCTTGTGCAGGTGCATAGGGGGGAATGAATTCCCAGTTGATACCTTTTTTACGAAATGAATTTTTCAATTCTGTAGACTCAAGCAATTTTGGCAGCACTTTGGCTGCAGCTTGGAATGTAGTTCCATTATCGTGGTAAATTGTACTTACTGGCCCTCGTAAGTCTGTAAACCAGGGAAGCAAAAAACTCTGCAGCAAAGAAAGTGAATGCAGCCATGCATCCCACTCTTTAACAATCTCATCCGGGACTTTTGTATCCCAATCATATTTATCTATAGCCAACTGCTGCAAGATCAAACGTGCTTTAATAAAGAAAGGGGACCCAAATCCCAGTGGATCAAATTTCTGTCCTAATTGACTGAGCATGGTTCTACGTGTATACTTACCAAGAGGCTTTAATGAACAGTCAATATGCAACTCATCTGAGTCAGGATCCCAGACACAGCCTAAGGTTTTGGCAGAAGGCAAGGCTTCACCACACAAGTCTAATTCTCTTATAGAAGCTGACAAAAGTTCAGGACCTAAAGAGGACAAAACACTCATAGTGTCCCTATTTGCGCTCCACTTAACAAGTTTAAATCCACGACTTTTAAATAGACTCACTGCCTCATTTGTGATTGTCTGTGCACTCTCTAAACTATCTACTGAAAAAATAAGGTCATCCATATACATGTTCTGCAGTATATTTTGAAGGGTCATGTCACTAGCACATGTGGGGTTTCTCAACAAGCTTCTTAAATGCAAGACAGGCAATGTAGGGGCTACTTTTGATGCCCCAAGGATGGACTCGAAAACGGTAGGATACCAACTTACCTCTTTCTACATCATTGTTTTTGAACCACAGCAAGCGAAATAGGTCTCTTTGGGCAGCCGGCAACTGAATTTGGAAAAAACACTTTGTGACATCTGACATCAAAGCATACTTACCTAAGCGAAACCTGGTTAAAACATGCAGCAAGGGGTTTAGAAGATCAGGTCCAGACATAATAGTATCATTCACACAGGTTTCCTTAAACTTGGCCTTTCCATCATACACTATACGCTTCTTAACTTGAGAGGTAACAAAATAAGGTAGATACCATTTTTGGTCATTTGTATAATCAGCATCAGGCACACGTTCAATGTAATTATTGGACTGCATTTCTGCCATAGATTCAACTAAAAATTCTTTAAGATCAGGTTGCCGAAGGGCCTTCTTACGCAGGGCAGACAGTCGCTCGTGTGCTAACTCAAAGTTATTAGGCAATGTTGCTTTCTCAACCACAGGTACGGGAATCTCAAACCGGTCATCTTTTACCTTTATGCAGGGCTCTACCAATTGACTGGCAATAGTATCAGCGCAAGACCATTGAGGTATCTCATCTTCAACAGATAAATCTTTAACAACATTATGCAATTCAGCAATTTCTGCATCTTTTCTGTCTTCCTGTTGCAAGCTTAATGTCTTTCTTTGCTTGTCTTCAACATTGGCTCTTAAGACTTTGACAGGTACCTCATTTAAAGATGCTTTTCCTCCAAAAGCTAACCAGCCTAATGGAGAGAGTAGTGCGTGCGGGTCAGTTTGACTCTTGCCCATTCGTTCTTGCTTGGCATACATAAGATGGGCATTGTCATTGCCCAGTAACACATCCACACTATGACAATTATCCAAGCAAACAATTTCAATATCATTAAAGTGCTCATACACACTCAAGTCCTGTTTATGAGGCAAAGTATTTTCATCATTGCTCCAAGGTTCATTGACCACTGACACCACATTACCAAAGATCTCACCAGTATGCAATGACTGCACATTAAACTTGACTAAATCTGCCATGGTAGCCTTGCAACTAGTCATTGTTTGCATTTCAAATGAAACATTATCAAATGCAGTTAGACCTAAATCTTGTACCAGCTTGTTTGAGACCAGAGTAACCTGTGACCCTGGGTCATGCTGTACATACACCAACCTGCTTTTACCATTTACAGGGTTCATTATGCGGGCAGCTGTGACACGACTAAAGGCAGCCTTCACACTCCCAATACCAACTTTGCATACAGTAACTGAAGGTTCTGAAGTGTTATCACCACTCTCATGTGCTTGAGATGGTGTGACAAAGGCATCATGCAACAAGAAAGAGTGCTTTCTACTATATGCAGCTCCACATTTTCCACAGCTATTGGGGGCAAAACAATCTTTAACAAAATGCTTACGCAGACAGTTGAAGCACCGACCAGATTTAACAATTACATCTTTGCGATCAATAGGCGTTAAACGCAAAAATTCAGAGCAATTCGACAAATAATGATGCTCAACCAGCCCTTTCGAAGAACAGTAGATGCACATAGGATGCTCTGGTCGACTATTAGTAGTTGGAGACTTCTTCTGTTTATCATTTATATCAGACCTTCTTGGGAGATTAGGTGATTTAAAGGAAGTTTGTCTTACTGGGCAAGCATTTTTACTTTTATCAAGGGGCTTTTCGAATTTGCGCAATTCACTTGAAGCATTTAGAAGTGAAATACCAAAATCTGTCGACTTGTAAGATTCTTCTTCAGTTATAAATTCAAATAAGCTTTCAAAACTAGGCTCATTTGTGTGTCCAAACCGATTTGCCAAAAACTTTAAGAACTCTTTTTTAGTTACATCCGGCAAACGCTTAGCCAAATCCAATACAAATCGACCTTCTACTTTATCTGGTTGATTATAAGCTTTGGCGTAGAGCAAACATTGAGACAATTGGTCTTTAAATTCTTTTAGCGCAAAGGCCGAATCTGATTTTAATTTATCACCATACCGAAACTTGCGGATTTCCGGTTCAGCATAAAAACCACCTCTAACACCAAATCTCTGGGACAATCTTTCAAGAGACATTTCAATGCGCCTAGCCTCAGACAGGTCAGGTGTGTCAGCAACCAGATTAGCAATATTTTGGCCAGCAAGTCCAACACAAGCAGCTTGCAACAAAGTTAAACATGAATTTTCGAACGGACAACTATCCATTAAAGCCTTAATGCGATTATGAAAGAAAATATATGGCATATTACTTCCGTTGTAATTAATCAAAGACGCCTTATCTATGAAAGTACGGCAATTTTGATATTGAAAGAAACTGTCCTGCTGAGTCGAGCCTGACTGCACAAGAGATAATCCCTTATTCCAATTTAAACCACCAACATTGCAAGATCTAGCATTCGTAACAGCAGGTAAGGCAGCACTAACATACTTATTTTTAACACCACCATCATATTCAACAGCATTTTTACCATATGGACCACAAATTTTAGGGCATGTCTCGGCCCGACCAGACGGCACACCAGGGGAAACTACATATTTCTCAAAGTCAGGAGGCACACTTCGGGCGGCCCCAAAAGCCACATTGCCTCGCAGAGACCTATCATTGCTACCTAGCAAATTATTTGAGTCAGAAAACTTCTGCAAGGTTAAATTCTCCCGGACAGCAGTCTTGGGGAGTAACACATCACCAGTCTCACCACCACCACCAGAGATCACAGCCTTACTTTGCTGACTATTAGTATTCAAATACCCACCATGGGTTTCAAGAAAATCGGTTCTGGTGTGGGCTGACCGCCTTGAACTGACTTGAGAACCAGACCGTGACTTACGGCATTCCAAGTCCTTCTTTAAAAATTCAGCCTTTAATGCTGCCTCTTTTAAGGCCAGCTCCGCCTTGAGCTCTGCCTCTTTCTCCTCCCGGGCCAGTTGTGCCTGCCTTTCCTCCCGGGCTAGTTGTGCCTGCCTTTCCTCCTGGGCCAGTTGTGCCTGCCTTTCCTCCCAGGCTAGTTGTGCCTCCCTTTGCTTTTCCTCTCGGGCCAGTTGTGCTTGCTTTTCCTCCCGAGCCAGTTTGGCTAACCTTAAATCAGCCATGATGCGATTAGTCTCCATCTGCCGTTGAATTTCAATTTGTGCTTCAGACAAAACAGAGGTACATGAAGCTCTAGACCCCAAGTTGGAGACACTATCCTCTGGGTCAATAATCCCTGGCCATAGATCTAGTGGTCATCCCTAAGCGAGTACCAATTTGCACCCCTCCCGGGACAACCTCATCTAACCCCAAACCAGACGGGCCAACATCAGGCAGCCCTACGTCAATATCTTTACTAGACATAGCTAAAAATCTTAACAGTAAATACACTACCAAATGAAATAAATCACAATTACCACAAATTAATAAAGAAACAAACTACCAGTTCACAGTGTAGTTTTTTAAACGAAATAACGGCGTTGGCCCAAACGCCAACTACACCGTCGGTTGACTCTATTCGAATAAGTAATCACACAACCTGCGGCTGACCTCGTTGCTGAAGCACACGCACGGTTCGCAATGAATGAATGTATGCACAAACGAAAGCACGATGCGAACGATAGCACGAGGTACGAAGGTACGAAGGTACGCACGATGGTACGTTAGTACGTTAGTACGGTTCTTCTGTAATCACAGAAGCACTTAATATTAATAAACAGCCACTAACTGCTGATAATTTTATACAATTTGACACATAACAATAATAAACGTACCAGGCTTGTTGGGCCACAATACCGCCGGTCGATGTTTTTGATAAATAATATTTGCTGAATCTTGCCACAGAAATTAACAATTACTTCCAGCATTAACAATTAGCATTAACTCATTTAAAAGCACTTATTCAAATAGAATGTAAAAAATACAAACAAATTAGAATTTTTAAAACCATAAAACTGAAATTAAAACTTTAAAACTAAATATAACTAGTTAATCAATTAGCTGCTTCTTGTTTAAGTTCCATTATACTTTGTGAACAAGTTACACGTTTCATGAAAAGCGAAACAATGGGCATTGTGACTGAATTACGAAGCACATGTGAAACTAAGTTGCCGCATATAAAAACTAAAAAGGCAAACGAAAATAAGGAAATCTTAAACTTAAAATCTTACACTCCCCGCCGAAAATGTGGGGACACATTTTACACAAACAACAGACAAAGATTTTAAGCATTGCCATGTTTCCGACCAGCTGGGAGTCGACGGCCCATTACTGATCAAAAACAGAGGGACCGTTGGTTGATGCTTGATTTGATTCACAAATCAAACACAACTTTATTGTTAGTCTTCGGAGGACATCGGCATCATCTTTCACTTCAGTCTGACGTACGACGCCGTTGAGATCAGGACTGCCATGATTCCGATCAGCTGGGAGTCGACGGCCCATTACTGATCAGAAACAGAGGGACCGTTGGTTGATGCTTGATTTGATTCACAAATCAAGCACAACTTCACAATTGGTCTTCGAAGGACGCTGACACCAATTTTTACTTCGACTTGACGTACAACGCCGTTGGGATCAGGAAAGGTAGAGATCACCTGGCCCATTCGCCATTTTCCTCTTGGGACCCCATCATCAACAACAAGTACTAGATCACCATTCTGAAAGTTTCTTTCCTTATCTGGCCACCTTTGACGCAGGGCTATTGTAGGCAAATATTCTCTACGCCAGCGCTTCCAGAAGGAATCTGCCAAGTATTGGACTTGGCGCCATCTTCGACGACCATAACAGTCTCGGGATTCGAACACCCCGGGTGAATCATTGCAACTTTGGCGCATCAGAAGCAGATGGTTGGGGGTCAGCGGTTCATTACCATGAGGATCCAAGGTGATTGGACAAAGAGGCCTTGAATTAAGGATGCTTTCCACTTCAAGTAAAAGGGTATGGAGTACGTCATCAGTAACTACTTGGGACTTTAAAAGAATATCTAAAATTCGTCTTATTGATCTTATCATCCTTTCCCAGGCGCCACCCATGTGGCTGGCAGCTGGAGGATTGAAGTTCCATTTAATACCTGTCTGTTTGAAATATTCATCCATCTTGCTCTGGTTTAGCCAGGACAGTTCTTTTCTGAGAATACTTTCTGCTCCTTTAAAGTTGGTGCCGTTATCAGAAAACACTTCCTTTGGGTGTCCTCTGCGGGCTATAAATCGGCGGAAGGCGTTTATAAAGCAGTCCGTTGTCATGTCATCCGCGACCTCGATATGCACGGCCCTCGTAGTCAAGCAAGAAATAACGCATCCATATCTCTTAAGTTGACTCCGGGCTCTTTTTACCAGGATGGGCCCAAAATAGTCGATCCCTACATAGAGAAACGGTGGCTCATTCGAAACTAGGCGGGAGCGGGGCAAGTCAGCCATCTGCTGCTGACCGCGAGGCACACTTCTCTTGCGGCATATGACACATTGGTTCAATTCTCTGCGAACGGCTGCTCCTCCCTTTAAAATCCAATATTTCTGACGTATTGAAGTCCAGGTAAAGGAAGTTCCAGAATGACCACATTTGACGTGGTGATAACGAATCAACAGGTTAGTAAGATGATGTTGATACGGCAGGATTGCAGGATGCTTTGCTGAAAAGTCAATTGTAGCATACTCTAGTCGTCCTCCCACTCTAAGGAGTCCTTCAAATAAGATTGGGCTTGTTTTGTACAAGCAGCGTAATTGAGAATTTTCTTTGAGCTCTCTTTTTATTACTTTATTTGGCAATCGGACTTCGCCTTCTAATATTTTGAATACAGGACCGAAAACTTGGCGCTGCACATACGCCACAAGTCGCAATTCGGCGGCTTCCAATTCGTCTACTGTTATGCCACCTTTACGCACGGAAGACTTATCTTTCAAAAATGCAATGAAACGACGGTGCCAAGCGCAAGCAACTTTTAACCTATAAAGGGAAGAGAAACGAACAATCAGGTCGTCGACAGTCCCACAGGTTTCTTGAACTCGGCTTACTGCAACTTGTTTGTTTTCAACAAAGTGAAAGTCATCGGGAAGCTGACCTTTGGAGGGGGCAGCGGCTTCTGGTGGTCGAGGCTGTTTAACATCACTTCTCCATGGCAATGGGGCATAGAAATGACCATTCTCATGAGTGACGCCATTTTTCAACAAGGTCGCAACTTCTCGGTCTTCTTTAGAAGAAGGGGCGTTAATCACATCTGGTTCAAACTCGGTGAACCAAGGCTTTCTAATCTCGTGGTCAAGAGCTTCATCGCTTTGCACAAAGTAAGTCTGCATGTCCTGGTTGCCTTCTGTTCTATTAATTGCTGGCCCCAGTAGTGACCAGCCGAATGGGGTTTTAACAGCATTAGGTTGAGTTCCATCGCCTTCACGCATTTCAAAAATTCGGTGTGCATTAGGACAATCTAAACCGATTAGCAACGACACTTTATCTTGATTTATTTTAGGTATTGTCACGCCTTGCAGATGAGGTAAAGATAAAAGATCATTTAATGAAACTACGGCGTTTGGAGAGACTGGCAATGCATCAGCCTTCACTACTTCCCTAATTTTGAAGTTAACGGAGTCATCCATCAAGGAAGAAACAGTCAAGTTTACAGAATACTTTTCAAAAGGTTCTGAGTGCTGTGATATTGTGACAATGTTAACAGGCCGTGGGCTTTCTTGAATGCGTAACCGAGAAAATAAGTCCTTGTCGATAAATGATGTTTCTGAGCCCGTGTCCAGGAAGGCATAGGTTTGAACTGTCACACCTCTAGCTTCAACCTCGACGGGAACAATGAAGCGAAATCCTCGTTGGCTCTGGTTAACATAACAACAAGTTTCGCCCGAAATCGTTTCATCTGTGCCTCTGGGCTCATCTTGCCGTGATGTATTGTCTAACGCTGATGTATTTGCATGAAGCAGCCTGTTGTGTCGTCGATCACAATTGTTTATACGACATCGAAAAGACCCTCGGTGATCCTTTGTCGCATGCTTCGCAAAACATATGTGGCAACGCTGGGATTCTTGCACAAAACGCTCTCTTTCGGCGACTGATAATTCAAGAAAATCGTTACATTTGTACACCAAGTGATCTGGCTTTGAACAGTAATAACACTGTTGTGCGGGAAGCTCCTTTGAACGAGAAAAACTTACGCCTTTGCGTGGAAAACGGCTCGGAGCGTTAGATTGACTAACCGTAGTAGTAGCGCAAATATTTTTTCGAACACCACCTTCATTAACGCGTCTCCTTTCGATCTGATCACTGGCAGAAACAAGAAACTGCTCTGGGAATGCTTTAAGGATATCTGCCTCCCTTTTCACATAAGTTACGAAATCTGAAAATGTTGGTTTTCTCTTTTCTTCTAAATATATTTTGGCATAGTGTCTCCGCCAATGATAAGAAACAGCTTGAGGCAACTTATCGCTGAGCCTTTTTAAACAATCCACGGTATTTAGTTCTGAATAGTCGCCTAAATCTTCTAAAGTGACAAGGCCTTTTCTAAGAGCATTTGCATAGGAAGCCATTGAAGAAGCATTGTGCGTTTTTACGTTGCTTCTCTGAAGTAGACTTCTTTTAAATGACTCTGCTATTATTCGCGGGTCACCAAAACTTTCAAAAAGAATATATCTGGCTTCTTCATAGCCTTTTGAAGCAGGTTGCAACGACGGACAATGCGAGATTGCATCATAAGCCTTTCCATAAGTATTTTGAAGCAGGTAAGCAAGTTTTTGTTGATCGCTAAATATGTTTTTGTCGTGGATATTTTCATTAAAGTATCTAAAGAATGCACAATAATCCTCCGGATCACCATGAAATTTAGGGCATTCTAGTTTTGGCATAGACATGTATTCTACAACAGCTGCCAAAGGCGAACAGTCATTACCTTTATGCGAAAGATTAGCTTGTTCTTCGCTAACACTCACGGGTTGAGATAATGGCGTTCTAATTTGTGACCGAGTAGGCATTTGAACAATGCTCGGTTGAACACAAGCTGAGCGTTTAAAATTCAAGACATCGTTTGTCGCTGCTAAATTGTTGGGGGCTGAAACAGGTCTATCATCATCGGGAATTGACGTTTTACAGCCGGATCTAGCAGACCGAGATCTATAGCTTTCCTTGTCATTAAGAATTTGATCTACCGTTTCCGCTTTCCTTAATTCAATTTCAGCCGCTAGCCTTCGTTGTTCGTTTTGTCTCTCGACTGCCTCAAGCTCAAGCTTGCTTTGTCTCTCTACTGCTTCGAGCTCGAGCTGTGCCAGCTTCTTCTCAATCTTAGCTTGATGGCGTTCTTGTTCGGAAGCAGTTGTAGAAAACGAACGATGACTCTCTGACCGAGATTTGGACTCGGTAGATTTAAGTTTCTGGAGGTAGGGATTAGAAGCGCGGAACAATGCAGGTCTGCTCATAACCCCTTCCGCACTAGCTATTTGATCAGTGGTTGTCACAGTTCCTAAGTGTCTAGTAAGCGTCTCTTCAACATGCGTTTCAAACTCATCGAAATTTAAAATTGCATTTTTTCTTTCGGACTTTAACCATTCTCTTTCCTCACCTTTGGGCAAAGACTGTATACGTCGTGAATACATCTCCCTTATCACTTCGAGTTCATCGCCAATCTGCAATCTAATTGATTCTACCGCAGATCTATCCAGCGAAGATAGCGCCTTTTCAGCAGACTCGTACAACGACTTAAGAGCTTCTTTCTTTAACCGAATCTCATCCTTGGTAGGAGCGGTAACTGAGGAAGCATGGTCACGGAGATATGTGGGGGATGAATCCGACACAGACAATACACCCGACGCGGTAGGGTTGCTCGAGGACATGGTAAATAAAGCAAGCTTCTTTAAAGGAATTAAATTTGGCTCGAATGATTAGCAAACAAGCTTCTTAAAAGAATTAAAATTTGGTTTGAATGATTAGCAATCAAGCTTCTTAAAAGAATTAAAATTTGGCTTGAATGATTAGCAAACAAGCTTCTTAACAGAATTAAAATTTGGCTTGAATGATTAGCAAACAAGCTTCTTAAAAGAATTAAAATTTGGCTTGAATGATTAGCAATCAAGCTTCTTAAAAGAATTAAAATTTGGCTTGAATGATTAGCAATCAAGCCTGAAGAACGCTCGACAATGTAGTTTTTTAAACGAAATAACGGCGTTGGCCCAAACGCCAACTACACCGTCGGTTGACTCTATTCGAATAAGTAATCACACAACCTGCGGCTGACCTCGTTGCTGAAGCACACGCACGGTTCGCAATGAATGAATGTATGCACAAACGAAAGCACGATGCGAACGATAGCACGAGGTACGAAGGTACGAAGGTACGCACGATGGTACGTTAGTACGTTAGTACGGTTCTTCTGTAATCACAGAAGCACTTAATATTAATAAACAGCCACTAACTGCTGATAATTTTATACAATTTGACACATAACAATAATAAACGTACCAGGCTTGTTGGGCCACAATACCGCCGGTCGATGTTTTTGATAAATAATATTTGCTGAATCTTGCCACAGAAATTAACAATTACTTCCAGCATTAACAATTAGCATTAACTCATTTAAAAGCACTTATTCAAATAGAATGTAAAAAATACAAACAAATTAGAATTTTTAAAACCATAAAACTGAAATTAAAACTTTAAAACTAAATATAACTAGTTAATCAATTAGCTGCTTCTTGTTTAAGTTCCATTATACTTTGTGAACAAGTTACACGTTTCATGAAAAGCGAAACAATGGGCATTGTGACTGAATTACGAAGCACATGTGAAACTAAGTTGCCGCATATAAAAACTAAAAAGGCAAACGAAAATAAGGAAATCTTAAACTTAAAATCTTACACACAGCTTAATTAGAAAATCCAAATTCCACAATACCTTTAGTTGTGAGGAATTTTCTTGCAATTCCCCTCTGGAGTCTTCAAATTAAATTATTCTTTTCACACAGTTCAATTAAATTAAGCAATTTTACCAACAGTTTATTTCAAAGTAGGTTATTCAATTTAAGAGCTCTTCTTCTATAACAAATTTTCTTGATCTTCTTAAAACTTTACTTGTTGAAATTTACTTGTTAGCTTGTAAAAAATCTTTTGAAATTTGCTTGTTAACCTTGCGAAAAGTTTTTGAAATTTTGTTACTTTCACAAATTTTAGTTTTCTAAATTTTGGAAAGTTTTTTAAATTTTGTTCCGATGTTAAAAAGTTTTTTGAAATTTTATAGAATTTATTTGGTAACTTAGTACGTTGTTTAATTGTCTACCTTTTTTGGCGCCTGCTAAGAAGGCCTCGCCAATAACACAATCTCGGTGTCTACTAAACGATAATTCTTAATCTTCTTGCTGGATCTGACCTTCGAACCAGCGACAGCAAAAATATAGTCTAGCTAAATCACAGCTCAGACTACTACAATATCTTCTTTATTAAGAAATATGCTCCAATCCACTTAGGAGCCCGAATAGTATAAATCAAATCAACAGGTTAAAGCTCAATAGCTTAACTCTTCACAATCACGTAGATCACCAAAGACTTGCGTTCAAAAACTATGACTTCACACAGTTAACAATTTTCCAATTTTAAGTTACCACAACGAGACATCGAATTAATAATAATACTGCTTTTCAGCGAATCGTATTTATACCATTGGTAAGGTTGCTCGAATGTTCTGAAATTATCTCAATGAAGCCAATCACATATAAGCATTATTGCGTCACATGCAAAAACAAGTCAAGCGGAAATCCAGAATGTTCTCAATAAAGCGAAATTATGCAGTGTTGCCATATTTTTATAACTAAATGTAAAATATTTAAATTACTTACAAAACTGTTATTTCTTCGGCTATTTGAGCCGGACCAAAGCGAAATCAAAGATATTTTTTATGAGATTGTGAATCTACATAATTTGGGCGATTTTTAGGAACGGAACAAGGAGTAAGGAGTAAAGGAGTCAGAGTTTTTACAAGGAGTAGGAATAACAAAAAATATTCATTTCTTTTTCCTCCTCTACTGCATTATTGGTTTACCATATCGTCTGGAATTTTTAAAACATTGTAATTAAAAAACCGAGACTAATTTTTTTTTAGAGAACTCCATGATATTTTGTACGAAAATGGAATAATTTAAGACTGGTTCCTAATGAAGATCCTTTTTTTTTAGAGAGCAACACGTTGTAGTCAATTTTAGCTGATTGCAACAATACCTTGTATGTCCATATGAATAATGTGGCCCTTTACGGTAACAAAATAACAAATGTGGCTCTTAGTCTTTGACTGGTTGGCCACCCCTGCTATATAATGTCGGCAGGATAGCGGTATCTTATAAACAAATACTACAGGAGCCGCATGGAGCCGCATGGAGCCGCATAGAGCAGCGTGGAGCCTCATAGAGCCACCGTATAAACTTCAAATATTACAGGAGCCGCAGGGAGACCCTTTAAATATTTTCTAGAGATGCATGGAGCCAAATGGAGACCATTAAAATATTGTTTAAAATGCATGGAGCCACAGTGTAGACTTCAAATACTACAGGAGCCGCGTAGAGACCCTCTAAAATAGTCTAGAAATGCACGGAGCCGAACGGAGACCTTTAAAATATTCTTTAAAGATGCATGGAGCCATGGTGTATACTTTGAATACTACAAGAGCCACACGGCAACCCTTTAAATATAGTTTAGAGATGCATGGAGCTGCATGGAGACCTTTTAAATATAGTGTAGAGATGCATGGAGTCGCATGGAGCCACAGGTTAGACTTCAAATACTACAGGAGCCGTATGGAGACCCTTTAAATATATTGTCGTCTAGAGATCATGAAGCGGGATGAAGACCTTTAAAATATTGTTTAAAGATACATGGAGCCGCATGAAGTCACAGTGTAAACTGTTAAACAATATTTTAAAGGTCTCCCGGCAGCTCCATGCATCTCTAGACTATATTTAAAAGGTCTCCCTGCGGCTCCTGTAGTATTTGAAGTATGCGATGGGCTCCATGCATCTTTAAATTTTATTTAAAGGGTCTCCATGCGGCTCCATGCATCTCTAGACTTTATTTAAAGGGTCTGCATGCGGCTCCTGTAGTATTTAAAGTTCACGCGGTTGCTCCATACGGCTCCACTCTAGACTTTATTTAAAGTGTCTGCATGCGGCTTCTGTAGTACTTGAAGTTTACACGGTGGCTCCATGCATCTCTAGACTTAATTTAAAAGGTCTGCATGGGGCTCCTGTAGTATTTGAAGTTTACACAGTAATTCCATGCGGCTCCATGCATCTCTAGACTACATTTATAGGGCCTCCATGCGGCTCCTGTAGTACTTGAAGTCTATACAGTGGCTCCATGCGGCTCCATGCAGATCCATGCATCTCTAGACTTTATTTAAAGTGTCTGCATGCGGCCCCTGTAGTATTTTAAGTTTATAAGGTGGCTCCATGCGGCTCCATGCAATCTCTGAAAACAAATTACAAAAGGAAAAAATTAACCGAAATTTTAATCTGAATAGATATACTTTCATTCATAGTGACAGCACGACCATTGCGGGGGGTGTTGGTTTGTATATAAAAAATACGATTAAGTTTGAACTAAATCAATACTCCAATTACCTCTTGCCTAATTCTGAACATTTATCGATTGATATTCATGCAAAAACAGGCCCGATAGTAGTAGGTGTGGGCATCCTTTTGCAACGGCCTCTGCTGCTGATAATTTTAAGGACAGCTTAAACGAAATACTTATATCAATAAATAACAGTAAAAAAACAATATTATTGCTTTGGTGATTTTAATATTGACTTAATGCAGATATCCACAAACGATTCAAATCGAAGATACCCGAATATGTTATTGAGTTGCTCATGCCTCACTCTAATCAACCTGCCAACTCAAATCAATCTCACTCACATCTAAAACGTTGCTCCATCACATCTACACAAATAACAGATAAAGACGAGTAGTATCTGATGTATTGACGTGTGATTTAAGTGATCATTACGCAACTTTTGCAATTGTCTCGGCAATTACAAAAGTAAAAAAACGCAAAATAATGACTATAAAGTAAGAGACATAACCAAATTTAATTTTGAAATACTCTCAATGACAAATTTAACATTCTAATAGACAGCAATATAAACTCGCCTCATAAATTTCACGACAAGTTTGTAACAAAATTTGAAAATGTTGTTGACGAATTTGCACCTATGAGAAAAGCTTCGAGAAAGGAAAATAAGCTTAGATGTAGACCGTGGTTAACCCGCGGTCTTCTGAAATCGATCGGAATCAAAAACAAAATGAAAAAACAATTTGCGTGAGAAGCCCGACATATCACAAAGTCATAAATACAAAATTTATCGCAATCTGCTAAATCGTTAATTAAATAAGCAAAAGTTGATTACTATCACAACGTGCCAAAAGATAATAAAAATAATTCTAAAAAAGTATGGAATATTGTTAATGAATAAGTATACAATAGAAAACAAAAAAATTCTGGAACTAATAAGTTATTAACAGATACAGGTTGTACAATCACAGATCCACAGGCCATTGCGGAGGAGTTCAATAAATTTTTTGTAAGTGTTGGAAAGAGGATGGCAGCAAAAAATATCTGCACACGATAAGCCACCTGATACACAGAGTAATTTAAATAAAATCAAAACAATAAGTAATTCTGTATTTCTTTCCCCTTACCCCTTAGGAAATGTTTAATTTAATAACAAAACTAAGAGATAGAAAAGCATGCAAAACAATAAATATCGAAACTAGATTTATTAAACTTGCTAATCTTGTAATTTCTACTTTTTTAAGCAATCTCTTTAATGTATGCTTAAACACTGGTGTTTTTCCAGACTCGCTAAAAATAGCAGAAGTTATTCCTATTTTTAAAAAAGGATGCTCAACTCAAACCACTAATTACTGACCGATATCCTTGCTATACCAATTCAACAAAATTTTTGAAAAACTTTTATTTACTCGCATTTATTCCTATTTCATAATTCATGTTAGGATTAGGAGTTTGGTTTTGAACTAACCCTAACACAATATCACACGCAAAACTTATTTTAACAGAATTTATTAATTAATTACACATCTCCGTCCCAGAACAGCAGCGTAACGTTCCTTATAGTTTGTTGTCTGTCTCAAATGGTATATAGCCACGTCCGTATATATAGCAAGCATCACCGAAATCCTAATCATTTACCGTGGGACACAGGAACACTGTTGCAAAATTTCACACGATAATCATTATGGGAAGCGGACACGATTGATAAAATAAAAGCATAGACTCGAACATAAGGCAAGCACGCTGCAACCACGCATTTGGCATACACGAATCACGACAGGTACAATCTACTCAATGACCGACAATTCGGATTTAGAAAAAATTCGTCTACTACTTTACCAATTACCAAAATCCACAATGACCTACTACAATATTGATCGAGGGCTATACAGTTGTTCTTTGTTTTTAGACTTGAGCAAAGCATTTGACTCTGTAGACTAAGGCTTCTTAAACTTTTTTGTTCTGCGACCCCGTTTGAAAAAATAAAATTTTGTGTGACCCCAATTAGTGGTGGATATTTAAAATTAGGGGCCCGAGGCAAGAATTCTCAAAAATTGGTGTTCTCTAAAAACAAAAGAGGGTTTTGATCTCGCACTTTGCAATTTTTTTCCGAAAATCATAATGATCTCTAAAAAAAGGTCTTTACTTTGAATCGATCTTCTTTTTCCGTATTTTTCTCCCAAAATCATGGTGATCTCTAAAAAAAGGTCTTCACTCAGAATCGAACTGCGATTTATCTATTTTCGTCGCCAACTTCAGGTGTTCTCTAAAAAAAAGGTCCGCACTCAGAATCAAGCTCCAATTTGTCAATTTTTGTCCCCAAATTCTCTGATTTGCTGATTACATGTGCAATAGCCATAATTTTTTCCAAAAGTTCCGCGGTACTACTGGGATTTTCAAAGTTTTGCGGCACAAGGCACAAAATGCCAATTTGTTTCGCGACCCCAAAATTATTTTAGGCGACCCCATTTGGGGCCGCGACTCATAGTTTAAAAAGCCCTGCTGTAGACCATGCTATATTAATAAAAAAGTTAAAATGCATGTATGGATTGCGAGAAATAGCTCTTGAACTGATGAAAAGCTATTTTAACAATAGATACCAATATACCAAAATTTCCAAGTCAAAATCTACTCTGAGAAAAATCAAATGTGGTGTATCTCAAGGTTCCTCTTCAGGTCCACTACTTTTTATTTTGTATATTAATGATTTGCCACTAGCGTCTGAATTCTCAACTACATTATTTGCCGATGATACATACTTAACCCTACTACATAATAATCTATTCGAACTCGAAAAAAAGTTAGTATTCAAATGCATCATATAAATAATTAGATGTGCCAAAAGAAGTTATCACTTAACTACTCAAAAATAACATATATACTATTCAATAATCATCTACCTAGTTCAGTCAATACAAAGTTTAAAGTACTAATAAATAATATTTAAATAGATAGAAATAAAGTAGTAAAATACTTGGGAGTTTACATTGATGAAAAATTAAACTGGTCGGCACGTATCAAAGAACTCTCCTTACAATTGGCTAAGTGTTGCTCTTTATTGTATCAGCTACGTGAATATATGACAACTGAGACTCTTCACATGCACTACTACTGTTTTGCATACAGCCTTATCCAATATGGTATTACCATATGGGGTACGTAAAAGAACGTGACTCATTTTCGAAATGATATAAAATTTAATAACAAAACGAAAATGACGAAATCGTTCGTCTGCAAATAAAAGAAATAAATAATAACACGACTCAAAGCTAAACACTACTAAGCTTACTAAGTCTGAACACAAACTGTACAGGCAAATGACAAGGCAAAACACAACTGTACAACAAACCCCATTGTTACGTAATAGTACGAACTATCAAGCATTTGTACATCCCCCCCAAGTTCGTACTATTCCGGCCAGGTATAGTTATGTAGTTGATCCCTTGATCACCCATTGACCAGAGGTTGGATCCAATTCGACAGCAGGTCGTCGTAGGCGAGAGGACCGTCTAGGGATCATTGATTTGTTGTTTTCGTGGGTGTCAGGGTCAGTCTCCTGCGAATTAGTGTCCGTCACAAATGTGGAGTGTGTGGTTGTAGGTACAACATCATGGACGTCTTGTGGTTGCCCATGATCTATGGCCTCAGATGAAGTTGCATCAGCAACGTGGGTGGACGTGGAGGGTGGGTATTGAACGTGCGTTTCATGTTGGGGGGGCACTGTTGGTGGTGAAGAAGTTTGCTGGGACTCGGCAACATCAGGTATTATACGAAGGAATCGTCGATTGCGCCTGGTTATACGACCGGATCCTCCCACTTTAACATTATATTGGTCGAAGTCCAATGCTTCGACCACGGTGCCGACTTTGTCCCATTTACGTGGGTGTGTGCCTCCTTGATTTTGGATGAACACGCGATCACCACACCGCAGCGGGCGCAATGAGCGTGTACGCGCGCTCAATGCTTCATTGGTCCGTTTGGCTCGAACTCGAAGGGAATCTTCTTTAGCTCGCCATGCTTCGCGCCAAGTACGACGAATAAAGCGATTAGAAAAAGTAGCAAGCCGATTAACGAACGAACGAAAAAGCCGATTAACGAACGAACGAACGAACGAAAAAGCGTCTCGCAAAGGGTGACCAAAGACGATTTCAGCTGGGGATAAATCGCAGTCAGGATCCGGGGTATTACGCAGTTGCAACAGGGCGCGCAGAAACGAATCATTGTTCAAATCCCCATTAGGGCTAATATTGGACATGAGAAGTCTTTTAGCGGCTTTGACTGCAACCTCCGCGCGGCCGTTAGATTGGGGGAAGTAGGCGGAAGAAACACGGTGTTTAATGTCCCACTTGCGCATAAAATCCTGTGTGACAAAGGCAGTAAACTCTGGGCCACCATCTGAGAAAATTTCTTCAGGCACTCCAAAAGTGGCAAAGTATGATCGAAGGAGGCGAACAAGTGCATTTGCGCCAGTGACGGTGGTCCCAGCTGGTGTACCAAACACATCTGACCAACCGGACAATCTGTCTCCAACGATCAAGAAGTGCCGTCCTGCGTAATCAAAATAATCCGCAAAAATTTTTTAGAAGGGCGTGGTAGGTGGGTGGGAGGGCAACGGGGGGGTTGCGGCTTGCGACGGCGCATTTCGGTTGCAATGAGCACAAGAATCGCGAATATTGTGAATATCTTGAGTCATCCCCGGCCAGAAAACGGTTGCTCGCGCACGCCGTTCCATGGCCGACACCCCTTGATGGGCGGCGTGCAATGTGCGTAATACTTGATAGCGGAGTTGCGGCGGAATCACAACACGATCATTGTATAAAATAACGCCGTCAGATATATAAAACCCATCGCGATATGGGAGGTATTGACGAATACCTCCTTCCGGCGGTAAGTTTACATCAAAGTTTGATTGTATGGCAGACAGTAGGTCATTGAGTGCAGCGTCACTGGCAGTGTGCCGGGCAATTTCATCCCAGTTTAAAGTCAACTGATCACGCGTATTTTGCCGCACCGAAGCAAGAAGGGCTTCTTCGAGAGAGTCTATAGAATCACGCTCGGCACCCGAAATGGTAGCAAAAAATTCTGATGTGGCTGGGTGTCGCACGGCAGTACGTTGAGGGCAGGTGCAAGAATGATTTTGATCGCCCGGTGAGGCGCAGCCACCAGTAACAGTGCGCGTGAGGTGCGCATTAGTGATGGCAGCAGGTTCACCAGCGCATTCCTGCGTCTCAGCATAAGCATGTTCTCCCAATGATGGAAAACTGGGTGATAGGACCCCCAGGGTCGACAGTGTTCCGTGCGATAAAAAGAGGGTCTGAATGTCGGCGCTAATGTAGACCATGGCCCGGCATTGCACAACATAACCGTGACACGACAGTCCTTCAATGATGGCGAAGAACGCTCCCACAATTGATATGAAGGAATGATTGGCGGCCACCAGGTTGGATGCAGGGGTCAGGATGTCAGATGGGAAGCCATACTTTACAAATTCGTCCAGAGACCATACATTCACTTGGGCGCCGGTGTCAGCGATGGCGGTAACATTAGTAGCACGGACTGATGTAGATTCGCCATGAGCCTGAGCGCGATCGACTGAAATCGTTACGTGGACCTTGGGGTGCTCTCTCATACGTGCTGTTGCCTACTGTCCATCTTTGAATATATAATGGGGGCCTTGCATGGTGGCATTTCTATGTACTGCAGACAGAGGCGTGTTGCACTTGTTTGGCCTGTGCCTCGAGACTGGCCTGTGATTTGTTCTTATCGAACTCAACTGAGGGTCAGCAGGCGACGTGACTTCAAGAGTTTGTAGACCTGGTTCCGGTGGTGAAGGACCCACTTTATGAGTGAGTTGGCGTCTTCGGCGTTTCTGTGACCGGTAGCATTCAATACACAAGGTATAAGGTTTGGTATTCCAACCACGAGGTCCTTTTTTGTAGAGCTGAAAAAATTGCTGGCAGAGAGGACAACGCGACTGTTTTGACCGATCAGGTAAATTGTGGGATTCCCTGCATGGGGTTGCATTACGACATGCTCTGTGGTCTGCGTCATGTAGGCGGCGAACGGTTGACACAGATGTGACCTCGGTCGGGGGGACGGCGTTGCGAGCCATTTCTTTGCTTTCAACAAGGGCAACGATCTCGTTGACGGCGCGTGTGAGTATATCCGCGCCGCCAAGAATTTCCCGGCGAATCTCATCGTCAGCAATGCCATTCAGCAAAGTATCCCGAATCATGTGGTCCGTATAATTGATTTTTAAACCACAAGTACAATCAATTGTGAATGCACATGTGTCTGCTTTGCCGCGCACTCTCGCAAGTCGACGTCTAACTGCAAGTCTTTGCCGCGCACTCTCGCAAGACGCAAGTCTAACTGCAAGTCGACGCATGGCGGATAGTAACTCCTGCAAAGGCTTAGAGACAATCTCTGCATCTGATTTTAACAAACTATCTCCTAAGCTCTGACTGGCACACTGAAAGAGTTGCGCGGTGGCTGAAGCTTCGTTGATGCCTGATCCTTGCCTAAACATTTGCCAGCGGCGAGTGAATACGTTCCACGCTTCTAAAGACACGCCTACGTCAATGCTGGGTCTTGTTAGTTTTGGTCCCTCTGAGGGAGCGCGAATGGAATTAGGCCCAGGAGTAGCATGACTAAATGCGTGGCTCTGTAAAATAGCGCAAGCTACAGCTTCTGGTGCGTCTTCGGATTGAAAAGCGCAACCCGGGTACGCACAATCTATAAGAACCATTTTAACAAAAATTAACTAGCCTTAACGATTTCGTCATAAAAAAACGTGACTCATTTTCGAAATGATATAAAATTTAATAACAAAACGAAAATGACGAAATCGTTCGTCTACAAATAAAAGAAATAAATAATAACACGACTCAAAGCTAAACACTACTAAGCTTACTAAGTCTGAACACAACTGAACAGGCAAATGACAAGGCAAAACACAACTGTACAACAAACCCCATTGTTACGTAATAGTACGAACTATCAAGCATTTGTACAGTACGGCTTCACAGAATCAAGTTCATACAATGGAAGTGCGGTTAAATAACATCATACGAACGATGACCTGTAGTAAGAAATTTGCCCACATCACTAAATTATACAAAAAATTAAATTCTTTAAAAATGAAAGATGTGTATAAATTAGAACTGGCTAAATCTATTCATAAACTATTTCATAATAAATTACCAGAGATGTTCCAAAATAGCTTTACCAAAATTGGAAGTGTTCGTAGTTATAAAAAAAAAAATAATATAACTGCCAATTATTATCTCCCCCGTGCATCAAAAAAAGCAGGTCATAACAAATTAGAATATCGCGGTGTCAAACTTTGGAACAAAATTAACGTTAATTTAAAGAAACTACCTTTGTATACTTTCAATAAACAATACAAAAACGCACTCTTAAGCACCTATTAATAACTCGCTAGGTCTCATGTACAATTAAATGCATTAAAGCTGATCAAGGTTTTAATTATTATGTTACAATTGTACGTACTAAAATGATTTCAGTTTAATGTAATACGTCCCTCGGGAAATAACATTCAAAGCGTTTTATTGCCATAAACTTTTTGAGTCAGCGTAATTAAAAATCCGTAGAGTCGAAACTAGTGTGCTATCAAATTACTTTTGAAAAGAAAACCTTACGCCATGAAAAGATGTGATCGCACAACGAGAATTCTCGTTTTACACAGGAAACAGGTCTATTAACTATTATTTATTTACCATTTAGCCTACGTAATTATAAGTATAAGTCAGTCATCTTTATTATCTTTGTTGTATTGTTGTTTTGTTTTGTTTTGTTTTTCTTTTTTTTCTCTTTTATTTATTTATTTTTTTAAACTACAGGGAGCACCTTGACTTTGATAACCTAACGGTTTTCGGTGCTTCCTCACAAAAAATTGCTTTATGCTTATGTAAATGTTGCTGCTCTTCTTTTGTAAAAATAAACTGTTTCATTCATTCATTCATTCCATGCATCTCTCGACTTAATTTGAAAGGTCTGCATGCGGCTCCTGTAGTATTTAAAGTTTACACGGTAGCTCCATGCGGCCATGCATTTCTAGACTTAATTTAAAGGGTCTGCCTGCAGCTCCTGTAGTATTTGAATTTTATACGGTGGCTATATGCGGCTCCATGCACCTCCATGCGACTCCATGCATCTCTAGACTTAATTTAAAAGGTCTGCATGCGTCTCCTGTAGTACTTGAAGTGTATACGGTGGCTCCATGCGGCTCCATGCAGCTCCAAGCGGCTCCATGTGGCTCTATGCGGCTCCTGTAGTATTTGCAGGTACCCACAGCATGGTCGAGTGGTTAGAGCGTCGTGCTTATGATCAAAATGGTGTTGGTTTAAAACTCACTCGCGCCATTCTGTTGTGTCCTTGAGAAAGACACTACGCCGTTTTCTCCTGCTTAGTGGTTTGTGACAAGCAGTTCTAATTTACAGTAATATCTCTATTAAATTACAAGCGGACAGCAATATCTTGGCATCTCCCGAAGCAGGTCGGGGTAATTGCTTACCTTATGTATTAGCGCCTCCGTCGCTTTTCTGCGAGTCAGGAGGATAAATATAGAGATAAAAAAAAAATAATAATAATAATATATTTTTCTTGGGTAGATGCAGAAAAGCAAACTTAAATTGACTGAAAAAAATGAATGTGTTTGACGTTGACCAGTGACAACGAATCCCTGGTTTGATATTGAGCATCAATCTGTAGAGATATTAATAAATCTAATGATGTTAAAATATTTTGTGTAGATAAATAGATATTGTAGTTCAGCTTATTTATTGCTTGATGACTTTCATTATTAGATTAATTAATGTATAGAATTTTATGTAAGTGCTGTGCAAAAAAAAAGTTGAATAGCTGTTATAAAGCTTTTTTTTTGAGTTTTTGTAAAGCAACAAAATCTTCATATGAAAAATTAGATGACAGTGATCTTGCTCCCCCAACAAATTTATGCTGCATGAGTGGATGTGCAAATTGTGTATGGATTCAGCATGCTGAAAAACTAATAAAACATTATCAAAATTCAGAAGAATCAAGACAAAAAATTTTTAATATGATCGATAAAGATATTCAAGATGAAAGTCTTAAAGCTTATTTAAAGTTTGAAATAAATATAATGTTAAAATAATGTAAACTATTGAATTTATTTGTATTTTCTCATTTGTTTTCAATGTATTTTAATATTTACCATTCATGCTTTTGATACTTTTGTGATTAGCTTACATTGTTTTACTAATTTTTTTAAAATTAAAATGGTTGGTTAATTTTAAAAAAATTCATTTTTGATTCTGATTTATTATAGAAAAAGATAGTTAAAAATTGTATAATTTCAATATCGCAGCTAGAGTTCCAAGACATAATGTTAAATTTTATAATAAAGATACAGTAATGATTATTTTTGTTTCAGTATTTATATTAGTTTGTTGCACTTTGCAGAAAAAGTTTTTTACAGTGGTTAAAATATTGGAAAAAAGTGACAGAACTTGTGTTTATCTCCTTGTCATTGGCAGTATGTTTGAGTGGTTAGAGTGCCAGAATTGTAATCAACATGGGCTTGATTCAAAACCTACACATCCATTCTGTTATATCCTTGGGAAAGACACTTTATGCGACATTTTCTTGCTTGGTGGTCATGGCAAACAGTTCTAAATTTCAGTCATATCTTTATAAAATTAAAAAAACAAAACAAAAAGTTTCAAGTGGACAGCAATATCTTGGCATCTCCAGAAGCAGGTGGGGTAATTGCTTGCTCTATGTATTTGCACTTTTGTCACTTTTCTGCAAGTCAGGAGGATAATTATAGTGACAAAATGATAAAACAAAAAAGTAAATTTTTTTAGTATTTTGTTTTTACATTGAGGATGTGACTATTTCAAAAGGCTCTAATTGAACCACATCTAAATTTATCTTTCTGGTTAAACTTTACAACCTTTTGTGTCACATGCAAATACCAGGCTATCTTGATGTTATGACACTGTAAAATGATTAAAGTATGAAAAATTTATATTTTGTACAAAAATTTTGGGTATTTTTAAAAAGAGATTGTAACTGTTTTTTTTGGTGAGACTAACCAGGAATCCCCCTTACAGCACCAGAAAGATATAAAAAAGAACTGAGAGAATAAGGATCTCTAAAAAACAGTAGTAATCCAAGGGGATTCTGAGTTAATTTTATAAACAAAAAACAATTATGACCCAAAATTTTTAAGCAGTTTTACACTTTACAAACTTTTTTTTAATATAATAATATCTATAAAACTAAATTGCAGATATATCATACTTACCGTATATGAAAAATTTTCCTTTGGAATAGTGAATTTATGATTTTATTAAAGATATAAAAAACTTCTGTTTCTTTTCAATAACTGTTTGTTTCTACATTTTTAAACTTAAGTGAAATTTAATTTTTTTAAAGAATGGATTATGATTGTAAAAATAATTTAACTTTTTGTCAAATAATTGTTTTGTTTATGTTATGCTTGAAAATATCATTTTTTTGACATTTTTAATTGTTGTTTTTATTTTACATTTAAGTGTTTAATTATGGGCTCTTCTTGGGCGTTTAAAATTACTGCTTCTATAATAAAACCAACTCGTGAGACTTTACTTGATTATTCTGCATATCTGTTGTTGACTTTATCAATTATTGCCATTGCCAGAGTTATCATTGGCCAAACTGAGCTCAAACAACTTTGCTATAGAAATGAAACCAATGTAGAAGAAATAGTCATGGTACTACCTCCAAGTATAAAAAGTAACAATAATTCTTTTCATGAGTCTATTCCATTTTCTAAATTAAATGTTTCTGAGCAAATAGTAATTAATGACAATCAGTTTTGCACCAAATACTATCAGGCTTTCTTCCCATATGTCTTGTTTGTGGAATCTATGTTGCTCTTGATGGTGGGAATATTATGGGTTAAAGTAAGTACAATAGTGTTTTATATTCTTTAGCACCATTAACAAAAATAAATTTTTCTTTTGTTCTAAGTCTAATCTTAATAATTTTTATGCATTTCTGGCTGAATTTTGGGACATTTACTGTAATTTTATCGTTTATTTGATGTTTTTCAATTCAGGTTTTTATAAAAAAAAATGAGCACTTTATGTTATAAGTTTTAGGCTTTAAGTCTATGATTATTTTTGTTTCATATATTTATTAAATTACTGTTTGGTTATAGCTCGCATTGAAGCTAAGACCTATAATGGTTACATGTTACTGATAAATTGTCTTCTTTTGAAAAGATTTTAATGCTAAATTTTAGAAATATATATTTTTAAGCTTATCTTTTTACATTTTTCTTCTAGTTTATCAACTTCCTCTGCATCCAATTTTCAACTGGCAACACATGCTCAACTTTTTAAGTCTTTTCACATGCATTAAGCCCACCATGCAACAATTGATTTCTTTTCCTGGATTGCATAAATGTATGACCAATTTCTCTACACCAAAATTTATTTTCCTTTGCATATGTGAAAACCACTTGTTTCCCTGCAGTTAAAGCACTTAGACCTCCTGTTGTTGCAGAACAAACATCTGTATTCTTCACTTCTGGCCTTGAAGCAAAGCACTTTTCTTAGAATTAAAATCTTGACTCAATAGCTTCTTGTTTTGGACAGTCAGATACTGAAATTGCCACTAACTTCCTGAGACTCTAAGGTTTCCTTTGCATCAAATGAACAGACATCTCCCTAGAGAAAGAGTTGATAAATTGCTCTTTCATCATCAAGCCAGCTACATGTTCAAAACTACCTTCCATGTCAGAAAACTTCACTGAGTGGGAAAATAATTCTTGAGGCATACAATAAACTGATTAGAGTTTTCAGAACCCTTTGGCTTAGCCTCTCAAAAATGTTGGCAGTACCCCTGTTCCATATAATTGTACTGCTGGAACAGCATTGGTTTCAGATGCCCATTGTCTAAAGTGTCTTCCTGCAAGAGGCTGGAATACACTTAGCTTTTCCACCAAGTAGAGCACTCAACTAGGTTGCCCAATCAGCTTGGAACCACTTGCAACAGTAGCATATCTTTCAAATCATAGCATATAACTATTTAAGTCATTTTTTTATCAATAAAATAGGGTCTGAGGTCAGGGGACTTTGCTCCTCTGAAAATTGAACTCCAAACATTCTAAAAATGACATGTAGTACAACCACACAGCAAAAACAATACAATGCGATTTTCAACCACTTGGCAATCAAATGAATGAATAACACATGCAAACTATATTTGTAAATCAGCCAATGTTACAAAGACAAGAATTGAAGACACTAAATCGACTCAGATTTTCTCAAATTAACTAAATTACATTAAGTTTACAATCAGTCAAAGCAGTCAAAAATGTTGCAATACAACCAATCAAAAGACATGGCAATTATGTAATGTCAAATTAGCTATAAAACTGTAGAAGATTTACAACAGTATTCTTGCATATTTGAGATAAAAAAGGAACAAAAAAAGTGAAAAATTTATAAAACTGTTCCAAAGGTCACAGCCAAAGTACAAGCCATGCACTCATAAGAACAACTTGCATACAAAACAAATTAAGTGGTATGAACACTAAAATAAATAAACATAAACACTAGCAATATTCACATTAATCCACACAAAACTGCAACAACAAAAGATGTACAAATTACACCATATAGTATGCTGATGACATAACAATCACTGCATCCCACACCAAACAACATAAGGCCCAACAAGTCATTCAACCATATCTAACAAAATATACAAATGGGCACTAATAATCTTCATATAAACATAAACAAAACTGCAACTACACTTTTTACGCCAGACCCAGCTGAATATGACACAACTCTATCATTTAAATTAAACAAGCAAACACTACAAACAACAAAACACACCAAAATTGTAGGAATCACTCTTTACTCAAAACTGACACTTTCAAAACATTTAAACACTACCATCACTAAAGCAAAAACAAACGCTTAACATTCTGAAAAAACACCAAAAATTCTTAAAATCACTCTAGACTAGGGTTGCCATACCATCCAGAATTGGGTATTAAATTCATAAATATCTAGAATTTTAGAATAAACATTTTAAAAAGGATTCAAAGGTCCAGAATTTTAGAATCATTCGTAAATTAGCATTATGTATTTGAACATAAAACTTGCATGTTTGTTGCCTTTGGCTGAAGATCTTTTAGTGAATATCATAGTTTTGGGACAAAAATTGAAAAAATTGGGACTGATTTCAATTGAAGACCTTTTTTTTTGGTCTTAATCCTAGAATCTCAGACAATTTTTTTGTTCTATCTGTAAAGTACTAAAAAATCATGATTTGGGCAAATGTCCCAAAATTTGGCCAAAACATCCCTCCAATTTTTTTTGACTACTATGCCTATATCTGTCAGGGATTGCACCTGTTCAGATATGGTAACCTTTCTCTAGATCCAAATGTAACACATGACCATCACTAAAGCAAAACAAATGCTTAACATTCTGAAAGCAGTCAAAAAACAAACAATCGTCTTTAAATTTAAAGCTATCACTTGCCTCATTTTCAAATATGCAAACATTATAGTATATGCAGGTTTATCATATCAAACATCCAACATCAAGAAACTGCAACCCATTCAAAACACAGCTCTGAATTGCTACTGGCTGCATGTGAGACACAAACACTCAACACCTACATGGCAAAATCAGTTTCCTTCCAATTACAACCCAACCCATACTTCATGTTAGTCAACAAGTTTAGTATGGCATGTGCATGCATGAGACTTAACTGCACAGTGGCAACTTTTTGTCATGCTTACCATTCTTGATTAATAACTTTCTTGCTATACGCTGTGCATTAAGTCATCAAAACTAAGCATAACAACAAGTTTTACATGTGAATTACTTAGTGAATAGCACAATAAATTCAAAAATGCTTAAAAGCATTTTTGAATTTCACACACAAAATTGTATGTGAAATGTTCCAAAGCATGGTGTGCTGTAGAGTGGAGCTTGACATTTTTTGCAAAAATATGTTGTATTTTTTTTTAATTTCCTTTTTACTGCATAATCTACACTTTAATGGATATTTTTTCAAACTTGTTGAAAGTAATGTGCATATATGGTGAATGTTCTAGCCATCTCTCAGTTTAGGGTTACAGGGGTCATGTTTTGGTGTCTTTGATTGGGATGTATCATCATCAGAAGAATCCAAAGATAAATTATTGCAATGAGATTGTCTTCAAAGCTTTTTGATAAGGTTTATTTGTAAGTCTAATAACTTCATTGTTATTGACTTTTTACATTAAACAAAATATGGCTGTTGCAAACACTGATTGCCAAGAGGTAAAAAATAACCTTTTTATCCACTCCAAGGTTTTTCTTGTGCAAGGATAATAAAGTATCATTTGATCCAATCAACACCTGATATATGTTTGTTGTAATTACATATACAACTAGAGCTTCTACTTGGCCATGCCATCCCTTTTTGAATTGTAGTAAAGTTGTTGCTGTGTTTAGTTGTACTGTAATTACTTTTACAATTCATTTATCTTACCAAGTAAGGACCATTACTTTCCCATTGTCTTTGGCAATTACATCATGTCTGCTCAAATGCTTTGCATTTCTTATTCAGAAAGCTCACCTCTGTTACAACACAATAGGCCAAATGTGTAAATTTATTGGGCTAGTAATGCTTTACTCAATTCCATTGAATTATACCAATTACAAATGTACAAGGAATGCCCTGTAAATGCTATCAATAGACCTTGGATAATTTCCCTGGTTTTTTTCTTTTCATGATAAAATATATCTATATTTTAGCAACATGTGGAGATGGAGTTAGCCAGAATATATATATGCTTTATATCATACTTTGTTGGCTTATCTGTATTGTATACATGAAATGACAACTTTCCTCTCTATTTTAGCATGCCTTTGTCTATGCTGACATGTTTTCCTAGCAAATAAAATGTCTGCCATTTATTTAAAAGAAATCCAAAATTGGCCTGATTTTATGAAGTTTGTATGGGTTGTTTTTTGGCATTGCTTTGTTGTTAAATTGAAAGAAATATGTTATTAATTTAAAGTAATCTCTTTGCATGCATTGATTGAAAAAAGGTGTTGCTATTGGAGTGTCTTTTGACCAATATGAGGATAACCTTCTTTTTCACTATCAATACTCAAAAAAAAAGCTGATTCAAAATACATTTGCAATTCCTTTGTTGATACCAGTTCCATGTATCAGGTTATAAAGCAAATGGCACTGGCATTGTGCATCACACATGCCAAACCTGACCACACTGACTGACCATGGTTTCGAGTTTAAACTCTTATCAGGGACAGTCTGCTTATTCAGAACTTAGTCGCAGAGCTATTCATATAAGAAGAGAAAAATCTAACACTTGTGGCTTCTACCAAATGCAAAACTGCACTGGTAGCAATAGCATGGTGCATCATGCATGCCAATGACCAGATGCTAGAAATATATCAGATGACCTGGTACATTCTTAGCACCTGGTCATTGGCATGCATGATGAACCATGCCGTTTCTATCAGTGCAGTTTTGCATTTGGTAGAAGCCACAAGTCTTAAAAAGTTCCACTTACTTGCTTCTGCATTTGGAAAAAGGTTTGTGCATGCTAAATAATGAGAAGCATAATAATTGGTCTCCGTTTGTAAAAGGTCCATCAAATTTCCATCAAAAACCAGCTTGAAATATTGATATGAGCAATCTGCATTGTGAACAACTTGATTCCCGTATTTATTCAAGTATAAGTCGCATTTTTTTGTACCAAAATATTGCCCAAAAAGTCAGGTGTGACTTAATGCAAAATTTTTCCGAGGTATTTCCTCACTATCTAGAGGAAGACTGGGACAGACTATTTGAGGACAGTGACAGCAGTGATGTTATGTATTATGTGATTGCAATGAATAAACGATGTTAAAAAAAATTTTGTTCTGTTTTTTATGTCAAATATGGGGGTGTGACTTGTGACTTATAAAAAAATTTTGTACTTTTTTTCATGTCAAATATGGGGGTGCAACTTATACATGCATGCAACTTATACTTGAATAAATACAGTAGTTATGCCTTGCCTTTTTGTGAATTTAGTGTTTTGATGTTTCCTGTTAGCAGTGTGCTAAGCATAATTTTTTTCTCATTGCCCTCAGTTGTGATAACCTGTCTACTGTGTAATTTTTGGCAGAATTCGATCTTGACCACTGTCATCATTGCTATCAGTGGATCCTTGCAAATCCTTGCAAATTACATCACTATAATCCATATCTGCATCACTCTCATCAATATCACTCCAGTCTAGTTCATAATTACCGGTATTTCTAAAGCTTGTATGGAATTTATTTGGCTGTTTTTTCATAAAAAAATTAAATCACAACAAAGCCACTCTGTAACAATAAAATATCTACTTTTTGGTTGCTTTTTGTGGAACATTTCTCCTTTCAAAGTCTACAAACTAAAAAAAAGGCAATTGCTATGAATCATAATAAAAGCATGTATCAACTACGCTACAACCATGCAGATGCATTACTATGTTTTTTAGCATGAAATTACTGAGAAAATATTTCAGATGTAAATCTACGTTCTGTCACCACATGACACAGAAAATGTAGTTTATGTCCTTCCATACTGCAACTGAGTCAAACACAAACATATGCATTACATGATCTCAATGCACATTTAGATCCATCCAAAAACATAAAACCCACAATCTTTCATAACAGCAAGCACACTAACATCATCATTTTAGAACTAGACATAACACCTGAGGAATGTAAAAAAACTTAAAACACATTCAAACTATCCTCACCTCACATTACCTCAGTTCCAGAAAAAACAACAAAGTCATTAATGACACACACTATATGACATTTATCAGAACAAATATTCCATTTCATATGCATACAAAACTAGCACAACTCAAATCCAACCAATCACCACTCCTGCAAAGTTACCTACATATAATAAACCTTGATACGTACATGCCATGATGCCCACTATGCTTAACACAAAGACATGACATTAGTCATCTTTTTAACTGTAGCCAAGTACCAACACAACACTATGCCACTAGTCTGTGGAAAAAGCCTTAGGAAGCTGCAAGGGTAATCCAAGAGTGGGAATCTAGATTGGCTTCTTTGAGAGGTGAAAGGGTGGCTGCTTCAAGATATCTTTGGAGGAGGGGGAAACAACAACAATAATTGTCTTTTTTAGAGCCACCCCTTTTATTCACAATTTTTTGTCATTTTTGTCTTGCTAGGATTATACTATCAATACTTCAAGATTATTTGGTATGATCCATATAAAAAGTTTAATTATTATTTTGTTTTCTTTTTGCTTTTTGGATCTTAAAAAGCTGAGGAAATGCAACACAAACCTATTGACTTTGGAACACTTTTATGTAATAGCAGAATCTGTTTAAAACAATCATGATACATTTTGATATTGGAAAAGCCTCTTTGTCAAAGAGGATTAATTATCACAGTTTTTAGTTGACTCTTATGTATGACTCACAAAATAGGCACTGAGATTGAAGTTTTTACATGCATCAAATCAATAAAACAAGCAATAAAACATTAAAATCAATACTTTACTCAAACTATCAAAGAGAGTTTTTGAGAATTCAAAAATCAAGAAAATGATAGCTCATTCAATTAAAATATTTAGTAAATATATGTTTAATGCATGTGCATAAAAGTTTGCTTGATAACCGCTGCGTGTAAAAAATGATTGTTAAAAATTAGTTAGCATGCTGCACTTGCTCCCATCAGCTCAAAGTCTGAAATCTGAACTTTGTTTACTAACACTAAATCATTGTTCCTCATTAAAAATGCTGAGCAACATTTGATCATTTGCAAGACTTACGAGGGCTGTTTGAAAAGTAACGGGACTGTGTAAATAATTATTATATTTGAAATGCCACGTAAAAATTACAACTTGTCCCCTTCAAAGTAATCTCCTTGAGCTCGAATGCACTTTTCTAATCTCTGCTGCCATGCTTCTATGCACTTCTGGAAAGATTCCATTGGGATCACTCGTAGTTCCTTCATTACGGCTGTTGTTATGGCTTTTGAGTCTTGAAAACGGGTTCCTTTACTGACTCCCTTGAGCTTAGGAAACAAGAAAAAATCACAGGGAGCCAGATCTGGTGAGTAGGGTGGTTGCTCCAGCACGGCAATGTTATTTTCTGCAAGAAATTGTTGTATGCTTAAGGCATTGTGAGCAGGAGCATTGTCATGATGAAGCAGCCATGACTTTGTCTCCCACAATTCTCTTCTTTTCTCCCTTACCGAATGCATCAAACGTCGCAAGATGTCTTTGTAAACATTCTGGTTAATGGTTTGGCCCTGTGGCAAGAATTCTAGATGAACAATTCCACGAACATCAAAGAAAACAATCAGCATTACCTTAATTTTGGACTTGAACAGCCTTGCTTTCTTGGGTCTTGGTGAGGATGCACTCTTCCATTCAAGGCTCTGCTGTTTGGTGAGTGAATCGTACTCGAAGATCCATGACTCATCACCGGTAACAACTCTACTCAGCAGATCTGGTGTAATTTCAAGTTGTTTCAGGATGTCTTGACACACTTGCACACAATTTTTTTTTTGCCCATCATTCAGCAACCTTGGTACCATTTTCGCACAAACCTTCCTCATCCCCAGATCTTCTGTAATGATCCTCCACACCCTCTCACTATTCATGCTCAACTCATCTGCTATCATTCTAACAGTAAGGCAGCGGTCACTGCGCATTTTTTCTCTCACACGCTCAACATTTTCGTTTGTTCTGCTTGTTGTTGGCCTTCCACTCTTAGGATCATCTTCCACATCCTCTCTTCCCTCTCTGAACCTCTTGTGCCACTCAAAAATCCGAGTTCTTGACATCATAGCATCTCCGTAAACTCCTTGGAGCAAATTGAATGTTTCAGTTGGAGTTTTTCCAAGTCGAACGAGAAACTTCAAGTTGATTCTTTGTTCAATGCTCCTTATTTGTTAACAAAAGAAGAAAAAAAAAGAAAAAAATATTTACTAAATAAATTATCCCAAAACGAACTACAGTAAAGCACCTTTCAAGAAAAGCCTTTAAAAAAGCATATGGTTGTCACAGAATGCTGAAACTACATTTTTACAACCACAAGACATTGCGCCATCTTAAAAAGCAAAGCTTTTATCACTGTTGCAAGTGTTGTTTGTGCAAAGCATACAGTCCCGATACTTTTCAAACACACCTCGTATTCCTTTATTATACTTTTTCATTGCTGTTTATTGTCTGTAACTGTTCTGCAACGACATTGTAATAAACAATCACTCCAAAAGAGTTACTTTTTTGTATACTACCTTTTGCAATCATCTTTTAGCATAGAAAAAATTCTAGTTTAATACTGAAAAACTTTTTTTCTAAAATAGCAGTAATAAGTTATGGTGGAGAGGAATAACAATACCTTTTGTTCATCTTTTGCAAATTTTGTGTTTATTTATTTCTTGGTAATATTAATTACCTGCAGACAAAACAAAAAAAATTAGGTAGTTTTTCAATATTCTCCTTGACGAAAATATAGTTTTTTTTTATTAAGACGTTATTTTTCAGATGCCCAAAGTTCAATCTATGGTTCAAGAATTTAGTAGATTACTACATCAAAGTCGCAAATCTGAATGGATGAAAAATGCTATTGGAACTCTTCAATCAAACTCTGTGCTTGCCATGGTAGAATACTCAATATGTTGATGAGTTTCTTATGCTTATTTTGCTTAAATGGTTTTCTTAATTCCTAATTGCTCTGTTGGCTTTTTACTGTAAAGTTCAGATATTTTTTGAAATTACTCAAAAATTTTCAGTCATTTCAAACTTTTTTTCAGGAACTTTAATGAATAAATGGTTTTTGTAAGTTTAATAGCATTAAGTTCAATGTGACAAAAACACCAGACTAATTTTTGCCTTTTATTTGTTTTTTGTGCTTTGAATAACTATGTTCGAAAATCTGTTATATACAGTATATTGCAATCAAAGTTCTTCAGAATGTACTAGACATACTGAGAAAAGCATTTGCAATTAGAAATACACTTTGTAGTTAGTGCTATTAAAAACAACCGTACTTTGTATTTTTTTTTTACATTTGGAAACAATTTTTGGTTAGTATTTGGAGACAAATGGATAAAGCAGTAATAGTGCTAGTAGTGCTAACCCTAACCCTAACCCTATTGAGACAAATTGTGGGCAGTTGTGCTCAAATATCAGGTCATCCCATAAGTAATGTCATTTTATTAGACGATTTTGAAGAAATAAAAAACACACACAAAATATTAATTTAATCAATTATATAGTATCCATGTAAATGAATGATATTCTCCCAACACTCTACAAGTTTATTTATGCAACTCTTACAAAAGTAAGCATGCTTACTAGAGAAAAAATGTTGCAGGTCTGTTTCAAGTGCCTCACATGAAGGGTATTCTTTTCCATCAGTGAAATGTTGCAGACTTCAGATAATCTGAAGGAGCAATATTGGGAGAATACAGAGGATGCAGAAGTTTTTCCCAACCAAGCTCCGCAATCTTAATCCATGTGAAACATTGCCACCAAACCAAACCATTACAGCTCAGTCATACTGTGACCAGCTTGATAGACTAAATGAAATGCTTAAAGAAAAAGCTCTTTAGTCAATTGTAAGGGTGTCATTTTTCATCATGATAACACTAGACCCCATAGTGCAAGGACCATGTGCAATAAGGTTGAGGAGCTTGGTTGGGAAAAACTTCGCATCCTCTGTATTCTTCTGATATTGCTCTTTCAGATTATCATCTATTCTGAAGTCTGCAACATTTCACTGATGGAAAAGAATACCCTTCACGTAAGGCACTTGAAACAGACCTGCAACATTTTTTCTCTCCAGTAAGCATGCTGACTTTTATAAGAGTGGCATAAATAAACTTGTAGAGTGTTGGGAGAATATCATTCATTCAGATGGCACTATATAATTGATTAAATTAATATTTTTATGTGCGTTTTTTATTTCTTCAAAATCCTCTTATAAAACAACATTAATTATGGGATGACCTGATAGTTTTAACACTGAGTTTTTTACCTTTTCATTCTCAAGAAGTGTGCAAAAATTCAATTTCAAAGTATTTTGTTACAAAATTATTATGTGTGTCTGTCTATACATTTTTTTACATATCTTAAATGTAACTTTGCAGTTGATCAAAACCTAGCAAAGTCAACATCAGAGTTGTCGTTGTTGATTTAAATGATTATTAGTTGATTAAATTATTATAGATTATAATTTTCAAACTATATTTCTCATGGATTTTCCTGTCTTTAGAAAGATTGCAATATTAGTATTATAGGTACGTTCCTGTTATCACCCCACCATCTAATGCATGCTCGTGTTATTGCCCCACCATTTATTGCAAGTAATTTTTTTTTGGTGAAACTAACCCGGAATCCCCCCTATAACACTAGGATGAAATAAAAAAGAAACTTGTAGGGGGGATTCCTGGTTAGTTTCACCAAAAAAATTACTTGCAATAGATTGTGGGGCGATAACAGGAAAGTACCGTATTATAATAGATTACAATATTTAAAATAAATATTTATGAAATGACTTTATTTTTCTATTAGTTCTACTTGAAGCTTCTGATATTTCTTTTCTATGTTTGCAGGATAAACTTGCAGTCTCTTCACTTCTTGATGTCCTATTTTCTTCCTCCACTGTTTATAATGACAAAGCTCAAGCAAGATGTTTATATGAAAACATTCAGGTAATTTTACTTACTACTTCTTGTAAATGGTATTGTTTTGATGTTGTTGTTGTTTAGAAGTTCACATTTGACCACGAACATTCTCAAAACTTGCTCTCACTGTATATTCGGAAATCAATTATCCAACTGCTATTTTGGTTGGTTTCGATATTAACCAACATGCTTTTGTTTATTAAATGGGAATTTTATATCGGCTGCTTATCCTATGTCGATTTTTGTTCTCATGATACTTTTCTCAGGTCTGGCTATAAATTTTTATAACAATACTAACTTGACTCTATGTTTAACATGATAAAGTTATTGTCGTTTTATTCACTTTCACAACTCGTTCTTAAATGACAAACTAATAAAAGCTTTTTTAGAATAGTTCGTTAGTTTTATTCGAAATATCTGCAATAGTGGATTTTAAAGCTCTTTATGCTGTCGGTGTCGGCAAGCACTTTTCACATTTTGCTCTTGTAACTCTTAAAAAAAATTTGGTAAAAGATTAACAAGCACTGCTCTTCATAAGTGTCTTAAGATAAATTTAGTTTCTTGCTGACCGTATGCGGTGAAGTTTTGAAAAATAAGTGGCACAATATTTGTCTTTGTGGATTGTTGATTTATTTTTCGATCTTACGTTTTAGTTCCAACGTTGAAATTCGGTTTTTAATTGATCTTAAACCGATGTTTGTTAGAATCACTTGGTTCCTCGGACAGTTTTTATTACTGATCTACGCAATATTCAATTGTGCTTCACTCAATTGGATCAACGACAACACCGTGTCAAGACGAACGTGGTGAGCTTTCATAATTAAGAAGAACGGATGCATGGAGCTGGGTCACGAGAACCCAGTGTCTTTCAACAATATTTGCCAGGCGAAGATATAATGCGGTTGTCTACTTTTGCCGATTCGCAAAATTAATCAACGATGAATGCGATTGTTCTAGGTAGGGAAGGGCCAACATTTTGTTAGCGCAGGTGATTTAAAACCTCAGCTTGCAATGTTTACTAAACCGACTTCACTTTGATGCATTTGCCAGGTACAAATTTTTTTCAAGCTCATTAAAAGTGAAAGATTAAACGGTCATCATACTGTTGGCAGTGACTATGCATTTTTTAAAAATTAGCTTAAAAGAGGCAGTAGAAAATAATTACGAAGAACTCGCTTTCGTTTGCCTATCGGTTTATTTTGTAAAAAAACAAACAAATTGAGCATATGATCAAAGAACCGGCACACAAGCTTAGTGTGCTAAAATTACTATTTGTTTGTAGCAATATGTGAATTTCCTTTCAGTTCACTGCTATCGTTTTTTTGCCTCTGCCGTTCTCCGAGGAACAACTTTCACTGTCGTCCATATACGTGAGTCTGAGCACGGACTGTCAATAATTAGCTCCCGTGCTGATGTGTTCTTGCTGCCAGTGTGGTCCGGACGGAGAAGGTGATCCGCAATGACATGGCCCTCCTGTTTCATCTGGTCTCCTCCTCCAACAAGAAGGTGCTACCTTACTTCACTGCGTTTTTAAGTGATGAATGGAAAGAAAAATTTGCTTCGACATGTCTTGAAGCTCAAGGTAATTCCACTCGAGTTGATAGTTTTTATTTGGCTTCACTTCTTGGAATAACCTTGTTTATATCGCGTCAGATCCTCCGGAGAGCTTACCGCCGCTGTATGGGAGTGAAGATCACGCTCGATCGCTGCTCTTCAATGACGTATGACCAGTGACCGTATGCGGTGATAGAGCGATTAAAGGCTGATTGATTCGGAAATTTCGCCTTTTAAACAAGCAAGAATAAAAACGTTTATACAGAGTGAACATCATTGTGTTATCAACTCTATTTCTGCATGAATCCACTTATTCGTACCGTAGAACGGGGTGACTAAGGCATCTTTTCAAGATTGTCCAATGAATAACTTATGAAAATCTGCAAAGAGATTAATACTTTTAGTTCCAAAATGGGGGAAAAAGTGAATGGTATTAATTTTATGCCTTTTGTGTAAATCTAACCTTATTGGAAAAAGCAATGGGGCATAATTTGGGGGTGCCTTAGTTACTAATTTATAAAACAAGTACACCCCACACTGGGTTGACTAAGGCAGAGGAAGCTCAAAATAATGCATTAGTAAAGCAATGCAGCCTATATTTTCACTTTTTAAACCTATCTTAAATTCACCAGGGGCGTCTATAGTATATCAGTAGGCAGTTATGGCAACTTTCCGGAGAAGAAACGGAGACGATGACGAAGAAAAAACCATCCAGACCTTGTACGGTTGTATCTTGCTTTGGGGGGAGCTCCTTCAACCCAAGTATTCTACAGATGGTCACTTTTGTAAACGACATAAACAGGCAATACTTCCCCTGATGCAGTGCCTGCAAGCATAAGGCTTTCTGAAGCCTTTGTGCCATTTAAGATCCTTTCAGGATAACGTGCGCCCGGCTTGAATATCATCTGCCATCTTCCTATATCATCCGTTAAATTTGTTTCATCGTAATTGATGATGTTTTCTGGGGGTACACCATCAAGACTTTTTTCTAATTCCTGGAAATATAAATTGATTGCCTCATGACCAACGCCAGCACGCTTCTTACTGATGTTTTGACACAGGCGGTTTTTTATTCGGTCTTTGTGTCGCCTCATAAATGAGGATGCCCAGTCTTCACCTGGCACATTGTCTTTGAATTTAGGAATTTTAGTTCCTTATCCAGCCGTATTTTTACTGTAATCCGCAGATCTAATATGTCAAACGGGAAACCCCCCCATTCCAACACATGCAGCAGGTGATCAACAATTATTTTCTCAGTTTCATGGCTCAGAATAGTCGGACCTCCTGGGGTTCACCTGCATTCTCCTGACTGATGTTCTTTGAGGTACCTTTGAAATACAGATCTTATGAGGTACTTTTTACACACATTTGAGAAGCACCAGCAGCATTCTCAACCCGTGCTTTTTCCAGAATATGGTCAGGGGTTCTTTTGTAAACACGAGGCCCTGGCTTGCGTTTATAAAGACGTGGCATGTTGTCTTCATCATTGAGAAATTTATTCAAACTGCAATTAAAAAAAAATTACTGTTGTGGTGTCAAAAGCAAACTACTATGGTGCACACATGGCTAGCAGCAAGTCTACGAAAGAAAATTGTTTTCAGGTAGGGGTTGCCTTAGTCACCCCACTTCAACAGAAGCTGGGGTCACTCAGGCAACCCCCAAAAAAATCTATCCAAAAGACAATATTTTCCTAAAACTACTTTCTACATTTTATTTAAGTCTCTATGCATCTAATCATTTCATTAGAAACAATACCAGTACAATAGATTAGCAAATACTCACCAAAGTTTACAGTCAGAGGGTCCTTTTTCAATAACATACTACTCAGCACAAACTGAGGTTAGCAGAACTAATTTTACACGGATACACAACTAATTATCTTACTTTATCAAAACACTTTTAAAAATCGGTGCAAAGTATAAGAAGGAATAAAAATAACAACTCAAAGTATTGAAAAAGTTTTCCTAGAAGCTTGCCTTATTCACCCCGTTTTACGATACTGTAGCTGTACATTTATTTGAAGTAATTCTGTGAAGCGATGACGTAGAAATTGTCTTGCTGAAACATGCAGGGTGCATAGTGTTATTCAACTTCACATCCTATTGTGCTAGCGACCCTACCTCTGCTCTGTGATGAAATTATAGTTGGTTAAAAAAAGTGTGTTTTATGATTTTATATTGCATATACATTGTTTTTGAATTGCTTTTTTAATTTTTTTTACTTTATCGTGCTTATTGTATGAAATAATTTTTTAATGCAACTCTTATTTCCAAACAATCCTGTACGTTTGTCTTAACTGCTTAGTGCTTTTTCTGTTTCTGCAAAATAAAAAATAAGTTTTATTCGAGTTGTCTGATTTACATGCCATTCATTTAAATGACTTCTGCGTACTTTAACTTGTTAAATACTGTGAGAATGAAGTTTTTAGAGAGTTGAGAGTTAACGACACGAAGTAACCTTTGGTTGTTCTTCGTGTCGACCTGGTTGCTACTTTTTGTTTTTAGCGACGTCATCACTGCAGGCAAACAGAATGGCTTCATTTATAAACTTGAACACGTGACTCTCGTCCTTCTACTCGCAAGTCAGAGCTTAAGCACTATGAGTTATCTTCGATTTCTTGGTTGTTGGCGATTCCCATCTTGTACCAGAAAGACAAGGAGAAATCATGCTCGGCATTGCGAGAATATAGCTGTACATTCAAAATTTTCTATCGTCTACGACATGCTCCGTACGGAGACCCAGGGCTCCGCGAGCAGTGGTGGATATTCCAATTTAGGGGCCCGAGGCAAGAATTTTCAAAAATTGATGTTGTCTGAGAAAAAAAAGAGGTCTGATCTGGGCTTGCATAGCAGGCTTGCATAGGCGACTGCCTCATTCGCCTCACCCAATATCCACCACTGTCCGCGAGCTATTCGTTTACTTATTAAAATACTGACTTAACTAATTTTGCAACTGTCCAAAGAAGCAATAACAACCTACAAGTAACTTCAATTAATCCGCAATTGGAATATTTTTTAAATACAAAGCAGCAAACACTAATAATCTGATGAGTGAAGACATTTTTTTTATGTTTATATATTTTTTTTATTTTTTTTTTGTCGGCAGCGTGGTCAAATGGTTAAAGCACCGGACTGATGATCAACATGGTCTCGGTTCAAAACCCACTCGCGCCATTCTGTTGTGTTCTTGGGAAAGACACTTTACGGCACTTTCCCCTGCTTGGTGGTCTTGACAAGCAGTTCTAAATTACAGTAATATCTCTACTAAATTACTAGTGGACAGCAATATCTTGGCATCTCCGGAAGCAGCTCGGGGTATTTGCTTACCCTATGTATAGCGCCTCCGTCGCTTTCGTGCGAGTCGGGAGGATAAATATAGAGATAAAAATAAAAATTATAGAGATTACCATGATTTTAGGACAAAATTGGTTTTTCGTCTGAGAATCTCAAGACAATTTTTTTGTCATATCCAAATGTACTATAAAATCATGATTTGGGCAAATCCGCAATTAGAATATTTTTTAAATACAAAGCAGCAAACACTAATAATCTGATAAGTAATAATCTGACCGCAGACCATGTACTAACAGCGTGCCCTATACATCGGGCACCACATGGAGCACGACGTCTGACGGTTTTGGATGACGAAACTCGATACTGGCTTAATGACATCACTGCTAGCATCTGATCCAGGCAGTGCAGCAGTCTGGGGTAGTAAAAGGATAAACCCTCGGCCCCAGTCCTATTTGTGTCTGGTCTGGAGTGGATACCCTTCAAACGACGACGACGATCTGATAAGTGATGACCTTTTCTTTTTTTTTATAGAGATTACCATGATTTTAGGACAAAATTGGTTTTTCGTCTGAGAATCTCAGACAATTTTTTTGTCATATCCGAAACGTACTATAAAATCATGATTTAGGCAAACGTCACAAAATTTAGGCAAAACTTCAGTTCCCCCTCAAATTTTTTCGGGCTCGTATGGCTATGGTAAGTAATAATGAGTTTTTTTTTGTTTTTATTTTTATAAATTTATTGTGGGGCTCCGTAAATAATGGTCAACCTCTTCATGAGCTCCATAACAATAAAAGTTTGAGAACCCCTGGTCTACGACACGCAAAATCGTAAAAAGACCCGAGTATTGAAGAACAGCGATTTACTAAGGCCAATAGAATAGAATGAATTGATCTTTTTGAAAAGATACTACAGAAGAGATTTTTTTCTATGTAGAATGATTTAATAGCACTCACAATAGAAACGTACCTGAGATATTGGAATAAGTTGATTACATTTAACGAAAGCAGAATTTTCTGGTTTTCCGCGATCGCTTTCGCTCTAAACCGATCGTTTGTGAAATGTAATCAACCCACGCTTCTATTGTGAGTGCTATGAAATTATTCTACATAAAAAAACCTCTTGCTTTTTCGCGACCGTTTCAATTAAAGCCAAGCTAATAAAAATTAAAATACAGTCAACTTCGGATACAAGAGATCCGCCGGGACCAGCTCAATTAATCCCTTATTTATTTTTATTTATTTATTTAAATCAGACTCACAGTCCATAACAAAAAAAAAAAAACAGCAAAACTACACAGAATAAGATACACGTACAAAAAACAACACTTAAAAAAAATTACCAAGAATCTACTGCAAATAAACTAATGTGTTGTAGTATTTATAATATGATGAATTAATAAAACATTCCGAGGTCATTAAAGAAAAAATTAATTTATTATTAGAATCGTAACAACGATAAACGAAGGAGCAGGACATTTTTCTTAGAATCGACTTATAACCGATTGACACAAAGTTCAATCCGATACCGTAAGTTTTAAACGCTCAAAACACTCTTTTTAAAGCTTTTTACACATTTCCCTCTCCAAAAAGCCTGCAGAGAAAGGGTTCCCTCAGAAAAGCCCGCGAAATTGAAATCGGAACGTACGCTTTTGGTTACTTTGATGCATTATCAGAACAAAATATCAATCCTTTATAAACCGACTGAAATTACTAGAAAATTATGATGGGTACTTGGAAATTTAATCCCTATAAGCAAAAATCCCATATATCCGGATCCCTTATAAGCGAATATTTTAGTATTATTTTACATAGAAAATCATTGGGACCAATTGAAATAGTCTCTTATAAGCGAAAATCCCTTATATCTGAAGTTGACTGTATTTCGACTTTAATTTTTTTGCACTCGCCAGAAAGAATTTACCTGTGTCCATTTTTTTTACGCTTTTTGCATTTAGTCTGAGCAGTCTTTTCCGCTTTTTGTATGATGACGTTTTCATTATTCAGCAAAAATGTTGGTTTCCCTCACGAGAGCTCATGACGCTTTACTTCAGGGGATTGTTCGTAGAGCGGTGAAGCGCAAATGACGTTTATTGCACAAAAATACAAAAGTTTATAAATCATGAAAAATCAAACGAGACTAAATTAAAATAAAAGAATCATGATTCCTCAGAAAGCTGCAAAAAGTGGGCTAAGTGTTCATTGCGACATTCCCCTTTGGAGGTGAATGTGATGCGGTAGTAAGTTCCGTCGTTGCACACGGCTGTAAATACAAAAGCGGAATGTCAGCGGGATAGCTTAGATCAATCACCGTATTATGGCGTTAACTTTTCTAACAGTTTGTAAAAACTACCAGCATAAAAAAATTAAGCTACGCGCCAAACAAAAACTGGAAAACAAACAGTAAGATTGAGGTTTATCGCGAAGAAGGAATAAATATCGTGCTACTCCGATGAAAAAACTTGATGCACGTAATAGGGAGTAATTCAGCGGCGGCCCAACCCAACAATCGAGAATCCGAACAAATATCAATCAGGAAACGCACAAAACAACAACAAACCTATAACAGCGGAGGAATCGGCAGTGAAAGCGCAGATGCAAGGAGGAGAGCCGGGCAAGCTGAATCGTCCAAAGCTCCAGCGACTGTGGAAATACTTGGGCATGAATCGAGTGGGAGTGCCGCTGTAACACAAGAGAACGTCAACGATTTTATTGCATAATCTATCGCTGGTTAATAGTTTGACCAAGAAAATCGGAGTCTTAACGATAGGATTGCGCGGAATAACTGCTTTAACGTATAATGTATTTCCACGACCGATGCGTGGAACGTTTATAATGTATTACACTTTCAATTTATGATAGAAATGATTCAGCGTTGTTTAATAAGACGTTGATCGCATTGCGGAAAGCAACGCAACTAAAGTAAAATCAGCAGTGCTTAATAAACAGTCTTTGAACTTCCTTCTTTGACCCGGAACAAGCTCCCATCGCAGCGGACTCAGCTTTGATGGCAAACAAAGTCAGGAATACGCAGCACAACGAGTGGCACAGCGCTTGCAAACGAACGCACCCTCCTTGGGTATTCCGGTCAGTAGAGGTCAGGTCTTCCAGAGAAAAAATGTGGATGGTCCCGTGGTCACTGGAGGCGCACAAGAGGGTGGAATCCGAGTTAAAGTTGATGCTGTGGACACAGACAAATATTGACCGAGCCATTATTGACCGGAATAAAATAAGTCAACAGTAGTTCTCGACAAAGGGACGTCACAGAAGTTAGCAAACACGACACTTGATGAGTGTTTAGGTTTGTATCATTTTGTTTGAAATTGATCAAATAGAAAAGTCAACTTAAATTAATTTAACACCAGCGGAGAAAATTTATGGCACAAAGACTTTTAGTCCTCATCTAATTTATAAAATATAATATATAATATTAAAGATCGAGCTCGTCTTGATGTATTTAGTTTTCTCTTTATTAAAAGGACTATTTTAAATCTGTTCAGGTATTCTTCACGAGGATCAAGTAAATTTTTATAAAGCTAAAGCGAGTAAATATGCAAAATATCGCTGAAAAAACACAAATATAACATAAAGCTTGATCTTGTATATTAAAACAGCAATTGCCATAAACGCTGTAGTTAAATTAATTTTATTTGAAGGTAAATACAAAAATTCGATATTCTAAATAAATAGATTAAAACTATCACTATAACGTTTTTTAAATTACAGTGAGGCTTAAAGAATGGTGGACAAAAAGTTAAGACTCACCTATTGGTTTGATAACTGAATTTATTAGAAGCGCATCTCGATTGTAGCTTTCAAGTATCACGAGTATTAAATTAATTTGTACTCTCGTCATTTTGTAAATTTCAAGGGCGATTTTAAGCCAACAAATCGCACTTCTTCGCTGCACGCGCGGTACAGCGTAAAATAACCCGTGCTTGTTCAATTCAAATCAGTTGCTGACGCATCGCATCAGTTGAGCAAAATGTTGCTGGTTTTTATGATTCACGAGACATTATGGAGGTAAAATTAAAAAAGTTTTATACGTCACAACCACGCGATAACTTCCTCCAATAAAACCTAGCGAAAGTTAACAATATTCATGAGCGATGTCACGCGACGCATTTACATCAGGTTGAAATAGCTGGCAATTTCGCGATCACGTGTTATTACGTCATTCTTCAAACAATGATTACAAAATTGCGATCCTAATCCGGCAGCATCACCCCAAGTCGTCAGAAAGCGGCTTACCAGTAGATCCGGGCATTCCCCGACCCCCTTCTCAGCTCAGCAACTTGTCGACCGGTGGCGGTGTCGAAGACTCGGAGGAGGGTCCCCTATGGGGCGCACAAACTTAATTTCAACTTCAATAATGATTTTTATAAACTAGCAAAACCACGATAAATAATTGATCAATTTTAACCGAACGGCACCACAGTTGATAAGCAAACAACGAGAATAGCGAGCATCGACCCCATACCAGCAGGGTAAGCACACAGGAGAGCAACGGCATAGGAATTATCCCAACTTACTTTCCGGGAAATACCATTCTCGATTTTTTTGCAACAATGTGTTTCAGGCTATAATTGGTTTGTTCGATCAATGAATGACTTTGTGATTACGAAGTCAATGAGAATTGCATAGAAGCCACGTGACAATCTCAAATCTGATCAGTCTCTGATTATTGCAACACGATGAGATGATCGGACAAACGAGTCGAAGTCGTAATTTAATTGTGATTTACGTAGAAATATTAGGATTCCGTTCGAATTAAGCTGCTGAACAGACGGATTAAACAAAAGTTGGGTTTCTAGTTGCCATTTTCGATGAAACAGGGGTCAACGCTCACGAGACACACTAGTGCAAGTTCATACAACCTTGTTTGAAGCGGTGGCGAGTCTGGTCCCCTGCAAGTTCAAAGCGAGGCACGTGATCAAACCATCGTGGGCCTGAACATCGATCGGGGCCCGGTCCGCGTTGGCCAAGTCGATTATCTGGAACAAAAAACTGGCCAAGTCGATTATCTGAAACAAAAAACTGACCAAGTCGATTATCTGGAACAAAAAATTGGCCAAGTCGATTATCTGAAAAAAACTGGCCAAGTCGATTATCTGGAACAAAAAACTGGCCAAGTCGATTATCTGGAACAAAAAACTGCTGTTGTGACAACTGCCAGAAATGACTGACCCTAGTTTAGTTTTAACTTTATCTCGTCTCAATTTTAATGTTTATTTTAACTGACAGATAAAACAGTTACTAATTTTTAGAATATTCAGTAAAAGTTTACCGTTTAACAACGAAAAAAACAGATTACAGTAAGCGTTTTTATCCAAATTTTTTCTTTAGTTATTTCAAAACTATTAAAAATATAAAACATTGGAAATTAATTTTAAGAATACATGTTCATATATTCAAGATGAACATGCAAAGTTACGCGGCACATTTACATTTCTTTTCAAAAATTGCTTTGCTCAACTGATCTGCCAACTAACTTTTAATCTTGGCCAATCTATACTCTTCTCCCAATTTTATCTCATGCTTACAATCAATGGGCAAGAAATGAACTGAGAGTGTTAGCCCTAACAGAAGAGAATTTCAAGCGATCTGAAATGGATCTTCTATAGCAATTGTACGAATGCGCATCGGTTATTATTGAGTACGAATGCACATTGCTTAATTTGTAATAAATAAACAAACGAAAAAAATGAAGTAAAACTAAAAATATGTTAAGAAACAATGCAAAAACCTAAAAACAGTCCAAGAATATCAATATCATAATTCTGTGAAATAATATTAACTGTAATTTTGATATAACTAATATGTACTGCTTTTAGGTTACATAAACTTCCTTCAACTTTATTGCTAAATCAGTTCGTTTGAAATTACGTTGCAAGTTTTTGTTATTTTCTTGTTCCGCATGACAAGAGCAACTAACTCGCTGAAAATCAATGAAATCAGAGCTATTTTAGTAATTGTACAGAGCAATATGCGCATTCGTACTTGTTTAAAACTTTAAACAATGAATGCGCACACACAGTAACGATTTGCAATAAACAATGTTTCCACAGAAAAATGGTGATTTTACTTTTTTTACTTTGAAAGATTTAATTTTAGTAATGAATTTAACTAAGTTTTTTGCTTGGAAAAATATAAAAACATGCTTAAGGGGAAAAATAGAAGGTTTAAATAAAGAAGGTGACTGTTATTAGGCTTACCTTACGTCCCGTTTTAGCCGGGACAGTTCCGTTTTTAGGCCTTGTCACGGCGTCCCGCCCGGTTTTACCAATTTTAAGTGAAAATCTTTTTTTTTAGAGATCACTATGATTTTGAGACAAAAAAGTGGGAAATCTGAGACTGATTTCAAGTGAAAACCTTTTTTTTTTTATAGAGAACACTGACAATTTTTTTTCTTTTAACGAGCGTCTTGGTTTGCCACTTCGTAAATACGGTAAACCTAACTATTATTACAATTAAGAGGCTGACTTTATTATAATGGTAACTTTTGGTCGACAATATTTAGAATTAAGTAGCCTACACATAGAGGATAAGACTATATTTACATCTTTGCTTGACCTACATCCGGGTACATCCTGGTTTGATCATACGATTTTCGAGCATACAGGTGTTTGGAAATAAACATAATTGTTTATTAAAAAGACATTTGAAAAGAAAAAGTTTTTTGGTCATATGACTTTTCCTAAAATAAATACTCAGAGCTTAGGCAACTACTTTTCAACATCAGCAAGCGTTTAAGTCGGATTCGAACTAAAAATTTTCTGTGCATTTACCGCATTCAAAATAATTATATATATTACTGCAAAACAATTATAAAATATTAATTTAAGTGTAAAAACATTTACACAAATTAACTTGCTGTTGATAGTACTTTGTATCTTAATTTCTTTGGAGTTCTTGAAGATATGCGCATTCATACAAGATGATGCGCAAACATGCGAAACGCGCGCAGCGCGTAATTTTGTTGGATGCATATAACTCGGAAACGTGAAAACAATTCAAGTTAATTTTTTATATGAGAAACTTCCAGTAATAGATGAACAAAGTTTTGCAAAAAAAATATTAATTCTATGTTTAATATGTTTTATTTTTAACTCCTTACAAAGTTTCCTGCGCATTCGTACAATGACTACATACAACCCATGAACCACCTTCACATGGATAGAGTTAGTTGTCTAAAAGTAAAACTCGAAAGTCCAAACCCTTCGAAAACTATCAGCGCAAGTCTTCTGTGATCCTTACAAAGTTCAACAAAAAAGTATGATGAGAGTATCATTCCAGGCATTGAGAGATTTTTGCATTTGAAAAATAAGAGAATTTGCATACTAACAAAACGTCATTGACAACTCTGTAAAACCACAAGTGACAATATATAATAGGTAGGAATTTTACAGTTAAATGCATAAATCGATAATAATCAAACAAACTATTGCTTATCAATATAAATATTACTTGCCAGCTTAACCGCATTATTAAGCGTTTGCTCAAAATTAGACTTAAGGCGCGTTTGCAGCCGTTTACAGTACGTTTTTCTTTCAGCGTGGTCTTTGTTTGTTTTATTGACGCTCAAATCCACTCATGTTTTCGAGAAAAAATGTTACCTTACATTGATAGTTCACATTACATTGCTTGAAGTATGAACATAGAATTGATTTTATAAATTTTAAAATATTAAATTTAAATATTGATTTTAGCAAAAAGAAAATTTAAAGAATCATTCTACATATTATAAAAAATTCGATAAATGATAAAGATTGAAATGTTTTTCCTAAAATATACAATAATATAGAAGAATGTTTATGATGAATGTGGGTTTTCAACCTGTTGATTAGGAGCTGTGTTGCACGAAGTTGCTGTGTAGGCTGCCTCTGAGCATTGGGTTAGTTTTGTTTTTTTGCTTTTAAATACGTTGTGCATTGTGTATTGTTTTTACCTGAATAATCCGCCCGATGTAACGGACGAGAAGTCACGTACAGGTTTTGTTAGAAATATATATTACGTCTTTATTGTATTTATTAAGTTAAACTGACCTCCGATCAACGTTCCCTCTAAGTTGCGCGGTCGCCCGGCCGTGCGCTAGAAACGACCGCGCAGTAGTTTCGTTTTTCGTTTTTTATTTCGCAGTAGTTTCGTTGGCAAGACAAGCCAAATACGTGCGGTCAATCAGAAGCAAGCTCCACACAGTGGCGGATATTCAAATAGCTTTCATTTCATCTTTCAGGTTTTAGTCCAAAAATCATGGTGATCGCTGAGAAAAAAGGTCTTCACTTCGATTTCATTTCTGATTTCCCTATTTTGTTCCCGAAATCAAAGTGTTCTCTAAAAAAAAAAAGTCTTCATTTCAATTTCAACTTTGATTTCCCTATTTTGTTCCCGAAATCAAGGTGTTCTCTAACAAAAAAAAAAAAAAAAAAGGTCTTCAGCTCGATAATTGAATGAAACCTCGAAATATCGGGACAAAAATTTTTTTTTTTTTTTGTAGAACACCTTGATTTCGGCAACAAAATAGGGAAATTAGAGATAAAATCCTTGCTTCGGGTCCCTAGATTTGAATATCCACCTCTGCTCACACGGCCTTTCATTCCGCGCACACTAAGCAAGCTCTTAGAGGGAACGTTGGATCCGATTTATAAAACTTGTGAATTTCAAATTAATTATTTATGTTTTCTAGTCGTTACTTTTTTGTTGGTGGGTCAGGGTTGCCACACACAAACACGAGATTCTGGCGCGCACCCAGTCTAGCGCCCAGTCTTTGTACGCGCTGTAATAACGGCCTACTTAAAACAGTCTGCCATAGAGAAAAAATTCGAAGGGTCAATTTTTGCTGGGCACGGCAACAGCAGCGACAAGATTTACTGAGACGACGTTACGATTAATTGACTAAATGGGCTTGAAATTATCGTTAATAATTTATTTGAGGTTGAAAAAAATACACGACAAAAATACAAACTATGACCCAGAAAAATTTATGCAACAAAATATTTATACAACTGGAAAACCAACTTCAGAAGCAATACTAAATTTAGCAATAAAAAAAAACGTGAAAAATATCCATAGCAATGATATTTCAAAAACATATCCAAATCAATGAGATTTGTAATAAGAGCGTTGTTTGAGCGAAAACAATGGTTGATAAATGAAAACATACTTTTTTGCAATTTATTGTGTGAAGCTATCTTTCTTCTTGTAACTTCTATATTTTGATACTATCCTTACAAGTTACCACGTAAACTCGTTTTGTTGCTTTAATCTTACCTTCCAGCATGTTTGTTATTATATAATTAAAGTTTGAATTTTCACTGTTTGGCGAAGTATCCATAAAAGAGCTAAACTGAACTTGAAATCGATATTACAAGTGGCTATAAATTTTATGGCATAACAAGAAAACTTTTCTGAATATTTAAAAAAACATCGCCTTCAAATTTCCTATAACGTTTTCGCTTAAACTGCTGCAAAGTGCCTCAGTGGTATTAAGTTAAAAATTTTAGACGTTATTTTAAAAAGTATTGCAAATAATATCGCATACAAATTTAAACTTGTTATAAGATTACCACGTAAACTCGTTTTGTTGCTTTAATCTTACCTTTCAGCATGTTTGTTATTATATAATTAAAGTTTGAATTTTCACTGTTTGGCGAAGTATTCATAAAAGAGCTAAACTGAACTTGAAATCGATATTACAAGTGGCTATAAATTTTATGGCATAACAAGAAAACTTTTCTGAATATTTAAAAAAACATCGTCTTCAAATTTCCTATAACGTTTTCGCTTAAACTGTTGCAAAGTGCCTCGACGGTATTAAGTTAAAAATTTTGGACGTTATTTTAAAAAATATTGCAAATAATACCGCATACAAATTTAAACTTGTTATAAGAATTTGTTCATCAGGTTCTCTTTCAGGTAAGCAACGGTTAGGCTAAAATCCACCACTGCAAAACATTCGATTACGTATTGTGTTGAAACAAACCACCACTAGATAACTTAAAATGACGGTCATGCTCTTGCAACGAAGGCTGTAAACTGGACATTGTTAATAATTGACGAGAGCCGGCATATATTTTTTCACAGCGGCAACTTTCTTGGCGTTATAATCTAGAGCAGTGGTTCTTAACCTTTTTAAGCCTGGGGACCGGTACCATTTCAAAAAAAAATTTGGCGGCCCGGTAATCTTTTTATGTCTGAAACAATTGTAATAAACGCAATAAATCGATAAAAAAATTCTTTATTAAAATAAAAGAAGCATTTAGCACCAAAAGAGCTCTATTTAATATAAAATTTGCTGCTATCTTCTTGATATAATACGTAGTAGAGGTGGTTCTATTGGAGTTTTTGAATGGCGAAGTCAGGGGCGCCAGAAGCAGGGGGATACACTCGGGCAGAAAATTTACAAGGTACAAGCTCCTCTTCGATATAATTTCTTCAAAACCAAGCTTCGAAATTTTCTTTCTTGATTACTACTGATTTTTGATTGTTTCTTTTATGACAATGCTGATATTTTCCATCTTTACTACTCCTATTTAAGTTTGAAATCGTAGATTTTCAATTACAATTCCAAATTTCAAAAAAAGTTACATTGTGGAATTTTTATCTTTTTTTGCTTAGTCTTTTCGGATGACGGTCTTAACTCAGTTGAAGCATAGTCTGGCACCATTCCTCGCAATAACTTGAGACTAATTTCTTAATTCATTTTCATACTTTTCCTTCATTACTTCTTTTGAAACCATTAGTTTTGTTGCACACTGAAAATATATTGATGCAATAACCTTGAAGAGAGCTATCAAGGTCATTCAAGCGGCTGAATATATCCGCTAAATATGCAAGTTTGCTTAACCACATTTTGCCGGATAAAAATTCTTTTAATATGGAATGTTCATTCACGTAAAAATTGAATTGCTTCTTCCCTCAAATCAAAAAGACGTGCAAGAATGTGTCCTTTTGAAGTCATATCACTTCTGCATAAAAGATGAGATGGCGATTTTGCGCAGCCATATTCACACACAGTGCCTCAAAGAGCCTTAAATGCAATACTCGGTCACGAGTAACTGATAATCTTATCTGGTCGGATCATAATGTCATTTAATTCAGGTGACAGTTTCTGGGCAGCTAAATGTTCGCAGCGAATTATGCAACGTGTAAACAGCAGATTTTTGTTCGCAATTTTTTTTATTTTTGAGGTTGCACCCGAATGACAACCAGCCATGCTGGCAGCTCGGTCAGTACACAACCATACACATTTTTTCGAATATAAGCCTTGATCCAGCATTGAGTTATTAAGGAAAATCAATAATTACTGTTAATATTCTTCTGAAACAGTTCTAATTCTGAATTCGTTGGGTCTCTTTAAAGTATAAAATGGGAATAATTTGTTGCGGACCGGCAGAAAAGCTAATGTGGACCGGCGGTTGAGAATTACTGATCTAGAGTGCAAGTTTTGTTTCTCAGTTTATATCCAGTTTTGCAATGCATAACACCAAATCTCATTTCCCAATCGTAATAGCTGTCAGAATTTTTCATTAAAGCTGTTATAAGAAAAGCATTACTAGTGGAACTATCACAAATTGCCATTAATTTGCATCTATACCAGGTTTCCTAAACTGGGGGCTAGTGTGGCTTTTCCAGACAGCCCACAAGATTTTTCTATAAAATAATAATTCAGGTTATAAACAGCTGGCACTATAGAGTACCATCTACGGCATTGTGCATCGCGCACGCCGAACCTGAGCTCACTGCCCGACTATGGTTTCGAGTTTTAAACTCTTATCAGGGGCAGTCTGCTTACTCAGGACTTAGTCGCAGAGCCGGTCATACAAGAAGAGAAAAATCTAACACTTGTGGCTTCTACCAAATGCAAGATTGCACTGGTAGCAATAGCAGGACTTGTGAACTTCAACTGAAAGTAGTTTCTAATTTTAAATGTTTTATAGACAGGACAAACTTTCACGTTAAATTTCGATTTGAAAATTTTTAATAAGCGATTTAAAAAACGTCTCGAGTCAATTAAATATATTTTAAATCGCTTATCAAAAATTTTCAAATCGAAATTTAACGTGAAAGTTTGTCCTGTCTATAAAACATTTAAAATTGGAAACCACTTTTAGTTGAAGTCCACAACTCCTTTGGGTCTTTGTTCAAATGTCATTTATGAATTTACATGTTCGTGTGATGCGAACTTGACATACATCGGTATGTCAACCCGACATTTGAGCACTAGAGCTAAGGAGCATTTGGACTTCAACTCTCAAGTATCAAGTGCAATAAAAAATCATATAATGTGTTGTAATGTTTGTTCCTCTGTCAAATTAAATTTAAACTCCTTTAAAATAATTAAAAAGTGTAAGTAGGAATTTCACACAAAAATACACGAAGCATTATTTATTAAAAAGCGTAATCCTGGTTTAAATCGACAACTTTATGCAAATAGTTCTTCATTTTTATTAAATGTTTTTTAATTTTTATTTAAAATCTTTTTTTTTGATTTCTTTTCTGATAAATTTTAAATTTACTTTCACTTTTAATTTAATGAAACTAAAAATTGGCTTTATAATTTTATTTGCTTTAACTTATTCGTTACAATGTTAATCATTCATGCATAAATAATTAATTTTCTTTGTTTCGACGCATTATTGTTAATTTTATTTAAGTTTAAGTTTTTCTTGGAAAGGGCTTAAGAAGCCGAAAACGTTTAAAAATAAAAGTTTTATGAATTTAGTTGTGCTGCTGAGTATCGCTACAATATGGTTGAAGAAAATTTATTCCTTGCCAAAATTATATTTCTTTAACTGTTGAGCAAAACATTAAGCTTTACTCAGTACAATTGCACGATAATAACTACGCTGAACTGATTACCACAAGTAGTTTGAACACAAACAGATTTAACGACAGCGATGAAGCATATTGCTTGCTAAGAAAAAGTGACCCTTCTAATTTTCTCTCTTTCTCAGGCAGGCTGTTCGGCCATGTTGTTACATGTAATTAGCGAAAAACCTAAGAACTCTAAAAAATTTATAAGCCACCGCATATCGAGACGGTTGCGGCTTTTAACACTGACTTTCTTCGTGATCACGCAAAGTTTTGTTTGATTTAGCAACTTCTGCAGGTTTAATACTTGTTAGAGGTTTTGGTTAATTTAAGCAAAAGTGCTGCATTCATACCTAAGAATGTTTAGATTGCTACTGGCTAAATCTACTGTTGAACTTGCATGTAAGAACGGTTGAACTTGTAAGCTATCATAAGGTTTTTCGTTTTTCTTACATTTTGGCTAATGGACGTACTAATATTTTTATTCATATAAGACAGTACTGATTATCTTCGGATAATGCGACAAGTGTGGCACTTTTAAGCGATGACGCTTTGACAAACCGAATTGATTCCGCATGACCGAGTGACAAGACAGAAGTTTCTTTCATGATTTTCGCTTGATTTAAAATACTTTCCTCACTTTCGTAACAACAATCTCTGTGCAATATAAACAATTGCAAAACTCCACCGGTAATAACTAAAACAAATATTTCAGTTAAGGTTAATAGGTTTAAACCAGTGGTTTCCAAACTGTGGTACGCGAGCAAATGAAATTGATAAGAGTGCAAAGAATAATAGAATTTGAAAGAACATCTAAGTCAGGCAAAAATGCCTTATTCTATCATGAATACTTTACGCGTTTATAACTTGCTATTGGTATTTTTTAGTTATTGATTTTTTTCATGTACTTGGAAATGCGAAAAGGAGTGTTCATCTTTGTTGGCCATCAAATCAAAATCCAGAACAGACTTGCTGCACCTGGGCATGGGCAGGAAACACTGTTAGTAAAGTCGTTCTTTACATCAACCAATTTATGGAGAAAAAAACATTTATCTGCATAGCCTATCATTAAAACTGTTTTTTGTCTTTTTTTTACATATATTTTTTTACATACCTAAATAGCCTATCATTAAAACTTTTTTTTAACCCTTATCTAATACTTGTTTTAGGAGATTGTGTTATATTTTCTTTCTTTTGTATGTATTGGGATTTTTCGATATAGGCCAATACCACCGATACCGGTATTTAAGTATCGGTACATCACTAACAACAACAACATTACTAATAAAACCAACAGTTTTTTTGCTCTCGAACACCTAAAATCGAGCAAAGTTTTTCAACTTGATCAACCAAAGCAGCGTTTCAACATGACTATTTATCATAACTCTTAAAAACTTTTTCATGTTTTACATGATCTGTATATACATGTATATTTTTAAACAACAGGAAACCTGTTTTTTCAAACACTAGATCTCTGGCTTGAGTAAATAATCATAGAACGGTGGCGAAAATCAGGGTACGCCCAATTTTTTGACCCCTAACCCTGTATTAACACTCTGACTTGCAACCAAAAACAAGATTTCGCTTCATTCATGTAAATTTTAGTGATCCCTTTCAAGAAATAACTTTACAATAAATTTTAAAATGTGATTGTGCGACTAATTTTCTGCGCAATGGTGACTTAAATAAAACAAAGTAGCAGGCAAGCCAATATCAGTTGATCAATAAAAAAAGTGAAAGTTTTCAAAGATGCTTTTATCACAGTAACAATCACGAAATATTATTTTGTGTAAAATTGTTTGCTATGCAATTAATAATGCTAGACACTACCTGTAATCTTAAAATTGTGGTTTAGTGTATAATTCAGACTAACCTGAACTGAACCAGTAGTTCTTGATGGATACACTAAAATTGAATTGGTGCTATTTGGACAAAGTTGACACAATCCTGAAATAAAATTAATATTATATTCAATTTTAACTAAAAAATAAAACATGCATTTCTAGATAAAAAGTATAGAAAAAAATTGAAGATCAGTAAACTAAGGCAACAGATTGATGCATGGAGCAGTGGTTTCCAAACTGGGTGCCGCAGCGCCTTGATGCGCCACAAAACATTACCAGGGGCGTTGCAACAATTTGTAAAAACTGTTTTATTTAAAGAAAAAACAAATAGCCAGAACTATAGAAAATGTTTTATTAGTTGATTTTTGGAGTAAATAACTTAACTTGTTGTTTATTTACTATTTTATTTCATACATGCACAAATCAACATTTTGTTTTGTAATAAAACGACAGAAAATTTATCGCTGCATGATGCTATGCCTATTTTTTAGCAATAACAGGTTGATTGCCTATGCTTTAATTTCTTTTCAAAAGTACTTTTATACAGTCGGGTTACATGCAGAGCAGCCATATCGGCCTTTTTTGGGCTATATCTGAGAAATTCGGTCATTTTTTTAAGATCTTTGGCTTTCACATTTAACATTTGGATATTTGGCCTTTGTTTGAAAATTTTATAAAAATTAGTAATTTTTAAAAAAAATATTTAAAATTTGTGAGTAAAAGTGTGAAAATTTTATTGTTTTCTATATTTTCAATAGCCTTCACTTTAAATTTAGGACAAGAATACAGATTTTTAACACTGATTGAAAGTGATGACCTTTTTTTTAGTCTGCACTTTAATTTGAGTCAGAAACGAAGAAAAAAAGGCTTTGTTTGGTTACGTTTGGCTTTTTTTGAAAGTCTCTTTGGCTGTTTTGAAAACTTTATCTGACGATCCTGGTTACTTGGAGAAACAGTAACAACAATAAAACTTGGGGCATGATAGATTTACCTCAGAAAAAGCAGGTTAAAACTGCTGTAAACAAAGAGAAATTTACAAGAAAAACAGTTAAGTATTCTTCATTCGTGACTTATTGCAAGATTTTAGCTGCAGAATGTATGCTGCCTAGTAAATTGAAATGCCACCTAACAATAAATCACAGCTTCCCTAGAAAACTATGTAAATTTTTTATTTATTTAGAAGTTAACAGAAATGAGCCAACAGTGGATGGCATTTTCCAATTTTTGCAAATCAATATCCCATTTGTAGGAGGATCAATAAAATTACAGATGATACTAATGATCAGCTGGTAGCAAAAATGCATGGATACGAGGTCAGGTCACAGCTAGCATTTCCAATGAATTGAGAGCTGAACACAATAATTTATTGTTTTATAATTTCAGATGGCTTTGCAAAAGCAAAGTTTTTTTTGTGTGTACAAATTGAGAAGCAAAATTATTATATTTTTGAAAAACAATCAAGTTCTTATTACAAACATATAGTAAGAATGGTCAAGTCAATCAACAAGCAAGTGCCGACAGACCTGTTTCGTCCTTATTAGGACTCGTCAAGACACTACAATCAAGTTCTTGCTATTACAATTCAAGATAGCGTTTTCCAGGCTGTTGTCATATATTGTATAAGTTGGCATCCTCGTGATATTTTTGAAAAACTTAATCAGTTAAACATTTTAGGAAAAGAATACAGTAGAAACTCGCAGTACGAGTTTAAATCGTTACCAGGTTAAGCTTGTATTGCGATTTACTTGTATTACGAAGCAATTTTTTGCATTAAAATTAATATGAAAATAAATAATCCGTTTCATCCGCAAAATGTTTGTTTTTATGTTTATTTTTTAAAAAGAAAAGGTGCAATCAGAAAAAAATTAACAATACTGTACATGTAATATGAATAATAAAAGTGCATGCAATAAATAATCATGTTTTATTAATCTACTAAACTTAAAACGGAGAGCATCTAAGTGTATGGAAGACAGTGAAGCTGAGAATAGGTTATTATCTGTCATGAGAATCTCTCATGAGAAAACGAGGCACACGCACTTCGAGGTTCTACTGTAGTCTCATCCTGCAACTCTATGATAAATTTACAGCTTTTAAACGAAAAACTGCAATTGCAGAAAACTAATCTGTCAAAAAAATAAAAAAATGTGCGATAGTTTACCATTTTTAAAGTCACATTTCAGCTTACAATCTGGCAACTCACTTGGTCGAATTCCAAGTGGTTTAAGAACACTTGGCTGTGTTTGGAGCGTTTAAAATGTGTTTGGAGCAACTCACATTAAAATTTTTAGTGTCCTATTAAATCCGCCTTTTTTTGTGCGTAGAACATAATTAAATATAGTTTCTGAGTTATTCGAAATAATCAAAAAATTGCTTTGCTAGGGCATGATAATAATTTATAGGTTTTTGAAAGGCACCACCAGCAAAAAAGTTTGGGAACCACTGGTATAGAGCATGACTAATATCGCCTATTTTAAATTACAATGCTTTAATATTATTGCAAATTTTTATGAATTACAATCTCACACATCACTATATCAGTTCAATTTTTTTTAGATATCGTTTTTTTCCTAATCTTATGTTTTTAGAAAAGAAAAAAATGACAAACCTTCAGGATTGTACATTGTTTCGAAGACATGCAACTGTTGAGGGTTTTGAGTAAACGTGAAGACTTTGATAAGACGATCCAAAGCCACCACAATTCTGTCGCGCCGAAGTCGTACACAGCGAACATCAGATGTAAACGTCAATTCAATTACAACTTTTTTTTTCAAATCATCCCAAATCATCACTAAAAATCATTTAGAAGCATCATAGTATTTTATCAGATTTACTTCACCAATTGTTTGCAATTTACATATGGATATAAAGCAGTACAAGGAGACACAAAATATTGTACATGAATCGCAGTAATGTATCAGCAGTTAAAATCACGTTTGTGATTGGTTACAACTAGTTTGTGACAGCAAAAAAACATTGCCCTAAATGTGTTTCTGGTGATATTTATGTTATACAGATGATAATAATTATGCTGTTTTTGACAGTCAAAACAAGTCAATAAAAATTTTTGGAAACACTTAATTTAATACATTATACAGTAAAAAATATAAAAACAAAATGACTATAGCTTTTGAATATTGAAATAAATTTACATGATAAAAAATAAGACACTTAAGTATAGAAAATATCAAATGAGATTTTTAATAAATTTCGATCTTAAACAACAGAAAAATTTTTTTTACTGATTATGATCAAGTACAACTGATATAAATTAAGAATTTTACTAAAACAGAAGTGGAATAACCTCAAAAATTTATTTACTAAAATCAGAAGTAGAATAACCTCAAGTTTTTGATAATAATCTTAGACACACTAAATTTTTTAAAAAAGAAAAATTTTCACCCTTATTTCTTGAAAACCTCGGTGTGGAACCTCCCCCAACTAATGCAAGGTAATTGCATCGGAAAAGCATTTCCACAAAACCGATTCCTCCATTTTCTGTTGCAAAATCTAAATATAAAGTTGGATAAACTCTATCATGTAGTATTTAACAAGTTCTTTATTTAACATGTTTAAAATTATTTGAGCAAGTTATTACAAAATACACTTCTATTTGTGTATACTGAAAGCTAGATTCATTAAAACAAACCAAAACAATACTTTCAGAAAAGTTAATTTACCAACTGTCTTTGCTCTGATGACCCAGCTGCTATACAATAGATTTTGCAGATAAAATTTTTGGTACTAGTAAAGTATGCAGTCTACTAACAAATTTTTTGTTCAATATGCGATCTATCATCTGTCAAAAAGCCTGTTGACTAATTGCATATGCCAGGTAGACTGCCTATTTAACCAGTACTGAATTTTTTTAGGGATATTAGCAGGGAAGGTGTAGTTAAGTACAATAACCTGTCACTGTACTTTACAGCATTGTTGGGAGCTGGAAAATTGCAATGCCTTAATGTTTTTGAAACAAAACTGATTTAAATTAAAAGTTTTTTTTAATGGAGAAAAATTTTTGACTTTTTAGTAAATAAATAATACAATTTTAGATAAAGTGCATTAACTTTGTTTCCTTATCATATCTTTGAAAACCATGCTTAAGCATGAAATAAAACCAAACAACATAAAAGAGTACAAAAAACCAATTACCAGTATAAAAAAGTAATTGGATTTTAGCTGTCAGGTATATCAGTCAAAACCTAAATCAAGGATCTTCCATGTTTTTTCTAATAACTGACAGTATTTAATATATAAAGCAATGCAAAACAAATATCAGGTTTTTCGACAGTGTGGTCAGATGGTCAAGACTGCCACGATTTTGATCAACACGGTCTTGGTTCAAAACATACTTGCATGCAGAGGCGCACCCAGGGGGCTGATTTGGAGGTCATGTCAGCCTCCTTTTAAAAATTTTTCTCAACCTCCTTTTTGCCTGGTGTCAGTCCCCTTTGCGCGCTGATACGCAAAAAGATAGAACTTTTGCGCTGATAAGTAAAGTGATGTTTCGTGCCAACCTAACTATAACAAATGGTTTTTGTTTTTCTTTTCTCAAAGGGTAGAGACGAGCGCGTTTTTGCACGTTTTCGCTTCAGTGTTTTTTTCGTAGTGTCCCAATTTTTAGCAAAATTTTGATCTATTAATTGCGTTTGCCATTTTTAGTATTTACAAGGTTCAACAAAAATTTTTACGTGATGCCTTAAGTATACACTAAACATCGTTCACTTCCTAACAGACTCCCTATACAGTGGATGAGTTTTAATTGCCAAAACGATTGCGAAAACCGTTATTTACATTTTACGGCATTTAAAAGGAAACTGGAAACCTTGGACCTTTAGTCAAATTTGCTGCTTCCGCGCTGGATGTGGCTCCCGATGGCCATTGTTTAAGCCTGGGCAACAGTCATTTTATTTCAAGTTTTTTTACCAAGAGTTTATCCAGTTTATCATAGCTTTTATTATGACATCACACTGATCTTTGGTAACACAGTTTGCTTTCAAAAGATTATGCTGCACAATGCAAGGATATTGTAGTTTTGCTCAGTTGAAGCGAATCATTTGCTAAAGTAGGAAAGCGCTTATACAAATTGAATTTTGCGATCGCAGATAAGTAATTGTGATGTAACAGTTTACCTTACAACCTTTAAATAGTACTGTAGTTTTTTTAATTGAAACGATTTCTATGACGTAATAATTTGGTTAGTACATTCTAGCAAATTCTGATGGCCATACATATAAAATTGAGATTTTAAAATTCAGTCAATTACAGTAGAAAAAACAAAATATTTCGGTGTTTTTTGATATTGAGTTTTAATTTTATCACAAAAACCATTAAATCTCCAAAATATCTGCTAAAATTTATAGCTTATATGAAAACAAAATTTTTGAGCAACTTGAAATTCCTCTATTCTGTAAAATTTTAAGCAGCCTATAGTTCTTTAACGTGGTTTTGACCAGAACTCGTTTTGCAAAATAACAAATAAGGCAAATGAAAAAACAAGACTTATAGGTTTTTAACAAGTACAATATATGAAAATGGAAATTAATGAAGTGACTCTTTTGGAAATAGGAATTCTTATTTCCATTTCCAAATCTTGCAACGGAGTCACTTCATGGAATTCTCACCTTAACTTTTCGCGCTACCATTTCACCTTAGCGGTTACGATAACTTATGCCTGATAAGGTCCAAAAACCAAAACAGGCCTGTCATATAATAATCGTCCTCTTTGTTAATTTGTTTTTGTCGCTTTTTTACTGTTTCTATTCAACTCGTTGAAATTCCATTTGATTGGTTACATTGTGATCTCTTTAGAAAATACATTGTACTTATTGAGAATTGATTTTTCACATGTTGCATCCGCTTCGGCCTGGATCCCTTTTAAATGTTTTTTCAGATTAATTGTATTGATTAAGTTATAGCAACGTTTCTTGATTGTCAGTAATTTCTAGGTTTTAGTTACTTTCTTAAAACAACACTAGAATGATCGGTAGCACTACTTGGCTTTTAGATAGCAAGCTGAATCTGCAGAAAAAAATGCCGCCATCAGCAATTTCGCAAGACGCGATCAAGTCTTTTTGACGGCGCAAAGCATCGGGCGCGCTCGTAGAGTTTACTAAAGTAGGCGGTAATTAGAAAAAAGCCTGGGGAGGTGTGGGGGGCAAAGCCCCCCCACATTTGAAAAAATGTTGAAATTTCGTCAGCCCCCATTTGGGGGGCTGGGTGCGCCCCTGCTTGCATGATTCTGTTGTGTTACCGAAAAAGACACTTTACAACACTTTCCTCAGCTTGGCAGTCTTGGCAAGCAATTTTAAAGTACAGTCATATCTCTATAAAACAAAAAAATCAAAAGAAAAAAATTGAACCAGACAGCAATATCTTGGTATCACTGGAAGCATGTCAGGAAAATTGATTACCCTCTGTATAGATATGTATAGCCCCTTTGTTGCTTTCCTGCAGGTCATTGAGGAGAAATATTGAGAAGAAATCAAAACAAAATTTCGGAAAAAGACTACATTTTACATAAATAAAAAATAAACAGAAAATTTGAGTGCAACAATTAGAATGATTGCTATGTATTTGGTATTGCTTTGTGACATTGTAACAAATTAATTTGATTTTTAAAGGTGAAAAAACTGGTGGTATGAAGAATCAAAGTACAAAAGTAGTGATAGGACGATTAATTGGCATCGAGAATGAAAAGAATCCATGATTTTTAAGGAATCGTTATCGGCATTAGAATCAAAAAATTTTTCATGAAAATTTTGATTCTTGAAAACGATTCCTAATTCATTTGTGTATTTATCTTTTATTATATACCTTGGTATGAATGTGCAGGCAATGTGCAACAAATAGAAAACAGAGTATTGTGAAAATGCTTCCAGGCTCTGTGCTTTTGTGCCTGGAAACGTGCCAGGCCTGTTGGGATGGGCTTACCCCGAGCAGCTTGGGTTAAGCTCAACTGCCTGTGAACTGGTGTTGGGCGATTTCATTTGTCCATGCAAAAATGGGGTCTCGCTCCTTCACCGAATTGTGAATGTGGCACCTCTGAGCAAACCTCAGACCATGTACTAACAACGTGCCCTATACATCAGGCACCACATGGAGCACGAGGTCTGACAGTTTTGGATGACAAAACTTGATGCTGGCTTAATAACACCACTGCCAGCATCTAATTCAGGCAGTGCAGCAGTCTGGGGTAGTAAAAAAATAAACCCTCGGCCCCAGTCCTGTTTGTGTCTGACCTGGAGTGGATGCCCTTCAAACAACGATGATGACGAATGTGCAGGCACATATATACTACTGATGTGTTTAACTGCTACTTCTGAATAACTGTTATTAACTGCTCTTTTGAAAATTTTATCTGTTACTTTTAATTGTTACTTCAAATTTACTAAGCCAACTAAAAATTAACCAATAGCAATTGTGATGTTATTATTATATCAAAGACAGAAGCAGATAAAACGTAACTTTTTTTGAAAAAGAAAAAGTTTTCCAAGGATTAAGCTGAAAATCACACAGCATAAACAAGAACAGTTACTTCTTAACTGTTACTTTGCAATTGACCATATGATTAATGTTTGATTTTTAACAAACTGTTATTTTTTGTACACTTCTAATATACAGAGTGTGCAAAAAGTTCCCGGACTACTTTTTATTGATTTAATAAATAAATAAAAAATAATATTTTTTTTTTATTAAATAATAAAATTAATGTTCTAGACAATTGTTTGTATTTTACACATCAAAATTCACAAATTTTTAAAAATTAATCATTAAAAATGGAGAAAAGAAATGCAATCATTGAATTACACCTCGCGGGAATATCAGCCCCTTTTATTACTGTATAAGACAACTTAAAGTTGCTAAATCGGCAGTCTGTGATACAATTAAAAGATACAAAGAACTGGGAAATATCACAAGACCATCCCAGAACTGTTGACCACAAACGGCGGGTACTCCAAAGAAAATTAAAGCCATACAGAAGAGGATCAGGAGAAACCCACGAAGAACAATAAAGGGGATGGCAGAAAGCCTAGGAATATCTCCATATTCTATGCTTTCCATAGTCAAAAAAGACCTTATAAATATCTTGGAAATTCTGTTTCCAGCACTGATCGAAATGAAATCGAAATGAAAAAACAAAGTGTTTACCTTTCAACACGATGGTGCACCATCGCACACCTCGAAAAAAACTCAATCATGGTGCAGATAAAACTTCCCTTCATTTTGGGGCAAAGAAATGTGGCTTCCTTCCTCTCCTGACCTAAACCCACTCGACTTCAGCATCTGGCCAATGCTCAAAAAAGAAGCACGCCGCTCAGAAAAACTTTCTTTTGCACACTTGAAGAAATCCTTACAAAAGTTATGGGCTGATATTCCTCAGAAAAAGATACGTGCTGCGGTAGAAGCATTCAAATCAAGACTGGAGAAGGTAATTAATGCAAATGGTGGCCAAATCAAGTAAAAATAGATTCCCTGATTAAACTTATATCTTATCTTTGCTTACACAAATAATCATTCAAAAAGTGCATTTAATATTATATATATTTTATTTAAAACTTGTCCGGGAACTTTTTGCACACCCTGTATACCAAAAGAGACATTGTTTTGTTTCAGAACAGTATATAATAGTACATAGTCTAGTATGCATTTCTATTAAAAATTCTTAAATTCTCTGTGGAAGATTTCTGTCTTTAAAATTATAATTTTACAACAAAACCGATCATTTTAAAATATATTTATTCATGTATAAGTCAAGAAATTTTGTACCAAACATTTGTCACAAAGTTGGAGATGCAACTTGTACATGAGAGTACAACTTTTACAGGCAATTCTTTTGCAAGCAATTAACTGCAGGCGAGTGATTAACACATGTCAGCAAGAAGCACGGATGGTGCCCAATTGCATGTGTCTGTGCATTGCCGGCATGATATCAATGCTAAAAAGGCAAGACTTGACAATAAAGATGAAGGCAATTTTTAAGGATGGTAAATATTGCTCTGCTTGTAAAAAAGCACAGTTAACATCAGTTGTGTTAAGTCTTCAAATAAAACCAACAAAAAATTTTGTACCATTTTTTGAGTTGGAATTAGGGGGTGCAACTTATACTCGAATAAATACAGTAAGTAAGCAGTTAATTTATGCTTGATTGTTAGAAATATAAACTATTATTTCTGCTAATACTTATTTTCACAGGCACAATTTAATTACAATATTTATTTATTTATTCTACTTTTATTCCAAATACTTTTGTTGTAAATGATGGATAGCAGCAAATCAATGAGCAAAACAAGAAAAGATCCATATTTTTTAATTAATAAATGAAAGAGTTTAGTGTGGAGGTTATTCAAAATTAATGAAAATGATGAATCTAGAGCAACTTGTCAAGTATGTAACTGTTCAAAATCCAGAGGCTCCAAACCTGGTTTCACAATAACTAATATGCTGAAACACTTAAATACAAAGCATAACACAGAACTACAGGCTGAAAAAAAGAAAAGCAGCCTGAGAAGAGAGGGGTCAATGAAAAAAATGCATCATTAAACAAAAAAGCAAAAATCAACTTTGAATGTTCAAGGCAACCTACTTTACGAGAAGCTCTCAAAAAAAAGAAACTGTGTGACATTAATGATCATAAAAGCACAAAAAATTCATAAATATATGGGTGAGATAATAGCTGTTAATCTTCAACCTTTCTCAGTAATTTAATAAAGTTTGATTTTAATTATGAACAATTTTTCATTTGTCAGTTTGGATTTTATAGTTTTGTTATATGACAATTTACTTTTAATAAATGAAAAAAATTATTTTATTTTTTTAATTATTTGAAACATATTTCAGTTTTTAAGAGATAGTGCTTTTTTTTGTGTAACAATTTTTGTGATAAAATCTATAATCAAATTTTAATTTTTGTTTCAAGATTTCTTTTTTGATCTTCAGTTTAGCTATGTATTTTGTATTTTGACATTTGTTCTTTTTTGTAATTTCTTAGCCTAAATTAAAAAGATTCAAACCTAATTTTTTGCATTTATGATGAAAGAATCAATTATTATGCTTATTTTGGTGAACATAAAAGTGCATTGGCCAATTGTTAACAATAAAAGACAAAAAAAGTGAGGGGCAGTGTACATTAAATATCCAATTCATTTAACAAGATATCTTTTAAAAAAACATTTTGTTAGACTATTATGACAAATAAAGATGAATTTTAAATGACAAGAATTGAAATCGGAATTGAAATTGGCATCGGAATCAAAAATTTTTATTGAAATCGGGATCGAAATCAAAAAGAAAATTGGTATCATCCCATCACTATACAAAAGTGTCATTGTTTTACAATGTGTTAAAGTCTTTCACAATATGAGCAGATGTCCAGTATATTGCCAAGTTTAGCTAGAAAGCAGCTACAAATAAATACCTTGTTTTTCTTTTTCTTTTAAAGGGTGTGTGTTGTAAACTCTAAATCCATCTTGCATTCCACATGCAAAACATCCTAATAAAACAAAATGTTGATAAATTTGAATTCATGTAGTTAGAACATCTTGTGATATTTTTTAGATACGATTCTATAACAATAACTTTGAAGTAAAGTTTCTAGGAGTAATGTTTAAATGATGACTGCAATCAACATGGTAAGAGCTGAAGTCTTGCTTTTATTGTTCTGTTGCATCTAAAAAAAGATACTTGATGGCATTTTTTTTGCTTGACTTAGCAAGCAGCTCAAAATTAGTCATATCTCTGCATACAAAAATATAAATAAAAAAATTTTAATTGAGACCAATATCTTGACATCTTTTAAAGCAAGTCTAGATAATTCAAAAGCAGACTAGACAGTTGAGCTAAGTATAACACCTTCAATGTTTTCTTGGGATTCAGGAGAATAATAAAGATAAAAATAAAATAATAATGCAAAAAGTTGACTAGACAATTTTTTTTTTGATGAACACAATTTTTGTATTTTACTTATAAAAAACATCAGGATTGCTGTAAGATTAGATTTTTAATTTTAGGATTTACTTAAATTAGGGTTAGGTCTAAGTTAGCTCAGAGACATAAGCTTTTTTACTTATTGAAGAGTCGAATCACATGATTGATATAAAAATAACCAGGTATTGTTTGTTTACTGTTGTTTTGTTTACTATTAATTGTTTACTGTTTGCTTTTATTAACCTCACAGGCTTTGGGGATTTCTCAAAATTTACAAGGTAATGTGAATAGTGAACGAAAACCAAATAATCAAAAAAAAATTTATTACAGATCATTTTACTATAGCATTATTACACTAAAATAAATTTTAATTTAAAAAATCAAATAACAGAATAATAGATATAAAGCAAAGTTTATTGTTTAAAAGCAGGGCCACAAACTCAAGGCATTTTTAATCAAGTTCAAGTCTAGTAATCTTCTATCTATAAAGTGAATACAAAAAAAAATTTAAATGTAATTGATTGATAACTTTTATATTCAAATATACAAGTAAGCCTAATTTAAAGGCATATAACAAGTGGAAATGTCCCCTTTTTTTGTCTTCATAATACGCTTATATAATTGAACTCAACTGATTTTTTTTTAAGTTTGTGATTTCTTATGAGTTTGCAGTCTTGGTTAAAAATAATAATTAATTAAAAAAATTTTTAAGGGGTCTTCTAACTTCTCTTTTTTAAAATTAATAAGACCAGTAATATAAAAATTTTGTTGTTCTACTTAGTACTTCCAAATGCTATATTTAGACATTAAGATAATGATAACCAAAACTAATTGGGTCTCTTCAAGAAGGTACCATAAGTGACTTTTGTTCATGAAACTAACCTTGATTTAGCCCTGTTCATTTTCTTCTTGGTTTCTTTGTTATTTCATCCTAGTGCTGTATAGGTGATTAGTTTTACAATAAACAAATTGTTTGTGGTGATTTCTTGAAGAGACCAAACAAATTAGCCTGAATAAATTTTATCAAACAGTCTAATAGTCCATGTTGGTTAAATTTGGTATACATAATTGAGAAATGTGGCATTGCAAAATCTTGTAGTTTTATAATATTTGGAACAAACGAAAGTTATTTATCAAAAAAAAATGAGAAGATAGCTTGTAAGTGCAAAAACTGCAAATTCTTTATTTATCTTTATTGACATATGAGCCTACATGATACAAAAGATTTATTTAAATAGTTAATTAACAGAATATAAAATATTTTTTTAAAAATCTTGCACATCCTGCAAAAGTATTGTACAAACAGAAAGATGCAAGCACTATTAGTAGAAAAGGGTCTCTTGATCACCATAAGTAATTTTTGTTTGTGAAACTAACCCAGATGCTCCCGTGGTTACTATTGCTTCTGGAGAGATTAATTTTCTTTTTTTTTTTTTTAGTTCCATCCTGGTGGTAAAAGGGGGATTCTGGGTTAGTTTATCAAAAAAAATTGCTCATAGTGACTTCTTGAAAAGACCCAGAGAAAACCCTGTTTTAATACATACACATGGCCCAACATTTGAAACAAGAAAATATTCACCTTTGTCTTGATTAAAACCACAAAATAATAAATTTGTCATCTTTAACTGTTTGAAGTATTTAAAATAAACCAATTTTTATTTAATTAATGAGGTTTCTATAGTCTAAACAAATCTCATGGTAAGACATATAAATAACACTAATAGTAATAATACACTGCTTGATCAGCTTATAAGCTGAAATCAAGTAGAAGTAGTTGTAAATTTCAGCCATATCTCTATAAAACTAAAAAACCAAAATAAAAATTTTAACTATACACCAATATCTTGGCATCTTCAAAAGCTGGTCTAAGTAATTGTTTGCTCTTTGTACAGCACCTCTGTCACTTTCTTGCAATTTACAAGGATAAAGGCGCGTTTACAGTACTTTTTTCTTTCAGCGCGATTTTGGTTTGTTTTATTGACGCTCAAATCCACTCATGTTTTCGAGAAAAAAAAAAAAAAAACACGAACGTTTTCGGCTTACTTCAGCCCTCATCAGGTTTCTACAATTTAGTAATATTAATTAACTTTAAATTTACACACACACATAAAAAAAATTAAAAATTAACAACAGCAAAAAACAATGTATATTTTAAAAAGGCTGTACTTTTGACTAACAGGCTAAATTTTAAATCAAAACGAGAGAGAAACTAAATTGATATATATTAAATTTCAGATTATGATGTCATTGAAGAAAAAAAAGAAAAAATATTACAATCAAAATATATTCATTAAATATGAAGCTCCGTTTGCGAACATTTGTCGATTTAATTTTGGACTTAACTTTTTTATGAGTAGAGCTTCGTGAATCTTAGAACAAAATTCTGATTTGCATTTACGTATTATTACAAAATTGTTTTCATCAGACCGATTATTAGAACACTTTTCACACGACAAAATATGATCTTTAACTGCACTATTCTGTAGACTTTTGAAATTCAGATGCTCCCGAACTCTAGTGATCAAATGTCTGGACAACATACCTGGTAGAAACGCAATTTCACTTTTATATAATGGCAACATTGATCACTTGATCCATGTGCATCTAACTGTGTTAAATTTTTTCTTTCTGGTTTTTAAGTTTTTGGTTTAAGTTTGTAATGCACGTGGTCAGTAGCGTAGTCATTGAATATTTTTAAAATTGGTTTTATTTATCTGTGCTTGTTCTAATTGCCTTCACTTAGACCTTGCCAATAAATTTTTTCTCATATTTTTAAAGATTAAGTAAGATTTAAGTTTAACTAAGGTAAGTTAATAACGACAGCCATAGACTGATAAGAAAATAGACCGCGGCTACTGACGATACACGTAGCAAACTTAACAATACCGATGTATGTCTTGTTCGTATCGCACGAACATGAGAATTTATAGACAACATTTGAACAAAGAGCCACAGGAGTTTTGGATTTTAACTTAAAATAATTGACCACTTTAAAAGTTTTATAGATAGGAGATATTTTTAAGTTGTACTTGTTTTTTATTAATGCAGAAAGACGATTTGCAAAGTGATGTGATTCCTTACCCAAATACGGAATACAAAAACTATTTTTAAAGCTAATGTTTTGAGAAAATTTGTTAGAAGATTGAAAGCTCGCAAGAATTTTATCAAAAAACGATGACGAATAACCATTATTCAAAAATATTATTCAAAAAAGATGTTTTTGAATCCTTTATCGTTTTTTGATAAAATTCTTGCGAGCTTTCAATCTTCTAACAAATTTTCTCAAAACATTAGCTTTAAAAATAGTTTTTGTATTCCGTATTTGGGTAAGGAATCACATCACTTTGCAAATCGTCTTTCTGCATTAATAAAAAACAAGTACAACTTAAAAATATCTCCTATCTATAAAACTTTTAAAGTAGTCAATTATTTTAAGTTAAAATCCAAAACTCCTGTGGCTCTTTGTTCAAATGTTGTCTATAAATTCTCGTGTTCGTGCGATACGAACAAGACATACATCGGTATGTCGTCCAGACATTTGATCACCAGAGTTCGGGAGCATCTGAATTTCAAAAGTCTACAGGATAGTGCAGTTAAAGATCATATTTTGTCGTGTGAAAAGTGTTCTAATAATCGGTCTGATGAAAACAATTTTGTAATAATACGTAAATGCAAATCAGAATTTTGTTCTAAGATTCACGAAGCTCTACTCATAAAAAAGTTAAGTCCAAAATTAAATCGACAAATGTTCGCAAACGGAGCTTCATATTTAATGAATATATTTTGATTGTAATATTTTTTCTTTTTTTTCTTCAATGACATCATAATCTGAAATTTAATTTGTATCAATTTAGTTTCTCTCTCGTTTTGATTTAAAATTTAGCCTGTTAGTCAAAAGTACAGCCTTTTTAAAATATACATTGTTTTTTGCTGTTGTTAATTTTTAATTTTTTTTATGTGTGTGTGTAAATTTAAAGTTAATTAATATTACTAAATTGTAGAAACCTGATGAGGGCTGAAGTAAGCCGAAAACGTTCGTGTTTTTTTTTTTTAAATAATAATTTTTAATGTTTATTTAATAAATGCTGAAAATGCTGAATCCATTATACATGTAGTCCATAAATGCTGAATCCATTATGACTGCTATTTTCAATTGTTGTCTGGTTGAAAAAAACAACCTCTTTGCCGAAACTTTATTTTCTATTCGCACATCACATGAAAGAAAGCTCTTTAGCTGATGTTTAAGAAGAAAAAGTAGTTGTAAGGGAGCAAGTAGAAGTAGTTGTAAAAAATGTGAAAGAGTAGTGTTGCGACGGACGATGAGCGTCGTAGCGCGATTGCGCCAAGCTGTGAGGTCCCATCAAGAAAGCAAACAGAAAACCTCCAGCTTGGCAAAAAGATTATTCTATGTTCTAATTTTTTGATATTTATTGTTTTAATTTACCGTTTTTGTTGGATTTTGAACGCGTCGCTAAGCCTTCAAGTTAGTTAATTAAACATCATAATTTGTTTTCTTTTTGTTCGTTCTCTCGCGGCGCGTGATTTTGTTCATAAAAGCTTTGTTAAAGTAACTAGCAAATCTAGCAAATCAGCTTCTAGCAAATCGACTAATTCAAAACACTGACAAAACACTGTAATGATCTTTCGCACAACCAAAACAAAACCTCCATCAAAAAAACTGACAATTTTAATCAGAAATAAATTTATTTCTTAACAACCAAAAACGAAATTTTTGTGAATAATATTTTATGAACATTTAAGTTGGAAATTGCATATGGACTTTGTGCTACAAAAAATCCGCGTAAGTTACGGTAGCCTACCATCAAAAAAAATTTCAAAATACTTTGACAAAAAAAACTCTGCTTGTAATGTACAACTCCCCAATAATCAGTCATGTAAGATATAGCATTACAACTTGGTATATTGGTAATAAAAACACAGCCTCAAAAATTCAACGAATCGCTAATAAATTTATACGATTGACATTTGGATTACATCACAGAGCTAGCGTTGCTGACATCTTGCGAAACAATAACATAATGACAATTGATCAAATAACCAAATTAGAAATAACTTGTTTTATGTATAAATATATAGAAGGCATGTTACCACCATGCTTTAATCGTTTTTTTCAAAATAACCTTGTACTTGACAACTTCACCAAATGTACAAGAAGCTAGTCCAAATTCCATCCCTCATTTTGTAGATTAAATATAACTAAATATTCTTTAAGATACAGACGTCCTCTTGCTTGGAATGTTACCATTAATCAAGCATTAAACAGACAAAATCATATAAAAAATTTCGTACAGAATTTCAAAAGCACCTTATAACAACGTCATTTTTAATGGTAATAGACTTTACAAAATCTAAAACATCTGTTGCTGGTTTTTTTTGTTACAGGTAACTCCACCTAATTGGACAAAGAAATTGAAGGTGATAAAAGCCCGATGCGACTTGAAAGGCAACATCCAGGTCATTACGGCCCGTCCAGTTGGATGAAAATTTCACATAATTCGTTTCTTTTTGCACCTATTCTTGTTTACTATTTGTATGTTTTAATTTTTATGTACGTAAGTTTTGTCCAGCCATATGTTTTTGAAATGGTCTTTTTTGACCCGTGGCAGGATTTCTTTTGGTGGGTTTCTTTGCCTGCCTGACACTTTTTAGTCCAGACCCTTTTGGTCTTTGAGTTTGTTGTTTCTCCCACCCATAATTATACAACATTCTCTGACTCCAATCCCAAAGTTTAACAGCAATTTAAATTTGTAGTTTAAAATTGTTTTTCTTCTTTTTTTTATTTGTTTTTTTTCCGACCATATACATTGAAATGGTCTTTTTGACCCGCGGCAGGATTTTTTTTGGTGGGTTTCTTTGCCTGCCTGACCCCCTTTTGGGTTTTGACCCCTTTGGTTACAGAGTTTGTTGTTTCTCCCACCCATGATTATACAACATTCTCTTCATATGGCTCGGATGTCTACACTTTACACTTGTGTACAATTTAATTTAAATTTTTCTTTTTTTTCCTTTTTCTTTTGTTCTTTTGGTGACGTAGGCATGCTCCAGTTTTCTTTTTCTCTCACTTTTTTCCTTGCCGTTTTATTGCATGTTTTAAGTCTGACGTTTTCCTGCGTCTACCTTTTCTTGACTCTCGGACTACCTTTAAATATGTAAAATTTACTGATCATGTTGTTGGTCAAGAATAAAATAAAAATGAATGAATGAATTTGTGTATTAATTATTTTTCTTTTCGCTTTCCTTTTCTGAATAAGTTATTACATACACAACTAACATTGTGCATGTAATAACGTATTTCGTTTGGTCGCTATTTCCTTATTCACAATCTTTATTTCTACATGCACTATGAGTAATTTCAAGTTGATTGTGGTAAAAATGAAAATAAATAAAAAAAACTTTCAATAGCAATTCTTAATTGAGAATTTTTTTCGTTTAAAGGCGCGTTTATAGCCGTTTACAGTACTTTTTTCATTCAGCGTGATCTTTATTTGTTTTATTGACGCTCAAATCCACTCATTTTTTCTCGAAAACATGAGTGGTTTGAGCATCTATAAAACAGGGGCGCCGGAAGCGGGGGGGGGGGCAATTGCCCCCCTGCCTTTTAATATTCTGAAAACACGGGGGCACAGGGGGTAGATTGTGCCTTTTGAAATTTGTCTTACAGAAATATTTTTAGATCTGCTTTACATTTAACCTATGTAATCTCGATCACCATCAAATGCAATGATGTTTCTAAAATTAAAGACATCCGTAAATCATGGTACAATAATGAAAGTCGCGAAAATCCTAAGTTTTAGGTAGTGATGGATTTTGGGTGAGGCGAATGAGGCAGATGATTGTTTAGAGTGAAAGAACGATTTTGAGTGAAGACCTTTGATTTTGAGACGAAATAGGAAAATCAGAGATCGACTCCAAGTGAAGACCTTTTTTTTTAGAGAACACTATGATTTTGGGACCAAAACAGGAAAATGGGAGATCGACTACAAGTGAAGATCTTTTTTTTTTTTTTTTAGAGAACACTATGATTTTGGGGCGAAAACAGGAAAATTGGAGATCGATTACAAGTGAAGACCTTTTTTTTTTAGAGAATACGCTAATTTGATTGCGACATGGTTGCTATAACCGACTTTTGTTGGAGTGCCTTTTTAACAAAAAGTGCCCTTTTTTTGAAATTTGCCCCCCTTGGAAAAAAAAACTCCGGCGCCCCTGGCTACGCCACTGAAGATTAACAGGACCGTTTTTAGCGCAAATAATCTAGTCAAGACTAAAAAAAACTTTTAATGAGTGTCCAGGATCTCTATTTTTGTTTCAAATTTAGGGTGAAGCCAAAAAAAAAGGTTACCACTTCCAATCAGTGTTCTTAATCTCTATATTCGTCTCTTCAAATTCAGTTTAGTTCAGTTCAGACGTATTTTATTTCCGCCACTTGTCGAACAATATACTTACATTAATATAATTACACTATGGAGAAAGGGAAATGCAACAAAACGAAACAACGATCAAACATGCAAAAACTCAATAAATTACACTAGCTAAGAAAACGCCTTGCATGGTTGCGCCACCTAGAGAAAAAGAAATATATACATATAAAAAAATGTAAAAAACAAAAAAGAAAAATAATGACAGTAAATTTAACAAAAATTTAAGTAAAATCTAAACCAAAATAAAGACCTTCACCTTCAATCGACTCGAGCTGATGGTAGGTGCTTTTACGCAGTCTGGGCCGTGAGAAAGTCTATTTATTGATTTTAAAATGACAGACCGAAACCGAACCTACAAAAACGGAAGGGTATCCACCCATTCCGATGTTCAGTGTGGGTCTGCTAATTGGCAAACGTCCTTTTCAGGACGGGGCAATGCTAGGATAAAACTGCCCTTTTCAGGGCACATTGCCAACAAGTTCCGAATACCCACTATTCTTCAGCTGAACATCAAAAGCCTCACTGCAAGCAAGATGAACATTCTTCATCACCTCGCTATGCAGTCTGAGGCACTCGTCATCCTACTGCAGGAGACCCACTGCACTGATGCAGAAAAGTTGGTACTTTCAAACTATTAACTATCTGGGTCTTCTTTAAGCAGGAAGCATGGCTTTGCCACGTTTGTCCACGAGCGACTGAGATACACGCTTTTGGACCAATCTCCACCGACATCGGAGATCGAGTGGTTGTGTGTGGACGTTGATGGCTATAAAATAACCGTGGGGGACCCAAAGAGTTATCGACCGATATCTCTGCTCTGTGTCCCCTACAAGATCCTCGAGAGGCTTATCTATGCCTGCGTTGAACCATTAATCGATCCACTGCTCCCTAAAGAGCAGGCTGGGTTCTGACGCGGGAAGTCAACCGTAGATCAAGTTGTTCTGCTAACCCAGAACATCGAGGATTCTTTCGAGGCTAAAAAGAAGGCCGGTGCCCTATTTATCGATCTGACAGCTGCTTATGACACTGTCTAGCACTGTGGCCTTACCTGCAAGCTGCTGAGACTACTTCCAGATAAGCACATGGTCAAAATGATCATGGAGCTTGTCCGAAATCGAAGTTTCACCCTTACCACCGGTGACAGCAAGCAAAGCAGGCTACGCCGTCTTGAAAACGGCGTTCCTCAGGGATCGGTCTTGGCTTCCCTCCTATTTAACATCTATACGTACGATCTTCCTTCCATGATTTCCAGAAAGTTTGCTTATACTGATGATTTAGCATTGTTGCATTCTTCTGGAAACTGGAAGGACTTGGAGGGGACATTAAGCCAAGACATGTCCACACTGTCAGCGTATCTCCAGACTTGGAGGTTGAAGCTCAGTCACACTAAGACGGTGACGGCAGCCTTTCACTTAAACAACCGAGAGGCCAAACGTGAGCTAAAGGTCTACAACAATGGTAGACTTTTACCGTTCTGTCCAACCCCTACTTATCTTGGGGTAAAATTGGACAGATCGCTCACGTTTCGTCACCATTTAGTGGCATTGCTCAAAAAACTATCTTCGCGCGTCACACTGTTGAGGCGACTCGTGGCTTAATGACATCACTGCCAGCATCTGATCCAGGAAGTGCAGCAGTCTGGGGTAGTAAAAAAATAAACCCTCGGCCCCAGTCCTGTTTGTGTCTGACCTGGAGTGGATGCCCTTCAAACGACGACGACGACTCGAGCTTATACTTTTGTCGAGTTTTTATGATGTAGGGGGAAAATCTAACCCAATGCTTTTGTATATGTTCATCTGTACTCTCACTTTGTGAAAAACGCAGGGTAGACAATTTCAAGAGGACCCAAAACTCTATTTTGACCAAAATTTAAGGTAAAAATTAAAAAAAGTCATCAATTTCAATCAGTGTTCAGAATCTCAATATTCGGCTCCCCGAATTCAAAATGAAATCCAAACACAAACAAATTGTGGCCTTGAATTATGATTTAAAATTGGTAATTTTGTCCATCTCTGGTTGGCCTAGTTTAGCCTAAAGCGGAGTCTGAGTTGCCAAAAACAATAACGACTCCAACTTCACCACAACTAAGAAAACGACTCTAATACCAAATGTATAAAACGACTTCGATGTCACTAATATTAAAACAAGAAACTTCGACTCAACAACCCTGCTGAAAAGATATTTGTTGGCTTCTACTTCAAACCAAATTAAAGATTTATTTTTGGCCTTGCTCCGTTGCTGTTGTCTCCCAAAAAAATTTACCATGTCCAACTGGTTTTTTCTATCTACTTCAGCATAAAAAACTGGGTTAAAAGCTTGATATCTTTAAAAAAATTAAAAACCACATAAAATGGCTTTGATTATTTTGTTCAACTAACAGCAAACATCAGCAAAAGATCTGTAGAAAAAAATTGCATTGCGATATTCAGAAATGAATGCAAAAAATTTGGGTTTCTAATTTATGGCCCACAATTTTGAGTGAAAAATTTTAAAATAATGTTAAAGTAATTTAAGTATAAAACCCACTCGCGCCATTCTGTTGTGTCTTTAGGGGAGACATTTTACGGCACGTTCCCTTGCTTGGTGGTTCTGGCAAGCAGTTTTAAGCAGGGAATCGAACCGTTTAATTTTACCGGTTTAGGTTCGGTTCGGGTTCATCAACAGCTGTTTCAAATTGGTTCAGTTCCGGTTAGGGTTCAGATCAATTTTTCTATTCTTCTTTTTCAATTTTATCCGGTTTTTTTCTACTGATTCGGGTTCGGTTAAGGTTCACGATTATTCAAATTATTCGGTTCAGTTCCGGTTCGCTCTTTTTGATTTTTAAAATTACGATTTGGGTTCGGTAAAGGTTCGGAAAAAATGGTGTAAAACCGGTTCATAAAACTCCGGTTCGGGTTCGGTTCGACTCCCTAGTTTTAAGTTACAGTCTTATCTCTATTAAATTACAAGCGGACAGCAATATCTTGGTATCACCGAAAGCAGGTCGGGGTAATTGCCTACCCTATGTATTAGCGCCTCCGTCGCTTTCCTGCGAGTCAGGAGGATAAATATAGAGATAAAATAAAAAAAAAAACTAAATAAAGTTTGTTAGTTCGGAAGTAGAAATGAATAGAACTTGGACAGATAATATTATTTTATTCCAGACTTTACAATTATACACAAGATTAGATACGTATAAAACACCAAATCAGATTCACCAAATTAGATTAGATTAGGTTTAAATAAATTTGTTCCTTTCCGAACACTTCAGCCAATAGGCTATTAAATTCCAAAGGGAAAGATATAAGCGGCCAGCAGGCTCTACTAAGTAACCTTCTTGTAGCAAGGTCAAACCAAAAAGGGTAGAACTGTCTCATGCTATCGTTACCATAACAGAGATCGCCAAAGGGAAGACAACTGCAGCGCGCACAATTACCAGGCGCCATGAGCGAACTTTAATTAGCGCGCGAACACGGACCTGGTTCGCGTCTTGGCGACGCTACACTCCCCCCCAAAATGTTACGTTAACATTTTAAACATTACAAAGGCGTCGTCAACACGGTGGTAACAGCAGTTCACAAATAAATAAATCCAACATAAATACACATCAAATTAATAACACAAATGGAGATTGAACTTAGAATAAACAAAAATTACACAATTCAACGTAGTCTTCGTAAACAAATTATCATAAATAGCAAATAAACAATGCAACGTAAATTCACTCAAATTACTGAGCCGTTTTTTCAATTAAACACAATTTCGTAACGGGTCTAGTTAATACGGTATTGCGCGCCTTGACTTGGACCACTCGCACAAGGCCTTCCTTATCAGTTAAGGTTCGAATCACTCTCCCCACTACCCAATTTAATCTATGTTGCATGTCTTCAACTAGTAATACTACATCCTCTACTTCTAAATTTCTTTTGCGATTGAACCATTTTTGCCGCTGCAAAAGATTGGGAAGAAATTCTTTGGCCCAACGTCGCCAGAATTGATTGGCTAAAAATTGCACTTGGGCCCAACGCCTGCGTGTGTAACATCTGTTTGTGTCGAACGTGCCAGGCGGTAAGTTAGGGTTGCCTCTTAGCAGTAGCAGATGGTTGGGGGTTAAAGGTTCCTCTTCAGAATCATGGAGCATTAATGGGACCAAAGGTCTGGAATTTAAAATCCCCTCCACCTCAGTCATTAAAGTTACTAAACATTCTTCGGTCAATGTCTGCATCTGAGTTAATGCATTTAAAATTCTGCGCACTGAGCGTATCATTCGCTCCCATGCGCCACCCATGTGACTCGCATAGGGAGGGTTAAAGCGCCATTTAATTTCTAACTGAAGGCAGAAATTATTCAATTTTGATTGTTGTAGACTCTGAAGTGATTCGCGCAAAACACGTTCGGCGCCTACAAAGTTAGTGCCATTGTCACTGAAAATCTCATCGGGTTGACCCCTTCTGGCTATAAATCTTCTCAGTGCATTTATAAAAGAGTCTGTAGATAGGTCACTAGCCACCTCGATGTGCACTGCTCTTGTTGTCAAGCATGAAAATATGCATCCGTATCTTTTAATCCGGCTTCTTCCCTGCTTAACCAAAAAGGGACCAAAGTAGTCAACGCCTACTTTATAGAAGGGTGGCTTGTCTGTCTGTACCCTACAGCTCGGAAGATCAGCCATCAACTGCTTGCCTACCGAAGCATTGCGTCTTTTACATTTTATGCATTGACCTATAGAGTGGCGGACAGCAGCTGCACCTTTGACAACCCAAAAGCGCTGTCGTAACGAGGCCCAGGTATGACTAGTGCCTGCGTGGCCGAGTTTGTCATGATGCTGTCTTATAACTAACTCAGTCAAATGAGAACATTGAGGCATAATTATTGGATGTTTTATGTCTACGTCAATATCAAGTTGTGCGAGCCTGCCACCTACCCGCGCTACTCCGTCAAGAAAAATAGGGTTAATCTTTCGCATGAATAAAGGCCATCTATGTGAAGATGTTTTCGTAAACAAATATGGAAAATACTGCCTCTGGGTGTATTTAACAAGTTCAATTTCTGCATTTTGCAAGTTCTCGACAGTAATCTGTTTAAAGATTTTCAATTTACAATCAAAACTGTTGCGATTCTGCAAGAATTTGTATTTCAAAATCCAGGCCGTCAAACGCTTCAGTTTGTATAAATTAGAGCAGCGATTAATGAGTTTATCTATTGAGTTTAGCTCACCTGTAAAGCGAGATTCCAAGGCTGAACAAATAGTCTGCTCCTTAGCCGATATAAATTCTTCGGGCGGAGTTAGGTTTGACAACTTATTTGTAGGCCACTCGGTGCGGGGCTTTGTCAAAAACTCTGGTCCTTTTAACCACCTTTTCACTTCGTTAGAGTTAGCTCGTATGCCACGAGAAGCAAGATCGGCAGGATTCAAATTTGACGGCACATGGCGCCAACAATCAAGTTCAGTATTTTGTTCAATGATTGTTAAACGATTGGCCACAAACACAGGAAAGCGTTTGGTGTTATTTTTTATGCAATGAAGTACGGCTGTAGAGTCGGTCCAGAAAGTTGAAACTACTGGTAGGTCTAACTCCGCCTTCAATAAGCAAGATAACCGTACGGCTAGGACAGCGGCTGTTAATTCTAATTTAGGTATTGATATAGACTTAATTGGGGCCAATCTAGATTTTCCCAAAAGAAACGAACAATGGACAAAACCCTTTGTATCAATTATACGAAGATACGAACATGCGCCGTATGCAAACGAAGATGCGTCAGCGAAACAGTGAATCTCATAGCTAGCAGCAGCTACTTGGGTAAAACACCGGGGAATCCTAAGCTCACTTAAATAAGGCAATTCCTCGAGCCAGCGAGACCATCTAACTCTTTCTTCTTCGCTGATAACGCTATCCCAATTAGCTTTCTGTTTGCACAAATCTTGAAGCAATAATTTTGCCTCCAAAATTACTGGCGCTACAAATCCCATGGGGTCGTAAACACTTGCTGTCATGGAAAGCAACCCTCGTCTTGTGAAAGATTTTTTGTTGACATGAATGTCGAAAGTAAAGTAATCGCCTTTTATATGCCATTGCATGCCCAGGACCTTTTCCTTCATACCGTTATCTAACATAAACTGGCCTGAATTTGATCTTTCTAATTCAGAGATAGATTCCAACACCTTGTCATCGTTAGAAATCCATTTCCTCAAGTGAAAACCGCGTCGGGCCAAAAGTTCTGTGAGTTTTTGTTGCATCGTGACTGCTTCCTTAACTGTTGGAACTGAAACCAAGCAGTCGTCAACGTAGAAATTATGAAGCACGGCTCCTGATATCATAGATGGATATAAATGACCAAATTCACGAGCGGTTTGCTTCAAACAGAAATTGGCACAACTCGGGGATGAGGTTGCACCAAAGGGGTGTACCACCATTTTATAAACTTTCGGTTCTTTATATAGGTCTCCTTTGTTCCACCATAAAAATCTGAGCGCGTTTTGGTCTCGGGGGTCTACCTTAATTTGATGAAACATCGCCTTTACGTCTGCTACTAGGGCGACTTTATTCTTTCTGAAGCGAGTAAGGACACCAACTAAACTATTGGCCAAATCTGGACCCTTTATTAGTTTGTCGTTTAAAGAAGTTCCGTTAAATTTTGCCGCACAATCAAAAACTGCTCTAAGCTTTCCAGGTTTACTCGGATTAACTACGGGATGATGGGGAAGGTACCACACAGTGGAAGCATTTTTAATATCTTCTTCAGTAATTTCTTGGGCATATCCTTTACTCAAGTATGACTCGATAGCTTCTGTGTATGCCTTTCTCAACTTCTCGTCTTTAAGCAATTGGTTCCTCAGATGAAACAGTCGTTTTCTAGCTAAAGGTAGATTATCTGGAAGCTGCTTCTGACATTCGTCTTTCCACAGCAATGGCAGTTGGTAATGTCCTCCATCAAGGCATAATCTAGTTTCCATCACGTCGTAAGCTGCTCTGTCCTCCTTAGAGTTTGGAACGTTCAATACTGATGTACCCCTTTCAAAATCTGACTTCCACAAGCGTTCAGTTGCTTGCAGCAGCTCATTATCTTTACAACTTAGAAAGTTAACATTGAAGTTTGATTGGGAAGAAAGCGTCATTGAGGGACCTAATAGAGACCAACCTAAAGGGGTTTCGATGGCGTAAGGTGTGCCTTTAGGACCTTTTCGTATATTTCCCACGCAAAACATTTCTGGAACGTCAGCACCTATTAACATTTGAATCGAAGCGCCTGGTATAATGTCAAATCTTATATCCTTAAGATGTTGAAATTGAGAGAGTTCTCTTTTAGGTGGGATTGAGTTAGGTTGCAGAGAAATACTTTCAATGGAATGTACATTGGTTAAAGAAAACGAGTTATCGTTATTAAGGGCAGATACTTCTAAGTCGCACAATATACTTTTATAGACTTTGGAAGACCCATTTATAGTTTTAATCTGAATGCTGGTTTCAGGACCGTTAAGGTTTAATGTCTTAACCAGGTTTTCGTCGCAAAAAGTGTGGGTAGAACCTTGGTCGAGAAATGCATAAGTCAAAATACTTTTGTTTTTGTGAGCTACGCGGACTGGAACAACGCATAGGTATACAGTTCCAGAAGAACTCTCAGCACGAATTTTATTGCTAAGTAAAGCGCTAGATACGTTAGTATTTTCAATCGTGTCGGAGGTCGATGTGGATTTTTCGCAGGTATTAAGTTTTTTGCTATCGACAGATCGATGAAGGAGGGTATGGTGAAATGCTCCAGAACAGCCATCGACCTTACAAGTATTCGTCCTTTTGCATGCTGGCGTCCGATGCTTAGAACTTAGGCACTTGTGACATAACTTCGTTGTTTTTACGAATTTATAACGTTCATTTAACGATAAGTTTAAGAAACTGGCACAATTCAGCAACTTATGTCTTGTATCTTTGCAGTACCAACAAGATCCTAAACCCGTCCTTTTATTTTCTTCCTCCAAGAAAGCTACGGTTGCTTTAGAGCTAGAGGGCTTGGACTTGGGGTTAGATTTATCGTTCAAAGTTCTGAGGCCGAACAAAGAATTAGCAACATCAGATTCTTGTTTCACGAACTCAACTAAATCGGAAAATTCCGCTACAAAGCCCCTAGTTTTTTCTATCTCTACTGACCTTTTCACCCATCGCCCTCGTAAATTATAAGGCAACTTTCCTACCAAGGCGGTAAGAGTATCTAAAGTATCTAGATTTGTGTATCGGGGAATGTCTTTTGTTATCTCTAGGGTCTTCTCTAGTAGTTCGCAAAAGGTTTTCAATTGTCGACTTGCTCCACTTTTAATTGCCGGAAATTCCTTAAGTTTTTGATAGCAAGCGTCAGATATGATCCATGGCGATCCGTACTCTCGAACAAGTTTTGCTTGGCCCTTTGGTAGCATGCTTCCTGGCCAGCTAAATGGTTTATTTGGCCCTGTATATCCTCGCTGCAATGTTGAAGCAAGAGGCAAAACAGAGTTCGTTGATCATGAACCCTTGGCTCAAGGTGTGTTTCAAAGTTATTAAGAAATGACTTGAATTCGAGAGGATCCCCTTTAAACTTAGGAAATTCAGGTCTAGGCAAAAACATACTATCATAATCGACGTTGTAAAGCCACGGTTGGTAGGGCGTATTGGTAAATGGCGAATAAGATCGGGTAGGTAAATGCTGCGGGGCATCTAAAGATGGACGAAAAGCACCTTCATTCAAGGGCGTTGCCCTACTATTTGCCTCGTAACCAGAACGGCTAGTATTAGCTGTTGATATAGCTGTTTGACCAAAAGTAACCCTCTTAGTAGCCATGGAAGCGGTTGGAAATTGAGTTCCTACACTACTTGGAGTTAACAAAGTTGAGGGATTTGGATTAGAAAAGGAGGGACCCTTGACATCGTTACTTTCTGCCTCTTCCCACACTTTACACTCTAACTCGGCAAGAGCTATTTTGCGTAGAGCCTCCCTTTCTTCCAGCTCCGTTTCTAGTCGTGACTTACGCTGTTGCTCTTCCGCCCGTTCTCGCATATGGTTAGCTTGTAATTGCGCCGATTTAAGATTAAGAGTGGCTTGAAGTCGCCTAACCGTGAGAGAAGAAGACCGTGAGCTTTTACTAGATTTAGTCGAGCTAGTGGGCGCGGCATTAAAATGGGAAAAATCTTTATTAGAACCCATAGTCCCTGTGCGAGTGAACCAGTCACTTATTCGCTCATCAAACTCGCGTTTATTAGTTGCGACATCGGCTATGGTTCGCGCAGGTGTCATATTGCTTGACATTATTTTCATTAATTCATTGTATGAATCTTCTACTTTAGCAACGCTCTCGTTCAACGACTTAATTTCCGGATTACGCAACGACATTAATTTTTCGGCGGTTAAATAATTATTGTTTAGTGTAGATCGCAAGCTTTCGATAGGATTTTGTACATCGTCTTGAAGCGGGTTAATCTCGGGAGTATTAGACTCCATTCGTAATAAATGTTCAAACAAATATAAATTGACACAATAAATAATTAACAATAGTAAATTAGTTACTTAAAGTTTCAACACTTTCCGTGCTCTATATTGGAGCGGACAAATTTAAATGTTCAAATACCGTTTTCCTTGCGGTCTTCCAACTTCTTAGGAATTTTCTTCAAGACTTGAATTGAGATGCGTCCGTTGACACCACAGACAAATGGAACGAAAATAACTCTGCTTCTTGCAATGTGTTCAAAGTTCTTATTCAAAGCAAATAATTTATTAAGTTCTTATTCAGTTAGAATTATCTTATAAGTTTAATAAATTCTTCCAAATTTGTTATAACTCGTCCAAATTCGTTATAAACTTGCGCCAAATTCGCTATAACTCGAACAAATTTGTTTAAACTCTTTGTTAGTTCGGAAGTAGAAATGAATAGAACTTGGACAGATAATATTATTTTATTCCAGACTTTACAATTATACACAAGATTAGATATAAAACACCAAATCAGATTCACCAAATTAGATTAGATTAGGTTTAAATAAATTTGTTCCTTTCCGAACACTTCAGCCAATAGGCTATTAAATTCCAAAGGGAAAGATATAAGCGGCCAGCAGGCTCTACTAAGTAACCTTCTTGTAGCAAGGTCAAACCAAAAAGGGTAGAACTGTCTCATGCTATCGTTACCATAACAGAGATCGCCAAAGGGAAGACAACTGCAGCGCGCACAATTACCAGGCGCCATTAGCGAACTTTAATTAGCGCGCGAACACGGACCTGGTTCGCGTCTTGGCGACGCTACAAAGTTAATAATTTAATGTATTTTATATTTGTAAAAATTAAACGAATAATTTATTTATTTGAATTTTTTGTCAAGACGTTATTGAAATTTAGTATTTAACAGCGATTCTTGTGAGGCCATATAGACCTACCCATTATTATTAACATGTAAAATTAAATAAAAATTTTAAGCAGAAATAACAGCTCAAGACCCAAACAACAAATTCACAAAGTACGAGGTGTGTCATAAAAGTTCTAAGATTCTGCTTTCTGTGTAAGCTGTAGTTGGAGCTACAAAACTAAGTTAAGTTGCAGATGATTTAGTAACCGGAACGTCTTGAGAGTATTTAACCGCAATTTCAACTTACTGTAACATTTATTTAGCATTTCAGGTGTGAAAAAAATAGTTTACATATTTACTGTCGTTTTACCTTTTTTTTTGCTTATAATTTAGTAATGACAACAGAACAATAAACCAGCCTCAAATTTTTAGTCCGTTTGGGAAAATCTCTTGCTAATCTGACTTGCTGAATAAAGTTATTACTGGTTATAAAACATGGGTTTTTGAATATGACCCAAAGACAGACAGAAGTTTATTTTTATCAGAGATTATTACGCACTATGAAGGTAATACATAAAAAGCAACGAGAAAGAAAATATATATCAAAATAGTAATATACAGGTTATGTATAACTGCAGTGAATAAAAAAAATAAATAAAATTATAACAATCTTGATAGGAGACTGTGAAGTGACCGATTAAGGTCTTCTAGTCAAGCAGTCACCCAGAAATTGTAGCGGAATTATTCATTTTCAAGAATTAATGCATTAGGGCACAATGAATTATATCGTTTTGATTCATATATAGGAATTTAAGAGCTGAATTTTATTATCACGTTTGAAGGTATTAAATGATTGGTTTCAAATATTAGGAGAGATGGAGTTCCAGATTTTTGCCTCTTGATATTTAATTGATTGTTGACATCAAGACGATAAGAAGTGTGGTAAGTATAAATTGTTTTGAATATTAGATCTAGTAGACCAATTATGAATTGAACTGGTTTGGGTAAAGAAGGATGTAAAGCAGATTGGAAGGTGTTTGTTGGAATATTGGTGCATAATTTTGGCAATTTCAAAATAGTACAAATCTTGTATTTTTAAGATTTTGTATTGGTAAAAAAGTGGTGGTGTTGTTGATGTTTTAGGGTTACAGTTTCAGATTATGCAAAGAGCTTTGTTTTGAAGATGTTGGAGTTTTTGGAGGTATGTTGGGAAAGTACTTTCCCAAATGGGAAGGCCGTATAGTAAATGAGGATGGACTAAAGCGAAATAGATAAGAAGAAGAGCAGAGGAAACGAAAATATTTTGCAATTTATTTAAAATTCCTACCGATTTGGCTATTTTAGATTCAACTAATTGTATATGTTGTTTAAAATTTAGCTTGTTATCAATTAGGATCCCAAGATATTTGCAGCAAATATTATTAACTATGAAGGAATTATCGTAAGGAATTTGAAAGGTTAAAGGTGGGTTATTTTGTTTAGGAGGGAGGTGTAGTATGCATGATTTGTTTGGATTGATTTGGATTTTGTTAGCATCACACCACAGAGACCAAACCTCAGAGTCCCCATTGGAAGAGTTCTCAATCACTATGGATCAAAAAACAAGGAAGTCAAAGTCCAAAATCAAGGTCATGTTTATAGCATTTTTCAAAGTCAGAGACATAGTCCATTATGAATCTTTGCTGCGGGGTCAGACTGTCTATCAGCTTGTTTATAAAAAGATCCTGCAATGTTTGCTTTGCTCTAATAGACCATGTATCCAACTTTGAAAAATGCTATCAACATGAACTTGATTTTGGACTTTGATTATGTTGTTTTTTTGATCCATAATGTTTGAGGACTCTTCCAATAGGGACTCTGAGGTTTGGTCTCTGGGTCATATTCAAAAACCCATGTTTTATAACCAGTAATAACTTTATTTAGCAAGTCAGATTAGCAAGAGATTTTCCCAAACGAACTAAAAATTTGAGGCTGGTTTGTTGTTCTGTTGTCATTACTAAATTATAAGCAAAAAAAAGGTAAAATGACAGTAAATATGTAAACTATTTTTTTGACACCTGAAATGCTAAATAAATGTTACAGTAAGTTGAAATTGCGGTTAAATACTCTCAAGACGTTACTAAATCATCTGCAACTTAACTTAGTCTTGTAGCTCAACTAAAGCTTACACAGAAAGCAGAGTCTTAGAACTTTTATGACACACCTAGTATTTACAATATTTGTGAAGAAGTGAATTATTTTAGGAGATTGTGTGTTTCACCTAAGTGTTTCCTCATACCATATTGTCATGATTCATATATTTAAATGTGTGATTCTAGCATGCTCACGATATGCTTATGGTTTTATCAATCATACTGTATTTTCCATAATATTTATCTGTGAAATTTTGTGTTATTGTATATTGACTTCCTGATTTTTAGAATCTTACAATCATTAAGTTAAAGCTACATGTACATTTGCTCATGTTCTTTATAAATGATGACATGGCTGTACTATTCCAGAGAGAGGTGATAATAAATTTTGTATGGTGATATGATTGACGGACACTGTTATGTATTCAAAATCTTTTGACAAATTAACATTAATTTATTATTTTGATTGGCTTTAATTGCTTTTAGTTTTTTGCTTTTGACATTAAAATTGTAATAACTAACAAAACTGCTTAACTTGTTATTTTGTATTAGATTAGTTTTCAAAACAAAATCTTATCTGTAAATATAAGTTTCTTGCAATCCTGATGTGAGGCTATAACCACTTCTAGTTAGAAATCTTTGGCTTAAAATTGAATCAAAATTTTTTGGGTCTCTTCAAGAAGAGACTGTAACTGTTGTTTGTCAGTGAAACTAATCTGGAATTCCCCTACATCACTAGGAGGCAAAAAAAAGTAACTAAAACAAAAAGAATCTCTCATGATACAATAGTAACCACAGGGGGGATTCCATGTTAGTTTCACTAACAAAAATTGCTCACAGTCACTTATTGAAAAGACCCAATTTTTATTATCAAGATTTTAGTTTTAAATTGGTTACTATTTTGTTGCAGTTTAATGTTACTTATTTAAAGTGTTTGATGCTCTTTAGGAAACAAAGATTTTTTTAAAAACATCTTCTCCACTAAATAGACTATCAAAGTGTTAGTAATATTAGGTACGGTATGAAAAAAAATCAAGATGACTTTTTAAATCTTACATCAAATGTTGGTAATGAATCTGTTTTAAATGAAGATGAATATTTTTCTGATAAACAACAAGTTATTTTAAATCAAGAAGTTTTATTAGATGAATCAAAAATGATGCACAGCCACTATGATGAATCATCTGTGAATTTCACTCCTATTGATACCCAATCAAAAAAAAAAGCTTCAAATACCAAGAGTGATTTATACAACAGAAAAAATAAAGAAAATACCATTTGTGAACAAGCTCAAATGTTGCTTCAATTATTTTTGCAGCATCAAGTAAAAGACATGGAAATAAAATCAACTGTTTATCAAATATTCAGTGTAGATGAAGCCTTATTACTAAAATGTGGATTTTCTGATGACACTTTTAAACAAGTTGTTGAACAGTTGCTTAAATTTGCCCGGGATATTTCAGAAAATGAAAAAATTGAAAAGTTTATTGAATTAGTTCCTGTGCAATCATCAAGAGAAGTATTTTTTGAAATTTGTTATAAAGTTTTTGAAGACGATCATGTCAACTGGGGTAGAATTGTTACATTGTTTTATTTTGGTTCTCGTTTAATTATACGAAGTCTAAAGCAAAAAATTGATAGTGTTCCATGGGCTAAAGACATGCTTATTTGGATTGTGGAATTTTTTAAATTGCATTTTCTTAATTGGATATTAATTCAAGGTGGTTGGGCAACAATACTTAAATGGGCTAAATTTTCTGAAGATATGTGGAAAGTTTTATTTTTTGGAAGTATTATATTTGGTTTATGGGCATATTTTAGAAAAAACTAACTTAAAGATAATGTTATCGAGTTTTAAAAAAGTTTAATTACCATGAGAACAAAATGGCTGGAATGTAGTAGTAATTTCAATAAAAGCATTAAGCAAATATAGTTGTTATCAACTTTTATTTAAAAGTTTCCTACTGCACTAGGATGGAATAAAAAAGAAACCAAAAGGAAAAAAGATCTCTTTAAAAAGTAATACAATAGAATTTGCCTTATCATCTCAAGAGGATCACAAAAAGTGACAATTTAGAAGTGACGAATTATCCAAATAGGTAAAAACTCTATCATAGCATCTCGTATACTTTATCATATGTTGTAACTCGTCATCATTGTACTGTACTTTTTATATAACTTCGCTAGTGGCAACAATCCTTGATTGAACTGCAGAAAGCACTACTTTCAATGAAAATTTTAATTGGGAAAAACTCTTATGTACTGTGACCACATAATGGATGTAATAGCCTGTCGAATTACTACAACGTGCTTGATTCTTGTTTTTTTTAATTTATTGAAATTGCTCAGGCAATAACTAGTTTGCAATATAAATATATAACACAACTTTTTTTCGTTGAAATTAAACTCTTCAATTCCTTTATGTAGACTTCAATTTAATCTAACGCCTTTTAAATCTTTAAAAAACTTTAAGACTGCTCTCAAAAGATAGTCGGGAATAAATTCGATAAACAAATTACGAGATATAACAATTCTCAGATAAAGATACTTTGTTTAAATTCTCACGCCTTCTAAACCAGGGATGTCCAACTTTTTAATTTAATGGGTTGCAAAACCACCAGAATATCTTAATACAATTTAATGGAAAAATTACAATATAAAACAAAACCATGTGAATACAGTTTATTTACATTATTACAACATTGTAAATATTGTAATGTTTATATGTAGCTATACATAAAAAAACATTAAATTTAATTAACCAATATTAATTCAATGAGGCTTTTGACTTTGTCTTCCAGCCATAATGTTTTCAATATTTGCATCAAAGGATGCATTCTTAATTCTAAGAATTTTTGCTAAATGTCTGTCAGTCAACCTATTTCTTTCTGCAGTTTTAATGTTTTTCATGCTTGAAAAAAAACTGCTCACAAGAGTATGTACTTCCCCACATACATAATAATTTTCTGGATAAATTTAGAATTTAATTGAATTCATTTTTCAGAGAATGCAATTTCTTATAAAATAAAGGAAGTGTGTTCTCCCTATGGAAAGTTTTTAAACCTTCCCGACTTTGCAGTTCAGTCAGTTCAAGTTGGTACTCCAATGGTGCTTTATCATATTCAAATGAAAATGAATCATTAAACAATTTTAACTCAATTTCAATCTTTCTAAAGTCAGAAAATCTAATTCTAAACTCTCTAAGCAAATCTTCACATAATTTAGTATATTTTTCATAGTTTACAGAAAATTTTTTCTCTCTTTCAGATAGACTACGAAAGGGTACAATTTTACCAGCTTTTAGCTGTGCTATAAAAAGTTCCGATTTCTTTGTAAAACTAGTTATCTGCTCAAACATTGAGGAACATAACTGGTCCTTTCCTTGTAAATGCAAATTAAGTTCAGCTAATACTTTGGTAATATCTACAAAGAAAGATGAATCATTTAGCCATTCTTCATTTTCTAAAAAATCCACATTTTGCTTTTCTTCCGAGAACACTTTTATTTCAGGCAACAATAACTGAAATCTTTTTAAGGTTGCTGCTTTACTGAGCCTTCTAACTTTTGAGAAACATACTACGTCTTCATATTCACTGCCTACTTCGTCCAAGAATGCTTTAAATTCGCGATGATTTACTGTAAACCCCGTGATCTGATGAAATTAACAGCCTTGACAAGATCAGTCATCAAATGTTTCATATTTAGCTTTTGAGCACATACTTGTTGTTGATGTATCAAGCAATGGTAACTGAGAATCTCATGATCAACAGATTCTTTGAATAAAGTAATAAAACCATTGTGTTTACCAGTCAGGGCAGGAGCACCATCAGTCGTAATTGAATAAATGTTTTTCCTATCAATATTGAATTTATCTGATGACAAATTAACAAACTCATATTTGTCCTTTCCTGTTGTTGTGCCCTTTATGTGACACAAGTCCAACATTTCTTCAATAATATTGAAATTTTCATCAATTCCTCTAACGAAAATAACTAATTGTGCAGTATCACTTTGGTCAGTACTTTCATCCAATGCTAAACTGTAAAGAATGCATGCATATAATTTGTCCTTCAGTGTGCCTTCAACATTATCACCCAAGTCATCAATTCTTCTATCAATTGTCTGATGTGATAAACATATTTCCTTTACTAAATTCACCTTGTCTGGACAGTACTCATTAAAAGCAATAACAATGCTTATTTTATTAATTCTCCATCAACAAGTGGTTTTTCTTTCTTAGCTAATTTCTCAGCCATAAGGTAACTAGCTTTTGTACATGTTCCAGTTTTAACAACTTGTTTTTGAAGACTAGCTTGTTGTGACCTAATTGCCTTCAATTCTTCAATTTTCGTTTTTCTTCTTCATTAAACGTCTGATATTCTGACTCATGTTTCGAAGCATAATGACGTTTGATATTGTATTCCTTGCATACGCTAATCTTATCATTACATATAAGACATATTATATTGCCAAATAACTCGGACACAAAATATTTTTCCGTCCATTGGATATTAAATTTCCTCTTTTCTTCTGCTATCTTCCTTTTTTTAGTAATAGATTCCATGGCCATATGAATATAAAATTTTCGATATTTAAGATTATAGTTCTCTAAAAAAGAAATTAACCATTAATAGGTATACTGAGCAGTAGTTTTACTGAAAATGCATTTATTTCAACAAAGAAAATTTAAAAATCCATTAATATAATTAATTAATCTAATAATTAATCCAATGATGTTAATTTAGTTTTAACAAGATGGCCTTCACTCGAAGACATGACGACCGCTAGCCACGTCTAAAAAATTAAAATAATTTTTATGTGCAAACGGTGCGTCAAATCAAAACATTTTCAAGAGGGTAACGTGTCATAAAATTAAGATTTCTACAAATTTGTTCTCTATAAAAGATACTATACGACACACCATACAGTTACAACAGCTATCAAAAGATTTTTCAAAGTAGTTCAGGCCCAAACAGTGCTTCAAATTGAAAAAAGTGAAGGGGTTAAAGTTGTAGGAAATTTGATTACCGACATGGAAAGTGTTTCCAGATTTGAGCTAGCTCTTATTGTAAAAAGTTATTAACCAAATAGATTTTCAAAAATGCATGGGGTCACAATGACTTTAAATTGTTCATGTTAATATAAAGTATTTTGATTAAATTACATAAAGACTCTTGTGCTCACTACTTGATAAATTTGCTAAAAAAAAAAAAAAAAATTTTTTTAATGAGTCGATAGTGGGCCGCAGGTTGGGCATCCCTGTTCTAAACTAACTGCTTAAACATCAAAGGTGAAACTGCAAATTTTGACCTACTGTATTAGCCGAACTAAATGCTTCTCAGAGAGAGAAAGAAGTGACGAATTGAGCGAATTGACATTAAGACGATGGCAAATTAGACGATTTGAAATGTACATAAAAGATAGGAATTCTGCCGGGACCGAAAAAAAAAAAAAAAAGTGACGAATTAGACAAGTTCTACTGTAGTAACGACAGGGGGATCCAGGTTAGTTTCATAAACAAAAGTCGCTTACGGTGACTTCTTGAAGAGACCCGAAACTTAATAGGTTCTGAAATAGATTGTGTTTTTAAATTTTTATTTGTATTTTTGTTATATTTTTCTCAAGTAAATTTAAAAAATGCTCAAACAATTAATATATAGTGAAATTAGCTCACCATTATAAACAGTAAAGTTAAGCTATTAAGCAATTGTTAATGATTTAGTTATTTTTATTTGTGAAAATTATATAAAAATCATGAAAAAAATTTATTTTGAGGTTGATAAATATAGTTAAAATCGTTAGAAGTTTTGTTTTCTCTTTTTATTGTGTTTATTTTCATTCGCTTTAGTCGTTTTGTAGATGTTTGACTATTGTTGTGCAATTAAGCATTACGATCAAAGTACATAGCAATCGACAGCAATAAATCGGGCTGTGCAAGTCTAAAGGCCCATTTCCACTACGAGCGTGGAAAAGAGCATTCTTTGTCTCTTTTATTGATCTTCGATTGAAGCGAGCGCAAAAAAAAAGCAATAACACAAACAAAGAATGCTTTTTTCCACGCTCGTAGTGGAAACGGGCCTTAAAGCATTGTTACGCTTTACTTTTGTGATGTTGTTGTTCCGCTGTTTTTTTGTCATCAGCTAAAGTTTAATTTAACGGCCCCCTAATTTAGTACATATTCTTAAAGCCCCGTTTCCACTACGAGCGTGGAAAAGAGCATTTTTTCTCTCTTTTATTGATCTTTGATTGAAGCGAGCGGTTAAAATTGAAGCGAGCGCATAAAAAAAGCAATAAAACAAACAAAGAATGCTTTTTTCCACGCTCGTAGTGGAAACGGGCCTTAACTAATATATCATTGGCGTAAAGACCTTTTTTTTGTACTCACTTTTGTCCGAGTACGAATGTTCTATAAGATGGGAAAAAAGAACAAGTGAAGACCAAAAAAAAAGATCATAACATTATTAATAATACATTTTTATAATTTAATGCTGAATAAGGTATCGTTGCTTCATTGCCGCAGTAGGCCCCATCACCCCCTATCCATTTAAAAACCTCCATTCGCCCCTTACAATGTTTCAATCCATCACTTCCAAGAACCACTGATCTAAATCGATGTTTTTAAAAGTGTATAAACCTTTTTTGGTTTTTACTTCGAAAAATATTTTTGGTTAACGCAACTTCACTGAAAGTTAACTGCTGACCACAATGACGTGTGGTAAAAAATGTCAATAAACTTTAAGGCCGAGCCGCGGGTCAATTGTTTGCCATCCTTTTCGGAAAAAGACTTTGCTTTTTATAAACATTTAAAGTCCCAATATGAAGCACGAACTTCATTTACGATTTGGAAAAAAATTAAGAAGTCGTAGCTAAAAGCATATAACAATGCTTGTTCCCCCTTGAAATTTTTTAATACTTTTTGCGACTCTGATTTAAAATAAATGTTTTCAGCAGTTTTAAAATGTCGTCAAAGTTGAAAGCATTGCTCTTTTTTAACGTTTTAGTCAACAAATCAAGCAGTTTCTATTTTTATTATTCGTCTAGCATGATGAAATATTGTTGTAATTTGTTTAAAATGTTTGCATTTTAAATGCTTTAATGAAATCATAAAATTGTTTGATTTGCAAAAATTTAATCCTTCTCTTCCTATAACACGAAAGCTGCAGTTTTAGGCCTTTTCGGCGCCACACTTGACTTTGCTTTATTTCTTAAGTGCGGTGTTGTTGCTGGCGATGCGGTCAGCCATTAAATAAGCTTGCTTTATGTAATCTTATTTTTTTTGTGCTGTTTATTGCAATTATGTTTATTTCTTTATTTTTGTTTTCTTTTATAAAGAACACAGAATAAAAAACTCTCTTTTTAGTGTAATTTCAGTGAGGAAGTCGCAATTAATCTTATAAGCTTTTCCCAGGACATGCGTATAATCCCAGCCACCTGAGCTTATCCAGGATGCTCCTGACGTTGACCAGAGATATAAGAATGAAAAGAGAAGAATCGTATTTTTAGCAGAAATGAAATCTTCATTCTGAGAAGTGTTTCAGCCGCACGATCGTAAAGACGGTGTTTTTTAATTTCAGAAGCACTGCACGCGGTAGATCAAACAATTTCACAATTATTTAAAAAGCAGCTTGGTTGGACTCCGCGGGAGATTACATTCGCTGGATTTTGCGCCATTACTCGACTGGGAAAATTTTTCAAATTCGCATAATTCGATTTGTCTCGAACACTGGCCACGCTTTGATGTGTCCTTAGCGTAATTAAATTGATGACCCCGACCACAGCGTGGTTTTCTTAAACGCTTAAACAATTTTATGGTGGACAAATTTAACCAAACAAACAACGATTAGCGCCGTACACAATAGGAGACAATCGAAAAATGGACACTGCTTAAACTGAAAAAACATTTGATCTGCCCATAATGAATTACCCATAATAAATGACCCATTATGAATGACGCATTGACAAAGCGTAATGATCGACAGCATGTACGTGAAATTACAAACTGCGCCTGAGCGCGCGCGCCACGCGTCAGCAAAAGCGCGCAACTGAGCGCTTTCGAAATATAATATGACGTAAAACAACGAGCAAGTTGTGACGTTATTAAAGCTCATTTAAGCTTTAACAAGCTTATTAAAAAAAAACAGTCTTTTGCCTTGTAATCTCGTCATCCCACGTTAGGTCTACTAACTTTTCTTACGCGAGAACAAACCAAGCTCGGCGCATCAGATCTTTGCCCTCTAACTACACCGGCGTGTTTTGCAGGCCACGGCAATCTAATTGATAAGATGTACCGGACGCAGGCTACCTGAAAGCACATCTTTAAAAGCTATTGATGTGCCAGTTAAATCTGAAGACGAATATGACATGCTGTCGATCATAAAAAAGGTTTTATACGGCGGCACACTATTCAACTATTTAAATTTTCGCGGCACAACCATTATATTGGTTAAAAATACAAAGGTCTTCACTGAAAATTTCTCAATGATTTCTCAATTTTTTCTCCCAAAATCATGGTGATTTGCAAAAAAAGAAAAAAAAAGTTCTTCACTTTGAATCGAACTCGTATTTCCGTATTTTCTACCAAAAATCATGGTGATCTCTAAAAAAAAAAGGTCTCGTATTACCGAAATACGAGATCGATTCAAAGTGAAGAGAGCTCCGCGGGCCGTACTTTGGATACCCCTGCCCTAATTAGTCTTTTTCCGAAATCTCTCGCGACACACCTGGAGACCTCTCACGACATACTAGTGTGTCGCGACACATCAGTTGAAAAGTGTGGTGCCTCTGAGCAAACCGCAGACCATGTACTAACAGCGTGCCCTATACATCGGGCACCACATGGAGCACGAGGTCTGACGGTTTTGGATGACGAAACTCGATGCTGGCTTAATGACATCACTGCCAGCATCTGATCCAGGCAGTGCAGCAGTCTGGGGTAGTAAAAGGATAAACCCTCGGCCCCAGTCCTGTTTGTGTCTGGCCTGGAGTGGATGCCCTTCAAACGACGACGACGACGAGTTGGAAAACACTGACGTAGCGAGTGAAGTTTGGAAAAACGGATCAGGCTTGTTCTCGTCATCAGGTTGGTAATGAAACAACAAATGCGGGATGCAAAGCAGGAAACGCTGCTGGAGTGGCTCAGACAAATCCTAGTATCTTGGCCTGTCCTAAAACAACTAAAATAAAGGCCATTTTATCTTGCCACGTACTTTTTTTTGGCACAAGAATCAGAGAAAACACCTTGTAGTTGGACACCAAAAATTGCGCCTAGGTTATCTTTGCTTTTTTTTTTTTTAAATATGTTCCCAGTTGGAAAAAAGTAAATCTAAAAATTAATTAGATATAGGCTGATTTAAATTGTAAATTAGTAAGAAAAGTAATTTGAAAATCATCTGTGTGCAAATTTTTTTCTTTGTGCGTGCGCTATGAAAAGTATAGCCTTGTATGATCGTAAATGACTTCAATTAAGTTGATTATTTTAAATAACGATTACTAAAGATAAAAACGATGCATTGCCAGGAACCGTGACCAAAAAACTTAAATTAGATAAAAATGTTTAAGTCATTAAACTTCTTTGACAGTTTCCCATGCCCTTCGAAACATCTATCAAAATTAGTTTTCTTCCTTTTTTGAAAAAGGTCTGAATCAAAATCAACTTTATGATTTTTATCTCTTTAGATTCTACTAGCAACAAAGTTCATAGATTGTTTATTGTAAACACCTGAAAAAAGCACCTTTTCGCCACGTTCTATTTTTTCCCATTTCGTGTGATTCTGTTTGTTTTTTTGTAACGCCGTTGGCGATAATTACAGTTGATTTTTCAACGAAAAAATTTGTGGTGAATGACAAGTTTCATCGCCAACTGCGAGCTGTACAGATTCGAGAAAGAGAATTTGGGGGCTGTGATATTTTTTTGCGATTTGTTATGTCACCATAACAAGAATGCTGTTTAATTTTGTTTATTTTGTGGTCTGTAGTTTCTGTACTTTTAATCTACAAAGTTAGTAAGTCATTTGGATTAAGTAATAATTAATTTAATCAATGATGAAATATTTAACCGAAAGTTTTTGAAAATTTATCTGCCAGTAAATCAGGGTGGTCCATGTTCTTACACTCGTGCGGGCCACTTCTCAAAATTATAGAGAGAGAGAAGACTTTATTTCGCCAGTTTGTAACATCAAATCAAAACAAACACACGATACAAGATCAAATAAATGGTAAACAATTACATAACACGTACAAAAAAAAACCAGCGTGGAGACTGCGAAGTGACCAAAAACAATTGGTCTTCGTGTCAAGCAGCCACCAGATGATAAAATTAGAATGAGTAATCGAGTGTCGTAACTACAGCTATGACTCAGCGCGAACAAAGATGTAATGAAAATAAGAAAAAAAATAATAATAAAAAAAATAAAAAACCATCATTCATACGATTGTAAAATGTATTGTTTGCATTTCAGAGCAAAGTTTTTGAGCAGCAATTCGTTTTAATGTGAAAAGGGATTTCATTCCATATTTTAACTCCTCGAAATTTAATTGACTTTTGCAGGCGATTAGTAGAGTACCTAGGCAGATAAAGAAAGTTTTTGTCTGAAAAACGAGTTGATCGTGAATGAATTTGAGAAATTTTGAGAAAGTAATTTACAAAAGTAGGTGGCAATTGGCAATTATCATAACTAAACATTAATTTGGCTATTTCGAGTTTAATTAAATCCTGAAACTTTAAAATCTTTAAGCCACTGTACAAACTAGTAGAATTTGTCCGTCGTTGTTTATTGCTAATTATACGCAGAGCTTTATTTTGTAGTATGTTTATCGGTTGCAGATAACTTGTATAAGTAGCACTTCAAACCAATAAGCCATAAAGTAAATGAGAGTGAAAAAATGCATAATAAAGACGAATAAATACGAAGAGGTACAATATGCTTTAATTTACGCATAATTGCTACTGCTCGAGATAATTTAGATTTTAACTTTAAAATGTGTTCTTTAAAAAGAAGTTTGGAATCAATTATTACTCCTAAATAATTAATATTGTTTGAAACTTGTAAGATACTTGAATTTAATTTAATGGTAATGGCAAAATTTGATTCAGATAGCGAAGGCGATACTATCATAGCTTAAGATTTCATAGGATTAATAGTTAAGTTATTTTTCCTTGTCCATACTACCACATTCTCTAGTTCACGATTAATTTTAATCTCAAGTTCGGTTAAGGTGTTTGCGTGGATCACAACAGCAGTGTCATCCGCAAAAAGTCGAGGGGTACTTATCATACAATTTTGAAGATCATTAATATAGATTAAAAATAAAAAAGGGCCTAAAACCGAACCTTGAGGGACACCCATTTTAACATTTCTAAGATTCGAGTTTATATTAACTAAGGATACATACTGAGATCTCTTTGATAGATAGGAGTGTAGGAGATTATATGCAGTCCCTCTTATGCCGTAGTGGCCAAGTTTCAATAGTAGTCGTTTATGACATACAGTATCAATCGCTTTGGTTAGGTCAAGCATAACCATACCAGTATATTTTTTATTATTAATATTATCATAAGTAGTCGATACAATATCAAGTATTGCATGAGTAGAAGATCTGTTGGGACAGAGCCCATATTGGCTTGAAATTAAAACTGAGTGCTTATCTAGGAAATTAGAAAGGCGAGTAAAAATTGCTTTTTCAAAAATTTTTGAAAAACAAGTTAGCAAAGAAATTGGACGGTAGTTCTTTATGTCAAGTGTATCACCTTTTTTAAAAAGTGGTATAACTTTTGCTACTTTTAAGTCATCAGGGAAGATACCCAAACTAAAAGAAGCATTTATCAACGAAACCAGAATAGGAATTAAAATAGAAGATGACAACTTAATAAAGTAACAAGATATCATACCAAAACCACCAGCTTTATTTGTTTTTAGATCATTAATAATGTTGGTAATTTCATCACTAGCAACTGGCTCTAAAAATATTGTAGGGAAAACTCTTTTAGTTAAATAGTCATTAACTGCAAAAACAGAAGAGGGTGGTAGGTTATTTGCTAATTTAATTTCAACTTCACTAAAGTGGTGATTAAAGCAGTCAGCAAGTTGAACGGGGTTATTTACGACAATATCATTAATACGCAGTTTAGAAGGAGTTGATGAATTATCAGATTTTGTATGAAGTAAAGAATTAATTGTAGACCATATTTTACGCGGGTTATTGTGAATGAAACATTCCTCAAATAAATCAACATAAAAGCTTTTTTTAGCTTTATAATTAATTTTATTCAATTTATTCGAATACTGTTTATAAAATTGCTGTTTCTCAAAATCATGAGACAAGAAATGCGATCTATAAAGTTTTTGTTTACGTTTAATGGATACAAGAAGACCTTTAGTTAACCAGGGTTTTCACTGAATACGTTTTTGTCTACGAGAGGCCGTGCATGCCAGCCGTAAGTAGTCGGAAATTTTTCGGATAAATCCGTAATGACTAAAGAGAATCTTATATTTCTAGTTTATAGGCTACCTTGAAAAAAACTGCAGGTCAAATTAAATAAAAAAGGTCGTTCTAACGAGCATAATCATACCGGCGGAAAAATATTGGGGGAAATTCAGTTTTGTCCCAAATTTAGGGTGAAGGTCTTCGTATTGAATCTGCCTCTGTTTTATTGATTTTTGTTTGCATATAAAAACTTTGTCCTACAGGAGTAGTTTGTTTTCGGTGCACAAAAAAAATTTTTTTGCCCAAATATTTCCTGTCGCTGCCCGAAAAATTCTGATTTTGCCCAAATTTTAAAGACTTGATGGAGTAATCGCCCCCTAACCCCCTTCGGCTTGTACGGCATTGCTAATGAATGATCAAAAGTAACTTTTCACAGCGTATGTCAACTTGTGATGAAAAAAAGAAACATCACAGAGCAGGCTGTATGATAAAATTCAACTAGACAATAATAAGAATGTTTCAGAATTCTTCATCATATCGCTGGTTTGTTCTTTCTTGTTTTTAAGCAACTTTTGCTTTGAGTTTAGATTCGATCAATATCGTGCATTGACGGCGTTAATGGTCGGCGACAAATTTTTTGGTTACGCTGATGCTTACGCCGCTAATAGTAAGTCTGCTCATTGATTTTAAAATGACAGACCGAAACCGAACCTACCAAAACGGAAGGGTATCCACCCATTCCGATGTTCAGTGTGGGTCTGCTAATCGGCAAACGTCCTTTTCAGGACGGGGCAATGTCAAGATAAAACTGCCCTTTTCAGGGCACATTGCCAACAAGTTCCGAAGACCCACTATTCTTCAGCTGAACATCGAAGGCCTCACTGCAAGCAAGATGAATGTTCTTCATCACCTCGCTATGCAGTCTGAGGCACTCGTCATCCTACTGCAGGAGACCCACTGCACTGATGCAGAGAAGTTGGTGCTACCACACTACCAACTAGCTGGGTCTTCTTTAAGCAGGAAGCATGGCCTTGCCACGTTTGTCCACGAGCGACTGAGATACACGCTTTTGGACCAATCTCCACCGACATCGGAGATCGAATGGTTGTGTGTGGACGTTGATGGCTATAAAATAGTCAACCTCTACAAACCACCGCCAACGCGATTGCGAACCCTGGATCTCCCAGTGTTTCCTCACCCCTGTCTGTACGCTGGCGATTTTAACTGTCGTCATGCTGACTGGGGTTATGATGACAACAGTCCGGACGGTGAGTGCTTGGCTGGATGGGCAAGTATTAATTGTCTTGCCCTGCTATATAATGCCAAGGACGCTGCCAGTTTTTATTCCGGCCGCTGGAACACTGGCACCAATCCAGACCTAGCTTTCGCTAGCGTAGGTCCAAACAGTTGCTTACCGGATAGACGTGTCCTTAAGAAGTTTCCCAGGTCACAACATCGACCCTCGCTTATTACACCACCAAGGTTTGCTCTGGCAGTGCCAAGCATGCCTGTTAAGCGATGGAACTTCCGCTAGGCCAATTGGAGTCACTACATTGCCTTGACGAATAAATTCGCAAAGACTTTGTTGCCGCCTGATTCACTTGATGTGGATGCGGCTTACCAGGACTTCTGTAACACCATTAAGAAAGCAGCCAAAAAGACTATCCCACGCGGGTATCGAAATAACTATATTCCGTGTTGGGATGCAGAGTGTGAATCCCTCTATAAAACCTTTCTGCAGTCTCCTCAGGGAGACGACTCAAGTTTGGCTGCTACAGCTCTGCTTGCCAAGCTTGACAGAAAGCGAAGGGATCGATGGTCCGAAGCAGTTCGGAGCATTGACTTCTCACACTCTAGTCGAAAAGCGTGGAGTATTTTGAACAACCTTACTGGTAGGTCACAACACTCTCCTCGTCACTGTCCCGTTTCAGCCGATGCTATTGCATCTCAACTGGTTAGAAATGGGAAATACGAGGCTGTTGATCGCAAGTCATCTCGACTTGTCTTTCAAGAAGTGTCTGACCTTTGGAGGGCCACAACACCAGACGCAGTAAATATCTCTGACAATTATTCACAGAGAGAATTTGCTGCTGCCTTTCAACATTTAAAACCAGGTAAAGCTCCGGGTCCTGATTCCATCTGCCCCGAGCTTATACTCCATGCTGGAGCTGCTTTGAAGTCCTGGTTACGTGACTTCCTTTCTTCCTGTTTGCGCCGACTCAAAATTCCCAAGATCGGAGAAGAGCGCTTGTGGTCGCGATCCCAAAACCAGCAAAGCCCGTGGGGGATCCAAAGAGTTATCGACCGATATCTCTGCTCTGTGTCCCCTACAAGATCCTCGAGAGGCTTATCTACGCCCGCGTTAAACCATTAATTGATCCACTGCTCCCTAAAGAGCAGGCTGGGTTCCGACGCGGGAAGTCAACCGTAGATCAAGTTGTTCTGCTAACCCAGAACATCGAGGATTCTTTTGAGGCTAAAAAGAAGGCCGGTGCCGTATTTATCGATCTGACAGCTGCTTATGACACTGTCTGGCACCGTGGCCTTACCTGCAAGCTGCTGAGACTACTTTCGGATAAGCACATGGTCAAAATGATCATGGAGCTTGTCCGAAATCGAAGTTTCACCCTTACCACCGGTGACAGCAAGCAAAGCAGGCTACGCCGTCTTGAAAACGGCGTTCCTCAGGGATCGGTCTTGGCTCCCCTCCTATTTAACATCTATACGTACGATCTTTCTTCCATGATTTCCAGAAAGTTTGCTTATGCTGATGATTTAGCATTGTTCCACTCTTCTGGAAACTGGAAGGCCTTGGAGGGGACATTAAGCCAAGACATGTCCACACTGTCAGCGTATCTCCAGACTTGGAGGTTGAAGCTTAGTCACACTAAGACGGTGACGACAGCCTTTCACTTAAATAACCGAGAGGCCAAACGTGAGCTAAAGGTCTACAGCAATGGTAGACTTTTACCGTTCTGTCCAACCCCTACATACCTTGGGGTAAAACTGGACAGATCGCTCACGTTTCGTCACCATTTAGTGGCATTGCGCAAAAACTATCATCGCGCGTCACACTGCTGAGGCGACTCGTGGGCTCGGGATGGGGTGCTGGTGCTAAAACACTACGCATAGCCACCTTGTCTCTAATCTACTCAACAGCTGAGTACTGTGCGCCAGTCTGGTGTCGCAGTGCTCACACTCGCCTCATCGACAGTGTCTTGAATGACGCCTTGCACATAGTTACTGGATGCCTGCGTCCCACTCCAACGGACCACCTACCTGTACTTTCAGGCATCCAGCCAGCTGAGCTTCGCCGAATGGGAGCGACACTCTCCTTGGCTTACCGTGGATCTCTGGACCCCGATCATATATTGCATGGTCTTTTAAGTGGGTCCTCAGATACTGGCCAAGTGAGACTAAGATCCAGACGCCCGTTTGTGCCAGGTGCGCGAAATCTCTTGGACAATCTTGCCAGACTTGGCATCCGCGCCTCTGAATGGACGAATCACAAATGGAACGCGGAGTACTGTGAAAGTGCTTCCAGGCTCCGTGCTTTTGTGCCCGGGATCAGTGTCAGGCCTGTTGGGATGGGCTTACCCCGAGCAGCTTGGGTTAAGCTCAACCGCCTGCGGACTGGTGTTGGGCGATTCCATTCGTCCATGCACAAATGGGGTCTCGCTCCTTCACCGAATTGCGAGTGTGGCGCCTCAGAGCAAACTGCAGACCATGTACTAACAGCGTGCCCCGTACATCGGGCACCACATGGAGCACGAGGTCTGACGGTTTTGGATGACGAAACTCGATGCTGGCTTAATAACATCACTGCTAGCATCTGATTCAGGCAGTGCAGCAGTCTGGGGTAGTAAAAGGATAAACCCTCAGCCCCAGTTCTGTTTGTGTCTGGCCTGGAGTGGATGCCCTTCAAACGACGACGACGACGCCGCTAATTATTTTTTTAGTTGAAGCGTGGCCATAAACTCTTTGCAGCGTTTTCAGGGTCAATGTTTTTTATACCCTATTTAAAAAATTTTTAAATAAAATAAAACTAATTGTTACCCGAATACTGATCTGTGATCGTGTAAAAAAACTAAGAAAAAAGCTGCAGCGCTTCATTTCGTAACGTTTTTGTGCGACGTCCATCGAAACTGATTTCAAAACCAGTAATTGTGGCTGCTGTCGCATTCCTGCTTTGAACTCGCAGCTGTTTCGGACACAAGCCCACATCGCACGAAAATAATTTTCTTCACACGATAACAACTGCAGTTGGGGAAATAGTTTATTGTGGTGCAAAGATTTTACTTAAATTTTACAAAATCAAAAAAAACATAATAAAGGTTAGAAATTGTGTTTCAATTTTTTGTAACTTCAGTGTTATTTGAATAAAATGTACTACAAAGGCTTTTCTGATCATTTCAGTCGCCGCTTTTAATGTTTGCGGAGTTTTGCAAAATTTCCTTGATTTTGCTGCACGTTTTCGTATCAGTGCAATTCTTGACAGTTTGGGAAGTAATCTGGAAAAACTGTGTTAATCTGGGCGTGAACAATAACAAGCGATTACTATCGAAATTAACTCTCAGTGACATATATTTCTAACGCTGAAGACTCGTTTTTTGTGTTCTCTGTGTGTGGAAATTGGACAATAAAATTTGTTACTTTAATTTAAAACTGTCTTTAATTTTGGGCTTTCGAAGTAAGGGGAAGGGGACTTTGAAAAAGTATAACTGCTGTCGTAAAATTCCTCATTTATAGCTATCTCATTACGTTGATAGTAGTAGAGTTAGGCAAAAGAACAAGGGGTCTAGCGCTTTCATTCTTAACAACATCAGTGTAAGTGTATCAAAGTCTGTTCTCCCAACCAAAAAGTAGTTTCCGCGCCACTGCTTTAACTACCCGTTAAATTAAACGTAGAAAAAGTGAAAGTATTTAAGATGAACTTTGTGTGACCGCGATTAATATTATTAATCAGTTAAAGAAATTCTGGTGTCCAGAAACTGCCCTTTAAAATCCGTTTGGGACTGAGGCAGTCGGAGATGAGGTAACATTTTTAGAATAAGTTAAAACGGTGTTGATATAACAAAATGTAATATAAATTTCTTTTCAACGAGATAAAAAAATTAAACGTTTTATCTTTTATTTCTATATTTATTCTCACCCCCAAAAAAACGTCGGAGGCGCTATATATGGGGCAACTGTCAGCATGTAACCCAATCTGCTTCCGGAGTTGCAAAAATATTGATGTCAAATTAAAATTTTTTTATTTCTTATTTAGAGAAATGACCTAAATTTAAACGTTGTTGAATATAATAATAATAATGTTCAATCAAAATTATTGGTAAAAGTCATCCATATTTTTAGCAGAAGTAGTAAGAATTATTGAGGGTTGGATGAAAATATCAAAACCGATTCCATTCTTATTTACACGAAAAGAGTATCTGTTCAATTTTTGAAATTGTTAAAATTTTATTAGTTTCTTTTTTAATTCTCCATTGCTGGTCACGTAAAAAAAATTTTGACTCGCTAATTGATATTCGCTTTCAATAACTTCTAATTTATTTTATAAGGTAGCTATTATAATCATTTTTAAATTGTAATATAAGTTACTACAATTTTGACTCATAGCGACAGAGAAAATTAAAACAATGCCGAAGATACAGAAGAAAAATTGATGCATAACCTTTAAAAAATTCGAGAAAAAGAATTTTGTTTTTTTAAACAAAATCCTTTAGAAAGTTTCGATTTAAAGAGTTTTCTAAATGAAAGAATTTAAAGGTTATTTTTAAAATGAAATACTCTTATTCCTTCCAGTGGCTTTGTAGAGCTCCTTTTCTTCATGGGTAAAAATGTTTTCAGTTCAACAAGAAGTCACAAAACTGATAAATATTTTGAAATGTTATTATTTTTGCGCAAGAATAAAAAGAAATGATGCTACTACAGTTTGTTGCATTGCTATTTGCTAGATTAAATCCGTTTAATTTTGCTTTCATTTCAAAATTAGGCGGTTTTTATTGGAAATCTACGAAAAATCTTAAATTTTACCTATCTCATAATAATTTTTTGTGCTTGAATTTCATAGAATTAAGGCTAACGCTGTGAAAATTTGTTAGCAGTTACGCTTTAGTTGACGTCGTTAAGATATTAAGAAGTTGACGTTGACCCCAGCGTCGTCAACATTTTTGTTGACGCGCAACGCTGGACTCAATGTTAGTAAATCGGCTATTTTCAAGCGTATAGAAAAGTCTATATAATGCGTCAGTAGCGTGCGGTCAGGGCATGCAAGTCATGCTTTGAATGACTTACGAAGTTTTGCGTGATGACCTTTTTTTTTACTTAACAAAGAACATCATGGTTTTGGGACAAAATAAGAGAAATCTGAGTCTGATCCCAAGCGAAAACTTTTTGTTTGGGGGAACACTATGATTTTTGGACGAAAAATGAGAAATCTTGGACCGATTCCAAGTGAAGACCTTTTTTTTTAGAGAACAACAATATGATTTTGGGACGAAAATTAGTCTTCGTCCTAGAATCCCAAACAAATTTTTTTGTCTTATCCGTAAAGTATTGCATGTCAATTGCATGACCAACATTGGCATACCATCTGCATCTCCAGCCTTGGAGGTCACTGCACGCCACTGTAATGAGTAAAGTTTGGCTTAACGAAATGCAACGTTTAAAATTTGATTTAAGAACTTTATTTCTTTTCAAAAATGTCCAATTAGCACATTATTTAGTAAGAAACAGAATTTTTGCTAATGTCGACATTTTTTTGGATTGTAATTGCTGCTGTCATCTTATTCTGTGATTGCTTTCACGGGCAACGCTGCAATTGCAAGCATGGAAATTCTTGTGAAATTAAAGGTAGCCTAATTTAAAGTTAAAGCTTACATTTGAATATGTTATAATTTTTGGTTTCAAACTGTCCAAATTAATTAAACGTTTTATTGCAAATTTTTAAAACAATCGTGGAACCGCATTTAAAATCGACGTCCTTAATTGACGATAGTTCAAGCTGATGCAATCAATATACGGTAGTTGGAGTCTCACCTAAAACTTAGAATCTCAAAAAGCAAAAAACATGCTTGGGGAGGATGAAGTTCGAGTACCTTTTTAAAAATTTAAGTTTTATGTTGTTCAGTTTTTTCGTAAAGAATTTAAAAAACTTCTGTAAAAATCGTTTTTTATGTTTTTAAAAGCGCCTATGATTGGAGAAAGCACAAGAGCGTTGCAAAGCACAGGAACTGTGTTTTATCCAAATGATTTTTTAAAGAGTCGCTATCATTCAATATAGCATATGCTCTGTTCGAGCAAGGAACTTCTGTACTTCTGGTTATTAGTTAGCCGCTCAGCACACTGACTTGTTTGTTACAGACCATTGGATAGAGGTGAAAAAGGACAATTGCCAGGTGCGCCACGTGCGGGTGAAAAAATGCGGGGGTTGCTGCCTCTCACATACGGTGCCCGCTAAGCGCGCCAACCATAAGGGAAACTTGTTTGAATCCAAAGCAGAATGTTGTTCGGTTGTAGAGAGTGAGGAGGTAAGCGCTAACTTTTTTTTTACAAAACTTTAGGGATGAAAAGTGTTTTTGTTTTTTATCCACTGCTCAACAGCCTGTTTCACCTTTAATAATGGTCAAGAGGTAACTCTAATTCAAATAAAATTCAATTCATCAGCAAAAACCAAATCATACTACATACCGAAGATACAAAACATTTCGAACATGAAATGAAACACAGCAAACCGCAACTCCAGTTTAATCCGTTACCGGGCAAGCTTTTTTTAACGCTTAGATTTCATATTTCTCTGTTCTGTCTAGATCTTCCGTCAACTTGAATATTTTGCATCGTCTTTCAGTAAGTTAGAGCGCGTCTAGTTTGTGTTGCTAAAGCGAGATTTCTGTGTTAACATAAATTTGATTATGACCTAATACACGATCTCACGCGTGTAAAACCATTAATAATTACTGAAACTGAGTGATTTTTGAAAAAAAACTGATACGTTTTGCTTAGTTCTTAGAGCTCCAGAAAAATAATTATTCTAAAGTAGACTGTTTAATTTTTAGATTAATGAAACATTGGAATGCCTCGATGGACCAAAAGTTGTTTCATTTCGATCAGCCACCAGATGTCTCTGTAGCCTTTGCCGCGGCTTTCCATAAAACAAGAACAGTTATGTTATCAAAGTGATGTCATAATGGCGAAGCATGATACTAATTGAACAAAACATCTGCGCGTCGTGTGTTGATCTGATCGACTTGCCCAACGGCGAATCTTTACTGTTTTCTTGATTTGCTGAAGGACAATTTTCGAATTTATTTACTCCCATTAATCGATTGTATTCATGACGTCAACTCATGAAAACAATAAAAATCTGAGAAGTTAACTTTTTTATTATTTTATACAAATAGAAAGACCGTTAAAACCTGTTCAAATATTCGTTAATAAAATAGTTTAAAACACCTAATATTACTTACGGTAAACAAGTGAAAGAACTAAAAATTTAGTCTATTTTTGAGCGAAAACAAACATTAATGAAACAAAAAACCTAGTTTGTTTGACCTAAAATACTTTCAAAGACTTGTTTCCAAATGGAAAGAGTTATGGCAGTGAAGAAAAATGGGGTAAACAATAAATAAATAAAAAAATATTGGGTTCAAAGGGTAAAATTAACTTTTTTGTAAATTAAAAAAACTCATTTAAAATTTTTATATTAAAGTATTACAGTAAAGTTTATGCAAAAAAAAACTTTTTTTTGCAATGTTTAATTGAAGTTGAATAAATAACTCTTCTTTTTATTCAACAATGGTCTTACAAAAAGGGGCGCCTGGTGCAAGAAAAGTCAGGGGGTCAATATTTATTGTTCCAAGGCAAAGCAATCTCTAACAAGTCATTGTTATAGGGGGAGTCACTGTTTAGTGTATAACACAAAAATACCTCTAAAAAACATCTTTATTTTAGACATGCCACTTTCCTGGTGCTACTATATAAAAAATAGAGCAATATCTTGAGTAGGGAGGGCCACTTTTTGATGTATTTTAGAGGGGGGCGGTGCGGTCGCTGCATTCGTACCTTATTAAAGCCATCACGGCTTTATTTATAGATTTTACCAAGTAAAAACTTGATATTTTGTACTCAGATTAGGGTTTATGTTCTTGGATATTGGACAATTTTTAAGTTTTAAATTTCCGCGATTCTGACAAGCTTCCCGGAAAATCCCGGTTTATTGCATTTGAGTTCGTCGTTGTTTGAAAGAGCACCCTCTTCAGGCCAGACACAAACAGGACTGGGGCCGAAGGTTTATCTTTTTACTACCCAAGGCTGCCGTACTGGCCGGATCTGCGACCGACGGATGACGTATTCAGCAAAGGCTTGGGATTGCAGGTGAAGATCTTTTTTGGGATAAAAATAGAGAAATTAACAACTAATTGTCCTTTTTTTAGTCTTCGGTAAAGTTTTCAGACAAAATAGCCGTCTAATCACATCCCTATACTGAGCAACAAGGTAGCGTTTATCTGTGAGTTCACAAGTAATATTTGTCCTACTATACCATCATATCACGATAGTGGCAAAAATATTACTTGTGCTCTTTCAATCGTTGAGACGTTCTATGTACATAGGCAGAACGTCCCAACGATTGGGAGAGCCAATTTGACAACATGTTCCAATAGAAATAAAATTAAACCTCAAAAAGATCTCCAGAGACGTCAATGTAAATCCATTCCAAACGCATGTGTTTCTGATTCTGCTATTGGTCAACATTTGTTGGACAACAAAGTTTATGCGGAAAAATTTGATACTAACTGGTTCTCTACTTTAGCTACAGAACAATCATCTTTTCATCTGGCAACGCGCGAAGCCACCTTCATAGAGTCTCTTGAACGGTCGAGTCTAATTTGAAGAAAAACCGATTGGAGTGAGAGTCAAAAGAAACAAAACTAGTTGCTCTAAAAGATGAAAAGAGAGAGAAACGCTGCGCAAATTGTTCTTGCGGGCCCAAACTAAGCCCAAAACTTTTTAAATTTTTTTGAATTTGTCAAGACGCTCAAGAAGAACTTAGTTTCTTTTGAACCAACTACTTTCTCTCATGAACTAACCCTGTATCTCTCTAAAAAAAACTCTTACTCCAATCGGTTTTTCTTCGAATTAAACTCGACCCTCTTGAATCCTCTCTTTGTCGCCAGAAAGAGTTCGTCTATAGATTGAAGCTTTTTCACTTGCGGCGCAAGTGAGTGCATAACCAGTCGCGTGCTCGCTTTCTCCAACCAATCAGAGGCATCGTTGCTTTCGATGTCTTCCAATAATATTAATATATATAAACCACGGTTTTCTTGCAGTTCGTCATTTTCCAACGAATTCTTCTGACGAGAGTTGGCCAAAAGAATTCTCAATTAAACAGTCTTTTTAAAGATTACCGAAAAATTAGAAGAGTTATGGTTTCGTCCATTCCATTAGTTATTTTATAGTTCTGAGTAACCAAAAATTCATTCAAATATCTTATAATAAACTGTCAAGAACAGCAGACTTTACTCAAAGAACAATGAAGGCTTTATTCTTGTTGCAACTTTGACAGTTTTAAATTGTTTCGCAAAATTTTAATTAAATCGATGCTGCTGCGAGATATTTTTACGAATAGTTATTGTGTCAATCATAGGTGTACCCATTCAGAACGCAAATTCATATCCATGAAAAAATATTTCTCAACAAGAATGATGTAAAATTAAAAAATTAAAACAAAAACAAAAGTCACTGTTTATATTTCAATACTTTTATATTAAAAATTATAGGTGAGTTCAGATAGAACATAGGCTACAGTTGCTGACAGTCATTTTACCAAAACTCACTAAAAAACGGCACGTTTTACTCAAATCAGGGTTTAGAACTCGATAGATTTTTATTCGAGTTCAAGTTCGGGTTCGAATTTGTAAAAAATTCGCAAATTCGAGTTCGTGTTCTATTCGATGCTGTAAAAATTGAAAGCTGGGTTAAACCTATCTACACAATAACTTTAAAAAATTGGAGAGCTACCATAAAAAGATAAACAAAAAAAAATAACGAAACATGCCATTATATTGGCGTGCCAGCCAACAACAATGTTGGGGGGCGATACATATAGTTTTACGAAAATTTTATAACTTTGATTGAATTATGATCTTTAGCACTTTACAGAAATGAGAAAAAATTTCCTCAAATTTGTAGTGAAGATCAAAACAAGGTTTTCACTTGGAATCTGTCTCAGATTTTTCGATTTTTATCCCAAAAAAGTTGTGATCTCTAAACAAAATCTTCACTTCAAACTGTAATCGTTTTTTGAATTTGGAAACTTTGTCCTGCCAAAAAGTAGTTGGTTTTCTGTACTCAAAAATTTTTTGTTGCCCAAATATTTTCCTATGGCTGCCCGAAAAATTCTGACTTTGCTCAAATTTATTCTTTTATTTTATCTCTATGTTTATCCTCCTGACTCGCAGGAAAGCGACGGAGGCGCTAATATATAAGGTAAACAATTACCCAGACCTGCTTCCGGAGATACCAAAATATTGCTGTCCGCTGGAAAATTAATAGAGGTATGATCGAAATTTAGAACTGCTTGCCAAGACCACCAAGCAGGGAAAAGTGCCGTAAAGTGACGTTTCCAAGGACACAACAAAATGGCGCGAGTAGGTTTTGAACCGAGACCATGTCGATCACAATCCCGGCGCTTTAACCATTCGACCAGGCTTCCGAATATTTTCTAAGTCGAATACAACTCAGTTGCATTTGAAATTTAACAATCTAACATCAAAAAAAAAATCCAAAATATTGTTTTTTCTCTTTTGAAAACTTTTCAATTAATGAATTCAAATTTGATTACCGTATTTTCCCGTGTATAAGAGACCCTTGTGTATAAGAGACCCTTCAATTTTTAGGCAAAATTTTCAGGAAAAAAGTTTTTTAGTAATCAAAAGACTTACTCCCATGTATAAGAGACCCCCTATTTTTAAAGTGAAAATTATGAACAAAAAAGGGTCTCTTATACACGGGAAAATACGGTATATATTTTTTGAGTTCGAGTTTAAGTTCGAGTTTAGCAATTTTTATTTTTCGAATTCAAGTTCGAGTTCGAGTTCGGCAAAAAAGACCAAGTTCTTCGAGTTTAAGTTTGAGTTTAGCAATTTTTATTTTTCGAATTCAAGTTCGAGTTCGAGTTCGGCAAAAAAAGACCAAGTTCTTCGAGTTTAAGTTTGAGTTTAGCAATTTTTATTTTTCGTATTCAAATTCGAGTTCGAGTTCGGCAAAAAAGACCAAGTTCTTCGAGTTTAAGTTTGAGTTTAGCAATTTTTATTTTTCGAATTCAAGTTCGAGTTCGAGTTCGGCAAAAAAGACCAAGTTCTTGGAGTTTAAGTTTGAGTTCGAGTTCGAGTTCGCAGCCCCGACTCAAATACGATTTAAATTTTATTTGAAGCAAAAAACAGATTGAATTTCAGTCTTTGTTGGAAACTCACCTATCTTTATAAACCTGTATTAAGATATTTTTTTTGCATAAATTCATTTTTCGTTGGCCCTGCTAAATTTTAAAAACAAAAGTTTTGTTTCAATACTTTTATTTTAAAAGTTATAAGTGAGTTCTAATAAAATATCTTGTTGCTGATATGCAATCATTTTACCAAATCTCGCTAAAAAAACAGCATGTTTTACTCAAATACAATTAAATTTTATTTGAAGCAAGAAACAGATTGCAGATGTTATGTACAAAAAAAATAAATTGACTTTCAGTTTTAATTAAAAAGATGTAGGTGAGTTTCGGTAAAACGACTTCCTGAAGAGCCGTTTTATCCGATTTCACCATCTTTAAAAATTTTTAGGGAAGAATTGGGTACAGTCAGACAAAAATTATAAGTTTTACTGCAGTGCTTTTTTGACAAATTTTATCCTGACCAAACTTTTTTTGTATAATTTATACAACTAAATCTATCATATGCAAGTTTATTTTCACAGATCTAAACTCATAAAAAATTTACGAGCACATTTTAAAAAATGATTTTTCTGTCCAACTGTATCCCATGCATGGGGCACAATCGAATAAAGCATAGGGAACTATCGGACAAGGAAAAAGAAGAATTAAAATAAGCAAAATAACAAAATATTACAACGTGGTTTGTGCTTGCACTCTACAAACAATGAAAAAACAACCAAGACGTTTACTGCAGTAGAAGATAACGAAAAAGTGCACCAAAAATGAAAATGCAAAAGCATCTCTATGCATTAAAATAGATCAGGATTTCTTTAAAAATAATTTGTACATTAGTAACATATATTGAATAACAAGCATGAAAGGTGCTAAGCAGAAAAAAGTGATTAACTATTTGTTAAAATCATTAAAAAAAATAGAACTCGCACTGTAATTGAAAAAGTTAATTAACTGTATAGAAGTCTTTTTTTGAAACCTCTTAATTAATTCTATTGTTTGCGTTCAATGCTTTATGGGCGGATCACGTGCAGCGATCCTAATGAAATCTGATTGGTTCACTTACACGTGACGAGCACACTATAAATTGAGATGTTCGTAAATTTAATTCCTTTCAGTCGTTGGTGATCCGGTGGTTCGGTGATTTGGTTTAGTGTTATAGTTTGAAGAGTGAGTTTGTAGATGGCAAGCGAAACTTGGGAAAATTTCGTTTTGCGATTGCATCGTTGGCTGAATCGTTGACTGTATCGTTAGCTGAACCGTTTGGGCTGTAGTATCTAGTAAATAATTTTGGTCGTTGGCTTGTGGAAGCCTGTTATACTTTCATATATTCAAATTTCGACTTTAATATATATTATAAAACCATAAGACGTGTGTGAAAACCAGCGTTGTGATTGGGGAAGGCTCGGATAGCTTTCCTATAGTTGAAGAATTTAAAGCCGAGAAGAGAGGGATTCACTGTGCGGTCTACTATAAGCTTTTGAAATTAACACTATTAATGCAGATATTGAAGAAAAAAAGTCAATCGAATTTTAATGAAGTCCTTTGACGACTAGTCAATCCATATTTCTTTGGTGTGACACTGCGTTTCTTCTGCATGTAAGAAATTTTATAATCGCCTTCTAAATCCTTGTTTTTGGTGATCTGACCAACATAATATTTTCTGAGAAATGTTTTAAATTCAACTAGCACAATAGCACATAGTCACCGATTGCACGCTTATTAGTGTAGTCTGATAAAAAGAGATTTTTTAAACTTTACAAGCGTGTGAAGTTGTCAGATGAATGATCGGACAAAAAAAAGCTGTACCTCATCAACGTTTAAACTTTCGCTACTGTACAGACGTTTTCTAGTTTTTTTAGCTTTCAATTTTGATGCTTTCGGAATTTTTTAAAACTTTTTAAAGCTCTTTTTGGGTGTGTCAGTTAAAATTATGCTACAACCTTTTCTTCTCTGATGTCTTTTTTTTTTCTTCTGAGAGCTTTGGATAACCAATGACCTATTCTGGAGATAAAAAAAATTATTTTAAAATGTTTGCTGACTTTGATCATCAAGCGACCCTAAATCTTGCAACTAAAAATCAACATTGTTCAAGCTTTCGATTTTTAAATGTCTATTGCTTGTTGAAGCATCATTAGGTTGATCATTGACCATGCTGGGTAAAAAATTGCATTCATGAAAAATGTGTTTATCTGAGAGGAATATGCCAGTCTTTTTAAACCCAGCTATGATATTGATAGGAGTCATAGATTTTTCATAAGCAATTTTGACCAATCCTGAAATATCATATAGCCTATTGTCAAAGGAACTCCTGGCTTCTGTTGGAGTGGAGCATTCAAAGCTGAAGAATAATAAGACTTAAATGGTCCATAAACCGGCAGATCAAGCGGCAACAGTTTATGGCTGCAGTAAGGATGAATAGTTAATAAAATCACCCCATGTTGCTCGGTATATTCAATGACATCAGTCGATAAATGAGACTTATGTTTGCCCATCATGAGCAGAGCTAGATCACCAATTGAAGCATTAGAATGCTTGATAAAGTGCTTCATAACATTTAAAAATAGAGAGCTGGTCATCCAACCTAAATAATAATATTTACGACAGCTAATAGTCAAAAGCAGTCATGTAAGAGTTTACAAAAAAGCAATTTAAAGTCTATAATATTTTGTGTGTCAGAGCAGAAACAAATATAAAGAATGTAGGATAGACATAAATCATGTTTGCAAAGTAGCTTCAATACACTCATAAATGATCACCAGGACAATAGACGCTCTTAATATAGTCTTTTGGTACAGTTAGAATAAAATAATCTGTCTCAAATGCGTATGATAAATAAAGATAATATATAATTCTGTATTGTTACTCATGTAATATGCACGACACTTCATAGCTTAAATATGAATATTCTCCAATTAGTCAAGTAACTAACCTGAAGTATTGGCCTAGCCCAAATTCTAATTGGTGCTTCTTTAAGTATATGTTGCTTGAAATGTACTCCTAGAAATATCATCACAGAAAGTAACGAATAACCTAAAGCAATAAAGCATTAACAAAGCGACATGTTGTTACCAATTGGTTTCTTTTTCGAAGTTAAGTTACTTGTAAAACTTGCATTTGCCCTTTCAAGGTCACAACATTTCTTGGCTTTTGCAAAGTTGGTGTGGACGTTTCATCTAAGTTAAACAACCTGGTTCCATTAGCAAATTCCACATTGTGATCATAAACATTTTTAAGTTTTTCAAAAAATGCAGCAACGGTGTGCAAGCAGTTGCACTTGACGAGCTACATGCTTCTGGTTTTCTTAGGCTCAGATTAGAGTGTGTGACGGAGTCGCAAAACTGCCTCGTCCTCGTCCAGCTCCTCACAAACCCGCCTCACGAAGCACCAAACTTTATGGTTTTATTTTAATCAAAACAAGTGATATTAATACACTGGTCGGAAAGCGCGTTTGTGAGGAGCTGGACGAGGACGAGGCAGTTTTTACGACTCCGTCACAAACACTTTTGATGATGTTGGACGGACGACCAAATTAAAAATCAGCAAGACTAACATATTGCTACCAGTAGCAGCCAATGTCCAAAGGGTCTAATAATTGTTAGCAGCAAAAACAGTTCTGAAATTCTGCAATAAAATTCGATCTCTCTTCGATCACTTTAGCGTAGATCACTAGTTCTAAAAAAAAACTACTCTTTGTACAAATACAAAGTCGCAAGCAACTCTTGCTAATACAACCTGGCATTACTTGATGCCAAACAGCCACGCGAGAAAACATAAAAAGACAGCGCTGATTACAGCGCAAGAACAATAGGCGCGTGGTTCAAAACCCATTAGCCATTATCAACTTGGTAAACATTTACGCGTAGGCTACGACGTAATAGAGTGTATTTTCACAAAACCATATAGTCAGGCATTACCTGCCAACTTTATTTCATTCCAACTGTTAGGAAAATTTTTTTAACTTTTAACCACAACTTCATTGGTCATCTTTCTAACATTCAGCTTTGTTAGACCATAATTCGTGTGAGAGCACACAATTAAATACTTTTTTAAATTATTTTCTTCATCTTTGTTGAAAACTTGACGACTTGCATAATTCGGTTGAAACCTTTTTTGTCAATTTCTGAACAATCAGTTTTTTTATCTTTGATATATTCATGTAGTGTACTTTTAGCTACAACCATCCTTTCTGCTGCACCCTTTATAGATACGCAAGCATTTATCTACTACGGCTACTGCTTCTTCCATACTTTTCTTACTAAACATACCAATTGTAGATTTCCTTTTTATTTGTTTTTTATTTATTCATTTATCTCAGAGGCAAAAAGGTCCATATTTTTACAAAAAACAAAACAAAACAAAACACACACACACAAATCAACTCTTAAACACACATAATTGAAAAAGACAAGTATAAAACAAAGTTGGCACAAAATACTGATAATAATACGATTTATACAATAAGTCATATGACAAAGATGACATAATAAAAATATTTTGAGAGTTCATACAACGATTAATGAAAAAAAAAATGCTTTCTAACTAGAGCAGTGGTTCTCAACCTTTTTGCTAGCATGTACCATCTAGAAATTTTTCTTTACATTACGTACCACAAAATTTATCAAAAAATTAATTATTTCGCTTTTTTAAAGATTTTTTAATTTTTGTCCCAAAAATTATATGTTCTCTAAAAAAAAAAGTCTTCGCGGAAAATCTCTGTCACAGACTTTGTTCGGGAATCCTAAAGGACCAGCTCAGCTAGGTAACCAGAATACCTGTGCTGGAACAAAGCTGTGTCTAAATTTTATTTTATTCCGGCTCAAGAAGTAGTCTTGCTATGAGCCTGAAGCTTTTGTACAGTTGGTTTAACGAAAGCTCGGATTGGTTTCGTTAAAGACTCTTCTTCACAACAAACAGAGACCACTGTCTCTAATAAGAACGAATGTATTACAAAAATCACGACCGACGAAATTCTATTCCACGCTTTGCCAAACTGCAAAGCGAAATCAACACTATAACTTGATTCAATCAACACAACTAATTCTACCTCTGTAGAACACAACTCCCAACCACTGGCGCAAAATAAATTCAACAATCGTCAACCGATACATAATCTAACGGGCCACCTGCCCAAACAAAATCACTTTCACTCGAGCCATCTCTCGAGTCGTCTGAAATCATTTAATAATAATAATAATAATAATGATTTCTCGCTACGCAGCAGCTTTATATAGAAAAAAGATTACGTGACGTAAATTTGCTCGTAAACGCTAGACAATTCTACAAACTCCAGAGAGATCGTTATGCTCGAATCAAGTAGTATACAGTATACGCGAAGATTCTACAAGTAGCGAGCCGTAGTGGCGCTTGGGCAAAAACATATTATGTCAATCTGTCGAAAAGAGAAAAAAGATACATGTATCGAGTAATAGAGAGCGAATCGCATAATACAAGAGCAGCGCTCAAAGAGACGCGATTATTATCTTATAATAAAACTACGAATTACTTTTAACAGGGATAAACTACATCGTTATGATTAAAATTATTATGGAGTGTGACAATCTCGCATATCTAAAAAACACGATTTAATCCGAGTGTTAGATTTTTATGGAATCTAAAAACTATTCACGTACCACCTAAAAAGGTCTCACGTTGTTGAGAACCACTGAACTAGGTTGAGAACCACTGAACTAGAGTATCAGGTTGAGAACCACTGAACTAGAGCATCAAAGGTTTCAATATTCAATTAAACTTAATGGGCACGAGCACTAACACATCGAGATATGTGATACAAAATTTTATTAAAATCATTGTACGCAACACGTAATTGTCTGAAATTATATTTACGATAATTACACCACAATTAAGTGGCTTTCATAAAAAGGCATGCAAAAATGCTGAAATAAATAATTTTTTTACTTTCAATCTACACGTACTAAATTGGTGTCTCAATTCATTTGCTGCACAATAAAGTGATTTAACTTGTCTTTGAATGTCAATGTTATCTGTAAGATCACTGTTAACCACTAGTGTACCGAGGGGGGAGGCCACTGTGCCATACCCCCCTCAGACCCTAAAAATGAAAAATTGTAAAGCATAAACAAGCAGTTTTAGCAAAAGAAAAGCTGGTTTTTCGCGAGTATTTGCAGTTCGCCCTAAATTTCGATTTTCCTGTGAAAAACCACTCGTTGCTCAAACCACTTACTGGTAGAAATCTGGACTGGACTTTCTGATTAAAGTAAAACAGTTATTAAAATTTGTTATGCTCTTGAAAGTGAATAAGAGTTGTACAGGGCAGACAAAACCTTGTAGAGGGAAGACATATAGCCGCACAACCACTATTTTAAAAGCGATATTTGATCAATTAACTCTGCTAGTTATGCGAAATATCAACTTTCTGCAGAGTGATTAGTGACAGCCACGTTTTTTAAAGAGAATTGGGATCATGTAAAAAATACACCCCCAAAATTACACATGTAAAAACTACACCCCTAAAATTACACATGTAAAAACTACACCCCCAGGACTTCTAGATTATTATAAGACCTCCACTCATCACTATGAATAATACGTAGTTCCGGGGTGCACCACATGTTGAATAATGGGTTTAATGTTGCAGCAGACCTATTAGGCACTACTGTCATAAAACCTCTAGCTGGTACAAATGAGGTGTCTACAATACCAAACACCCATATTTGATGATTTGAAACTCTGCCGCGATGATACTTCTGTTTATGACAGAACAGACTTTCATCAACCTGGCAGACTACATTAGCACCGCCCAACTTCACAGGATTAATATTGAAATGTTTATTTATACAAAACCTACCCAACATCCTTAAAAAACTTTTCAAAAATTATAAAGTAAAAATTACACTTGTAAAAAATACACCCCCAAAATTACACATGTAAAAAATACACCCCTGGGGGTGTATTTTTTACATGATCCGAGAATTGTACAACTTGTATGAGAATAGAGAGCTACCAGTATCACTAGGCACTATACATGAACATTTCTAAAACAAACAAAAGAAACGCTCTGATTTGAAAGTATATTTTGGTTTTATTTTTAACTGAAATAGTGTAACGAGGCATTGAAACTCATAAAATTTTCTCAGCGGCCGGGCTTTTCCCCTTCACCCTTTTTTTTCGATCTCATGACTGACCAATTTAAAATAGGTTTAGAAATTTTTGATCTTCAAGGAAGGATTTATTAGCTCTTTTTTCATAAAAAATGTTAGACCTGTCCCAGGCGGTAACAGGATAAGATGCAGCCAAATTTTACAATTTTGTACTATTAAAAATTTGAGAATGCTGACCAACAGCATGGTGCAACCGTCGAGATGCCAAGAATCAACGCTCACCAACGAAACCGTGAAAATCATCCAGTTGATAGCGCTAAAGAGTATTACCGACGGTCGATGTACTTTCCATATTTGGACGTTTGTTTAGAGCAACTACGCGAGAGGTTCACTGCGCACCCTGCAACTGTTTATGGCCTAAGAAGCTTGCTACCTGCTTACGTCATCGACATAGGCAACTTGAGAGCCGCAGCTGAGGCGTACGAATGCTTTCTCCCGGAAGGCGCCAAGTGCTTCGAAGCCGAGCTGATGCGGTGGAAAGCTTACTGGGCTCGACAGCCGTCAGATTGCCGTCCAGGAAATGTCCTTAACGCTCTTAAAGATGCAAGACAACTTGAGACGTATTCGATCACTGAAACATTGCTGCAAATTTTCGCAACGTTGCCAGTTACAACGGCAGCAGGTGAACGGTCATTTAGCGCCCTAAAGCTGATCAAAACGTACTTACGTACGAGCATGCAAGAAAATCGGCTCAATGCATTGGCTCTTTTGTATATAAACAACGACATTAAACTTGATTATCGTCAAGTGATTGACCAATTTGCGAAAGGGAACCGTCGCTTTAATTTAAAATAAATTGACTTTGTTTTATGCTTGATTTTCATTTTACGATTTCATTTTTCTAATAAGTCTCGTAAAAGCATTTTACTAAAACTTGCTTCCAGAATGCACGAAAATGCGTATTTTTAGGTGTAATTTTGCAAAATTTTTCCGGGGCATGCCCCCGGACCAACCTATAATGGTCGTGTCTTCGGCACTCTCCAAGTTGATTTGTGACGTCACACGATTGTGACGAAACTTTGCCCTCCCCCCCCGGAAACTTTCTGCGTACGCTACTGCTGTTAACATGCAACCTAAGCTATTTTACAGAATGTACAAAACTGATTTTTGAATTATCAATCAATAGCTTTGGAGAGGAAGATAGATTGAATTTTTTCGGTGCAAACAACATGTCAAATGATTTACTATACAATTAAATAATATTTTATGTGACTGGCCGTATTTGCAGCATATATTTAAAAGTTCTTGAAGACCAACTAAACTAGGACTAAATAGACAAATGTCATCAGCAAGTATATTATGGTTTAAGCAGTAATTTCTTACTATAATTTTTATAAATAATCATAAAGTAATAAATATTATCAAAACTAAGAAAAAATTTTTACAATTTATTGATCATGTGTAACTTAAAAATAATTCTTATAAACTTTAATAAGCATAATTATAATGTTAAGCTTTTTGAATTCGTCCATGCACAAATGGGGTCTCGCTCCTTCACCGAATTGCGAGTATGGCGCCTTAGAGCAAACCGCAGACCATATACTAACAATGTGCCCCATACATCGGGCACCACATGGAGCACGCGGTCTGACGTTTTTGGATGACAAAACTCGATGCTGGCTTAATAACATCACTGCCAGCATCTGATTCAGGCAGTGCAGCAATCTGGGGTAGTAAAAGGATAAACCCTCGGCCCCAGTTCTGTTTGTGTCTGGCCTGGAATGGATGCCCTTCAAACGACGACGACGATGTTAAGCTTAATTCCTAGTCATTGATAAATCAAGCGAAGTAGGCTATTGTGCAAAATATATCAATATAATTATCAAGGAGCACAGTCGGACAGCGTCTGGCTGTTCCCCCAAAAAAATATCCAATTGTGCTCCATGCAGAACTTTTTTTATTTTTCAAGATGGTGGCAAAAACTTAAGAGTTAACTTCAAATTATTTTATGGTATCAGACAGGAAATAAATTGAGTTCTAAAATGCATCAACAGTGAAAAGAATTTAAATTAAAGCTAATGCAAAAACAGGTTCAACTGTACCCTTTCCAAAATTACTTACCTACTCGAAAAACAAAGATTCATCTACCACGTTTATTTTACAATAATTATTTTCTTCACACTAACATGAGTGAATGTTCTGTGATAAAATATATTTAAGTTTGCAATTTGAAGTTTCAAAGTTTCCAACTTTTTTCTAACTACAATATCCGACTGTACCCAATGTCCAACTGGGCCCAAGAGGTATTTTTGCATAAATTCATATTGCATAGACCCTGCTAAACTTTAAAAGCAAAAGTTTTTGTTTTAATAATCAAATAAATGTTGGTTCCAGTGAGTATCGATGAATTCTGGTGAGTTCTGGTGAGTTCCGGTGAGTTCCAGTGAGTTTCGATGAGTTTTAGTAAAACAACCTACCACTTAAAGGCATCATCGCCTGCTGATTTTACATGTTTGCTACTTGTGTTTTATGTTTAAAATTTCCGGTAGATTTATTCCGCTTTTGAAAACCAGGAAATCGGAAATCCTAACATCGGTTCGTCCTCAAACAAGAAATAAATTATTTTAAGAAGTTAAGAAGTGTCAAAAGTAGCAACTTATTTATCACGACTTTGAAATATTAGAGTTGCCTAAAGCCCAAGACTAGAATTGTATTTTGCAGTTATCTTTAAATTGAAATTATCATTGATTCAACTTTTTATGGTAGTTCTCAAATGGTACCGACTTCAAACAGTTATAAACGTTTTTTGTGTTCTATAGAACCATGAATTATATGCCTGGTACAGCGAGTCTTATTGAAGAAATTGACAAAAAACAATTGGTTGTTCTTCGTGATGGTCGGATATTGATTGGATATTTGCGATCAGTTGATCAATTTGCCAATTTAGTTTTGCATAAATCGGTGGAACGAATACATGTTGACTCTATGTATGGTGACATTCCAAAAGGAATATTTGTAGTTAGAGGTGAAAATGTTGTCTTATTGGGTGAAGTTGACCCTGAAAGTGAAGAAAGAGAAGGACTTGAGCGGGTACCAATTCCTACAATTTTGGATGCACAAAGCAAAATGTTAAAAGAAAAGGAAGAAAATGAAAAAGCTAAAGTTAAAGCAATGAAAGAAAGAGGTCTTCTGCATTCTGTTGATCACAATGAAGATATGTATTAAGGCTATAATGTTTTTAGTAAATTGAAATTTGCTTTGGTGGCTCCAAAATTTTATCAAGTGAGTAAAAACAATGTTTTGCCTAAATTGAAAATCTGAAGTTGATGTAATAATTGCGAATTAATTATTTTTTTTAAGCTACATTAAGTAATAATTTTTTTTTGTTAATATTGTGTAAAGAAAACTTTTGATTTAGTTGTAAATTATTACCATTTTAACTAAAATTTAAAACTTTTGTTTTTGTTATGCCAATTCAATTTTTTTCTTGAAATGATAATAACTAATATGGGGTATCTTCAAGAAGTCATCATAAGCAATTTTTTCTGTTGAAACTAACCTAGAATCCTTCCACAGCATCAGGATGGAATTAAGAAGAAACTCAGAAGAAAAGAATCACTAAGAAGTGATTATAACCACTTGTTTAAGAAGTGATCTCTTTAATAATGATTATAACCACCAATTGTAACCACCAGGAAAATTTGGATTAATTTCATGAAGAAAAGTTGCTTACGGTGGCTTCTTGAAGAGACCTCATTATGAATGATTAAAATTTTTTTGACTTTGCCTCTGTTTTTTTTTTTTTTTTTCAATTTGGTTTATTGCTTTTATTTTATACTTGATGTATGTTTTTTTTAAACCTCCCTTATATAAATACTAATTTTTTAAAAATAATTGATTTATTTGATGTTTTAGAAATGTGTTAAATCATTTTTTTATAGCTCTTACATCACTTAATGTAAAATCATGTCATAAATATTTTTTTGGTGCTTCTATAATAAAAAAAGGTTTTTTGTGATCAAATGAGAAAAATTTTTCCTTATAGGTTTACAAGTTTAAGAATAACTATGAAACCATTAATGTAATGCATATTTTATAAAATAAAAAATTGCCTACATTAGACTGTACTTTTTGACCAATTATGTTTAAAAATTAGCTGTGAGTTCTTTTAACTCAAATAAATTTTGTTTTTTCAACATGTTTTTATTAGCTTAATTCCAAGTCTATTTCAAATCTGTTTTGATAACCACAGTGTCGTGTTAACTTTTTTGAAATTTTTTTCTTGTGCTGCTATGTGATGTAAAAACATACAATTCTTTTTTGCATATCATTATTTTAAAAAGTTTCAATTGTGCTTGCAAGCTTATAACTGTTAAATCTACTTAAAATAACTTTGTGTTTTACATAACATCTCTCAATCAACCTAAAAGTCAATTGTTGAAATAAAGCAATCAATTTGACCAAGTGAAATGGACTTACCAAGCAATAAGAAATTTAGCCTATTGAAATTGTAAAATAGTTGTGGTATTGCATATGTTATGTACTGATTACACTTTAAAAAAATTAGATGTGATAGATTTTACTGAAACAAGATAGATAGATTTCATCTTTAAATCAAAATAAGATTTTACATAAAAGCATATGCTTTAAATTACAAATGTTAAAAAATTACTTCTGTGACTGCTTTACTAGATTTGTCAATAAAGTAAAGATGGTTGCAGTATAGTGTATCACATGAATATATTTTTTATTTACTTATAGTGTCTCATTTTAGATTTAGTAATTGTTTTGTTTTCCATTAATATTACTTGAAAAATGTTACTTAACAAATTTTTGTAATCTCACAATGGATGATGAAAATACAGCTAAATGTGCTGTATGTTTGGAAAAAGTTTATCAATACACTTGCCCCAGGTGTAACTTACGATACTGCAGTGTGGCCTGCTATAAGCACTTGAAACATGCTGACTGCTCTGAGCTGTTTTATCGTGATTGCTTTTTTGCTGAATTGAGAAATCAGAAAGTTAGTAGCACTGAGAAACAAGCTATCCTGGAAACGATCAAAAAGGTTGAGAAAGATAATCCAATTCTTGATCATCTAGATGAAGAGTATGACTTACCATCATTGGAAGAAAGATTACAGAATATTGACATGAACAATTTCACTGATAATGCTGCAGATGACCTTTGGAGCAAGCTCACATCACAGGAACAAGAGGAATTCAAACAGTTTATCCAGCATGGTTTTATCCCAGGAGACATAGATTTTGCTCTTGCATGGAAACCTTGGTGGTTGGCACACAGTTCTGGATTGGTTACTCCAGTAGATGAAGATCTTGATTACTCTGATGCAGATGTACATCTGCCTAATATGATCAAAGTTTTTCACTTAAGCAGTGACAAACCAATCTCCCCGTTTATCGGTTTTAATTTAATTAACGTTCTCTATCCTTACGTGTTCTTCCAAAGAATCTTTAACGGTTGTGGTTCCGTCGATTTCGATCGTGAGTTTTCAGAGTTGTGTCTTTCATCCTCTCGCGTTCTGAGCCATGACCAGACGTACCCCGATGCTGAGAAAGCGATCTGTCAATGTTTGATCAACTGCTTAGAAACTGCGCAAAAGCAAGACTTTCACGTCAGCAAGCAATTTTTAATCGAGTGTGTGCAGGATGTCTCGCACGTTTTGATTGGTCCGTCTCCTGAAGCACCCGAAAAATATTCGGTTTGCGCGTTGTCCGATTTGCACTTCGCGCTGAAGCGATTCAGAAAATCAGTAAAACGTGACATCACCAGAAGTGAATCGAAGTCTGAGGATGATGAGCAGCTGTACAAGCGCTTGTTTGCGGTCATGAAGAAGCTCGAATTCCTCGCTTCATGGTCTACATCTCACTCCTCTCAGTTGCCACTGCTGTCCATGGAGGTGAGCGAGATTTACAGAAAACGTTTGCTCCAGCTGAAACAAGATAGTGAAGTGGAAAAGACTGTCGCTGTCAAGAAACCGGCTCCTCCCCAGTCACGTGAACAACCGTTGATCGCGGAGTTGGGTTGATAACATCCGGGATGCGTTTGTGCGGTGGCTTTTTCCATCTTCTTTCAGAGCAATAGAAAGGCGTTGTTACGCGTGGAACGACCGCGGCAAACTGCAAGCAATTATTTTTACTTTCAAGGACAGCAAGATATTGCTGTTGGGTTAGGATTTCGATTTTACATTATTTTTTAACTTCTATTTTCCCAAGTTCAAAAAATTTTTTTGTTTGAGTATGGTAACTTGTATTACGATCCGTTAACTAAAAAAAAATAAACAGCAAATTAACTATTTATTTCAACTTTCAAATCCTGGCAAGACAAGGGATTTTTAATTTTATTTTCTTTGAATTTGAAAGTGCTTAATAAGACTATAATTATAAACTATTAAGCAATATGCACTCGTAAAAACTATGAACAAGGTTTCAAACCGTAAAAAATCTTAAGTTTATGAATGACTTAAGATATCTGTAAAACCAAGCGTTATGATTAATTTTCTCAGTGTTATTATTAATACAAATTTATTTTGCCTTTAAAAACTTTTTTGTTGTGTTTTTTAAACATTGCGCATTTATTTTGCTTATGAGCTGGTACAGTATAATTACGGTAATGAGAGTAAGCAACATTGCAAATTGTCATATACATGTATAAGTTTATCAAACGTAGAAGAAGCGGTTTAAAAGTTTTGAGCTTCATCAAAAATAGGAGAACTTATTTCTACAAATAAACTTGCCAAAGATACTCAAACACTTATTCGTGTCATTTCTTTGTTTTAGCCGCGCCAAACATCGCACTTCTAGATAAATTGGGAAAGTTTGGCCTTGGGCATCGCTGCTTTAAACTAATTTTCAAAGTTTTCGTCCACTTCTTTAACAATAAACAATATTGTGCAATCATATTTAGTTGCTGAATTTTTTCCCACTCAAAGCCAAACGATGCCACTTCCCTACAAAAAGCACGAAAGTACCTGTCAACGAAACGCGACTGTCACGCCATGAAGTGACGCTGACTTTTTTAATTTGATTATTTTCATTTTGCGTTTTTCGAAAAGGGAATCGTCGAAGTTTTTCTTGTCCGCTTTTTAAATGTACGTTTCATTCAATGTATTACAATATTCATTGAAACGAAGAAAAAACTTGCGTCGAAACTGCTGATCATTAGTAATCTTAAATTATACGAGTTGTGGACTGACAGCACTGTCATCTGCAGCGTTGTATATCGCGCGAGCCTAACTCAAGCTTACTCCCTGACCATGGCTTCAAGTTTTAAACTCTTGGTTCCAAAAAGTCTGGTTGCCCTGGCAATGTTCGCCGAGCCGGTCATAGACAAAAAGAAGAATCTTTTATGGGCTTCCATCAATGCATTGTTGCACCGATGAAAGCGGCGTGAAATCAACTCGCAGGACATAACTTGAACAAACAACTGTCCCTAATAGAACGTGAAATCATGGTCAGTTAGTAAGTTCGGGTTCAGCTCAAGCGACGCACGACGTCGCTTGAGCTGAACAGAAGCGACTAACTGACCATGAGCTGAACAATACTTGAGCTGAACAGAACAACATCGCTTGAGCTGAACAGAAGCACCGACAGAAGCGACGCACGACGTCGCTTCTGTCGGTGCAGTTAAGACATTGATAAAATCCCACAAACCTTAAAGAAGCTGAAATTATTTGAACAAGTGGTGTTCTACTGCAGCGCTGAAGGTTCTACAACAGTTCACAGCCACAAATTCAAAGCAGTCCTAATTGTCAAAATGTTTAAATCGCTTGCTGAGCAGTGAGAATTAAGATGGAAATAAAATTACCAAGAAAACGTTTGAATTTTGATATTTTGCGTGTATGTTTTTGCTGCCTTTTGCGTTTGACTGACATGTCGTTTCTTGCTTGCACAAGAAACTTGATCTTTTAATAAAGTCTCAATATAGCTGTACAAAAACTGCCTTTTGCGTTTGACTGACATGTTGTTTCTTGCTAGTATGGTTAGTGTACATTTTCCTTAATTGACATACTTTTATTATTTCAATAAAGATATTTTTATTTCATGTATAGCCAAGTTGGGGATGGAAATCATCCGGATAAGTGGCCACGAGCTTCATTTCTGCACAGCTACATAAGATATCCACCTGCTATTTTATGAAATACCGGTGTATTCTTACCCCGATAAATTCCACTAGGTAAAACGGTTTAGGGTTAAGGTTAGCGTCGTGCTTTTTTTCGACAAGAAACTCCAATTTCCAATTGAACTTTAAAATGCACGTGACTGGGGCGTGGTATACCTAGAACCGTTCTTTAAAGCATCCGAGTATTTTGCTCTGATTATATGCTTAGAAAAAAGTTATTTTAGTTTTCTCCGCAGAACTTAAAAAAAGTAGAGATAACTTTTTTCTGCTTATTAAGACGCATTGCACAAGTAATATTTTTTGGTCTAAGTTTAGTGTCGCAGCTTTCTGCGTACATATGTGTAGTTGCTTCTACACCACATTAAATTGCAAACTTGACATATTTACTCGTAAACTCGCCAAACAATTCATTTTACATATAGACTTTTAAATATGCATAAAATTGCATTTGTTTTTATTGCCAATAAAATTTTTTGTCTAAGAAGTGTCCCACGCCAAGTAACCTTAAACTTTGTGACAAGTTGCCCCGACCCTGGGGCAGGAAGTCAAAATTAATAATAAACGCGACTCGTCCATTATCCATCGTAGCTTTGGCCATTAACAAGCATTTTTTCATGAAGTATCAGAAAGCCTACAACTAAAGTGTGTGAAATAATCCATCAAATTAGAGGAGGGCGAACTACGGCCCGCAACGACCTTCCCTGCGACCCGCGAAGGCTTCAAACAAATAATTTAAAAAATGAATTTCTCTTTTGCTTTAACATAATTCTTGGTCATTGCTTTTAGCAATAACTAATTTTTAGGTACGAAAATTAAGAAATCTGAGGCAAAATTAAAGTAGAGACTTCTTTTTTGGAGACCACTTTATTGCGGCAGGCACACAAAATCAATTTTCGAATGTAGCGCGCAAACGAAAAAGTTTTCCCATCCCTGCATCAAATAGTAAATTTTGTGACTACCGATCTCCCCTCAATATTCTGCCTTGCAGTTGAACGTCGGAAGCATGAAATATTGACCAAACCTTTATGCAATTACCCTGATTGTTTTTGGAGATGCCTGGATATTGCTTCCAGTTAAAGTTTTTATTGTTTTTGTCAATTTATAGGCCTACAATACTATTGGAATTTAGAGCTGCTTATTTAAAACTCTGGAACTTTTTTGTCGTTATTCTATTTTTAATTCAAAGCTAAAATAAAAGACAGTCTACCGATATTGATACTGAGTTAAAAATTAAATTGAGATTAAAAATTATCTTCGTGGCCGCGAGTTTTTGTAGAGCTATATTGAGACTTTATAAAAAGATTTTAGGTGGACAGGTTTGTGGCTCTTCAATTTGCTGTAAGAATGCTTATATTCAGCGTTAGTTCAAGAACATTATCTCCACAGAAATCACCATCAAAGAGGTAATTTTTGAATATTACAAAACTTTGTGCAACAATCTGTTGATCTAGTTTTGAGCTGAAGAAAAGTCAGACAACAATTTAAACTTTAGGAAAGAATATTGAATAATTTTTAATAAAACAAAACAAATATTTGTTGGGCAAATTGTAACTAAATTTGCTTTAAATGATTTTATTTCTAAATCTAGGCTTTAACTCACGTGTTTGGCCTTAAATCTTTTAAATGATATACGGTATTTACTGTATATTAGCGTCTTACGTCAATAAACATCCAGAAAATTTAGGTAATTATTTTAGGTAAGTGTTTTTCAACTTTTTAACATCGCGGACCAAAAAGATTAAAAAAAGCTGTTTCAGCCCACGAGTGGGCCCGGGAATACTGGTTGAGAAGAGCTGTTCTTGGTCTATATCAGGGAAACTGGGCTGTCTTTTATACGATGACAAAAATAAAAAAAATTATTTGCGGTTTTGACCAAAAAAGTTATTCTACTGTTGCATTTAAAAAAGTATACTAATTTTTATATGCCAAACTATGGCCCTACTTGTTGTGATTTTCAAAACGCCCGAACCTTACCTGTAACCCTATATTTTAAAATTTCCATAACATCAATTTAAAACTAAAATAAGATTTGGAATCAGTTGCAAGAATTCGAAACTAAAATAGCTTTGAATTAGCCTAATTTCAATTTTAAGAAAAAATTGAAATAAAACTAAAACTAAAAAACCGAATTCGAATAATTGCTCTTACGGCAGTGGTTCTCAACCTTTTCGCGCCTGCGGCGCTTTTTGGAACCTTTTCAAAATTTGCGGCACACTTGGACCAGAGTTCAGATCTTGATTTTTGTCCCTAAAAAGTAGTTCTCAAAAAAAATTCTTTATTTAGAATCTGTGTTGGGTTTCTCAATTTTCATTCCTAAAAGGCAATATCCTCTAAAAAAAGTCTTCATTTTGAATAAAAAAAAGGTTACAGAGCAAAGCACGAATGTTTTTTAAAAAGTTTTGCGGCATACAGGTTGAGAACCACTGTCTTAGGGTCTGAAAAAACATGATTAAATTTGAGGTTTAAATAACACATCACCTTAATTTTGCTGCCTAATCAAAATTACTGTGTTTTTAATTTTTGGTCTATACATAGTTTAGTAGAATTAGTACAATTTTTATTGAAATAAACTTCAATCTTTTGTAGTGCAAAACATTTAACTTTATCAACAAATAAATAAATAGATAATCTGTTTCATTCATACAACTCCGCATTCAAAACATAGGTAGTATTGTTTGGACATAGATGAAAAAAATAATAAAAATGGTGAGCTTTGTGATAAAAAGGCTTAGATGCTTTTGTAGACACATAATAGTACTATCAAGCACAATTCATTGACAGGTAAAAAGGTTAGAGTCGACTTTTTGCAGTCGAGCTATTTGAACAAACTAAAAATTCAATAGTGCAGATAAAACGAAATTTCAGAAGTGAGGCAGTTAGGTAATATTTTGTTACAAGAAACAGAACAAAAACCTGTCATAAAACATTTCTAAGTTAGGTAGAAAGACAGATTCATTTGCGCAACCAAAAGACACAAACAAGCAGACCTAAAACGTCTGCCCAGCGCGTTAGCTTTGATGAGGTCAGCCGACTTTGGCGGGAGGATCATCCTGAAATGATTGGACCTGTTAAGTTCAGAAAATAAGCGTCGATGAATTTCAGATCGCGCCAATCGTCTCTTAAACGCGGAAAGTGTAACGTCAGTTTACACCGACTCCGAATTTGTCATGGTTTCTTCCATACTTTCTTTTCTCCTAACAGCGGTTAAAGGTCTGCGCTTACAAAAAATTATAATCGAAAATAATAGGAATCCGGATAAAACCACTCCGATAGCAGCCCCTATTCCAATCGTTGTTTTTATCAAAGACTGAGAATGGTCAAACTCCAAAATGACGCGGGTAGTTGCGATAAAGTTGTTGAAATCGTCGGTCACGGTCACGTGATACTCCCCCAGATCCTCGTTTGTCGTGTTCCTGCACAAATTCGAAAATTATTCGGATGAAACCAACAAAGCGTCGTCTCAGTATTTGCTTATGTCAGCATCACACCATTGTCATCTCTATTTATCCTGCTGACTTGCTGGGTAATGACAGAGACGTTCAGCTTAGAAAAACCGACATGTGATTGCTGTGACCTCTGACCTGCTTCCGGAAATGCCAAGATATTTTCGGGTTGAAAAGATTTTTTTTGAATTTTATTTATGGGCATGGCTAAAATTGACCAGAAAGTCGGTTAGAGGAAAGTGATTTGAAGTGTTCTTCTTATAAGCACGTCACAATGACCGAGACGATCACGATTGGGGTCAAAACGACGCTCATATCTCCTAGCAACGTTTTCGGCGGTTAATGTCAAAGTTGGATTAAGACCGTCATTTTTGGCCTCTGATGAGAGCAGTGGACCCGCCTGATCAGGTAAACTCTCTCTTACCACCAGCCCGAAGTTTATTGAAGAAAGTGATTTAGAATGAAGTAAAGGCAAATCGGAACTTACTCGATTTCACTTTATTACGTTATTACGTTATTACGTAACGTAATTTATTACGTAAAAAATCACTTTATTACGTAACAATCCGAACTTACTCTATCGTGAAATGCACTTCCAGAGCTTCACCTCGTATTGCTGTGATTTCCTTCTGACTAAGAGGTCTGGAAATGCAGGGGGGGTCTTTTGTATCACTGCAAAAAATCGAAAATTCAATTCTGTTCACATATAGTCTTTACTTTTATCCGGCATTTGCTTGGTATTAGGTGCAACGCATATTGAAGTATTTTTAATTTTTTTTAAATATAATTCTTTTATTCTTAAATCGATGAAGTAAGCACTTGAAGAACTGAAAAATATACCTTTCAGATTGTTACAAAAGTGTCCATATTTCAGCTAGCGATTTTGGTAAGAAAGAACTTGAAATAGTAAATGTGAAAAAAAAGATTTTGGGGTAAATTGAAGTTTTGAATGTAGTTAAAAGTTTTTAATAAAAACTATTTGATCGATTATATTTTTTTATTTGTTTTTTTTATATGGGAAATGGTTGCAAAAAATTAAGTTTTAAAACAACTATGAATCTAAAGTGATTTTTCGCGTAACGAATCTGAATAGAGCGGACAAGTCATTTGAGATTCGCCAGAATATTCAAGCTTTTAAGTAATTGTTTATATCAACAATTTTGAATAACTTATAGAACAGCGCGGTTCCACGCTATTAGTGAACTTTAATTGTTTAATTGATTTCTTTTTTTTGCTGAATTCTGACATAAAAACTCACAGCAAACAAGAGAATCTCGAACAATCACCGGCAGAGCTCGAGCATCCATCTTTTTTGAAGCGTTTCGGGTTTTTGCATAAAGTCTTGTTTGCCTGAAAATATAAAGTTTTTTCAGGCTCGACAGAGTTAATATTTATATCCCGAGTCAAAGGTTATTTAATTTGATTTACAAACAATTGCTTTCAAAGTCTATACTCGTAAAGAAAAGAAAATTCAGAAAAAAGAATTACCACAAGCATGTGCTAGCGAGCAATGGTCAAACAGTTTAAAAGTTGCTTTCAACCTGGCATTGCTTCAACAAGTCACCGACTCGCGATCAGCACAACACGAGTTTCCTGGTCAAACAAGCCCGGGTGCTTGTCATTGATGAATACTTGTCAAGAAAATATTTTTTTCGTCGCTGCCCCTCCGCCAAGACTAAACTGACCTTGGACAAGCCATTGTTTAACTTTAAAAAAGCTAACCAAAACCTCCGCTGCTTGCAAAGGTTTTTTTCACAAATTAATGGTGTGGTGTTGTGTTGGTACCTTGTTATTGTTGAAAAGGTAATTAGCTTTACGTGTAGGTCATGCAACGGATATTGTATTGTGACAAAGAAATGTCATAGTTTATTGTGTGTCAGTGACTTCGCAGAAACAATGATGAAACTATCCTCGGAAAAGCCGAAACATGACAAACATATTTATTGACAACGTTTACTAGAGGCTTACCTTTTCCCACTTGGCCAAGAATTTTGACCAACTATTCTTTATCGGAACGTGAGCTTTGCAGTAGAATTGCACTTTCTGACCGAGTGAGGTGAATATCCGCTCGCTCGTACACATGATCGTGGGGGGGAAGGAAAAACTCCGAGCTGGTGAGAAAAACAATTTGTAAAATCACTTATTACGTAGTAACGTGCCTTCTCAAGTAATCTCTTCGCCACCTGCACACAACTCATTCAACCAAACTTTTGAAGCAGTCTTTTGTCGAATTCAAACCATTTCGCTGATGTTTAAATGAAATTGATACAACCTCCATTTTGGTTTTAATATTATTCACGTTTATAAAAAAAACATCAGGCCTACATTTGGATTTAAAAGTTATGGTTAAGGATTGAAAAAAAAGCTGTCGTTAAAGTTATTTTGATAAAAAATTAAAAAAAAGCAACAACTATAGCTTAAAAAAATTGGACCATTCAGTCTCTATAGAATAGACTGATATTTCAGATATTTTTGAACAAATCAAGGCAAACAACAAATGAACGAAAGCTACGATGAAAACACAGCCATGTTCGTCGCTACTTACGTTTTACGCAAACGCTGTAGTGGCTTGCGTACCAAACTTGATTGTTATGAATTACACCACAAGTATAAATACCGGCATGCTGGAAGTTCACTTTTTTGATCGTCAACTGCAAAAACATTTATTCAGCTGCATGAAAAATTGTATAAAATATTAACAAGTCTTCAATCCCCACGATGGACCAGGGATAGGTGGTCAGCTTTGATGGCAGGTAAATCGTGGTTGTGAGCTATTTTGCGTTTCTATTCGTACTGAAGAACGTAGGCAATTATTTCTCTTATTGCATTAACTTCTATTTACAGTATAAGCACTTGAACCTTTTGCTTTATTGCTGCACAACTAAATCAAAGATATTTGCAATATATCAATCGAAATCATTATGATCGTTCATTTCGCTTGTTTTTGCCACAGTGTGATAACGCTAAGCAAATCCAAATAGAATAAATCCGAAAATCAATCTTTTTATCCAATTAATGCGTAGGGTAAATAAAGTTCAAAGAAACAAGAAAGCTGATTTTTTCTACCATAACTTTATAAAATTTAAAATGTTTTAATTTGACTAGAACTTTGAAATTTTAAGCAAGACTCGCTTCTGGTGAAATTTTAACAATATTTTGATATCTCCGAAAGCAGGTCGGGGTAATTTAAAATATATTATCTCCATTGTCGTTCTACAAGTTCGGGGATTGAAAGTTTATATGATGGTGATAACAATGATCACAGTATTATTATTTATAAAGTCCAAGATTTACTTCTTTTGAGGAAGATTGAAGATTGGTTTGCTTCTGTTCCAGCTCATTGCAGTTGTGAAACCATTTGACCGTGGTGGGGGTATGCGGCCCAATGCTCATTTTTGGGCTCATGCTGTTTGGTACTGAAAAAAGAAAAAACTCTTTAAAAATTATTATAAAGGAAAAAAATTGATTTTGTTTTTTTAATGTTTACAACCGTGCAAGAAAAAATTCGAGGCACTTTAAGATAACAAACTTGCTTCCTAATATAAAATAATTCTCTTAGAAAACAAAAAGTAGTTTTGAGTGTTAAATGAAATATTTATCTTGATAAACATTTGAAAGCAAGCATTTCTGCCTGGGCATCAAAGATTTGGTGAAGCTAAACTTGACTGCAATTCTATTAAATAATTATTTATCAATCACTAAATAAAACAATGAAATATTGAATCGAGAATCAACCTTCGCAAAGAAACATCATCAAATTTTCCTCAATTCCCGTTCTCTTTACCGCTTTTGTTTGTCGTGCGGAGTCCTCACACGTCACATTGGGAAGGGGAATGGGGTTAAGTTGTAAGATGGTCGACACGCAAATGTTGAAACTTTTAATCTATAAAATTTAGTTGAAACATTAACAAAAGCAAAAAACCTTTCAGTTTTTGTTTTTCTTCTTTATATTAATAACTTAGAAAAAGGCACTTTTTTATGAGAAGTTTTTTGCAAGTCATTTTATTTCGGTATGAAGCATCGAACGAGTTTCTAATCACATCTGTGTCTCTAACTACTAATTATTTGGTCGTTCATGTCGGCCGACGCAGTGATGCCTCACACCATGCACGAGACGACCCATGACGTCACAATGCAACGAGGTCATGTAAAGTAACCTTTTCTGTTAAGAAATTTTAGACAACTAAGAAATGTTGTAAATAACAAAAAAATTTACGACCGAGATTATCTTTTCAATCCTATTTCAATAAAACAAGCTTAAATAAAACATGACGTCTCGCTTTGCTGCTCAATATGGAGCAGTGAAATATTGCCACTCGAAATCCAATGGCAATATTTTATGCAATAAAAAAAATAATTTAAAGATCCTATTAATTATTTTAATAATTTTTAGGTTTTTTTCATGTTAATTAAAACAGTTATTTGAGATGACATTTATAACACTTCATCCTTTCTGTTTTTCAGTCATCGTATTTATTTTGATATTAAAATTGTGGTCTTTAATTGTTCAAATTGGTTAATGGCAGAAATTATTGCAAAATTAACATTTTGAAACAAAAGATTAGGTTAGATTATGTTTAATAATCGATAAGTTAAACAAGTTTTTAATGACTGTGCACTAAAATTTTTTAAAATGAACTGAAACTCGTGGTCAATCTAATGCAATTTTACAAAATACACTTTCTTAATAAAACTCATTACAATGATGAAAGCATATAACCTTGATTGAGTCAGCTACTTTACGGTATATACTCACAGATACAGTTACTTCATAATTCAAAGTGCTGTTCAGTTGAAGGTCAGGAATTTGGTAGGAGGGAAATAGGTGCTCGCCTAATGAGTCGAAGCTTTCGTTGAAAATAAGGTTTCCTTGCTCCAGATCTCGGATGTTGCATTCCGCCTGGAGAAGCCATCATGCGATTCACATTTATTTTTTATATTGGCTCGTTTCATTTTTAAAAAATGTTTGCAATTTATTTTGTTTTATTTAATTTTCTATTATTCTAAATGCTTAAAATATGGTCAACGTTGCCATTTTAGTCTAGCTCGGGGGTGCAAAAATTTGCAAACTGCCGGGTGCGTTCAAAGTTGATTTTATTAACAGCCGACTATGAATGTAGATAAATTATTTGGAAAAATGTTTTATAAAAAAATAAGTTTTACAGATGCCGCTTGCTACAGCCGAAAAATGGAAAGAAATGGAATGGAAATTGGAAAGAAACATCAAAATTTTTTATGATTCAATTATATTAAATTGCACTCAAAAACGTTTACAATTGAGCTTTAATTAATTTATTTTGAATATCGTCAACTCTTACGTCTTACATCCTAAGTTCTCACGTCGAACCCCACCCTCGAGGTTTATTTGTGCGACACCTAGATTCACCCTCAAATAAGCTCAAGAGGTCACCTGGGGTCGCAACATTCAGCCTAAAAAAATTAGAATCGTATGGAGATGTTTGCTATTAAATTGAAAACATTTTTTTGGTCTCCTGTCAATTTTTACGGAACAGCTTTTTGCTTATTGTATTTTTTGATTTTTTTAAGGGTTGTCAATAATTTTATCCGGTATTGCCCCGTTTATAAAAGACACTCGATGATACATGTTTAAAAAATTGAATTGAAATCGAAGTTTAAATCAATTAAGTGCAGGAAGACTGTTGGAACTGTCTCGCCATAAAGCGGGATTTTGCTGTTTTTCGCTAATCATAATTTAGAAAAGACGTTGGGGTGGATTTCCCGTTTGTGCTGCCAAAAAAGGCGTGTCTCATAAACTGAAATTCCGGCCATTACTTAGTATTTAGTTTGAAAAACTTTTATTCACATTTTAGTAGCTTGAACTGAGCCTAGTTGTGGAAACCCCCCGTCAAAAAATTGCAGTGTTGTCGAACAAGTTTTGAGGTCAATCGTACAAACAAGCGCAACTAGATTCTTCAATCGCTGCGTCGATGACGTAAGCAAACGTTTCGAACCTGCATTGCAGTTGAGCTATCGCCCGGATTGTAGGCATTCGAGTAAATTTCTTGGTACCACGGTTCAATGTTGTTTTGAACCTCCAAATACACCGCTGCACAACGCAGGGTGACCGGCCATCCAATATAAGCGGACTCGATGACAGGAGACGTGGCCGCGCGAGAACAGTTCCTCCGGTTTTCTAAATCAATGTCTTTGTTACTTCAACGTCGACGTTCCCGCGATTTATAAGTTTATTGAGTAAAAAAAAAAATTTTTTTATTCGTTAATGCTTTATTACGTCTACGTTTTTTTGACAACTGTCCAAAACGATGATTACTATATTAATTTTATTTCTTTATTTCTTTCAGGCAGACAAACACGGCAAAAAAATGCAAAAAATGCACGACGAAAAAAAATTTTTTTTGGTCAAAGCGTTAAAATTTAAACCACTGAGCAGGTTCTAACTTAAAATAAGTCGAAAAAAAAAATAAAATAAAATGCCTGAAAGAGTTAGCTTTTAAAACTGGGTCGAATTGTTGAATAGATAGTGGTAAAACTATTGCAATATAAAGTTATAAAATTGACGTGTGGTGCAATTGTTACTAACGAAAAGAGAATTTGCAAAGTAAAACTATTGTAAATTGAATTTTGTTTTGTAAGAGAAATACAACTTACAAGAAATTCCAGAAATACTAGCCTGCAGTTCTATTGAAACCAAAACTTCCAATGTTTTGATCATTTGTGCCAGCAATTAAAAGTTTTTTTAAACTTCTACGATAATCGCTAATTATTACTCATTGCTAAATATAATTTGTAGCCGTGCAGGATTGCAGCACTGCAGCATTGCCTCAGGCGGCAACTTTTTGTCATCCTAATGACCTATCGCGGAAATGGCCTCTTGTGGCGTGTTTTTAAAACTCATTACGCCCTTCTACAACACGGGATTTAAAAGAATGATTAGCTACGCCTTTCTCACCTTTCCTATGGGTTTGGATTTAATAATTTGCCGGGTATTTATTTACAAAATTTTATATATCAATTAAAAAAACAGTTTTAGTATTGCTTGCAAGCTTTGGTTTTATAATTACTTGGCACGTTTAAATGACAATATTTTTATTATTGTATTTTTGTGAAAACTTTGTCAACCACACTTTAATGCAATAGTTATCAACGTTTTTCACTTTCAGAACCCTAAAAAAGAAAGATTTAGCGGCACCTTGAAATAATTTTATCAGCAATTTTTACTTTCAAACAAAGGCTTAAAAATAAAAAGTTTTGAATTTTAGAACAAAACTAAAATTTTAATTGTTTGCAGCACCCCTAGCAATTGAAAAACGATGCACTAAGGTGCCGCTGTATCTCGGTTGAAAACCACTGCTTTAACAGCTTAAATTTTTAATTGTACAAAAACGCAATATTTCCAGTTTGAAACTCTTTTGAGGTCATATAAGCAGTTCAGATCAAATAGGTTTGCGAAGCAGTTTTCTGTTTTAAATGCTGCAACCTAACGACCGCAAGCCTGAGCGCTGCTTCTTCAATTTGTAAAAACGTCGTCGACTCAACTCCATTCGACATCTCACGAACTTCGCTCTCTTGTGGCGACAAAAAAAGGTTTGAATGTTTGACATTTTTATCCTCGACCTGCGAGTGAGTTGAAACATCCCCAACAAAAAACAGTTGGTAGTTATGCCCAGAGGAACTTCCGGTTTGGCATCGTGCCATGAACCGCATTGCTATCAATTTATTTTACTTGAGACCAATCCAAAGTAAAATCGGACAATTCACAATGTTCGTAATTCGCTGCACTTCTTCGAAGAGCTCATTACTCATAAAACGGGGAAAATTGTAAACATTTAAGAAAGCGGTTAAACTACTGGCCGGAAAATCACGTGACATTTCATAATGTTTGGAATTTATTTTCGAAATTTTTCGCGTTCACGCATGGTAAAGTGTGTATAGCAATGTAGTCAAAGTTTTTAATAAATTTTGGAGTTTTTTAACAGAGAATAGGTTTGCTTATGTTTCTTATTGCGTGACCACTGTTCTGTTCAAGTCTGGATTAAATATCAACTAGATATTAAAAAAAGTTTTTAATGGGAGTTTTGACGCCAAGTCTTCTTCCAAACTATATTTTTTGACCTGACATTCGTTGGCATATGTTAACAACAAGCCGACTTCTTTGCTGAGCCAAGATTCGTTCCAAATTAATTTTTTTTAACAGAACGATTTATACGGCTTTTAGTTTCATTAAAACGAATTTATTAGCAATACGTTTAAAATGTATCATTATTCTGATTTCGGCAAAAAAAGAGCAGGAAATGATGTTGTTTATAAATATAACATTAAAATAAACTCGCTTATCGACAAAGACGGAAAACTATCTAACTAGATAGTGCTGAGGTAAAAGTTTAAAAATTCTTTTGCTTCCTCGATGGATTTATTAAAAATTTGTTTTACTTTTTTATGATTTCCTCATGTAAAATCACTTAAATTGAATGTTTTTTAAATCGATTGACAATTTTCTTTTTACAAAAAAAATTCAAAAAAGTTTGCTTTACAAATTACAAATGTTTTAATATAGATTATAGGCAGCAGTATTTATAATATAAAAGTTGTTTTTTTCATGGATTTATTTAATGCTCAAGTAAGATTTATTACTCTATACATTTGCAAATTGCTAGAGGATTAATTGATTTTATACTTTTTTGTATCGGAACACTTTTTAACTCTTAATTTCTAATTTAAACAAGCAAAACTGTTGCGTTCACAAATTATTACAATGAACAGCAGCAACCAAAGCAATTTATTTGTTAATTTCCGTGAAGTAATGCCACCTGGATGTGCTTCATGTGACACTGAAAATTGCATTATTAGACACCAAAGAAATTGATCGTTCTTCGTTGTGCTAAGAATTTTGGCTAACAGATTTTGAGTTGATTTATCGATTAAATAATGAGTAAAGAAATCTGACTTCATACAATAAAAAATTATTTATTTATCCTTGCCGACTTTTTTTTCTGAGCTACAACCTGTGAACAAAACGATAATTTATTTTTTAAGATTAGGTATAGACTTTAAACAGAAAAATCAGACCCTGGGTGTAAAATTTTAAATTCTTTTTTGCATTTATTAATTAATAGATGTAGGTTCAAATTCCAACAAAGTCAAAGACTTTTTAGCTGGTCATTTCATTGATGAGCTTTCCGAAAACAGCCGCTAAAAGTTTTTCCAAAATTTTTTTCAAAATCCACGCGGTTCTCTAAACGTAAAATTTGACCGCAAAAAGCAGTAAACAAAATTTTTTAATTATTGAAAATGCCCTAAAAATATGTTTTTTTCATAAGACGAAAAAAAGCCAAATAAATCTAAAAGTATATCGTTTTTAAGACTTAAACTGATGTTTAAGTTTTTTTAAACCAAGTATTTTTATTAAAAATAGACATGTAACAGCTAGAATAAGTTAGATTGTAACACGATACACCGATCGTATAACCGTAATTGAACATAAAAAAATTTTGAGCGTCGTTTTTATCGAATTTCAGCTGCTATTTATTAAAAGATGTTCTCGATCGATAAAATTATGACGTCACAATGTTAATTGATCCCATTATGACAAAACTAATCTAGATTTGACAAGAACTTCAACTTCCAACTCATCGGTTTAAAGAAAAACAATCCATTCAACACACAATAAGATAATCGCAAATTTCGCAAAAACTTCAAGTGATTCAATTAATGGGTGTAGAATAAGTTAGATTGTAACACGATACACCGATCGTATAACCGTAATTGAACATAAAAAATTTTGAGCGTCGTTTTTATCGAATTTCAGCTGCTATCTATTAAAAAATGTTCTCGATCAACCGGAACTACAAATTAGCAAAAAGTTTCAAGTTTTTTATCGGTTAATGTTGCCTCGTAATATAACGGGATCGCAAATGACAAAGAAAAAAGTTACGATAAAAGCTTCCTTAGCAGCAGTTAAAAAACATCAACTTCATTTTAAAATTTTCAATTTTTCCCCACTACCGGTACTTTTTATTGAAAAAACAACTTTGATTTCCATTTGGAAAGAAAAATTTAATTGCTGTTTTTTGATTTTATCAAATTCTTTGTATTGTTTCAAAGTATGAGAAACTAAACAGTGATAACTAACACGATCGGGGCGCTATCATGATTAGCAGCTGTTGAAAACTTGTTCTTTAGTTTATTCCTTCCAATTTCTATCAACTTGTGTTCGTTTAACTGAATTGCTGCGGGATAGATCAGTATGATGACGTTTTGAATTTCGAGAAGAAGCACGCGAGTTCGATGCTCAGGCTAGCTTTTTTCAATAAGTAATAACTTAGCACCTCATTCCCTCTCCATTTTATTTTTGATGACTTGCAAAACTGACTTGTTGGTTGCAGTCCAGCTATTTTGGTTCGCTCTTAATATTATCTTAATGTCAATAAAATAACTGATTTTTAAGCGATTGATTTCTAATACATGTATTTTTCTCATTTTTTCCAAATTACATCGATAATTGTTTTATATTTTACCAAGTTAGTATCACCTGTGATTGTCGTGCGTGTTCAATATAAACGATTGCGGGAGTAAACAGTCAAATGTTAATGTGGTATTAGTCGGGGCCGAATCAGGGCTCGTTTCCACTACGATCGTGGAATGGAGTATTCTTTGTTTTATTTTATTAATCTTTTTTGCTTTGCTTAGATTTAAGCGCGTAAAGAGCAATAAAAGAAAGAAAGAATGCTCCATTCTACGCTCATAGTAGAAACGAGCCTTAAGTCTTGATACGCTTGCACAGTGACGTGTCGCATGTTCAGATGGCGAGATATAAAATTAATTTTTCTTTTTGTTGCATTTTACTGATCGGTTGAATAACTCGAACAGCAAAAATTTTTTTGTCCTTATTAACTGGCAGGTTGGTGTAATACTTGATTACTTTACCCGTTCCCATATTTTATTTTTTGCATAAGATCAACAATTATTTGAAAACTCACCAGAATAGACCGGCGATGTAGGATGGTTTGATTTGACAACTTGAAATATCGGTAGAAAAAACACAGCGGCGAACACAGGATGCATGATAAGGTTTTATTATGTTAGAGCTGATGATGGTGATGATAATACTGATATAAATTTAATTCATACAAACACAAAAAAGATCTGTAACACAAAAACTTCATTTCTTTAATTATTTGTTGTAGCGAGAGGTTTACAAATCACAAGTTTTAGTAAATGACGAAGTATTTCCCACAACTTTTTCAAAATCGTTTTGTTGTAATGGTTTTTTATTTTACTAAGAAATGATCGAAGTTTTTTCTGAAGCTGTAATTAGCTCCAGTATAGATGCTTGTGGCACAATAAAGACGATTAAAACATTGTGGTTTTAGGAAAGTTGGCAGTTATGTAATCTGTCGAATCATACCTGCTACAATTTTTGAATGAGATAAAACATCACAACCAGCTACAACATCTAGACTTGGTCAAACATTACAACCAGCTAAAACAAAACAACCAGTTAAAACATTACAATGCACCATAAAAAAACAAGTTGAAACATATTATCATGTTTTAAAAGCGGTAACAAACTCGGTTTATTTTGGAGAAGTAATGATTAACCAAATGTTATCATAAAACAATGCAAAAAATTACGAATTGTTTTTCAAATATTTTCTGAAACTCAACAATAGCAATAATAACCAGATATTTCTTCGGTGTGCGAGTCACGGCGCTCTAGAACTACCTCTCTTACTTAATATTTCTAAACTTATAGAATTCTTTTGTAATGTTTTTATGTAAATTCTTTACAGCAATATTTTCTGATAAAACTTTAGTATTTCTACATTAAAATATTGACTCTCCTTTACTTAAAAATTGACTCAAATTTAATACATTAAACCTTTTATAACACTCATTTCCACGCTATACTTTATGCTGATAGACAATAACACGTTTGCCTGCAGCTGCAATTTAACCAACTTCTTACTGAGCCATTTTATTCAAATTCTGGTTTTTTTAAAGCGATTGTCAGAAAATCCCCGCAATGTTAGTCACATCGTCAGAAATGCTTTTTAAAAACCACCTTGTTCTTTTGTGTGTTTGTTTGAAAATAAAATGCGATAAAAGAGATTAAAAACGTACAGAGGTATTTTTATATTTATAACTGTAATTTTTGAAAAATCTCAGTGGATCAATAATAGCTCTTTTGGATGGCGATTTAACGACGATTGCCGGTTACAATTGATCTTAATTAAAAACTTTTATTTTCACTCGAAAATAAGTCTTAAATTTGTTGAAATATTGTTACTTAAGTAATTTAAAATCAATAGAATGTCCTTATTTGTTACATTTTATGCAAATAAAAAACTTTTTTTGGGGGTTATATTTTATTTTAATAAGGTATAAATAAAGATGACCAATGGTCGAAATCAATTTAAATTGATTTTCGTCGGTCAAAAATAGAAAACTTGAATACAAAAATGTATCAAGAAATCGGTTGGCGCCTTTTTTTTATCTTTTGATGCCAGGTTGAGATCAAATTATTTTAATCAGCCATTACTTCGCTGGCAATTTTCAAAAGTGCTTGGAAATTTATCAAAATAAATTTAGACTTTCCAAGGGACTTTTTAGCAATACTTCAGCCTTCTTTAATTTTTCTCAGTACTTACTTTCGCAAACCACGTAAATTTCGAAAACTTTTGAAAGAGTGGCCAATCGGATAAATTGCCAATTAATTTTCACCTTTATTCAGTTAAAAAGTTAAAAGGCAGTTAAAGATTCACCATCTTTGTGCAGGGCTTCAAGTTTTCACGCCAATATTGAGACACTATTTTTCTATTTTAAGATTATAGCAGGTTTCTGCCCTGTTTTTATTTCTAGCTATTAATTTGAGGTAAGAATGCTCATATTAAGCGTTAGTTCGACAAATATTATCTCCGCGGAAATCACCATCAAAGAGGTAATTTTTAAAAATTCCAAAACTTGATGCAACAATCTGTTGGTCGAGTTTTGAGCTGAAGAAAAATCAGACAACAATTTAAATTTTAAAGAAAATTATTGAATAATTTTTCATAAAACAAAACAAATAATTGTTGGGCAAATTGTAACTAAATTTGCTTTAAATGGTTTTATTTCTAAATCTATGTATGCTTTAACTTGAAACCTTGCATTAGGTTTTTTTAAATACCTAAAAGAAATACGTTTTATGAAAGAATTATTGTGATCGATGTCCAGGTGTAAAAATTAAAATTTTATGTTTTTTAAAACAAAGTTGTGGATTTTTATTAACTTGCTTATAGAAACTGAAATTTTCTCTCTTCTCTGTAAATCTCCCAATTATTTTAAATTACTTTATCGTTATTTGGAAGGAAGCCTTTTAGCTTACAACCACGTTCACCTGGGGCGGTGATGCACGTCTGAGTGGGCGCATTTCCGCTGATCTGATTCTGATTTAATCTTGTCATTTCATCAACGATCGAAGGTGGAAATCACGCAATTGCACAAAAGGAGGGAACAACACGCGATGTCTCTTCGTTTGCAAACTGGTGAACTGCGCATCGAAAAGATAACGCGAATCTGCCACAGATAGAAACGCTGATTTATTTGATCCCTCGCACCACGTCGTTGAGGTTGATAGCAATCAAAGCAGAGACTTATTTACTTCGAATAAAATGCACTGGCAATGAACCGCCATTTCTTTGCACCATAAATAACTATTACTCAAGATACATGGTTTCTTACTTCTTTTCGACAGCGACTTGATACACTTTTTAAAAAAGCTGTGACTAAACCGATCAACTTTTCTAGTCAATAAAACAAAGATTTGGGTTAAACTAAAAATAAAAACGCCGAAATAGTTTTTGGTTGTTATTTTTTCTTCTTCTATGTGCTGAAGCAATAAAAAACAAGTTAAAGTATTAAATGTAATAAACTTATCTAAAAGAAAAAAAATGGACAACAAAAAACGGCGCAGATGGCAGGTGCTTTCTCGCAGCCTGGGCCGTAAGTACGTCTGCTTTTGCTATTAAAGATTGCAGATGGAAACCAAACCTACCAAAACGGAAAGGTATCTACTTAATTGGCAAACGTCCTTTTCAGGACGAGTAATGTCTGAAAAAAAATACCATAAACTATAATATTTGTTTGTGAGATAGATTAAAAAAATTTTAAAATACGGTACTGCAACGTTTAGAAAAAAAAAGAAATTGTGTAATATTTCAGTTCGTTGGCAATTTGATGAACTTCAGGATTGAGAAGCACAACTATGAACTAACAAAATGTCATGAAAGAAAATCATCAATCGAGAAAGAAATGAAAAAAAGAAAAATTTAATTGTAAGTCAAACCAGTTAAAATTATTATGAAAGTTAGTCCAAAAGCAAAACAGACAAAAAGCTTGGCGGTTTTTGTTCGGACCAAGATTAATTATAAGGAAATTGTGCATAAATTGAAGAGATCAGCTGCCAATTAGATGAGCAGGAGCTGCATGCGTTGTTTCGGTCGTTGACTTTGCAATAAAAACAGTTGAAACTTTGGTTAGTAGTTTGTAGCCAATTTTTATAATTTTCAAAAATTTTCAGTTAATTAGAAAAAATTTAATTAGATAAAAGAAGCTTGAAACAAGATGCGAGGAATAAGAATCAATATTTTAGATCCTAATCATTCCTCTATTACAGTAGGATCCTAATCATTTTATACGGAGAACACGTAACTTGTTTGCAATAACTTTTGAGTTTTTCTTTATATAAGCAAGCTGCTTTGATTTCAACTGAGGAAAGATAATGACGTTGCCGTCAGTGATAGTTAATTTAAAGCAGCGATTCTTACACTATTTCGGTCCATGAACCATCATTTTTATAATAAATATCCAATGAACCATTTTGCTATGCTGACACCTCATGAACGCCACTAATAGAAGCTGAATTGCATTCTGAACGTTTTATGAAACCAATGTTGCCACAGCAAATTCACAAAAAGCGTAAGTTGACAAACTTTAACTTTTTTCCATATTATGTCAATCCGAAGACTTTTATCGCACCAAAATTAACATTTTAAATAAAACACAAAGCCTGCAACCATTGTAAGAGACGTTTGTGGACCGCATTCGAGAACAATTGATTTAAAACAGTGATTCTCATTTTTTAAACGCAAGCGGCACATTTTAAGACCCTTTTAAATTTTGCGGCGCACTTGAACCAGAGTAAACACTTTTTTTGGACTTCTCTAGATTTTGAGCGGTTTGTTTTCATGTGAAGTTTTCAAGTTTTGCATTTCGTATATGAATCGAGCCTGAGAGACAATTGATTGCCAAAAAAAAAGGCTTCTCCTTACGCAATGGGAATTTCATTGAAGTTTTTAGCTTTTTAGCTGCTACATCAAAGAAACATAATTTTTTCTCTTTTAAAGAGTATGTTTACATTGCCATTTCCAGCACACCCGTTGCGGGCACGGAACTAATGTTTTTTTAAAAGTTTCAGGGTAATCAGGACGTCTTCAAACCGCAGTTTGACAGATTTAGAAATAACTTATACCACGTAGTCAGATTTGTATTTAAATAAAGTAAAGAATGATTTTCAACTAAAAACTTCACGCAATTTTAATTCGATATGGTTAGCTAAATATTTTGAAAATGGCGCCATGAGAAAAATCCAAGTTCGAAAAAACAAAAAATTCAATCTGAAAAAATATCGGTAAATGTAAGTAGTGGAAATAACCATTTTTATTAAAAAGACAAAATATGATAAATAACTTTGGTGTTTATCAAAAATCAAAAAAAAATCTAATCACCTTTTGCAAAACATTCGGATCTATTTCTTCGTATGGAGCCTTAAAAAAACTTTTTTAAGTTAAAAATTTTGATAGTTTTTAGAAAAAAACATCTAAAATTGTTACGTTATCAAATACACTTTAACATATATTCATCAGCAACTGCATTTCATCGTTAGAGCTAATCAGATTGCAAAAACTAAAGCTTGAATGTAGAAATATTAAAGATTTATCAGAAACTTTTGCTACTCTATTATGTTTGAGTTGAAGCAACTATTTGAGGTGAAGTAACCTAGCTTCTTGTAATACAACTTCTATAAAATAATGCATTACTATCTTTGCGAGCTACAACGTACAATCGTTTTGTTGCTTCTTCCTTTTTCTAATCCGCAGCCTTTATTATATGTACTATTAAATAGTTATAGTTAGTTATAGCTGTATAGTTATAGTTATAGCTGTATTTTTACTACGTGGTGGAGCAGAAATAAAAGAAAACTGAACTGAACGGAACTGTTTCAAAGAATCGTCTGAAAATTTGCTGGTTAGAATTTAAAAAACATTTATTTAAATGTTTTGAATATTTATGACTTTTTATAGAGAGCTAGAATTTTTATAAAACAGTTTAATATATTTGTTGACATCCTTTTACTGTATATTTATTTGTAATATCAATATATATTTGATTATTTTTGATGAACAACAAGTAGGATTAATTGAAATATTCAAAAATAAATTAAGTTTTCAAATTGATTTTTTTTTGAATAAATTTAAATACAAAACTCTTTTCTGCTCCAAAATTTCTAAAAAAACTGTCTGCAATTGAGATCAAGCTTTACAAAAATGGAGTATGGCAACCCTGTTCCGCGGAAGGGAAGCAAATCTTACTAGGTCGTTTAATAAAACGTAACTCCAATTAAACCTTTTTTTATTGAGTACATAAAAAGCTAGATCGAATTGAGTTGGTTTTAACCACGTTTTTTCAACAGGGCCTTCCGCTCCGTTATCCGAAATAGCGAGAAACATGACGATTGATTAATATTTATTGCTTTTCTTCATCAATCGATCACGATAGGGTTATAAGAACGTGATTCATAAACTGGAATTTCTGGAACCTCGGACAAATCTTATATTTCAATTAAATTTTTTTCACAAAAATAATCTTTATAAACCTTTAATTTAATGGATATCTAACATTTTCCCCAAAAGAGAAGGTTTTTCAACAAATAAGCAAATATTTTTTAAGTTCGTTGAGAAATTGAAAAAAGTTTGCCAAAAGTTTGACTGACATTAGATTAAAGTTCCGAAGCAGAGCTAAAACGCCAAAAACAAGTTTAATAAAAGAATATTTCTTTGTAAATAGTAATGAATTTCTCTGCAATAAAATTCTTGGATTTTCGACAACTTCGCATCAAAATTATTTTTATCATTTGCCAAACACGAACCATGAGTGGTTGAGTCCAAAAAATTAACTTAAACTCCTCCCCGATACACAACTGTTTTTTATTTGTAATGCGTATTCACCGTTTCAAAATTATTAGTTTATGTAAATCTATTCTTTATGATTTAATACCAACTAACTACTCGCATAATAAATAGAAAAGGCCTTAAGTGTTGTTTGTCTTTGTTGTCTATCGTTCCGACAATGTTTTCATCGCTGATGGGGGGCCACCATTGCCCCGGCAATTATAATAGACGAATTTTCGCAATTAGTTCTCTTGCGAAATTTACAACTGACCAATACTACAAGGAAATGGTGTGATTGTTCTAAATTTTTGTGCAAAATTATAGCAACGTGGAAAAAATGTTATGGACCAGAGTGAAAATCTTTGTAAGTAAACATATGAAACAAACACAAAAAACAATCACCTATGTAAACAGCAAATGAATTATTCGAATATCAAAAATCAAATAATTGAATCTAACCGCAAACACGGACAGCTTTTGATTAATGCGAACTTTTTCGATATAAACAGATAACCACTTGCAACCTGAAAACGAGGAAAATGTTGCACGTAAGTTGAAAAGTGAAGACGGTTTTATTAAGGAAAACCTGTTTCTATTCATTTTGTTATTACTAATACAATGAAACAGCCAATGCAAAAGCAAAAGATTTTATTTTGTTTTATTTTTATGTTTCGTTTGTCAATCAATCAATAATTTCCAAAAATATCTGTCGTAACGCAACGCATTTTAAAATTTCTAATTATATTTTTTAAAACAAGTTTATTTTATGTACAAACAAGCTTCTGAAACAGTTTCGATGCAAACAAAAGAGAGTGTTTTCCGAAAATTGAAAAAACTTCGTCCGCGACGATAAATTTTCTACGTGATATTCGCTATGTTATCTATCTTATCGCCTGCTTTAAAATCATCATACGTGATAATTTTACGTCATAAGACCATGATCCGTCACTACACAGGTTTTGGACTGATAGGCACATTTGCTCTCTGCTTGCTGCTCGAAGTGCTTTCTCGTTCTGTGTCTCAGCTTATATAGTTAAGTTTCGAAGTTCCTAAAAAAAATTTGGCAGCTTTAAACACACACAAATGAAAAAATCTTTGCACTATGGATGACGTCAATGCAAATGACGCTAGTTTTATTGAATTAAGCTTTTGTTAAAAGATGAAAGATAAACTATTTTCAGATTTGTTGAAATTTTAATGAATTTTATAAAATAAAATTATAAATAATTTAATTATTTAATAAAAACTGCATAAAAAAGAATTCTCAGTTTTCTCATTTTCGTTTGTGTATAAGGGGGTTTTATATTTTCGTTTAAACGTGAAGTTGTTTTAATATTTTTAGAAATTTTTCCATAACTTTTTTAAAAACCATATTAATGTATTCATCTTTAAAGTTGCATACAATAACAGTTTTATGATAAATGATTTTAGCAAAGACACTTAAACACCACGAAAAGAGGCTTACGCTCGTGGAAACTGTTTGAATACCGAGTGGGTCACTTCAATTAATAATTGAAAGTTTTCTTGGTAAAAAACAAGCACTTCAAACATAGTATCTTCGTCACACGGTAGTTGATGGGTAAATTAAAAAGACCTTTTTTAAATTAACTTTTTTGCAAATGTGTTTATATACTGTATACATTATTCAAAAAAAGTTGCTTGTTTACGGAGAGTAAGCTAAATTGTTGATTTATATACATTGTTAATATGTGCCCCAAAAACAAATTTTAAATCAATTTTAATTTTACAACCACTTTGAAAAAATAATCATAATTTATTTACCAGAAACAAAAATTCACGGTTACAAACAATAATAAAGGACATAAATAAAACGCAATGAAATCTTCAATTTCCATAAAACTTTCAATTGATCTTTATCAAAAGCAGCGGAATCTAAACTTTTGTTTAATTCATCTCAATCTTAGAATTTTTATGCCATATATAAATCTATACCAATATGCGAAATACATTAGGCCATGGCCGAAATATCATTCATAACAAATTCTTGGCAAATTTTTATTTTGAATAAGTTTTTTCTTTCTAAAATTGAATTAAACTTTAAATTTCTATTTCATTGAGTTTCATTGAACTATTTCATTAAAAAAAGTGTAAAAATGAGTTGTTGATTATAACGTAACAAATATAACGTAAAACGTTTAATTTGTTTTAAGGGGGGTTTGCCAGCCGAAAAAACAATTACTAACAATCAAAATAAAATAAAGACCTTTTTTGGTCCACATTTTTTTGATGTCCTAATTCTCAGTTAAGAGGTCTGCCTACAATCTTCATGATTGGGTTTTGCATCCAGCATCCCCCGGGTATACGCCAGTGCCTAAAAACCATTGCAAAGTATGTGGGAGCAAAATTTTAATTTGAAGGATTTGCAAGCTTAAAAAAATTTTTAATCTATATTTTGGAGGTTTTTAAATAAGTTTGTTAGAATACTTACTTGCTTCTAAAAACTTCCTCAAGATTACAAAACATAATTCCATTCGGTTATATTTGTTTGTTTCTTTTTCAAAAGAGTTTTCTTCCAAGCAGGAAACCTGCGCTCGAACATCGACTGCCGCGACGTCTGTTTCTTACCGAGCATCGTAATAAAATGAAACTTAAATCTCAAACATTTTGCGCACGATTTGACTCTTCATTTTTAATTATTTTCTAACGACACATACACACATGCCACTACATCCTGGGGGAAGTTGGATGTTACAAAACTCTGGTTGTAGTAAGTGCAACTGCATTCCGGGAATGCTCACAGCAAAACGTGGCGTGTACCATCACAAAACACACGAAAGCGATTGATAGGTCAGAGCGCAATTTTATTATTGATAGAGATTTATTAACTGCTCATACGCCGTGATGACGTAGTTATTAGCGTTGTAAACTCGAGCGTTAAGTCCGAGACTTGGTTCGACGGACCGCTTTTCTGCTTACGCAGCATGAGCAAGCAGGCCAAAAAAAGACTCCTTCTCTCTTTCATCTTGTTGTTGGCCTCGTCCGCAAAATCCCTCACGCTGGCAGAGATACGGCCGAATTTTGACCGGTTCAATGGGGGTCGCTCCTACGAACTGTTTGTTGCGATTTCGAGCCAACACAACACTAAGTCTTGGTCAAAAATCTTAAACGCGAAAGCGACTTGTTTAAAGTGAAGATTGCGAGGCAGAGATGACATTTGGCAAAACTTTATTTTTAACGCAAGCGTAATTTTGTGACAAATGGCGCTAATTTCCACTATTGGTTTAGGATACGAACAATTAAGAAGATCTAATTGAGGGTTTATCTTTAATTTTGAAAAATAAATGACTATTAACACAAAACGCTGCTCTCCAAAATTAGATGATAAAGCGATAATGAAAGTTATTTTACGCACTTAAAAAAATTTCAAAAATTTCAAAAGATAATGATATAAAATTTAGTATTGACGAAATGTCAAAGAATATTGTAAAACAATTTATCAGCTTTAAAATGAGTTTCGTTTGATTTAATTCTTTTCAATCTAATCGCACAAACAATAATCACATGTCAACAACTAGTCGCCGGCCGGTTGCCTCCGGACCAAGTGATTACGAGTCCACAATTTGAAGGTCCAGAATTGATCCGAGCCCAACAACTTTCGAGCTTTATCCATGGGTTTTAATATTCTAGGTCAGGGATGGCGAACCACTGACCCTCTGGTCATGTTGTGACCCACTAGTTGAAATTCAATGACCCACCTGATGTTCTGAAATTTCTGGCATTTTTAGTCTGCAACATTAATTTAGGACGGATTAAACCAAGGGCATCCAACCCGTGGTCCGCGTAAAGGTTTTGAGTGGCCCGCGCAGTATTTTTTGAAGCTCTCTGTCCTGTCAATTTTGGTAGAAGTCGAAGACAGATTTGCTGTGAAGACCCCTTTTTTCTCGTTCTTTATCAAATTTTAGAGGTCACTGTGATTTTGGGACATAAAGTAGGGAATCTGAGACTGATTTCAGGTGAGTACTTTTTTTTTTTTTAGAGAACATCAATATTTAAAAATTCTTGCCTCGGGCCCCTAAATTTGAATATCCACCACTAGTGAAGACTTTTGTTTAGTCTTCAACTTTTTTTAGCCAATGACCCACTTAATGTAAGTTTTAAAAAACTGTCATTTTTTGACCCGCCCTATAAAAAAGGTTCGCCAATCCTGTTCTAGGTGATTGTAAAAGTTAAGCCCTTTTTTTTGTCTTAACTTGTTTTTACCTTTAACGTGAATTTCGAATATCTAACACTATCTTACTACTGCAACACAGATATATTCACAGCAGTTTTTTTTTTTAAAATCGTCTTTGTGATCCGTTAAATAAAAAATTGCACGTTTAGTGGTCTATGAAGTTCAAAAGGTTGACGAATACTGTTTAAAAATACTTGGAAAATCACGCTTAGGCAATTGGTGTTGGTCCACGGTTTTCACATTGCAAATTACTGTTTGCACACAATCAACTCATTAACACTAGTTACTTTGAAAATGGCGCACTGAAAATCATACTTAATTTTAAAAAGTTACACATCCCGGTGGTGCCGGAGGATAGTATTTTGTTCATTTCGGTTGTCTACAACCAGTGTATACATGCTGTGTACGCTCGACGTACTTTCGTTTGTTTCTTAAATTTCGGTGAAGATCTACGATCAATGTAGTCGGCACTATTCAATAGAAAAGCAAAAGGATGCGGGGACAAATCACCCATGACTGGATTTTAAGTTACGATATGAGTTTGAATTTGAAAAAAAGTATAGTTTTCTACGCAAAAAAAATTAAATTGATTTAAGATTTTTTTAAAACTTATTACCTAGCATTAGCACTTTAAAGTAAAACAAACCCAACCAGGAGATTGTGAAGATTGGTTTCAAATATCCCCACCGACGAAGAAAACATATTAATTTATTTACATTTTTCAATAATTTAACATATAACATTTTCCCCCTTTTCTTTCTTGTATTTGTAGTTGAAAACAGGACGTAAATAAATTATTTGAAATTTTGCAAAGTTTTTCTAATGATAGCACTGTTTAATAATTTTATTAAACGGACAGTGTTTGAAGCTTTGGTTGGTAAAGTCGAAGCAAAGTTATGCTTATATGCATTAAACCATGGTAATTGACTAGTATAATTCACTTTATTAACTTAATAAAAACTAATCAAACCGAAAAAACATTTTAATGTTTTTACCTTTTAAAGTGTTGACTATTGCATGGCCAAAATATCTAAGCACAACCTCTTCATCTTTGACTCTGTTCAACACTTTAAAAATTATGATATCATTTTTAAATTTTCATATTTTGTGCAATCTTAAACAGTTGAACTATTGTATCCAGCGACCTTATCAATTTCACATCTGATGCTTCTAAATTGATTGCCCCGAGCGATCAGCATCAGCCATTCAAGTTCAATGATAGAAGTTTTAGCTGATAAATTATTTAGGTTTATCACAATTTACTTGTGATTCTCAGTTTGAAATCAACTTAAAGAGGGCTAAGTCGCATAGGGGGGACATCAAACGACATTTTCGTTTAAGATTCAATCTTACTTGGCTGTTCAACAATTTTACTTGTAAAAAAAATTTATCCGATTATAAATTTTATTTGTGTTTTTGAAAAGCATTTAAAAGTTCAATATTTTCTTCAGCTTTTTCAATTTTATGGAATCTTTAAAAAGGATTAGCAATTAAATAAGGTTCTTATAAACCGGAGCCATCGACATCTGACATCGTGGTAATGCCATCTAATGAATCAAATTATATATTTCTGACTCCTACAAAATTTTTTGACAATTGTTAGTCAGTAAATACGATTGTGACGCAGTTATGCAAAAACGATTTTCAAGGAATATTACCGCTATTCTGCCAATAATTGTAATGCGCATTTTTCATTTTCTGAATGCCCGGAAAATCCCGATATAAAAAAATTTATAAACAGAAGTGTCGATTTATTAACAAGAAAGCATTTCAGCGTTTCAAAAAAAACGTTTCAGTATAAACTTATAGCACCACCTTCTCATTGAAATAGAATTTGACTTCTCTTCTATTTGAATAAAATTTTACTTGAATATGAATAGATAACGGTGTTTGTTTATTAAAATGTTTTTTAACTTTTTTTCTAAATATCTAGACTTTTTTATCACCATTAAAATTTTAAAAAATCCTTGCGATTTGTTTCTAAAAAAGTTGTTCCATGGCTTTTCTAAATTTGTTTAATATCTAGAATTTTAGAAGACTTGGATAAGAAACTTACTGTAATAAGAGTGTTTTTAAAAAACCGATTGAATTTCAGTTTAATGATAAAAATGTTTGTAAAACTAATTTTTCAACGTTGTTGAGGATAGATGATATTAGAAAGAAAGTGTTTGTTAAAATAGTTTTTGGATTGGATCATATTAAAAATACGCTTCCATAATTACACAACTAATGAATACGCCCCCAGGGGTCTATTTTTAAGATGATCCGAGTTTTTCTGAATTCTTAACTTCTCAAAATCATTTTAAGATAACCGATAAAACATGAAAACGTTTTACCCAGTAAACATCAATAAGTAGAAAAAATTTTTTATGGTTTTGCAAAAAATACTTTTTTAAGGTAATTGAAATTCATTTTGTAAAATCATTTTTTAAATGCTTGGTTTATTCAAGCATAATCAATTTCTAAATATCTGTTTACACAACGTACACAATTGATCATAAATTAAATTAAGGGTGCCCACTCTTTTACCTGGCGTGAGCCAAATTTCGACGTCAAATTTTTGAATTAACCTCTTTGATAATAAGAACTTAATCACTAATTTAGTTGAAGATAAAAAAAACTTTGATTCTTGTATCTTTTTCTAATTAAAACGAAAAACTTCTTATTAGGCCGAATATAATTGTATTTCGAGTTTTTTGCGCTCCATTAGGTCAGTTCAAAGGCAGTGCAACAGTTCATGTTGATTGAGCATCTGATTAAAAATTCCTTTACAGGCACTCGTTGCGCTGCTCTGAAGTGAACGAAAATAAAAAGTCATAGCAGAAATGGCAGCACTGCGCAATGAAAACTTTAAATCATTTAATGGTGATTACTTTTTGCTTTTCGAGCAAGAAATTATTTTAAACAGTCGAAATTTTTAAATTTTATTTCTATACATATGAGAATAAATGAAAGAGAATGAATCCGATATCATCGATCTAGTCTTTGCTACTTTTAAACTTCTATTGAATAAATCTAATCAAGCTGAATTGTAAACTTAAAATTAGTTTTTAAATGCTCTTGATTGTTTAACTTGGAGGATTAAAAACAATTCATTATAATTTTTTGTGCTTTAATTTCAAATAAAAGTTAAATAAACAATCTCCAATCAGCAGTGACTTGGAAGAGTCCTGGTAAAACACATTATTATTTACTCCCTTGACATGTGCTTTATAAAAATAATACTTTTGCATCTCTATAAAAATAGATTTTAAGCGTAAGTGGTCTTTAACAAATTTATTAAAATTTAAAAAAATTGTCGCCATACCTTACACGGAGACATAATTTAACAACTTTCTTGTAACAGAGCAACTTATTATTAGACTTAAATACGAGGTTTGACAAAAAAGGACTAAACTGTATCAACCACGCACTTGGCACAATGCCAATCGGCAAGTCACTTGCTCACCGTGAAACACAACTTCTTGGCTCTATTGTGTTGCAATTTCTTTAACGTAAGTCATTCCGTTTTTGTGTTTTAAGATTTTATGTAACATAGTGTTGGTAGCCTTTGTCACAATTTTGCTACCTTGTGTTGCGTTTGTTTGCACTCCGTGCTGTTGGTTGTTACGAAACTGTTAGTAGCTCAAGAATGGAACAAGGAATCAACTTCAAGTTTTTAGTGAAACTAAGAAAGACCCCAACTGAGTGTTTTAAACTTCTTAAAGAGTTTTATGGTGAAGATGTGATGTCGAGGACGCAAATCTTCGAATGGTACAAACGTTTTGAGAAAGGCTGCGAGGAAGTGAAGGATGATCCCAAGACGAGACGACCTTCCACAACGAGGACAGATGAAAACATCACTAGAGTGAAGCTGCTGGTGCAAAGTGATCACAGGTTGACAGTACGAATGATATCAGATGAGCTGAGTTTAAACAGAGAATCAGTGCGGACGATCTTGCTGCATGATCTGGGGATGAGAAAGGTGTGTGCCAAAATTGTGTTCAAGATTTTGTCGGAAGACCAGAAGCAGAACCGAGTCAAATTTTGTGAAGATATGCTGGAGAAAATTAAAGACGATCCGGATATTCTTAGGCAGATCATCACAGGAGATGAAACTTAGGTTTTCCAATACGATCCTGAAACAAAGAGGCAAAGCATGCTGTGGAAGACTGCAGAATCACCCAGACTCAAGAAGCCGCGGGACACAAAGTAACAAAATTGTGACAAAGGCTACCAACACTATGTTACATAAAATCCTAAAACACAAAAACGGAATGATTTACGTTAAAGAAATTGCAACACAATAAAGCTAAGATGTTGTGTTTCACGGTGAGCTAGTGGCTTGCCAATTGGCATTGTGCCAAGAGAGTGGTTGATACAGTCCGGTTTCTTTTTGTCACACCTTGTATTTGCGAAATAAACTGACCCAAGTGGTAATAATCTGACACAATTAGTTCGATTTTTTTTATTAGTTTTTATCGCAAATTTCCAGTTGTAGTTACTTTCTAAAAACGACCCCACTCATAGGTAAAAGAAATTTCTGTCGGAATTGCGTTTTTAGCGCCTCCAATGGTTGAAATTGTTACGCGATGTTGGTAGAATATTTGTTGTTTCTATTAAAATCAAACGTCATTTGCTATTAAAATGAAGTCATATGCTACAATGACAAAAACTTTGATTTCTAATTGACAAAATTCATTACAAATAAGTATTGGGCACTTAAAAAAACACTTCACATATAAATAGAGTGGGGTATTGATCAATTAAAGCAGCCAAACAAACAAAAAATACTTTAAAGTTATTTCAAGATTAATGAATAGACTTATTTCTTAATGATATAATTAATTATAATAAAACCGCCAAGAAAAATTGGAAAAATAATATTAGAATATTTTCTGTTAATTGTGCTGAATTGAAATCTTCTGGCTGGGAACAACCGATTTAAGCAAGATCTAAGAATCATGACGCGACCGAGATAAAGATGAACCTTAGAAACCTTTCATAACAACTTTTGTCTCTTTTAAAATAGAACAAAAATGTTTTAAGTTTTTCATCAGATTTTCTAAATTTTTACTTTGAACTAATAGCTTTTGAAAGACCTTGCAATTAAATTATAAAATTAAAATAAATTGTAGCGGGTCCGCAGGGGGTTGACGGGGGTCGGCACCGATCGGTGGACCCTCGGTTGAGAAACACTGACCTAGATGATTTGGGATCATGTCCCTTTTTTTCCTCATTGTATTTTCAAGTCCTTTTTTTTCCCCACAGATCTCACGCTTTGGTTGTCTACCTACATCAGTGGTTTTCAACCTTTTCTGTACCGTGGCCTATTTTTCAACCCAAGTTAACTTCACAACCCACTTTGGTCAACAAAATTAAATTCCCATCCCAAAATCATAGTGCTCTCTAAAAAAAAGGTCTTCACTTGGAATTGCTGTCAATTTTCCCTATTTTTGTCCCAAAATCATAGTGTCCTCTAAAAAAAAAAAAAAGTCTTCATGTGGTTGACTGCACAGGATGCCAGAAATATGCCTAAAAAATGGGACGGATGGCAAGCCTAATTATACATATATATTATACATATTGCTTTCATTTTTATTTATGCTCCATGGCCCACTAAAAAAATCACTGTGGCCCACAGGTTGAAAACCAATGACCTACATGAACAAATCCATAAATTTTCCTATGTGGGGAAAAAAAGGGACTTTGATCCATGATTTGTACCGACTTGGAGTTTTGGCTTGAATATTCAACAATAATGGTTTTGTTTTTTCTATATCTGAACACGGTCGAAAACATCATAGGCTTTTGGATTAAAAAAATTTTGTTCCAAAAAACACAATAATTAAAACAAGATTTAAAGCGTACGTCATAATGTAATCGTCGTCCTTTGGAGAAGTTTCTTTGATTCTGCTTTAAGTTCGAGCAAAATGATGACGCATTCTCATTACTCAATAAATCCTAATTTCGGTAAAGACTTAATAAAAAATCGTTATTGTGACATGTGTATTTAAATTCGAACTATTTTTCTCGTTAATGCTATAATAATTACGCACCACTCACAATAACAATTCTATTATGACGTCATTGTTTTTAATGCATAGATTTTTTCAGAATGCAGTTGATTCGCTGCGAAGCGTGCTCGAACCGCTATTTATAGAAAGCCGTGAATGATCCAGACAATTCGACGCAAGCGTAACCCCGAGACAGCTTAAGACTACAACGTCACGTGAGCAGACGGCTCGGAAACTTGAAGTTGAATGAAGCTGGACCTAGTCCGTCGATGCGAAAGCTCGAGTTTAAATGACTGAAGAGCCTCCACCAACTTTGGCCATAGTTTTTAAATGGAAAAACTTCAGCTGATTTAGATCATCGTTGCTTACTGCAAAGATTATGATTAATGACCTTTGCACTTTTAACAACAATCTTTCCGGACCAATCAATCATTTTTGGTGTTTCTAGGCAATGGTTGACGCGCACAGAAAGGCGTTCATGCTACTTTCACACTGATCACTGTTGTTATTTTTATCCAAAACCTAAAGGAGTTGGTTCACGGTGAATTTATGGGGTCGCTCCTGCTGGATCACGTGTTTGATTTTCCGTTTGTGCAAAGGTTGTCAGAGCGACTTACATCTGATTGGTGTTTCTCATCCGTAATAATCAAATAGCCGCTGAAACAATGAGATCGCATCTTTTTTACGGTTTTACTTCGAAAGAAAACAAACCCGTTCTTGTAGGAACTCTCGCAGATAGAAAACAAATTTTTATTCTCTATCTTCTGCCATGTTACAACATTAATTTCTTCAAAAAATATTGAAATATTTCTTTTTAGTAACTAAAGCAATATTACTATAGTGCATAATTCACTGTCCAGTGGATTTTTGTTAAATGCTGTTATGTTGCTTAAAATAATGCTGCTTAAAACAAATTATACAATACTTTTTTAATAAACACCGTACGGTTCAATGCCATTTCAAGTTAAATCAGATTTTATTTATACATCAACCGTACAAAAAAACATCTTATAGCTAACGTCAAGCGACTAAATCAAACTACTTTGTAAGATACCAAGATATTACTTTGACATTCATTAAATCTTGCATCTAGGTATTGCTGCCCAACATAGCTGTAGAATATTTGATTTTATTTATTCACTGTTTTTAGGTAACACTCTTAAATTGTACCACAGCAACACGCTTTGAATTCCAATTAACTTTAAGTTAAATGAACACGATCTTTATGAGCCAAGTCAATGGAAGATTTCAAAATAAGGAAAAATTTTTGACATTACATAAGAAAAATTAAAATTTAACATTCCTGTAAGGTTCCTCAAGATATGATACGTCTGATGGAAACAATCCCAGGTTTAGGAAGATTGCCAATTATATGGTCATTATTTATTTCTTGCTTCACTACGTTTACTATTGCCAACGACTACTACAAAATCTGGCCGGTAAATTAATATACATACTAAAATTTTTTTAAATATTAATCTATTCCAATAAAATGCTTTTAACCAGTTAAAGTATCTGCAGCGATCATATTTTCGTTTTGCATTTAAATATGAATCAATTCTTACATAAAAATTTTTAAATTCGTTTTTGATACTATCTTATTTATTTTAATCAAATATCGGTCATTGGCTCGATCATTATCATATGACCGGATGTAATTTCGCCTATCGTTCATCACTCACGGTAAATTCATTCTACTTTCTTACATTAGTGGCTCTGTTTTAGCTAAGAATTTAACATCAATATTAACATAATGCTGTATTATATCGGTTTTGCAGTTCATTTTAAATTTATTGTACGAGTAGTTGTTATTTAAAAAACTGGATAAAGAAAAGAAAATAAAGTTTTTTAGCAATTACCTTAAAGCAGTGCTTCTCAATCTTTTTAACATGGCAAACTGTAAAAATTGGTAAACAACTTCTGCGACTGGTAAAACGTCTTCGTTTCATTTCAGAAAAAAAGATGTAAAATTTAAGTAAAGAACAAAAAAGATTTTCACTTTAATTAGACTATACCATTTTTTTTGAAAGTGAGGTCCTCAGGCTAATTAAGCATTCTTTTACAAATAACAGTTTTATAGCTCTTCACAGACAGCGTCAGTTTTAACTAATAATAAAATTAACCAAAGTAAAATAGCTGCTATTTGCATTTAGCAAATTGAAATGGCCGGTAGAAAGGAGATGGCTCATTTAAAAGAGCTTTGGCGGCTCATTAGTGGACAGCGGCCCTATAGTTGTAAAATGATAATTTTTAACAAATATGACTTTATACCTGTAATGGAAAAGAACAATGTGAAAGCTACTTTTGGAATCTGGACTTTTTGGATTGAACCATCATTACGGACGGTGAAGAAATTTTTGAAAAACTGTTATTTTAACCTAATAAGCATAATAGGAAACAATTCGTTTGCTCTTTGCACTTTGACCGGCAAAAAATTATTTTATCTTTCACAAAACCAAGCCTTGCTAAACCAGTTAGGTATAAATTAATTAAAACTGTTAATAATTTGAGACTTAAACAAGTTTTTAAAGACATTAAAGCTCGAAGAAATTTGACATTACCATTAAAATGTTACAAATGTTATAAAATATATTTGTATAAACGTAGAATATAAGAGAACTACGTGCATTGTGAGCGTCCGTTTCTTTTAATAGGAGCGTCTTATTTGAAATGGAATAAATGTAATGATAATTGCAAGTGCCTAATTGATTAACAATTCCGCTTTTTTGTGGAGCAGACGTGGTGCATTGCCAAGGCTAACTACCAGCTCAGCTATTTTGCTGGTTGAAATCCAGAGCTTCTGTGTTGGAATTTTCTAACTGTCAAATACTTATATGCCACCGGAGGCATTAGAACTTCATGAATTCAATAATAGATTGCCAATTGCCAATTCCAAGAGTCCATTAACATAGCTCGGAGACAATGCTAATTTCAGACAGGTTTTAGGTTTGTCAAAGCGCTTTTATTATTATATTTTTCTGTTTATTTATAAATTTCAAATAGTTTGAATGACAACCAAAAGTGTTCTTATCCAAAAATTATTCATTCCAACATAGAAGCAAGTTAAAAAAAGATTTTCTCCAAGAAAACTGAGTAGTTTCCGAATTGAGTCTGGCGGGTTCCATTTTGAAGTGCCATTAAACCTTAATCATAAACTTTTGGTAAGTTCAATCATTTAAAACGTTTTTTAAAAATTTATTTTTAGCACGGTTAAAAGGAAATAAACAAACAATAGCGTGGTTTATTTTGGTAACATAATCAAAACAAGTCCAACTATGATAAATCCAAATAATAGTAATAATAATTTAAATTTCAAGAAACTGAAACTTTAATTTCATTATATTCCTATTAAGCTTGAAAAATACTTCAAATGGTGAAAGCAAGCCGCAGCGGTTGGAAACGTTGTTCCAGTTTTCTGGAATGGCTAATGATAAGAGCGGTCAAGTTAGGAAAAATATAGTTTTTTTTATTTGAAGCGAAGAAACATAGCCTACCTTTTTTAGTCATCACTTAACTTTTCAAGGCAAAAACACGCTTTCACTTCAAATTAAAGGGGAAAAAATTTTCTGATCTTTACTTTCTGATTCGTCACTTAGTTATCAAGAGTGTTCCGGCAAACAAATTATTCCACTTTCTCCTCTGACACTTGGTAAACGTACGTTTATAATGCGTGTCTCAATGTTTTTCAAGGTATGAGCTTAAGGTAGAAGAAATGCATATAATTGCCTCAAGTATTTTATTGAATGTGGTAATTTTCGGCATATCAAACCTTATCTCAAAGTATTTTAAAGTTTATTGGTTTATCACTTTATGTTTATTTGTCCCAGTGGAACTTACCTCCGCTGGTCAACCTCTAAACTTACCACCACCGGGCCATCAATCACCAACCAATCTACAGTAATAAACAAACACGATTTCTTTTTGTTCATATATTTATTAATATTTTGTTTTCACTGAGATTTTCAGGTATTGGTTTTATTGATTTTCGATCGATAGTATATGGTTTTGTGCAAAACTTCTTAGTAACCCGATCTCATACCACAGGTCTAACCCACAAATTGGTTACAAGCTCAAATTACAAACGCAAAAACGCCGAAACGCCGCCAGGCATCATCCCAAGCTTCATTGTCATATGCAAGGCTGCCAAATTTTTATTTTGATCTGTAATTTACTTGACTAATGCCATCAAAAGTAGTTTTCGGATTTTGATTTAAAGAGAAAATTTTTTTCTTTACTTAACTTTAAAAGATAAAAAATCTTTTTTTATTCTATTTTGAGTCTTCAATTCATTCTTTGTTGTAATTTTTACAAAGTGGCCAACTCTTAATCTAAATACGGCAAAAACACAATAATATTATAAAAATGCATATAATAAAAGAACAAAGCTTTTAATATTAAATGTTTAGAATTAGGTTAGAATACATATAAAAAAGTTTTTACTATACTTGATCGTTTATATAATCAATCAATGATGCCATTTGTGTTCTTTACTTTTGCTAATTAACAACACTGGCTCTTTTGAGTCACTCTTGCTTTTGTACTTTTGATTCTTATGTCACAGTGTGGCAAGCAGAACAAAAGGGGCGAACGGCCCTCAGCATTAAAGCAGGGCCATCCAAAGAGTTAAATTTCAAAAGATATGATGATATTTAAGGCTATAGCACTGTATTTATATACAGTAATAGCAGAGAAAACAAAACGCGATCAGAAAGTTGAATCCGGGCAACACCAGGCCTTCTTTGCATGAATTTATTTGGGCAACGGGATTTAAAAGAACATAATAGAGTTACAATATGAGAGAATATTCTTTTGCATGCAGTTAAATACATAGCATACTATTATTTTTCCAGCGTTGTTACGTGTATTATTTGTAATTAGTTTCAGATTAAGATTGTATTAGTCAATGTTTTTGCGCAGAACCTGATATACAGTGTGTGACGGTCAGCAAACACTGAACGTGGTCCTCAGAATCAGCTCAAAATAACTTGTTTATACAAGCCAATTTAAGGTATATGCAAAACGTAAAATTCATTTAGGGCACCTGTCAAAAATTCGTAAAACATGTTTTATAACTGTTATTAGAGCACCACCTAACAATAATACACAATTTGTGGCAAAAAGTTATCTTAAATTAATTCTCTTTAATCTCGCAAAAAGTTTTCTTTATATTCTCTTTAATCTTTTTCCAGCAATTAATCGTTCCATTTGGGTTTCAAAATTCACAAAAACCATACAAGTTATAATTCAAAAACTACAAAAGCTTTTCAAAATATATCTAAAAATTTTGTTTAAGTTATTTAAAAAAGAGATGAAAAATATACTAATATGAAGTTTACTAAAACACGCCTAATTTCTATATTTAGATTTACTGAAAACAAACTTAAAATGAGATTATTACAAATAAACTCTTCAGAAACTTTAAATCAGATTAAAACTGGACCATAAGATGCTACATTGAAGCGCTCGATTATAACAAATATTTAAAGCTAACGCAAAATGTATTTTATTCAATACACTCTTCAGCATAAAGTTGGAAATTAATAATTACTGCACAAAAAGAAAAATTCACAAGCTTGCTCAAAAATGTCTGTTTTACTCAGTAGCGCCATCTTCTGGCCATATAAATTAGAGCCATTTGATTTATAAAGTTAAATAAGGAAAAGTGAAAAATCAGTGAAATATTATTTCAACTAGGGGTCGGCAACCCGTGGCACGCAAGGTGGCTTTCAATGGCACGCCAAGAAATTTATTTCTCTTGTAATGTGTTGATATGGCAATAAAACCTTGGTTAAAAGATTACAACGACTGTGCTATAAATTTGTTGAATTAATTTCTGATATTAACAGTAACTCATCTGTTTGTGATATCATGAAAGAAAATAAATTGTTAACTATAGATCAACTTTTAACTAAAGATCTAATTGTGTTTATGTTTAAGCAAAAAAATGGTAAAAACCTAATTGCATTTAAAGATATCTTTACTAAAAACGAATCTAAATACAATACTAGAAACAAGTCTATCTTTATTCCAAAGAAATGTTCTAGCACAGTATGTCAGCAAGCTATTTCACACCGTGGTCCAGCATATTGGAATTGCTTTCCTTTCGACTTAAGAAATAAGAAACAAAGTGTTTGATCTTTTACTGTTAACGTTTATAAATATCTCTTAAGTAATGAGAATAATATTTAATTTTAGTGTTAAAACACGATACTGCCCTATATATTTTTAATTACAGGTTTCTGGAAAAAAGGCAATGGATATGGTACAAAAAGTTTTAAATTCAATCCTTGGAAGAAAAACTTAAACGATCAAGATCACCAGTCTTATCACAAAGATATAAAGAACTCTTTTCTTAAATACTGTTTGTCTGCATAATTCAAATCAATCTCTAAATCACATTGACTCTTTTTCACCCTTATCTTTGCTCTTTAATTAAAATTTCTTTTTGGCAATTGTCTACTATTTCATTTTAGCAATTATTTTTCATTTTTAAAATTGTTATATAAATTTCTGTGCCGTTACTAAATGCTATTGACTTTCTTTAACATGTTTATTTTGCTATTATGCTGGTCTGTAAAAATTTAGTGAATATAAAAATTTTTTATTTTATTTATTTATTTTTTTATTTATAATTGTTTTGTTAATCATACATAATTTTTTTTTATCCATCACTTTGACTAGCATAATAGTTTTTTTTTTATGTTACGTTATGTTATTTTTAATATTGTTATTATCTGTTTATTATTTGAGTATTATTATTATCTGCTTATTATTTCTTTTTGTTTGTATTCATTCTTCTTATTATTTTTTGTATGTCACCAGATGCATTCAGAAAAGGTTTCCGGACCTGGTGAGATTTCTTTTTATGGGTGGTTTTTCTTTACTCACCTTGCTCAGTTGAGCTAAATTTCCATCTTGGCTAGCTGTGCCACCCATCATCATTACGCAGACTAGTCACGAACTGGTTCTTCAATCTCTCAATTTGTTTGATGATATTATTATTATATTTTCTTTTATCTTTCTCATTTCTTATATTTTTATGTGATTAAGGTGTTGCAGCCATGCTTTCTACTGTTTTTTACTTTCACTTTCTGATTATCTTATGCATGTTTTAACGTCTGACGTTGTGCTGCTTCTTCCTTTTCTTGATCTTTCCAATATTTATAACTTTTAGTGTTAAACTGTTTACTAATGATTGCGAATAAAATTAAATGAATGAATGAATATTTTAAAATTTGGCAACACTGTATTTTGTGACATTTATTCTGGCCAAGTTGGTAGTCAGACATGGGGTAATCGTAATCAGTAATCGTAATCGGTAAGCGTAATCGATTACTTTTAAAAAAATCTAGAAATAATCGGCTACATTTTAAAACTTATGTTTATGAATGTAACAAACATTTGAAATGCTAATAGTGATATTGATTAACGTAAAGATTAGGCTATTCTACCAATGCGTTTCAGAACTTATCCTGTAGCAATCAAAAAACACATGATTATTTTTAGTAATCGTAATCGTAATGGTAGAATGAGTAATAATCGCAATCGATTACATTTGCCGTGTAATCACCCTATCCTTGTTGCTAACTTTTATATTTGTGAAGTAATAGCTTCCTGAAGCCTGGACTACTAATTTCCCAACTATCAAAGCTCTCTCAACGTCTGAGCTCATTCATTGAGAAAGTGTTTTTGCAGTTACAACAAATGATGCATTGTAGTTGGCTATCGCAGTTTTATTAATCTTGTTGATAAAAAAATCAGGCATGTTATAATGAAGTTTTACTGCATTTTCATCTAGACGTTCTTTGTGTAAAGATCTCAAATTCAGCATTCAACAACAAAATCTCAATTGTAACAAAATTACAAAATTTTCTTTTCAAGCGCTTTTCTACAACGCATAGACAGCTTTGGTTTTTGGTTCAACAGATGCAGGGTACATACCATGACGTGCCTCTATACTGCATAGCCATGCAGGCGAATAAGTTGAAAAATATTTGTTGAACTTTTTCTAATGTCTATCTGATTTAAGAAACTTTTTGAGAAAGAAAGGCAAGGTCTATCTTGAACTGGAGGATTGAAAGTAGCTCATAAAATTAATGCTTCTTGCTGCCATGACTACGCACCTCAACAAGCTCAATCTTTGTTTTCAACATCCAGAATAAACAGTTATAAATCTTTATGAGGCATGGAAAAATTTTGTAGCCAAACTTAAGGTATACCAGTAAGACGTACAAACTGGAACTTTTTACTACTTCAGGTGCCTAAAAAAATTCTTAATGTATTGCCTAGTTAATACCGTTAAAATTGACAAATATATGCGTGATCTAAACGTCTCAATTTTGCAAAAAGTTTCAAGATTTACAGTGTTTTGGTCCAAAATATATATTTTTTTTAATCAATCTAAACAGCTAAGAAGACTGTAATTATATTTGTCTCTTTTTGAATGGATTGATATCGGTGACTTCCAGATGCAGATATTAGATTTTGAGACATGTTTTTTGTGGGTACATAAATTCGTCGAATTGCAAAAATTATTGGAAACAAATGAAAACAAACTCAAGACCGTCATTTAAGATTGTTGACGATTTTTACATAGTCCAAACATCATAGAATTAAACAAGGGAAACAAGGACAATAATTTTATTAATGTTGTTTTTCTAACTGCCTTTAATGTCATTAAATATTTAAATAATAGTTGGGTTGATTAACTAATCTATCTGTTTCCCGTTTACTATGCTTAGAAAAATGACAGATTAAAGCCGCTGCTCATGAAGCATTGGAGATAATTTGTAAAATAGAATAATTCCAAAATAGTTTGGCACGGGAAGCGTAACAAAATTGGAAAACTGTCACACTGCGTTGAAAAGGTTGCCGAACCCTCATTTAAACTAAAGGCAGTTCAAAAAAAGCTTGACATTACTATCTTGGATTCAAACACAAAATTTTTTTAACGCGAGCAGGCGCTAGAGAATTCAAATGTAATGATTTGATCGAGTTGATGGAAATCAATGTGTTGAACAACTCAACCATAATCAGAAGGTTGCGAGTTCACTCTGCTTTCTGGTATCTAAAAAAATATATTACAAACCTTAAAAAATATAATATTTTATGCAATCTTGCAAAAATTATTCACGAAACCGCTATTGTTATCCAAAAAACTATTTTTCAAAACGTGTTTAGCCTTACGATTCAAAGGGGCAGGGGGAATTTCCCACTCAAATGTCAAAAATTTGGAAAAAATTAAAATTTTTCCGGCAGCGACAAAGAATTATTTAGGTAGAACATATTGCTGCGGGGGCCGAATATTAACACGAAATGCAGAAAGACGTTTAAGATTTGAGGTGAAAACCTTTTTTTAGATATTACCATGTTCTTGGGAGAAAAATTGAGAATTCCGAGACAGATTCAGAGCGATAAATTTTTTTTCATGGATCACTATGAATCAGATATGAATTTGGTCTCTATTCTTTAAAGCAGTGGTTCCCAACCTTTTCGCGCCTGCGGCACTCTTCGGGACCTTTTTAAAACTTGCGGCACAGTTGGACCAGAGTGCAAATTTTAATTTTCGTCCCTAAAAAATAGTGTTCTCTAAAAAAAGGCTTCACTTCGAATCTCTCTCGGATTTTTTGATTTTTTCCGCTAATAAAAAGTTGCGGAGCAATGAACCAATGTTTTTTAAACAGTTTCGCTGCATACTTGAAAATCTCTCACGGCACACTGGTTGAGAACCACCGCTAGGGCCAAGCGTAACTTGCAGTCTCAAGTAAAGGTGTTTAAACCAATATTTATGTGCAATCCACATGTTGAAGAAAACTACAGTGGTAAGCAAAAAAGTAAGACTTTTTATTTTTTTAAAATAACTTTGTTAAAATTGAATTATATTTATAAAGTAATATATCATTAAAAGAGCACAAAAAATTATATTAAATCTAACATCAATTAATTTTGTTTGAAAAATATAATTCAATTTTAACTAAGTTATTTTGAAAAAATCTAATGAAATAAAAGGTCTTACTTTTTTGCTCGCCAATGTATTTTCAGAGCTACACAAAAGTAAAAGTCAGGTAGAAAATACTTTTTTTTAATTTTTAATGATTAGGTTTTCATTCAAATTTGTTTGACACATTATACTGACAAGTTTGTGCCGCAATAAACAGTGGCATTGTTACCCAAACTTTTATAAAAAAAAAACTTTACAAACAAAAACCAATCAACATAGCAGCAAATAAAAAACAAAAAATTATACATTTTATATCGAATAAAATCAAAGGCTAAAAAGTCTCCTTTGTCTTCATCTGCTCCGTGAAAATTGACTGAAAACCGAAAAAGCTATTCATTAGCCTCTTTGCAGCCTACTCCTCTTTACACCTATCAGTTTAACTTTGTGAAAAAATGAAACAGAAAGCCTGAGATTTAAATAAAAAAATATATATATTTCTACGGCTCGTATTATAATCCCTTGCGGCTCAGTTTTAAACCGGGTTACAAATAAACCCAAACTTAGCTCAAATTTAAATTAGTGATATCATTCATTTTATCTCTATATTTATTCTTTTGACCTGCAGGAAAGCAACCGAGGCGCTAATACGTGAGGCAAGCAACTACCTTAATCTGCTTTTGGAGATACCAAAATAATAATTGCTGTTCGGTTGAAATTTTTTTGTATTAGTTTTATAAAGATATGATTGAGATTTAGGCTGCTAACTTTCAAGTAAGATAAAGTGCCGTAAAGTGTCTTTCCCAAGGACACAATAGAGTGGTGCGAGTGGGTTTTGAACCGAGACCAAGTTGATCACAAGCACGGCGCTCTAGCTACTCGACCACGCTGCCGAATATTTATCAAACAACTAAATAAGGTAAGCAGACACATATATATTTGCTTGCGGAGTAGACTGGCTAGATATGCGTAATCGTGGACAGAACAGGGCCTAGATTTTTTAAGGTTGAGCCAACAACCCAACTAAGAACCTCTCCCGGTCTGCAACTCTGGTGCGTTGCTCAGCAAAAACTAAACAAAAAAGTTGTGACAAAAAACTAAAACTTGAGATCGGAGAATATTAAACAAAAGATTTGTTGGCAACTTCGTCGAGTGGTTGAGAGCGCCATATCGATGGCGAATGTGATCGACACGGTAGCGGTTCCAAATCCACCCTTGTCATTCTGTTGCGGTCTTGAGTAAGATACTTTACGGCCCTTTCTTCTGCTTGGTGGTATTAGCAAGCAGCTCTAAGCTTTATTCATACCTCTAAATACAAAAACAAATAACAAACAAAAAAATAAACCGAACAAAGCGGACAGCAACATCTTGGCATATCCGAAAGCAGGTCAAAATAATCTCCATAAGTTATCCTAAGTATGGCGCTTTCCTGGTAGAACAGTAAAGATGAAAGCAATTAAAGATTGAAGAAGAAACATGAAAATTTGTCCGATAATTGTTAAGAAATGTCGGCTATGTGGCCAAGAAGTTAAACTCCCCCTATTCTTGGCAGACGTGATCGACACTGTTGCGGTTCGAAACCTAATTGCGTCATTCTGTTGTGCCCTTGGAAAAAATATTTCACAGCACTTTCCTCAGCATGGTAATCTTAGCAAACAGCTTTAAATTTCAATCATATCTTTAAATAAAAACAAAAAATACAACTGGACATTTATATTATATCATCTCCAAAAGCAGATGGGGTATTCGTTTAACTGTTGCTCTGCATTCAGTGCCTCCGACGTTTTCCTGCGAGTCAAAAGAAGAAATAGAAATGAAAATGAAACTGAAATGCTCGTGGCTAAGCAAACAAAGACAACCCTTTATTCTTTCAAATAAAATAATTACTTCTTTGAATAGTCTAGTTTTCGTACTTCTTCAATAATCTTGTCAAAGTGCTACTAATTAATTCTTTTTTATGGCATGAAGACATTATAGTATAATCTCTATGGTTCCCAAACTTTTTTCCAATAGCGCCTCCTGGACAACTTAGAGACTATCAAACGCCTCTTCGACAAAAAGTAAAAACAAACTTATTTTGCATTCATCGCAACTTAATGTCTAACTCTAATGAGACGGTTGAGCTTGGTACAATGCCATCAGCCTGTTGATATCTTGTTTCATTTTGGATAGAAAAAGGCCTATGTCTCCCCGTCTGACTATGTCAAGGCAATTATTTTTTTGTTATTCAAAAATGCGGTCAAGGCACTAAATGCACGTTTTACCAAGTAGGGGCTGGGAAAGACAACAAAAAACATTTCGATCCAATCCCACACGTGAGGTTACTTCACTTTGATTTGGTTTTGCATCAAAACGATTGATTCGAGACGTTGATTTTCGGTTTGAGTTCAGAGTCGCTTTGCGATGTTATAAGTTCCTCCTCAAGGATTCCATGCTCCGATGTATTAACCCTACTGAATGGGTCGATTATCCAGTCAGGAATCTCCAATAAGAAGATATCTTGGAACTTGAATAACTTCCATGTCTTTGTGTAACTCCTAAAGATGCTTGCTGTACCGGTACGTGTTTACGTCTAAATTAGATATGCCTCTGTCACTGGTATCAAGTTGTTGCACGCTTGAGAATTGAAAAAATTCTCGTCCAGCTAAATTTTTCTGATATACCACAAATTTATTATCAGTACCGATTTCACCTTGATTAGATTTACTTTGCTGCACTGAAGAAATAAATTCAATTCATTAAATTTGGCAAATATTTCTAATAAGTTGGCGATATCAGTTCTCAACGCAGTAAGTTATTTTGCAAGGCAGGGTTGCAACTTTGTAGGAATTTCACGACAGCTTCTAAAAGCAAGTAAAATTGTGCAAGGCAGTTTCCATTAGAAGACCTTTTTACTTTTGTGTGTAACAGTAAGCACTGAAACGCTTCATCATTCTCATTGCACAATTGTTTAAATAAGCGATGTGCGTGGACTTTAATTTTATTCACTGCCTTGATGACTGTCTTCAAAAAAAGGTTAATACGACCGCTCATATTCTTTGCCACTAATGCTGCCGATGAACTACACACTGAATTGTAAGCACGTGGGAATTTGCTGCTTTAGTAGTGCGATGAAGCCACGGTAATGCCCAATCATAGATGGGGCGCCCTCAGTTGCACACGTTATGACATTGGTCAGTGGAATTTGATTTTTTCGAAACATGTTTTGACTTTCTGATATACTATCCACTACGAGTATCTGTATCCAGCGATAAAGCCATTGCCAACTCTTCATGCAAGACTCCATCGTACACAAAGCGAATATATTCCAGTGGCAGTGCCTCGATCCTTTCCTGGCAAAGTTGACTCATGCAGTTGGAGACTAAATTCTGTATTCCTGATTATGTTGCATATCATATCTTTTATATCGGTAGCCATCTCATCAACTCGTCTCTGTACTGTATTATTACTCAAAGGAATTGACTTGATAACTGCAGAAGACATTTTGTGATGCAAACAGTGTCCAAAACTTTTTTTACTGATGATAAGATTAATTCTTCAGCGATCGCATGAGGTTTGCCTTTTGTTGCTATCATCAAAGACAAATTGTAGGACGCAAGTAACCCATCATCGCTTTTTTGGGATAAATTTGAGAAAATCGTACCAACATTTTTTGTTTTTTTAAATTGTCTCAAAGTGATTGGAAAAATGTTACATGTTTGCCTGCTGTATCTGGATGAATTTTTCTTAAATTCTCGGAAAGTTTGGACGGTTTCATCGCTTCATTAGAAAAAACTTTATTACACAAAAAACACATCGGCTGCGAATCAGAATTTCGGACTGAAATAAATCTATATTGGAGGTAACTTGTACTGCATTGCCTACATTTTCTTTTCTCTAAACTCATTGTGGCGCTCTATTATTAATGTTATTATACTGGTTTAATCTAAATAAGTTAAATATACTGGTTAATAAATTTAGGATAATATACTGAAGTTGATATACTGGTTTACTCTAATACTCAGAAAACTGAAGACCACAATATGACGACAAATATTGCTAGAAAGCTATTTATCAAGCCCTATAAACTCAAAACTTTTCAGCAGTCTAGCTTTAATAAATACAACAGTGAAGCACCTCAACTTCAACAGCAAATAAATTCAAAAACCATTTACGCATTACGAACCTCCCAAAAAAAAAATGCCAACAAAAAAATCAAAAAAGGGGCGCTTGCGCCCACTTTAGGAATCATTGGATTATACTAAATATGAAATATTTGTGCAAAGAAATTTTTTGATAAAAATTTTGTCTTATTTACAAATATTTTTTGTTTTTATTTAAATATTTTTATTTATGTCAATTTTTCTTTCTCGTCAATTTGAGTTGATTTTATAAAACATATCTGTGAATACCAATAGCTTCCTAATGGCACCCAAGAAACTATTTACCTGGATGCATAGCAAAATAATACTAAAAAAAACCTGTTTTTCGTTTGTCAAAATTTACTGTGATTACTTTAAACATCTGCCCAAAGCAAAATTTTCCCCAAACATATTTTAGTAAATGATTCATGACGATTTTTAATGTGCCAAAAAAGCTTTCCTAGACATGTAAAAAAATCTTTGTTAAATCGAAAACTACTTCTCTTTTAGGACGTGTGTTCTATAAAATGTAAAAAATTTTATAAATTCAATCAAATCCCCTTCAACACATCCTTGTAAGACTGCAGAAAGAATGTTCTGGTTTTTTAAGCTTAATTTGAGTTTTAAATGGGTTTTGATTAATGGTTAATGGTTGATTATGGTTGATAATGGTTGATTAATGGTTAATCAATGGGTTTTGAAAATAACCCTCAAAACTAGGGTCACCTGATGAATTTGTTTTCTGCTTAACAGCGACTCGTTACTAAAAAAATGAGTTTGATTTTTCGCATAGTTTAAAAATTGACCAAAAGCAAAAGTTTTCAGATCAATTGAACTTAATTTTGTGTCTTCGTTAATGATAGGCTATGAGAAATAAAGAAGAACCAAAAGCAGAATATGATTTGAAATAAAACCGTTAAATTTTAGTTTTGTTAAAAAAATCTATAAAAGTTGTGACGTTTATTATTGCAGGCAACTTTATTTTCAGTTTCAATAAAGATGTCTTTATCTTCCGCAACAAAATATTTTAAGACCGCGTCACAAGCTTTTGCGTGATTGCGTTGATCTTTATCTTGACGATCTTTAAAATCTTGCTAAATTGTTGTAAAAAAACGCTCAGCTTCCTATATAAGAGTTGGTGCTGATGCAGAAGACAATCATTTCATGTTAAAGCGAGACAAGCATCAAAACAACTCGGTCAACTTCAAGTTAAATAAGAAAAAATGAAAATTGTGTTTTCCAAGTGTCAAAATAGTCTCCTCTCGATGATGATATTGATATTTGCAATGTGTTGCGCCAAGGCATCGGTGATAGACCGGATTCAAAAGCAGCGCACAGGAGTTGGATCTTTTATTCAAGAATTAAAAGAAAAAGTCCGAACAAAGCGACAAACTTTACCAAATCTTTTGCCGGAGGAAATTATTCGTCCTTTGCTAACCAGTAATAAGATTTCCCGTAGCTTCACCCAAGAAATTCCGAACGTTATTATGAAAGAAAACGGAAACATCCGTAATCTCAAATGCAGAAGCTGTCAAGTCCGCAGAATGCCGGCAACTGTCAGCCTTCCCTCGTGCATCCCGAAGAGAATCAAACTTCCCACGTGCCACGGGCTTTGTGAGACTTATGAGGTGGGAAGAAATTTTAAAATTAAAAAAATTGATTTATAAAAATCTTACACTAGGCATAGAAGTTTAACTAGTGTAGTTTCGTGCCGATTTTTTTAACTAAATCAAAATTAATTTGAGTTTGAGTTAAGTATATTTAGTTGCAATTTGACCGTAATTAACGTAGTTTATTTATTTCAGGTTCCTCAGTTAGACCCTCCCTACTTCATCCGGCATCACACGGTCTGCCAGCCAAATAAAAAAGCAATTTTACCAATCCACCTGAAATGCTCCAACAATACAAACAAGTGGGTCAAGTTGGTTGTTCCCCAAACATGCATCTGCGCAAGATGCGATCCAGAAACTATGGATTGCCGCCCTCTGAATTGAGAGGGCCGGAGTGGAAATTCAACGCTCATTTCTTCATTATTATTGTTTTGTACGATTTGGTTGAACGATGGCAACGGAAAACAGTTTTTAGTAGTTTGGAAAAAAGAGGAACTAACAACGCTATGCAATTATTGAGTTAAGGCTCGTTTTCACTGCAAACGTAGAATGAAGCATTCTTTGTTTGTTTTGCTGGTCTTTCGGCACTTAAAATCTAAGCTAGCGCTAAGGGAAGCAAAAAATTAATAAAACAAAGAATACTCCACTCCAAGATCGTAGAGAAAACGAGCTCTTACACAGAACATCGTTACAAAATAATAAGAGTTATTTCAGCTTTGAGGAAAACTTTTATTCATGTAAAAAGAAACTCTCAGAACTTTAGGCTGCTGCCCATCGTTCGGCTTTTTTCTCAAGTGCAACTTTTTTAAAGTTTTGATAAATCACCATAAGGTTTTATTTGCAAATTTTTATAGAAGAGTATTTATCAAAAGCAAACATTTTATTGTCAATGACTGAAAGAGTTTATTTGCTATTATAAATGTTTGTAATTGTCTATTTCTTCAGATATTTATTCTATTTGTCGCTGTGATTTTCCCGTATTTAATGACGCAATAAAAAATTTAAGACTATCAAACAGTGTGTGGCTTTTGGGTTATTTTGTCAAAAACTCAAATTATCGTTGAATCCACATCGAAACATTATTGTGTCTGTTCTTTATCTTCCAACTCGTGGAACGTTGTCAGCTTGTGGTTAACGAACTTGTTTTTAAGATGTGAACTGAGACGAAACTGATTATTTAAACCTCGCTCCGTAATAATGATTTTTAAAATTTTCGTGTATCGCAAGTAGCATAACTTCTTTATGAAGTTTAACTCAACCTTTTAATTTTCAAAATTTTTGCCTTTAAAAAAATACTTAAAAGGATATGTTTTTCGAATTGTAAGATCGAAAAAGGCTTCTTCATACAAAAATCACAGTTATTATTTTTTTGTAAGTCGGCAGCGTGGTCAAGTGGCTAAGAGCGCCGTGATTGTAATCGACATGGTCTCGGTTCAAAACCTACTCGTGTAATTCTGCTTGTGTCCTTGGGAAAGACACTTTACTGCACTTTGCAGTCTAGGCAAGCAGTTCTAAAGTTCAGGAAAAAAATTTAACCGGACCGCAATATCTTGGCATCTCCGGAACAGGTCGGGGTAATTGCTTACCTTATGTATTAGCGCCTTCGTCGCTTTCCTACAAGTCAGGAGGATAGATATAGAAATGAAATAAAAAAAAATAAAATACTATTAATAAAGCAACTTGAAGCACTTTTAATCATTGTTTCAATGCCTAAAATCAAGGAAGAGTTTCTTGCATACCACCCCTCCTCTTAATATGCCTTCTGAGGAGATGAGGATTGAGCTAGTTGATAGATAGATGAGGATGTACCGGATCAGTGAATGCCCTTTAAAGCTGACTTTTAACATAGAGCCAGCTGAGGTGCTTCCCCTGGTCACCAAGCTCCCTGGAAAGACTGGAGATGCCTTAACCGAGTTCGAACTGGAACTGTTAAAATCCGAAACACATTTGTAAAGTGGGAATTTCATAATGGCCCGACTTTGTGTAAGTGTGGTACTGCAGATGACAATGCAGAACACCTGCTTGAATGCCCTCTACTTTCACGACTTTTCAGCCTTCAACAACATTGCTGAAAAAACAGTGAAATTTTAGAAATACTATGTTTAGAGACATGAATACCTGAAAAAGCTTTGTCAACAGAGTCAGTTGTTTTTTTTTTTTTTTTGGTAAAGTGAAACAGTTTTGTATGCGTCACAAAAGAATAAAGACAAAAGTGGAAGTCACTTTGAGTGTCTATTCTTTTTATTTCCCAAATAATTTCCAAACCAGTTTCTCAGTTTCTCTTTAAAACCTTATTTATTGACAATAGAACCAATTCATTCGATTTTAGCAACGAATAAAATAAAAGAAAATAAGTTTTAAAATCAGTTTTCAATAATATTAATAAAAATTTTTAATTGAAGTTAAAAGCGAAAGAGGCCCTGTGCAATCTTCACCAGGTTTTGCAGCAATTCCTATCTAGTCATTAATCCGAGACAATTTTTCGAAAAATCGGAAAATTAAATCAAGGATGTTTTTGTTTGTTTGTGGCTTCGGATGAGACATATAAGCCACTCGAGAAAAACTTTAAAAGATGCAGGATTATGACGTTAATAATTGGTTGTTGCTCTCTAATGTGTCAACCTTGATTCGTGTTCGCGTAAGTGATAGCAGTTTATTTGATTTGAGGCTGGTCTTCGCAAAGGTCTTTTTTTTATCTAATTTGTTTTAAATTGGACCAATAAGTGAGCCAAACTAATGAATGTGTCAAAATCAAAACTCACAAATTAGCAACCGCCTTTTTTCGAAAGATTTGTTTCGCAAGTTGATGCTGTAATATATAAGGATTTGGAATACGTAAATTGATTTTGCCGGAGCAAGTATTTTTATTTTGTTTTTTTATCTCTACATTTATCCTCGTGACCTCAGGAAAATATTGTAGGAACCATCCTCAGAGCAATGGTCAAGCAATTGCTGCGATCTGCTTCTGGAAATACCAAGATGTTGTTGTCCAATTGTTTTATTTAGAGACATGACTAAAATGCAGAGCTCCTTACAAAAACCATCAAGCGGAAGAAAGTGTCGAAAAGGGTCCTTCCCAAGAACAAAACAGTTTAAAGTAAGTAAGTTTTGAACCATGGCTCTGTCGATTGTGTGAATTATCAATACGGCGATTTTAACTGTCCGTCGAAGCTGCCGCCAAGATGAACACTTTACAAAATTTTCCAATGGAAACCAACACTACAAAAAGCGAAAAAATTGACCTTTACAAAAAATATGCGACCAGTTTTTTTCAAATAGGCACAATTTTTAAGAGGGAGAATTTAAGTTTTTGGTATCACATTCGCGAATGAGGAAAAGGAAGAAAAAAATTGTCCTTCGAAGTAATAGCAGTAATGCAGAGTCTTTAATTAATTATCATTAACATCTATAAAATTCAAATTAATTGTCTGCTCTTGCAACTTTTTTTTCTTATATTTGGTCAAAAGGATTTACTGTCACACATTTTTAATCAAAGATAAAAAGCAAATATATATGCAAATTATTTAGATTTTACAGCACTTATGTTGCCATTTTTTGTAGATTTTAACTGCAATGTCGAACATTAATTAATGTGTTAGAGCAGATCTATTGAATTAAACAGGTTGTGGTGAACTTTGCAAACCTAGTAAATTTTAATTCGCACTTTGAAACGTTACAATGTTTTGATGCCAAAAACTTTGCTGACGCCAATTTTCTCTTTATGTGTTAATGTTTTTTGCGCTATTCCAGAATTAGATCGCCGGTACGGCCAAAGGTTTCTTTGTAACCGTTGCGTGAGGAACATAGGGTTTTCATTTCAAGTTGGCGATTTCAAGTTCGCGAGGATTAAATTTTATAACAATTTAATCCTCGCAAACTTGAAATGAAAAATCGCCAACTTGAAATGAAAACCCTATAAAAGAAAGGAAATTGCTGTTGCAAATGTTAAACGCGTGGCTTTATCGCCATTGTGGTCACCGGTTTTCTATAAAGAAACTGCTTCGTAATCACCTGCAACGAAACGAGCTTGTCACTTGACGACAACTGGCCGTAAAAATTAATGTAAAGTTTGATGTGTGTCAAAACATCTTTTAGCAAAATTTTTAATGTCAAAGAGTTTTTTAAAGAATTCTAAACCAAAACAAAATCAACTAATTTTTTAACATTTTTGAACACTGATTAAATTGAATATTTTTTTGGTTTAAGAATTTTTTAAATAATTATTCATTGATCAAAAATTTTGAGCGGTATATTTATCAACACAACACGTCGTTTTAAAACTCAATGAACCATTCTAAATTTTATTTATGTCTCTAAATAAAATTTAAATAAAAAATTTCAACGGGCTAGCAAGACTTAACGCCGCAAGCTAACTGGGAATCAGATGGGGATAAAAAATGCATCAAAGTTATTGATGTTCATAATAATCGTTGTTCATTAGACAGAAATGAGTTTATTCAATTTCTGTGATAAACATTCTGGAAGTTTATAAGTTTAGAAAATAATTTTCTTAGAAATACAGTAGTAAACGGTTAGAAAAGAGACTGCGTGAGTCATTTACTAGACAAATTTCTGATCCCATTGTAATGGGGGCAATGCTTGAGCGGTGGTGTCCCCACTTGTATTTTGTAAGTAAATATTAAAGTGGATATTTTTTAAATTATAAGGCTATCAATTCTATTTTCCAAATCTTTTATATTACACTTTTTCTCGTCACCACACATCATTACCTTTCACCATCTTTTTCATTTTATAGAAATAAAGCTTTTTGTTAGTTGCAAAACATCATTCAGCTAAATATTTCTTAAGATTAGACCTCTAAAAGAAAACAATATAATTTGTTATTTACCTTGTAAACAAAATTATGCCATTTAGTTTGCAAATTAATAAAAAATTAAACTTTAATTTATGAAGTTGCGCGAGAAAAGTAGAAGTGAAAGCTGTTGTCTGGTTAGGCAGTTTTTGAATTAAGTACAAGAAATTTTTTCTGGTGTAACTAGGACTTTCTCCACAATTTTTGCATATACTTTGCTTTGTAAGATTGCGACATAGATGTTGAATTTTTGTAATAAAGATTATGTAAAAAAAGGAAGTTCTTAGAGCATAATTATGATCTTCAACAAAATGACGTAAATACTTTTTGTATTCAAAGCACTAACATTAAAGTAAAAAAACTTACAAGAAATTTAAGAACTCTATGTCTCTATTTTCCTACATTGGAATAAATTTTAATCTTAAAAAATCAAGAAATACAATCATTGAAATCTCCGAAATAGACTGACGATTATCATTTACAACAAGACTTTAAGATGCATTAAATTCTAAAAAAAGTAAATGGTTATTGATAAACAAAAAGATCAAATTTTGTTTTTTCAAGCAGCAATGATAAGAAAGGCCAGAGCGGAAGCATTTTGTGACTTCCTACATCACAAAATGTTTTATCAAAAAAAATCATTTAAATAATGTATTTTGTATTAATAAATAATGAAAAAACTTCATTTTAGGTGTTGCAAAGTCAGACTGCATAAATGTTTAAATATTGTGAGCTCAAAAAAAGTTAAAATCTGGCGGTTTTGAACTTTAATGGAGAAAGAAAAATAGGTTATTGACAAAAATATAAAGAAAAAACAAATTAGTTTATAATTTTTAGTTGTTGACTGTCACAAAACCAGTTGAATTTTTTTCTCTATAAAAATGTTGCTAAGAAATTTAAATAGAAAATTATTTTTTAGGTTATTAATTTATTATGAAAAGTAAAGTACGAGCTTATCAATTTCGCTAATCGCAAGTTTTCAAAAACTTGTATTGAATTATTATTCAATTTCTTGCTTTTTTTGTCTGCCTTGAAAATACCGCAAATAAATAAAAGCGCTTGAGGGAAATTTCATTTTTTGCTTTCAGACGGATAAATCTTAAGGTTGCCTTGGATTTACTTTTATGGGTATAAAACTCAAATAATAGTTTTAAATTATTTTGAAATGCTTCTAGTAATTAAATTGATTTCACGAATAAATTTAGCATTAGAATGAACAGTTTTACGCGAATAGGAAAGCGTCTGATAATAGTAAAATCCAAAAAATTAATGTCATTTTATTTTGTTTCAAATTTTAAAATTTTCTCATAGAGAAAATCATTTTTTACAATGAAAAAATTTGGAATATTGAAACCCCTACCTTGGCACGAACTCTAATAATAAACATTTGCACTCTAATAACAACATATTAGAGTTTTTGGATCATATAAAAGACTTCAATATGCACTTTCAAGAGTTCTGAAATGAAAATTCGTAAAACGCTAAATTTATACTTTAAAGACCAGCATTTGATAGATAGTTTCGATAATGTAATTGATTAATTACTAATCAAATCTACTCTCTCTCCTTTGCACGTGTTTACTACATTATCTCTATCTGCTGATCAAGTTTATTTTTAAATGACTTGTTCTTTAAACAAAAAATAATCAATTTTTTTCATGTTTGAGCAAATGAAGTTCTTGCGGCCCATATAAAATATAATTTAATAAAAAATTTAATTTGGTGTTGATTGTGGTTTGGAAACATAGACAAACGATATCAAGCCATTTGTTTCGAGCAAAAAATCGTGCACATTTTGAAGAAATTTATTGCATCGTTAAACCGCACATTTTTCTCGTATTTTCCTTTACAAAATAACTCGCACAAACATTGTAAAGGGTTCAGAGCAATGGATGAAATACACGACATCAACAGAAAATGCAAAGTATTTCTGTTAACCCGGAAAAATTTTTTAAATTACAACGGTTCTGCGACCCATCTGAAACAATGGACTTGTTTTAAAAGAAAAAAGATGTGACAATAACTGACTCTGGCTCCTGAGAACACATAATAAAATAGAAAGCTTTGCAACAGTGAAGCATCTTTCTCATTAAAAGTATTTTGACAGAAATTTATCGGACAAAGTACAAAGTGGAATAGATCCTAATTACTGCCTGCATGTTATCAAACCATTTGATTTTGGTCAATGATTGTCACTGTCTACATTTTCTCAAATTGCTTGATCCTACCCAATCATTATCAGTGCCTGCATTTTATCAAATTATTTGATCCCGGTCAATGATCATCACTTCCTGCGTTTGATCAAATCATTTATTCCTTGTTAAACATTATCACCGCCTGCATCTTATGAAATCATTCGATATGGTCAATGATCATCACTTCCTGCATCTAATCAAATCATCTGATCTTGGTCAATTATTATTAGCCTACTGCCTGCATCTTATCAAATCATTTGATCCCGGTCAATGATCATCACTGCTTCCATAACAAGTGTCTCAAACTGTAGAGCAAGATAATGAAAAACGTTCATCTTGCTTGCAGTGAGGCCTTCAATGTTTATCTGGAGAATAGTGGGTCCTCTAAACTTGTTGGCAATGTGCCCTGAAAAGGGCATTTTTTCCAGATATACTCCGTTTTGGCAAGGACGTTTCCGGTTAGTAGACCCTCACTGAACATCGGAATAAGTAGATACCCTAACGTGACGTGATTTCCTTCTTCCTGCTTGTGCCGACTCGCAATACCCAAAAGCTGGAAAAGAGCGCTTGTAGTTGCGATTCCAAAGCAGATGAAGCACGTGGGGAATGCAAAAAGTTATCGACCAATATCTTTGGTTTGTGTCCCTTACAAAATCCTCGAGAGGCTTATCCACGCCCACGCCGAGCCAATCATTAATCCATTACTCTCTAAAAGCAGGCTGGGTTTTGACGGGGGAAATCAACCTTGGATCAAGTTGTTCTGCTGACCCATTGTCGATCTAACAGCGGCTATAACTTTGTCTGGCACCGTGGCCTTACCTGCAAGCTGCTGAGGCTTTTGCCAGATAAGCACATAGTCAGTATGATTATGGAGCTTGTCCGAAACCGAAGTTTTACCCTTACTACCGGTGACAGCAACCAAAGCAGGCTACGCCGACTGAAAACGTCTTTCTTCAGGGACAGGTCTTGATGTCCCTCGTTTTCATCATCTATGCGCACGATCTACTTTCCACGATTTCCAGAATGTTTGCTTATGCAGACGATTTAGCATTAATACACTTTTCTGAAAACTGGAAGGGCTTGGAGGGAACTTTAAGCCAAGACAGGATTACACTTTCAATGTATACCAAAAATCTACAACAACAATAGACTTTTACCGTTCTGTCCAACCCCTGCTTATCTTGGGGTAAAACTGGATAGATTTCTTCCGTTCCATCACCATTATTAGCATTACGTAAAAAACTATCTTTGCGTTGTCAGTGCTGAGGCGATTTGTTGGTTGAACTCATTAAAGGCTAAAAACTATCACTCAAAATGAAGAGCAAAACACTGCGCACAGCTGTCTTATCTCTGGTCTACTCAACAGCTGAGTACTGCACACCGGTCTGGTGTTGCAGTGCTCACAATCGCCTCATAGACAGTTTCTTGAATGACGCCTTGCGCATAGTCACTGCATGCCTGCGTCTTACTCCAACGGACCACTTACCTATACTTTCAGAATTCAAGCTTCGCCGATTAGGAGCGACACACTCTTTGGTTTATTGTGGATTCGTGGACCCTAATCATATGTTGCATGGTTTTTCTAGTGGGTCCTCAGATGCTCCCCAAAAGAGATTAAGATCTAGACATCCATTTGTGCCAGCTGCGCGGAATCTTTTAAACAACCTTGCCAGACTTGACATCCGCGCTTCTGAGTGGACAAATTATAGATGGAATGTGGAGTACTGCGAGAATACTTCCAGGCTCCGTGTTTTCATACCCGGAACCAATGGAAGCCCTGTTGGAATAAACTTGTTCCGAACAGCTTGGGTTAAGCTCAATCGCCTGCAAACTAGTGTAGAGCAATTCCATTTGTCCATGAAAAAATTGGGGTCTTGGTCTTTTACAATTGGTGCGGCGCCTCTGAACAAACTGCAGATCACGTTCTCATAACGTGTCCACATCAGGCACCACACGGAGCACGAAGTCTGACGGTTTTGATTGAAGAAAGGCCATGCTGGCTTAACACTATCTCTGTAACACCATTAAGAAAGCAGCCAAAAAGACTATCCCACGCGGGTATCGAAATAACTATATTCCGTGTTGGGATGCAGAGTGTGAATCCCTCTATAAAACCTTTCTGCAGTCTCCTCAGGGAGACGACTCAAGTTTGGCTGCTACAGCTCCGCTTGCCAAGCTTGACAGAAAGCGGAGGGATCGATGGTCCGAAGCAGTTCGGAGCATTGACTTTTCACACTCTAGTCGAAAAGCGTGGAGTATTTTGAACAACCTTACTGGTAGGTCACGACACTCTCCTCGTCACTGTCCCGTTTCAGCCGATGCTATTGCATCTCAGCTGGTTAGAAATGGGAAATACAAGACTGTTGATCGCAAGTCATCTCGACTTGTCTTTCAAGAAGTGTCTGACCTTTGGAGGGCCACAACACCAGACGCAGTAAATATCTCTGACAATTTTTCACAGAGAGAATTTGCTGCTGCCCTTCAGCACTTAAAACCAGGTAAAGCTCCGGGTCCTGATTCCATCTGCCCCGAGCTTATACTCCATGCTGGAGCTGCTTTGAAGTCCTGGTTACGTGACTTCCTTTCTTCCTGTTTGCGCCGACTCAAAATTCCCAAGATCTGGAGAAGAGCGCTTGTGGTCGCGATCCCAAAACCAGGAAAGCCCGTGGGGGATCCAAAGAGTTATCGACCGATATCTCTGCTCTGTGTCCCCTACAAGATCCTCGAGAGGCTTATCTACGCCCGCGTTAAACCATTAATCGATCCACTGCTCCCTAAAGAGCAGGCTGGGTTCCGACGCGGGAAGTCAACCGTAGACCAAGTTGTTCTGCTAACCCAGAACATCGAGGATTCTTTTGAGGCTAAAAAGAAGGCCGGTGCCGTATTTATCGATCTGACAGCTGCTTATGACACTGTCTGGCACCGTGGCCTTACCTGCAAGCTGCTGAGACTACTTTCGGATAAGCACATGGTCAAAATGATCATGGAGCTTGTCCGAAATCGAAGTTTCACCCTTACCACCGGTGACAGCAAGCAAAGCAGGCTACGCCATCTTAAAAACGGCGTTCCTCAGGGATCGGTCTTGGCTCCCCTCCTATTTAACATCTATACGTACGATCTTCCTTTCATGATTTCCAGAAAGTTTGCTTATGCTGATGATTTAGCATTGTTGCACTCTTCTGGAAACTGGAAGGACTTGGAGGGGACATTAAGCCAAGACATGTCCACACTGTCAGCGTATCTCCAGATTTGGAGGTTGAAGCTCAATCACACTAAGACGGTGACGACAGCCTTTCACTTAAATAACCGAGAGGCCAAGCGTGAGCTAAAGGTCTACAACAATAGTAGACTTTTACCGTTCTGTCCAACCCCTACTTATCTTGGGGTAAAACTGGACAGATCGCTCACGTTTCGTCACCATTTAGTGGCATTGCGCAAAAAACTATCATCGCGCGTCACACTGCTGAGGCGACTCGTGGGCTCGGGATGGGGTGCTGGTGCTAAAACACTACGCATAGCCACCTTGTCTCTAGTCTACTCAACAGCTGAGTACTGTGCGCCAGTCTGGTGTCGCAGTGCTCACACTCGTCTCATTGACAGTGTCTTGAATGACGCCTTGCGCATAGTTACTGGATGCCTGCGTCCCACTCCAACGGACCACCTACCTGTACTTTCAGGCATCCAGCTAGCTGAGCTTCGCCGACTGGGAGCGACACTCTTCTTGGCTTACCGTGGATCTCTGGACCCCGATCATATTTTGCATGGTCTTTTAAGTGGGTCCTCAGATACTGGCCAAGTGAGACTAAGATCCAGACGCCCGTTTGTGCCAGGTGCGCGGAATCTCTTGGACAATCTTGCCAGACTTGGCATCCGCGCCTCTGAATGGACGAATCACAAATGGAACGCGGAGTACTGTGAAAGTGCTTCCAGGCTCCGTGCTTTTGTGTCCGGGACCAGTGCCAGGCCTGTTGGGATGGGCTTACCCCGAGAATCTTGGGTTAAGCTCAACCGCCTGCTGACTGGTGTTGGGCGATTCCATTCGTCCATGCACAAATGGGGTCTCGCTCCTTCACCGAATTGCGAGTGTGGCTCCTCTGAGCGAACTGCAGACCATGTACTAGCAATGTGCCCCATACATCGGGCACCACATGGAGCACGAGGTCTGACGGTTTTGGATGACGAAACTCGATGCTGGCTCAATAACATCACTGCCAGCATCTGATCCAGGCAGTGCAGCAGTCTGGGTTAGTAAAAGGATAAACCCTTGGCCCCAGTTCTGTTTGTGTCTGGCCTGGAGTGGATGCCCTTCAAACGACGACGACGACGACGACTATCACTGCCAGCATCTGATCAGCAGCCTAGCGTACAGCAGCTTGGGGTAGACCTTCGGCCCCAGACCTGTTTGTTACTGACCTGGAGTTGATGCCTTTCCAAAAGACGACGGCGACAACAACTTTTCCATCTTATCCACTCAAATGATCCTGGCCAATGATCGTCATTGTTTGAATCTTATCAAATCATCTGATCCTGATCAATGATCATCATTGTCTGCATCTTATCAAATTATCTGATTTTGGTCAATGATAATCACTGCGTGCATCTTAACAAATCATTTGATCCTAACTAATCATCATCACTGACTTCATCTCTTCAAATCATTTGATCTTGGTCAATCATTATCACTGACTCCATCTCTTCAAATCATTTGATTCTGGTCAATGATCATCACTGCCTTTATCTTATCAAATTATATGATTCTGGTCAATCATCAACATTGCCCGCATTTTATTAAACTATTTATTCAAAACCCACTTGCGCCATTCTGTTGTGTTCTTGGGAAAAACACTTTACGACACATTCTCCTGCTTGGTGGTCCTGGCAAGCAGTTCTAAATTATAGCAATATCTTTACTAAATTACTAGCGGACAGCAATATCTTGGCATCTCCGGAAGCAGGTCGCGGTGATTGCTTACCTATGTATAGCGCCTCCGTCGCTTTCCTGCGAGTCAGGAGGATAAATATAGAGATAAAAATAAAAAAATAAAAAATGTTTGTTCCTGGTTAATAGTCATCGCTGCCTGCATTTTATCAAAACATCTGATTCTGGTCAATCAATACCACTGCCTGCATCTCGCAAATCATATGATCCCGGTCAATGATCATTACAGCCTGCATCTTATCAAATCATCTGATTCTGTCCAATCATCATCATAGTCTGAATCTCTTCAAACTATCTGATCTTGGTCAATCATCATTACTGCATGCAGCTTATATAATCATGTGATCCTGTCCAACCATCATCACAACTCCTTGCCTGTATTTAAATTATTACAATACTTTGTGTTTGTGTAGTTGTTTTTATAAAAACAGAAGTTATAGTGATTTTTAACATCTTTTTTGAATACAAATAAACTTTCAATTAAAACAGAAAAATAATTAAGCAGTTTTGATTATGAAATTTTTCTTTATAGAACAAGAAACAAAGTCAAGACGTTTCTGTGGTCATAATTTTTTAACTCTTTTAATTTACTCAAAACAGTGTTTTAAACTCTTTAACGGATACGTTTTTGAAAGAAAGAGGGCTATAGAATGATGAATAATTATGAAAAAATTACTATTAGCATGCTAGCAAGTGATTTTTCGCACTAATAAAAGTATTCTGCGAAGAAGAGGGTTAGCAATGATAAAAAATTTAAAATTTAAAACAGAAATAGAAAGATGACAATGCAAAGGTATGCAGGCATGATAAAATTCCCTGCGTGAGTATAATAGTTTGTATTGCACAACTTTGTTCAGTTATACATTAAATAGGCTATCTAATTTAACCTCCGTTAATAATAAAATACACAAAATAAGAGATATTTTATCAATAAAATTCAGAAAACAGTTTTGTTTTTCTGTTTGATTTTATCTTTTTTAATAGGCTTGTGATTTCAAAAGTTGCTTTTTAAAAATACACATAGTCTTATTTCAATTTTATTCGATCAGGAGGATAAAAATAGAGATAAAAATAAAAAATAAAAAATAAAAAGATTTATAATTATTCTTGTTTTCAGTTTTGATATTTATTAAATCAATTATCTTTATTTTCGATTTATTTCAATTTATTATGATTCTTGTTTCCAGTTTTAATATTTAATTAAATCAAAATTACATTTATTAAATCAATAAAAAACAACATTACAAAATAATTTACTTTTAAATTGTACCATATTGTAATTAGTAGAGATTTTGCTTTAATTTGAAATAAGAGTCGATAACTTGCCGGCATCTACATATTACTTTTGAAGTTTGAAAGTGGCTTGTATGGCGAAACTTTTGGAAAACTTTACTCAAAACTTAAAAAAGTAAAAAAACCTATAAAAATTTTTTCTAAACATAATTTTTGAAAATATGTAGTTTAATTATAATTTAATCTAATTATTTATCAAGCACTTAGTTTCGAAGGATTGGCAGTTTCTATTCAACTTTTACATCTCGCTTCTTCTCACTTCATGTTTGCAATTTAATAATCCAAACAAAGGCAAAAAATTTCGGGAAATTTTCGGACAAACAAAAATTTAAATCGAAAAGAATATTTTTAAAAGCTGATGTTGATGCGATCGCTATCTTGGAAGTATGATTGTCAACAATTTAACTCAAGAGGCGCGACTTGCTCTAATTCGCCGCAACAAGTTCTGAAACCGCATTCGCGTGCTAAGGTCCGACACTTCTATATGTTTCTGTTTTGTTTGACAACACAAGGGCTGTCAAGTTCTTTTATCTGATAGCGGACTGTGAATATTTATGGAAACATTGAATTGTTACGTCGCCTCTCTCGATGCTTTTCTTTATTTCTGTATCGACTTTTTAGATTTTTGAAACAAACGAATTTTGAGCAATCTCGAAATGCTTTAAACGAATATTCTTATCTTTCAGAACTGGGACCGAATCTAGAACTTTTTGAGTCAGGACAAGCAAAGCTATGGAAAGAACCTTGAAAATTTTTAAAAGGAATTCGAGAAATTCACGTTGATTTCGTCGATAGTACGAGAAGCATCGCCCGCAAGTAGCGACAGTTGAGCGTGTGTGTAGTAGGCTAAACAGCGAAACAAGATTTTTAAATATTTAAAACCAATAAAGAGCTAAATGGGAACATTGTATTGTTCAACATTAAAATAAAAAACGAAATAGAAAATTTGACTTATTTGTAAACTATAGGTTTCTAACCGGAGTATCAGGCATCGAATCAGGGGTACCAGAATTGATGCTGAATAAAATGCGATTTGAAATAAAAAGAACAACTATTATGTTCTGGTAGACCTATTCTGAAATTTGTCATACTTTATTCTCCCTTGCAAGTGATCATATTTCTTCTGATCTCCAATTGACTCGGTTAAAAGAAAACGGAAATTTGCTATAAATATTCAACATCTTTACTCCATACTTACATGTTTCACTTTTTAAATCGTGTTTAATTCAACAGTTAATTGAGTTTTTGTAGTCTAAACCCATCAAAGCTTGAGTTGAGTCTACAAAATCTCAAATTTACAGTAGAAAACTATACGCCGAAAGCATTTGTGTGCATTGCATATTATGCCTACAAACGTTAAAGCGCACAAAAATACTGTAACTTTTAAGTCGTGGGTTCATTTGAAAGCTTTAGTTGATTTCTTGTTTTTTGTAATGATAAACTTAAAATCAGTTCGATAGCCTTTTTATGATTTTTACTGGTAAAAAATAGATTTAAGTCATTTCAAGTGAGGAATCTGCATTAATTTTTTTTCAATATACATGATGGGCTACCCTTGATAACATTGTTAAAACCGCTCTGAGAATCCTAATAAACCTGAGAAACTGAGAAACCTGAGAAACCGATAACATAAACCGCTCTGAGACCATACAAATTTCTTTTCTAGGATTTGGGTATAAGAGTGGTATATAAAAACGTTGTTATTATTATTAAACCGATGGTTGAATTCTTGCTGCGTCATTTTTGGGAGCTCCTGATTAAGGTTTTGCTTAAACTTCCAATTTCGAATATGCACCTGTTCCCACCCCACTCGAAAGAAAATAAAGCCAAAAAAATGACGTAAAAAAACGTTTTCTCTCTGTTTTTAACTAAGCTGTCTTTTTTTTATTATTATTACAAAATAAATTTTAAAAAGTAGCCTTCCTTTTTTTCTTGCAACAGTATTATTACTGCCTGGTTATTTTTATTAGTACTGTCTGGTTGAAATTTTTATTTTATTTTTTTCGTTTTTATTAGAGATATGACTGAAATTTAGAACTGCTTGCCAAGACCAACAAGCAGAAGAAAATGCCGTAAAGTGTCTTTCTCGAAGACACAACAGAATGGTGTGAGTAAGTTCGGAACATAGACCATGTCGATCACAATCACGGCGCTCTAACTACTCGACCACAATTGCAAAGTTGCTGCACTCAACCACAGAACTGCACTCAGTTTAACAGTCAAAATTTTTTGCTTTTAATTTATTTAGAATTCTCGTTTCCTAACCTCGTATTTGCAGCTTAAAAAATTTAGAAGCTTGGAAAATATTTATAATTTTACGTTTTTGTCCCAAAACAAACCATGCATGAATGCAACACTCAGGCAAATTTTTTTGTGCATAAGTTGTTGCAATAAACAATTCTGCCGCAAAAAATAGAATGATTTTTTGATTTATAATAACCATTTCAACAGATAAAAATCAACAGCCTTAAAAATAAGTTTTTGATAAACAATAAGCTCCTTAGTTTCAAGGCAAAAATGCGCTGTGGGAAATGGTGATAAGTCAAATCATAAATGGCGCAGTAAGGTATTTATATTAATCTTGAGAAATCTCGCAGATGCCTTACATACAACATAACGCCTGTGGTTTTTTCAATCCCCCATAACTATAAATGGACGGAATCAAGCCAAGATTTCGACTTAAAGTTATTTATTTTTCTTTTTGTATTGAAAGCTTGGCCACAAAATTCTGCCGCAAAGGATAGAATGCTTAGTTGCGGACTAATCAAATGCAGGCTACAAAAATTACTTCCATTTTCGCAATAATTCCGACTTATCCAGTAGAAAATAAATAGACACGACTCTTCTTCACTTCTGTGGAGCGTGGTTGAGTGGTTAGAGCGCCGTAATTCTGATTGACACGCTCTCGGTTCAATACCTACTCACGCCAGTCTGTTGTGTCCTTGGAAAAGATACTTTACGGTACTTTCCCTGCTTGGTGGTCTTGGCAAACAGTTCTAAATTTCAGTCATATCTCTATAAAACTAAAAACAAAAAAAAAACTAAAGTTTCAACTTGATAGCATTATCTTGGCATCTCCGAAAATTAGCACCTCCGTCGCTTTCCTGCGAGTCTGGAAGATAAATATAGAGATACCCACGTAAAATAAAATAAAATATAGGATTCAACCAAATGTTTTATATCATTCTAAAGATTTAACCTTTTTTACCTACAACGAACGCTGTCATCAGCCAAGTTACTATTAATCCCAGTAAAATCGTTTATAACAAAAACCTCAGCTAAATATCAATTAACTTTGTGAGTTTTCATTTATTAAGATTTTTCTTTTTGGTTTTATTATACTTTTTTATTTATCTCCCGACTTGCAGGAAAGTATCGGAAACGCTAATACAAAAAGTAAGTAATTACTCCCACCTGCTTTCGGAGATGCCACGATATTGTTGTTTTGTTAAACCTTTTTAGTTGGTTTTTTAGTTCTTATTAAAGATATGACTGAAATTTAAAGCAGCGTTTACATACGTTTTTGAAATTAAATAAATAATGTTTGCGAAAACTTTACTTTACGATATGGAATCAATAATTTTGTATATGACAGGTGAGGTTGTTGCCTTTAAATATTTTCTCCGAATATGCAAAACGACTTTTTAAAAAGTAAATTTAAGTTTTTTTGAATAAAAATTTACTAATCAATTTGTTGAACAAAAAATTTCAAGGCAGCTTTTTGCATGTGGTGTAAGATAAACGAAAACTAAAAATCTATGTAAAATTTTGGAAAGAAATTGTTTGAAAAGTATCTGCTACAGCACTTTAAGCCTAAATATGGAACAAAAATCTTTTAAAGAGTGAAAAGCTTTGGGTTTGAACGCTAATCAATCCATGCTAAGTTTTACAAAAAAGAGTAAGTTTTGCTTCTTTTTTAACCTGGGGTAAATTTGCCGCTTGGTTTAAAACAGTTTGCGGCGAACTCATCGCCGCAAACTGTCTTTCGTGCATGCGTTTGTTTTGATTTTGCAACGTTTTCCGCTAATGTATTTTCGCACGTTGTTTTTCATTTTGCTGCAGACTTACTTGCAGCGCTCATCTGCTCTCTGCACAGCGTTTATCTGCTCCCAGGGCAATCGTCATGTTATAGTCTTTATTTCTGAGTATTTTGTATTTGTACCGTCTTTCCGCTGTTTCCCCCAAATGACTGTTGGGTGATCGCGCCATCAAGGCCATCATCGCTCTTTGTGTAATTATTTTTGCCACACCTACAAAAGGATGTAGCCTGATCACGTGACTTACGCCTCGTGGTTCTACTTATAAAAAAGGTCAGACGGATTGATAGAAAATCAATAAAATTACTTCGACGTTTGACGGAAATTTAAAATTAAAAATGGCATAACATCTATTAAAATTGCATTAACTAGAAAAAAAATAAATAAAAAATTTTAAAAGTAGAACTTATCTTTAAATAGATAAAAGCGTCACGCAATGTCAAGATTATAGACGATCTAATCTTAAAACATAAAACACCGATCTCACACGGAGTCACTGTTTTATCATTTTTGACAATGCTCGTCAGGAATCATAAAGAGTTTTGCATAAGTAGGCTTTTTCGCACAAAAAAATTAATTGAAACATTAGTAGTTTTTCTTTGATTCTTTTTACAAGATTGCAGAAACTTATTTTATGTAACTGTGGTATTGTGTCAGAAAACCTGAATGTTGACAACTTTTGTATCTCATATAGACCAATGAAATTGTCGGCAGTGTAGTCGAGAGGTTAAGATCGCCGTATTGATGGCGAGCGTAACCAACACAGTCGTGGTTTGAAACCGGTCCGTGACATTCTGTCATGTCTTTGAGAAAGCACATGACGACTATTATCTCCGCTTGACGTTCTCAGCAAGAAGTTATAAATTTGGGTCATATCTCTTAATAATCAAATATGAAAATAAAAAAAATTCAACTGGACGGCAATAGCTTGGCATCTCCAAAAGCAGGTCGTTGCAATTGCTTGACAGTTGCCTTAAATAGAGAGATTTTAAAAATTGAAATAATTTTAGGACTTAATGAACATGATGTACAACTGAGTAAACCTTGAAATTATATCCTGGTTTTTGAAAACGATAGTGTGAATTTTTTATGAATATGTTATAACAAAAATTTTTGAAACGAAACCAAAGAATGATCAAACCTTGTTTTTCGATTACATTCCTTTCCTAGTAAAGCTGTTGGGATAACTTCCTTAAAAAACAATATAACTTCCTATGTTTAACCTTACCAGTAAATCTAAATTATAGTTATCTCACTTAATAAATCGACAAAAAGTTATTAAATGATTCTTAATGGATCTCAAAATATTTATGAATTTAGCTTGGTATATTATCTCAACTGTTGGTTTAAGTTTATTGCTTTTTGATCATTTAAATTAAGAGGATAAATAACTGATAGGCCAATGGTGAATAGATGGTGCTACGTTTAAGAATTTATCTCTTTTTTGCGATTAGAATTTATTGTTCTAAGTTAGAGGCCGTAATCTTCAGCAACGTTAGTAAATCATCGGCCTGAAATCACTTGCTGCTTAGGACTTTAAACCAATGATGAGATTCAAAAGAGTTTGCATGGGTTTGCGCGGCCCGGTTCTTGGAATTTCAGCACGTTCAGCGAGCTCGCTCTTAATTTAACGTAATCTATGTATCTTTATATCTTTGTGTAATGAGGGAACTTGTTGTTAGTAAGTTCTATACAAAAGAGGACCTGTTCTTAAATATTTGAATCCTAACACTGCTTTAAACCCATGTGATGATAAATCAATCATATGTAAGAAGTAGTGTTTATCAATTGATACTGATATTACTATTAGTATTAAGATGAAGATCATCATCATTATCATTATCGATATATCAAAAATTGAAGCATATCCGTTTATCCTTCAAAGCACAGGACGATGGTGAGGACGATAAATTAAAAGCAATCAATGAGAGTCTATTTCGACTTGTTTTCGAAAACGCCTAGATATTCCTGCCCTGTTAAAATTGTTTATTTGCTTTTCTATTTTTTATAGAGTAAAAGGTTTAAAATTTAAAACTGTTTGCTTAACCCAAGAAAATATATTTTGCAAAAGCACAACAGATCGATCAGACTAAGAGTTGAACCGACATCGTACCGATCGTGTTTGTCATCATTACCGCGTCATGAAGTCAATACGAGTATCTGCAAATAAACTTCCAATATAAGTTATTACGTAGGACAACACAAAAAAATAAAAGTAAAATTGTTTCGGCGAGGATATGAGCCCGCTAATTACAATCAGTTTCCAAAATTAAGTTTTCAAATTCAAAAATTTCGTGAATAAATTTTTTGAACATTTTTCTATCGTACCAAAAATTGAATTTAGTCTTTCTAACAAAAATTGAATTTATAATTTCTCTTTTGTAACAAGCACTTTTTACTGTATGAAATAGAGAATTATCATAAATACTGTATGAATGAGGGAGTATAATAAAATACCTTGGGTAATTCATGCTTTTTTACTAATTTTTATTGTTTGCTTATTTATTAATCATTTGTGAAATATGTAAGATAAAATAGTCATATCCAGAGCCAAAGTTTTCATATCGTGAAGGAAAAGTATTATATGTAAGTTTGGTCAGGGAGTTATGCAACTCGGTACATTTTCATTGACAAGAGTTGGTGAAGAAAAGGCAAGAGTGGAGGTGTGGATGCAAACAACAGCTAACCCCTGCCAGTAGGGAAAACAAGTCGTGTCCTTAGCCTCGGGGCGAAATGAATGATGACGTTTTTATTACAGGGTTTTTTCATCTAATTTGTTGTTTTTGCAATCAATTTTATTTTGTAAAAACTTTTATTTATATATCTTTGTATAGTATCTTCTGATAGGGTCTATATACTGTATATATACATTCAAAGCTTTTGGGCAGGCCAAGGGCGCGGGAAAAAAAACCCGCATAAAATGGAGCATCGTGGCCCATACAGCCCCATACCGACCGGGGGCAAGTTCTTGCGGTCTATGCCTCAAAGAGAAGCTTACAATCTTGCAGGCGGATGCAAACTCAACCCTCAATAAAAGAATGGAATTCAACGGTAAATGTCGCCATGTAAACAAATTTAAATCGCGCATTTCAGTTAAATCTTTTGACTTACTCTTCCCGCTTCTTTTCCGTGTCACCTGACCAAACCTTACTTCTATCTCTTTGTTTCTTTATGATTTCTACCGTATGACGTTTATATGCAGTGTTGTTGTATTTTCTTGTTGGTTTGAATCAGACCAAATTCTTTATGCTCAGTGCGGACTTAGCCGACTTGCATGTGAAACTGTTGACGATTTCTCAGAAGGTTATTTGTTTTAGTGGATAATTTAAGTGGCAGTCAATATAAGAATATTTCCGTCTTTTACTTTTTTATATTTTTTATAATTTTTACATTTTTTCATACTGTTTAGTATATTTTTTAATATTTTTACATAATTTAATAATTTCTGTTTTGAGGTTAAGTGTGACGATTTAAAGACAAATTTAAATTAAATAAATTACCCACTTGATTTCGTATGCTTAAATTGCCATTATTTTTGTTCGTGTATGCTTTCTTGTCTGTCATTAAATCCGCTTATATTTTCCACTATCGTTCACGCCATTTTTTACCCACTTTACTTTTTCATCTTATGCGATTTTCTCGTTATTTTTTATTCCTTTGTAGATTATTATTTTTTTTTTTATATCTTTCACCACATACCCAACTCGCCTTCCCTCACCTTCAAATGAATGCAAACCTAGAGGAATGGCATTTACTATATTTTGAGTTGTTTTTTCTTGTGTGATGTCATAGGAATCGTATTATTTGCTTAATTTAACTACATATCATTTATTCCACACGCATTTTTTTACCACTAATAACTATATTTTTTATTTTTTTATTTTTCTAGTAACCACCTGACGATTCTAAGGATGAAACAGACTGTTGTGGTTTTTAAACAGTGATTGATTGTATATATATATATATATATATATATATATATATATATATATATATATATATATTAATGAAAGCACTGAAATAGATTAAAAATTAACAATTTAATATAAAATTAACAATTAAATTAACATTGTTAATTTTTAATCTATTTTACTACTTTCATTAATAAATACTGCTCTAACTATTTGGTTATTGAGCTCTGTACCGGCGAAGTAAAGCAAACAAATAAATAGAATAATTCTATTTGAATAAGTTTCCACCTGACGATTCTTAGGATGATACAGACCATACCCGTACCAGCCCAAAAAATTTTGGGGGGGCAATGAAGTTTTGCCCGAATTTTGTGACGTTTGCCCAAATCATGATTTTAGAGTACATTTCGGATATGACAAAAAAATTGTCTGAGTTTCTCAGACAAAAACCAATTTTGTCCTAAAATCATGGTGATCTCTAAAAAAAAAAAAAAAGGTCTTCACTTAAATTCAGTCTCCTAATTTTCGATTTTCGTCCCAAAACCAAGGTGTTCTCTAAAAAAAAAAAAAAAAAAAGGTCTTCACCTAAATTTGGGTTATTATTTCTTGCAGTTCCTCATCATCACCTCTCTAAATTTCCTGACTTTGCCCAATTTTTTCATATCGCTGCCCGAAAAACTATGGTTTTGCCCAAATATTTTCTTCCCACTACCCGAAAAATCTTAATTTTGCCCAAATCTTCGAAACTTGGGGGGGCAATTGCCCCCCCTGCACCCCCGGCAGGTACGGCTATGATACAGACTGTTGTGGATATTAAATTGTTAATTTTTAATCTATTTTAGTGCTTTCATTAATATATATATATATATATATAGGGGAGACCGGGGCAAGTTGTAACATGGGGTAAGTTGTAACATTCGTAATTGTGAAAATCTAACATAAACCAACAAAATTTTAAATAGCCCCAATTAACAGTCATATTAAAACCGATTACTGGCAAATAGCATTGTTTAGTTCCAATGACTAAAAATAGGCTAACTGTTAAAACAAGCTTTTTGAGTAGGCAAAATAAATTTTTCGAAATTTAATTTTTGTCTTCTGGAGAGATAGCGGGTGCGGTTTTATTAAAATGTTTTATATCAGTCGAACCTCAAAACAATATGCTATTACATGCCTAACAAGGTTTAGCAACTAAAACTTAACTCTTTGAGATATTAACTAAAACATGACTAAGTATGAGATGGGGTAAGTTGTAACATAGGCTGATGGGGTAAGTTGTAACACATATTTTTTTGCGTAGGTTCAACTAGCTTACATTAAAAGTAAATTGGGCAACAACATTTATGAATAATATGAGAAATTATAAAAGAAAACTAAAAAAACATCAGCCCATCATTACAAGACAACTTAAGAGCTGCTGCAACAGTTGCTTTTCCGATCATTTAAAAGAGATCAATAAGGGGAGTAGAAAACATTGGTGTTGGCCATGTAAAACTCTACAGAGTGCTAAGAAACCTTAAAGATAGGCTAATTCCTTGGTGCAAAACAAGAAAAGGTCTAAAAAGTGTGCCATGTTAACAGACACACCGGAAAAGGACAATCTTTTACAGCTCCAAACAAGGAAAAACTAATTTTTGAAAAAACACTGAAAGCAAAAGACTAGTTTTGCATTACATTTCTTGAGCCCTATTTTAATAGTAGTCCTGATGAGGAGTGGGTGGTACAATGCTATGGTTACCTAAGAGGCCACATTTAGCTTGTGCCGAAAATTTGAATACATATTTTGGTCACAAATGTGATTCTGAAATTTATGATTGGGTTAATCCAGGAGTGAAAAAAACTGTTTTTACATTTTTAGGCAACGGCCAAATACCTCATTTTTTGTGCTTGATACTCATGTCTATGACTAGGCTATGTGTGATTTCATTGCCTTTACTTGTCATTTTCTTTAAATTGCATTTATAGTTAAACGTTTATTGGTGATTTTGTTGCCGTTACAACTTACCGCAACTGGTGTTACAACTTACCCCATTGTCGGGGCACATTGTAACGCTTTTTTTAAATATTTAAATCGTAATTTTAACCACTAAACTTTAAAAATTATTTATTTATTTTTTTGATATTAGTTAACAGTGATCTAAATTTTTCATATTAAAAAAAATTTTTGAAAAAAAAAATATTTTGAGAGAAATAGCAAAAAGAAAAAAAGTGTTACTACGTGCCCCGGTCTCCCTTATATATAATAATTATTAAACACTACACTTTATTAGTTAAAACCACAACAGTCTGTTTCATCCTATTGAATCGTCAGGTGGTCACTAGAAAATCAAAAATATATAGTTATTTTTGGTAGAAATAATACGCTTGAAATAATTATTTGTTCTAATATATAGAAATTTTTCAAAATTTTTTGGTCGTTGCTCATCAGGAAAGTGCTCAATGACGTCGAGTCAGAGCGGTTAGATAATTAACTTACAGACCACAAAATTTTTTAATTTAACATTAATTTTATTTGCCCCAACAGACTGTTTCGCCTGCCTGGGCTCGTCAGGGGGCGGTTAAAAATCTTATTCAAATTCTATTTGAATATATATATATATATATAATTAACTTACAGACCACAAAATTTTTTAATTTAACATTAATTTTATTTGCCTGGGCTCGTGCCCAGGCAGGCGAAACAGTCTGTTGGGGCAAATAAAATTAATGTTAAATTAAAAAATTTTGTGGTCTGTAAGTTAATTATCTAACCGCTCTGACTCGACGTCATTGAGCACTTTCCTGATGAGCACCGACCAAAAAATTTTGAAAAATTTCTATATATATATACGTATATATATATATATATAATCCTGTAATGTTTCACTTTGTCGGTACAGTGCTCAATAACACACGGTTAGAGCAATTATATTATATTTATTAAACATTACACTTTGTTAGTTGAAACCACAACAGTCTGTTTCATCTAATCGAATCGTCAGGTGGTTACTAGAAAACAAAAATATGTAGTCATTTGTGGTAAAAATAATACGCCTGAAATAGATAACACGTAGTTAATTATGCAAATAATACAGCTCCTGTAACGTCATACAGAAATAAAAACTCAAAAATATAAAATGCAAGTATAGAGGTTTGCATTCACTTAAAGGTGAGGGAAGTCGAGTTAGACGTGTTGTAAAAATTTAAAAGGAGGAAGGGAAAATCTACAAAGCAATGAAAAGGTTACGGGAGAGATTGCATAAGGTGAAAAAGTTACATAAGTGAAGGACAGTGCAAATGATAATGAGCGGATTAAAATAACGGACAAGAAAGGTAATTTAATTAATTTGAATTTGTTTCTGTGGCGATGATTACCGGTAAGCTTTGATCGTTTGTAGAGTGTTGTTGGTTTAATAATAGTGTTTTATTTTGATTTAATTTAATTTCAAATTCAATTCAAATTTAAATTGAAAAACCTTTCGTAATTATTCTTGGCTTCACCTATTTTAATATTAGAATTATTTTATGTTTGAATTAAATCACTATTATTAAACCTACAACACTCTACAAACGATCAAAGCTTACCGGTAATCATCGCCACAGAAACAAATTCAAATTAATTAAATTACCTTTCTTGTCCGTTATTTTAATCCGCTCACTATCATTTGCACTGTCCTTCACTTATGTAACTTTTTCACCTTATGCAATCTCTCCGGTTACCTTTTCATTGCTTTGTAGATTTTCCCTTCCTCCTTTTAAATTTTTACAACACGTCTAACTCGACTTCCCTCACCTTTAAGTGAATGCAAACCTCTATACTTGCATTTTATATTTTTGAGTTTTTATTTCTGTATGACGTTACAGGAGCTGTATTATTTGCATAATTAACTACGTGTTTTATTTATTTCAGGCGTATTATTTTTATCACAAATGACTACATATTTTTGTTTTCTAGTAACCACCTGACGATTCGATTAGATGAAACAGACTGTTGTGGTTTCAACTAACAAAGTGTAATGTTTAATAAATATAGTATAGGGTCTCCGTATTAGCTCTCTATAATATATATAGTCTTCATATTGTATATATAAATAGGTCTATAGACCTATTGGAGACCCTATATGGAGACCCAATATTATGGAGACCATATCATGGAGACCTAGTATCTATTATTGAGATTATATTAATGAGACCTAATACGGAAACCCTAGATTATACTGTATAATTAGAGCTATAAAAATCTTGATTTTATTGTTTTTTTGCAGGTGTTTTGTGCATTTTTTCTGTATTCACTATCTTCGTGTCAATTTATATTATTTCAGTTGTGTTACCTTTATATATTTGAAATTGAATTTAATTAAATGTGTAAATAACTCATTATAAATTTCTAATCATCTTGCTATTGGTTTACTTTTTGTTCAAGCTGTCAATTGTACGTCATTGTACGATTTGTTAGCAGTTTATTGTGATACTAGACCAAGGGTGGGCAAAGTACGGCCCGCAACAATATTTTATGCGGCCCGCGATGGTTTTAAACAAATAATTAAAAAATTTGAGGCCGATTGGAGACGAAGACCTTTTTTTTAGAGAACAGCTTGGTTACAGTATGAAAAGTAGAAAATTAGAGAATTATTTCCGGCGATGACCTTTTTTTTAGAGAAGACCTTGATTTTAGGAGGAAAGCTAAAAAATCAGAGACAGATCCATAATAAAAATCAATATTTTTAGAGATTACTATAACGCGGCCCGCAAATAAATTAAAGTTTCGAATGTGGCCCTCGAGCTAAAAAGTTTGCCCACCCCTGTTCCAGACCAACCAAGGTTGACGGATTTTGCGGTTTATCTTCGACCGTGAAAGACAAAAGGAAACATTAACACAATGTTAAGGATATTGTGTTTGATTAAATTTTTTAAAAAATCGAGACACTTATAAATTAAGAATAAATTGAGATTGAGACATTAAAAATTGAGAAAAAAGATTCTCTAACATTTTTTGGTATGAGTAATTGGCATCTATGAAACTTAGAATATTTTAACAATTAATGCTTAATTTCATGTTAAAAGCCTTTAACAGAAATTTATTACCCTTTTCAGCAAAGTTAAGTTGACAATTTTATTTGACTGGTCAAATTGCGATATATAAATTCATTTACAAAATCAGTCAAAGTTCACTAGGTCAAAAATTTAAGATAAAATTAAAAATTAAAAATATGAAAAATAATATTAAAAATTAAATTTCTATATTAAATCTTTTGCCCATTGAACTTTAAATAATTTTATTAATTAATTTATGCTAAATTTTTTGTAATTTACTTTATTTAACATTCGCCGTTTGTCAAAACAAAGTCGTTAATGAACCCAGTAATGAGCAAAAAGATTGTGTAACCTTGTTCTGTTGTAAGGCAGAAAGGACTTTGTGAAATAATTCTCAAGTTCTCTATTGAAGATGGAAAAGAAAAATAATTTTTGGTAATGGCAATGATGGAGTAAAGATCATTAATATGGACAGCTTTGGTGGTAACACAAGTTTTATAAATTAAAACTAATTCTGATTTCAGATTGCTTTCTAAAAACCCATAAAAAGGACTAAATGCATTTTATTTTATTACTATTGCATTGCGTTATAAATAGCAACTTGCCACATGGGATATATTCTGATTTTTGCTGTTCTATTCTAAATGCATTTGAGTTTAATAATATCTATACCGTAGACATTTTATAGTAAACAGAGCACAACTTTAACCTCTAATTAACGCTTAAATTAACCAATTGTTTAGAAATATTTTACTACAATATACATAATGAAAATATATAAGAAACTCATTATACAGGAAAACCTAAAGCTTTTTTAAAGAGAAGAACAAAAAATTTTGAAACAACTACGCAAAAATTTATTGCAATTTTTTTGCTGCAAAGACACTATAAAAATGAAAATCTTTTCCACTTCTGTTGACAACTTCAAAGCTAAAACAAAACTATTTAAAATTTAATTGACAATATTATTTTAACCATACTGTATAACTACTGTAAACTGCATCTAAAAGGGATTCAATACTTTTCATTTTTGACCTAATATTTTAAAATTCAGTTTCCAAAAACAAGTGTTTTTGGCTTACATAAGCTTTCATCAAGTTTTTAATACGTATTTAGCAATATTAACTTAATTTCAAGTGATTTAACTAAATTTCCAAATTCTCCCACAAAAAATTATTTAAAAAAAACAAGGATATCATGACTAGCTGGGCTAATTTTTTGTTAAGACAAATAAATAACAAAAGTGATACAAATTAAATTTCAAATAATGATGTAATAAAACAAAAATATTATCATCAAAATATATTTATACAACAAAATAATAAGCTCCGTTTGCGTACATTTGTCGATTTAACTTTTTTGAGTAAAGCTTTGTGTATTTCGTTTACACTTTTGTTTACACATTATCACAAAATTATTCACATTAAACAACAAATCAGATAAATATGATTTTAACCACACTATCTTGTAGGTAAATAGTTAAAATTCAAATACTTTCAGATTTTAGTGACTGGACGACATACCGATGTATCTCTTGTTCGTATAGCACAAACACGAGAATTTATAGACTCCACGAGAAATTGATTACTTAATAAGTTTCACAAATAAGAGATATTTTCAAATAATACTTTTTTAATTAATGCAGAAAAATAGAGCCAGTTTGTGCATTGGAGCTGCAGAGCTGCAGCACAATTAGCCTATAATTATTTGAATAGACGTTTGGTGGTAAAGAATTTGAAGATTGCGTGAAGTAAAAGATTTTTTTTCCCAAAGCTTTTCATCTGACGCTCTTCAGGGGAAATCATTAGAATAAAGCAGAATTGAAACCGAACTGAGTTATAAAGGTAACCAAAAAAATTCGTCTACTCTTTGAAAATTTCTTAATCTTTTCTCTCATTGGCTAACTTTCAGCCAATGAGAACTCTGCTTTCCCCTTTATAACTCAGTTCGGTTTCAATTCTGCTTTATTCTGAAGATTTCCCCCCAAGAATGTCAGATGAAAAGCTTTGGGAAAAAAAATCTTTTACTTCACGCAACCTAAAATTATTATTTTTTTAAGCGCTGCTGATAATATTTAAAATTGCTGCACTGATATTTGAGATGCTGCAGCTCCGTAGCGCGAGACGTCACTGAAGAAAAACAATTTGCAAGGTGATATGGTTCTTTACCCAAACACAAAATATAAAAATACTTTTTGAATTTAAGATTTGTGGAACTGTTGGGATCTAGGATGATTTGTCTAAAACAATTCGTATAAAATACAATTTGTCTAAATCAATTTGACGTTAGGCTAAAAGTTAGAGAGTTAGAGGGTTAGAAAAGTTAGGATTAGGATTGTTAGATTAGACAAGGGTTAGGGTTACATTTTTCTAACTCTCTAACTCTTAGCCTAACCTCAAATTGATTTAGACAAATTATTTTAGACAAGCTCGCCGGATACCGGAACTGTTGAGTAGAATGATTAAATGATTGAAGCCGCGTGAGCGTTTTATAAGAAAGTAATATAAATAGCCATTATTCAAAAACATCTTTTGTAACTTAGTAACTTCCGTTTCAAATAAAAAAATCAGAAGAACAAGTACGTTTAGCCAAATTTAAAAACATAAAATCAATCAAAACTTTTGCTTAGGGGTGCACAACCCGTTACAATATAAAAGCAATTTGGTGTTTGTAGGTTTTTTATATATCCAAGTATCATTCCTGTTCCATTGAGCCTAATTTCAGCATCAAGATATGTGCAGTTTCTGAAGGGACCTCTACTGTAAATCTAATATCATTATGCTGAGAGTTAAGCAATCGAGAAATTTAGTAGAAATGAAAACATCTCTTTTGAAAATGTAGACTATTACTAAATCGATCTTTTAGAAAGCTTTGAATCGCGAAACTCAATGCGATAATTTTTAATGTGCTCAAGAATTGGGAGAAAAGAAATTAAAAATTTTTACCGTTTCTTCATAAAAGGTTTGTTAGACTCAATTAAAAATAGCTTTTATTTTTATCTTGTCTTTACATTTAAACCTTTATTTAGATCTATATTTTTTGGTCATTATTAATCTATTTCTATATTTAGATTAGATGAATAAAACCAACTTATTCTATGATCTACATTTAGATCTATATTTTATATTAAAATAAATTTTTAGTATGAACATTTTTTTGTGTTCATGATTCATAATTCTTTATACTATAAGATTTTGGGAAAATATTCAGTTTAGTAGATTTTCAGAATAAAAATTTGCGCTATTATTCAATTCTCCCATTTTTTTAACGTAACCTAAAATATTTAAAAAATATAACTGGTTTAAATTCATCACCAAAATTTTTGTAGCAAACTGTTTGTAGCTTGTGAAAATAAAATTTAAAAATCGTAAACTCCATTTTTTCTTTGCAACATTACCAGGTGACAATAATAGCCCATTACATCGATCAAATATCCCTTGTTCATTTCAATACGTCAAAATTTATTTTTAGACTGTGCTGTTGAGTACCAGCTGAATAAAATTGTCATTTATGGTGAATATATTAAAAACTTTCTCTTTATTAGTGTCACGATTTTTGGCAACCTTCTTATTTTCACTTGCAGAAGCGCTTGGAAATATTTGCCACGGTCATCATCGATACTAGCACGAGATGTCACTGTAAACAACAACATGGCTGATTGTCGCCACGGTAACAATTCCCTCTGTGACGTCGCTCCACCACATGAAGAAACAAAATGAACTCGTGGAGAAATATCAACACATCGCGAGACAACACTATATTCATGACTAAGTATTGATTGTGACATCATAAACAATACCGTAATGATCGTCACTGGCGTAGTCGAGATAGAAAAGGTGACACAGATTTTTCAATAGAATTTATTTTTGCTTTTTTTCTTTAGGTTCTCGAAAAAAAGCAATTTGTTAAAGAAGAAATTATGGTACGAAACATCATGCGATTTATTGATTATACATTATTAAGGGGGTTTCTATACTCCACAAATCAATTATTTTACAAGAAATTATTTATATTAAAAATCATTTTTATTGCTACGTAATATATTGGCATTATTTTTTAAACGGAAATGATTCTTGCTGTTCATGCAGATTAGTTGATCTTGTTTACTTTTAATGAACTGAGTAATTCTAATCTGGTTTGCTCAATGCTTACATTGAAAAGATTTTAAAAATAACAATTGGCGTATTATTTTTCCTGACGAAGGCCTTTTGATGTGCGCCAAAAACGTTGATAAGTTGATAATTTGCAAAACCTTGTGTCTCTTATATTCCTGATAAAAACCTAACAGAAAATTAGGCTTTTCTTATTTAAGTATGGTTGTCCTTTAAATTACATTAAAAAAAGTTCAAAGCGAAAATTGAAAAATGGCAATTTTTATAAATTTGCAACTAATTCTTTAGTGGATTATCCAATTATTAATGGGTATAAAAGAAGACATTAAGAATCAGACTGTTAAGTGTAGCAACAAACGTTTTTTTGAAAGTTGCTGGAAATACAGTGTTTAGTGCGAAGTAAAATTATAGTTTTAGAAAGTTAATCACTGAGAATTTTAAGCAAGGTTTTTATTGAACTGTTGTTCATTGGAAGTTGCAAATTTGGTTTATCCATCCAAATCAAAAAAAGGGAAAGGATTTTTGAAATGCTTTCTTTGAACTTACAGTTTTAAACGTTTCTCCGAAAACTTTTTTTGAAACAAAATAAAAACAAAACAAAAACAAAGATTAAACAAACAAACGGATCTCATACTCGTCTCCACCAGGACGAACAACAACGGAATTCCCCGATTACAAAATTTAAATATGCAACGTCAAAACTGAATGGAGGAATTTTAACTAATTACTGACGTTATCAGCGATGAAAGAACGGGGGAGAACAGGATGTTATTATAGTTTTATGGTGACAACATCGCAGTGGCTTCCCGATTAATACGCTCAGTCAGAACAATTTTAAAATGTTTCAATGTCAACAAAGTTTGTAATACCCAGGACAGTTTCTCCTTGTCTTTGTTTCACTTTTAAGTAAAAGTAAAAACAATTAAAAAAAATTTTTTGGAACTGGTTGAATTTGAAGTAAATTGTTTCTTGCGCCATGCTTAAACACAGTTTTTTTTGTTATAATCGTTACTTATTTCTGAGACAATTTACAGTGGTGAATTACTATTTACTCTTCTGAAGTTTTTTTTGCATTGTTTTCTGTTTAGTACTTTGGCTACCGATCAGAAATCACCGCCGCAAGCAACGACGACTTTCTGATTAACCACGCAGGCATGATTCCCGGAATACCAGTAACTTTATATTGCTGAGAATGATCACGTGCTGCCATCAAGCATCTTTATATGTTCAGTGTAATCCTTAATATTATAAAACTTTTACCCTTCCTTTATGGGTTAGGGTTAGTCTCAACCCTAAACTTAATACAAAACAATTAGCTTCTAAGTTTGGTTCTTGGTTAAAATTTTCAAAAAAGAATTTTTTTATCAGGAATAATCTGGTTTGCAAAATTCACTGTTATATAAAGTATTGCTTTGTAATGAACGCTTCACCTTGAAATATTATGCTCAAAATGAAAAAAAGCGACCAAAAAAGCTTAAATCAGATTTCACCGACAGAATAGTGTTGAACAATTGTATCTTATGAGAGTCTGCTACTGGAAACTTTAGTCATAAAATTAATAAAGAAAAAATTAATGAATTTTTTCTTTTCCCACATCATTTATGATGATATTCACAAAATATGGCAAATGCATGGATATTTTGAAAATTCTACAAGCTTTTTCTTTCCAAAGATGGCATTCTAGATTTCGGGGCATTGTTTTTAGCATTTTATCACTTCAGCAACGAAATCACGTGGTAACATGACATTGCAGTCCTGGACATAAATTAAATTCTACGTCCAGTTATAAAAAAAGATTTGGAAAAAGCCGCTATAAATAACTGACTTACTGTACAACAGTTTTTTGGATTGTTGATGTTTATTTTTATTTGTTTGTTATGTTGTAATGTTTGCAAATGTTGGCTGCGTGGTTGAGTGGTTGGAGCGCCGTGATTGTGATCGTCATGGACTCGGTTTAAAACCTACTCGCGCCATTCTGTTGTGTCATTGGAAAGGCACTTTACAGTTTTAAATTTTAGTCATACCTCTATAAAACAAAAAAACAAAATAGAAAATTTCATGCGGACGGTAATATTTTTGTATCTCCGGGAGAAGGTCGGGGTAATAGCTTGGCCTATGTATTAGCGTCTCTCTTGCTTTCCTGTGATTCAGGAGGATAAATATAGAGATAAGATATTAAGATAATTAAAAAAAAAATTTTCCGTAATAGGGTCTCGCTCTGTATCCCGATTTAGTAGAGCACTTTAAACAAATTACAGACCACATTATTTAATAGTGAGCTATGCATCATCTAGCTTAGAAAATGTGTTTGGTTGATTTTTACTAAAGCATTTTGGTTGATTTTTACTAAAGCATTGGATCTTTTTTACTAAAGCAAAAATTCTCACGAAATTGAAAAACTTTTCTTAACTAGTTGTCCTTGCTCCTGCGAATATTGAATCTTCTTTTACGTTTATGTTACCCAAAAATGAAACCCGCAAGCTTTGCAACAAAATGTTTTCACACAAACCTTTTATTATAAGTAAACAATTATTGATGGTAATTTTTTTTTTGATGTTTTACCGTAAAACAAAGTAACGATTAAAAAGTTTTTGTAACACATTACGTAGATACAAATGCTTTAAATTCCAAGAATGCTGTTTGTTAAAAATTGTTTTGAGTCAAAGTTTCTGAGAAAGCTAAAGATATTTACGCAACAAAATTTCTTCGACAACAAGAAATCACAATATTTACAATATCTGAAAAAACTTTTTTACTGCTTTTTTCATTAACTTTTTTGAAGAACTTTGTTTTAATGTAATAATTACTGCTTTTTTCTTAATTACTACATAGGACAGTGAACTTTCAAACTCATGATTAAAAGTAGTTTAAACTACCAGTCATATTGTTACAGAATTTTCATTAAGCCGATAAATACTGTATTTTAACCATTTCTATCAACTAAATAACAGCAAAACTAGATTTGTAGCAACACAGCTTTTTGATCAGCTGGCTTGACCCAACTTATCAGCGTGGCCATGCTGTTAGATTGCACACACAGACCCACTGCGATTCCCATCTCGCAGTGGATGCTCATAGAAGGTTCTCAAATAAACGTGAGACAATCAAGACTGAAAATTACGCAGCGGCATCGAGTTGTATCGGTGATTTTTGATAGGGTGTGAAAACACGATTCAGCGATATCACTGCCGTCTGCTGGTCATAACCACAAACATACGCTTGTGTTGAATGTAAACTCTTCTGTGGTAAGCGAAAACGTTTATTACTCAGTAAACAATCCTAAATGCTAACCGAAAAATACCCTTATTTTAGTAAAATTTAATGTTTTCGCAGAATATGGTTTTACGTTCAAACAAAAAGATTTTGATATTCATATAAAACAAATTTTTGCTTTTTGTCAGCAATTTTGTCAACTAATTATTACGAATTTACAATCCTAACTTTTTTAAACGTTTAAATTAAAAACGAACAAATTAAAAGCAACTACGATTATATCCGCCAATCGCCGACAATTCAATAGAACAGAATCAAATTTTAGAAGTTTTGGTTAGAAGCAAAATTAAAACTTGAAAGCCAAGCTTTAGTAAAACAGATTTTTACATTGTTTTCAACAAAGAAAATAAACCCTTCATTCTTTTCGAAAGTTTAAAAATTTTTATAATTCATAATTAAAATATGAAGATTAAATAAATGAATTCTATACAGCTTATGAATTACACACATTTTTAAAGTTTCGCTATCTCCTATTGTAGAAAAACGCAAGAATTATCTAATTAATGAAGTATCAATGTATTTAAACAGCTAGACAGAAACGTTTGAAGCTTTTTTTAAATCAAAATATTATCAAATATCGGATATGCAATAAACCGATTAATGTGGGATGAAAAATGAATGAAAGATTTCGTAAAGTATTAAAAATCTCCAATTCTGTTCATTTTTGTCTTCGGTTTCAGTTGTGACGTGTCGGTTCAGTGTTACCATCTTTTTTCGATGTTGAAAAACTTCTTGTTCTCTAAGTTTCAAAATATCTTTTTATTTCTTTTTTTTTATTTCTCAGCGCATTTGGTTTTTGTCAGTTGGGCACACAAGGTTACGAGTTCGATTCCCAGAGGTTTAAGGTGATAGATGTCGAAGCCCATGCGTTCTGGGAGACCAATGTAGTTTTTGGAGCATGAAATTAAAGCTGTTGCAAAATATTTCTGCCGTAAGCCCTCACAAAACCTCCAATGACGGCTTTGGCGTAATTAATAGTTAGCTTTCTAATGACCAAAACTTCTCCGGATTAATATGGTGGAAAAAAGAGAAGATTACAGGAATTGGATAATAGTGACCTTAATTACATAAGAAATTCGGCTATCATGATATAATATAAAGCTATATTAAAATAAGTTACATAAAGGTTTTATGTAATGGTTACGCAACAGTGAACATCTTCAACGGGCGACCACGCGGTTACTCCATGGACGGAACAGCGCCGCAAATGATCAAGTTGGTAAAACCTTTGACGTAAAAATGCATCACTTGCTGTACGAAATTTTTTTAACAGTTCATTATCATCTTTATGAAGTGCTGATAAGGCTTCCAGATTAACAATATAAAAACAAGGCCTTATCACGTTTCGAATTGCTTCATTAAAGAAAACTTATTTTAATCTTACAAAGATTCAATTAATATAAAATATAATCGGAATAAGATTTTGAATAAGAACCATGATAATTCGTTAAGTAGATTGAAGAAGGGTAGAAGTTTGTTTTGATAAAATATGCACGAGATTTTCATTAAGCAATTACATTATATAAAAAAATTTGATATAAAAAATGTAAAAAAGATTTGAATAAGATTTCTATGTCGATGAACTTAATTTAAAATCTTGAAAAAATAAATTTGAAATTGTTTTTTTAATCAAACAACTTTAAAAGTTAAAAAGATTCTCCGACAAAATTTGCATAATATTATCCAAAGAAAAAGCAAAGAAAGTTTGACAATTTTCTTTAAACTATTATAAAGATATTTTTTTAAAACAAAATTTTTTTGAAAATAAAATGATAAAAACCCAAAATTTTTTCCTGTCTCTCTTCTTTCTTAACTTTTGGAGACCACAAACACTGTGGTAAAGCTAAAATTTCAGTTTAAATTTCAAAATAATTAATTTAGCCTTTATGAAATATCAATCATATTTTAAAAAGATTTATTAAATTTGAATTCATTAATGGTTTGCGACAACTCGAGCTACTCGTGACAAAAAGATATTTTGATGTCGTAGGATCTATTCGCGATCCCCACGGCGTCATTAGCAAAGAAAAAGTGAACTCTTCATCGTGAAATACTCAAAAATAATTCATCTACTATGGACGGACCTCTGACCTTTATTCCTTTAACATGCTCGATTGCAATTTTTTCAATAAGCTCACATTAGCGCAGAAAAAATATTGAAAATTTTCGAATTCTTTTCATATAAATTTTTAAGAGATCTATTTAATGATTTTTGACATTTGAATTGGTCAGCTGTACTTATGATGACCAGGTTGGAATTTGATGGCCCGACCTTCGTATCGTAATGTTAAAAAAACATTTTAATATCATTAACTCAACAAAAGCACTTATATGTTATCTGTAGGCATGAAAATAGCCCACTCGATTTTATGACTGAATGCATTCGCCCATGACAAAATGACGAGAGAAGTATTTGAACCCAGGTCATGTTCATTGCGATCTCCATTGAACATTTTTCCAACCAACTCAATTGTTCTCCTGACTAATCAAGGTTACATCAAAGTAAATCAGTTGCCTCGATAACACATTTTAAACGACAGATTTTTATTGCTATTTTTTAAACTTTTTCATAATTTTCCAGTTTCTTATTAAGATTGCATAAGTTTTTTGCAAAAATTATACAAATTCCTGGCTAATTAATTTTCACGGTCACAACTTATTTGTATCCATGGAGTGAGAATCAGTTGAGTTTTTTGATTTTCTCGCCGACAGGTTGGTTGCTTCACAACTCAAACATCAAAAAACTGTCAAGAATCAACGATGCTTCATTGATAAAACAAAACCACTGAATCATGCTTTTAGCAAGGTTGTAAAGTTAAAGAAATTATTTGGCGAATGCCAATCTAATACCACCTTTTTGAAAATCTACGACATCGACACGGCCCCCAACGCAACTAAAAAACGGGCCCAGCTCCAACTAGCTCTTCATTCTTAAATACGCAGCTTCTAATACGACTCCGCAACCTTGTCATAAGATACACATATCAAGATTTATCGGCTAGCTATACCTAGTGCTATATTTAGAGGTGCGGTGATCATTCGCAATTTTCTTGTGCTAGTTATAACGTTAATTGTTTAGCTGTCGTTTTGTTATTTGCTCATCCTGCCCTGCAATATTTTTAAAGTACGGGGAAACTGGGGAAAGAAAGTGCTTTTTGAATTTCGAAAAATAAAGCATGGGTTAGATTTGTTTCTACAATTGTATAATTTTGACAAAAATTAAATCCAAAAAATATTTATTTGGTCAAAGGGTCATTCACCAAACTTTTTTTGGAAAACATCCACACAACAAATAACAGCAATTTAGCAAAAGCAAAATTCAGAAAAAAAGGCACTTTTTGTTGAAAAGGCAATCTCAACAAAATATTTCAATTTTTAAAAATAACTTGTAAAATTGGATTTTTTTTCAAAGCTTTTTGTGTGACACTTTTTTGGAGAAATTGTCAGAATGAAGAAGAAGCGAACCAAACTGAGTTATAAATTAAAGAAGAGAGCTTTCGTTGGTCAAGAGTAATGGTAATAAGAAGAGAGAAGGCTGAAAGAGTTTCAAACCATAGGAAAATATTTTTGTTTACTAAGAATAAAGTTAAGAGATTTAATAAAGATTTTGTCAAATGCATCACGCCGTGAAAAGGTGAGAATATGAATTTGGGACTTCGTTAGTCGGTATACAGAAAATCCTCTTTCACTGGCCCGTGCATACGCTGAAATTCTTTTAGCCTCCAAAGACGTAAATTTAATCTTACTGGTGCAAACACAGTGTTCATGATTTGCTCAAAAAGTAATTGCAAGCAGAATTAGACAAAATTCAACCTATTTAATTAAACAATACACGAAACACATAAATTAAACAACTGAATGCCAAGCCGATTCTATCTACATGTATCTCCAGCTTCACGGATAGAAGCTGTTTTGACGAGATTTGTAAAACAAATCACTGCGGCAGTTAAACATCGCTGCTTTGCCATAGAACCACGAATTGTTTTCACAACCCAATGGTTCTCTTTAACAAATAAGAATGACGTGGAGCCTCTCTATCACTGCAGCAATGTGATCTTTCAATTTGTATGCCACTGTGATAGACGGTACGTTGCTCGCACGCCCCAACACTTGCAGAGCTTATAAGTTATTGTATTGTTTTTGCGTAAGTATGTAACTAATTACTGGGTCTTTGTCGGCAGCGTAGCCGAGTGGTTAGAGTGCCCTTAAGTTTGATCGGCATGGTCGCGGTTCAAAACCTACTTGCGTCATTCTGTTTTGTCCTTGGAAAAGATATTTTACGCCACTTTCCCTGCTTAGTGGTCTGGGCAACCAGCTCTAAATACAACCATATCTTTAATAAAATCAAAAAAGCAAATAAAAACTTTGAATCGGACAGCAATATCTTGGCATGTCCGGAAGCAGGTCGACATATTTGCTTACCTTATGTATAGCGCCTCCGACGATTTTCCTGCGAGACAAGAAGATAAATATAGAGAATGAAAATAATAAAAAACAATGATAATATTTCCACCTCTCAAAGTCACGACAGTCATCCTTGCATCTGCAAAGTCAATAGCAGCTTCCAACATTGCCTTCTTCACGACTCTGCCATTGGCCAGCATCTTTTGGACAACACGCAATGTGCTCTTCGCTACAGCGACAAAATATTCTCTCTTTTTACACGAGTTTGTTCCACCTTTCATCTTTCCGCTCTAGAAGCTAGTTTAACCTTGTTTTATATGAACAAAAATATTTTGTTTATTTGTCTGAAACTCTTTTACCTTTCTCTTTTTTTATTAGTCAATCACTCTCAACCAAAGCGAGTGCTCTTCTTACTTTATAATTTAGTTCAGTTCACTTCTTTTTTATTCTAACGATTCCTTTAAAAACTTCTCGGACAGTTATTCACAACCTTTATTCCATATTAATTTCATGAAGCAATTGTGAGCAAGTGAGCTTAAGCAATAAACAAAGTGAAAACCAAGCTTTCAAGCCTATTATAAAGTTCATTAGATTTTTCTGGTTTTTTGTGCGCAAATTCAGAACTTTTTGGCGTTCTTATTTGCAAATAAAAAAATACTCATTTAATGAAATTGAATCAGGCAATTTTTTAAAAATGTTGTTGATTGGAAGTATGACTGGTAGGTTTCAGAATAAAGCAAATCTATATGGTCGTGCTGTGTTAAAAACTTTAACAACACCTTATAATATAAGTTTTTCATTAAATTAAAATGAGTTTTTAAATTATTTTGTCAATGTTGACGTCTGAAAGATATACAATTGCGAATGATATGTCAGATAAAAACATGGAAAGATAACGAAAAATAAACTGAACCTTGTAAACAAGTTAATTTTGAAAGTAGCTCAAGTTGAACTAAACTTTTTTTGCTTGTATGCAAAAATTGTTTAGCTTATAAAACTTAAACCTTGCAGCAGGCCCGGTTTCAGTTTTGTCTAATTTAAAAAAAGTTTTTTTGCCTTGTCTCATATTGTTATTGAAATGCACTTTAGTTCAACCAAAGAAACAAAAATTTTTGTACTTTTATGAATTTCAAACTGAAACAAACGACAAATCGTAAATAGTTTGAGGCTAAATCCCCAATGCTCAGGCCGCCCCCGAAACGCGAGACGAGGAGGGGCATCGGGGAAAATTGGAGTCGGAGCCGGAAAACCAAGAAAGACTAAAAAACGGTCTTCACTCGTACGAAAAGTACTTTTTTGTCTTCACCTGGATTTCTGACTCCGATTCTCGTTTTTATAAGGTACCTCTTGGTTATGCTTTCGCAAGCCCTGCCAAGTAGTATAAGTTATTGAAAATTTACTTGGACACCAGAAAAAATTACAAAAAACTGGGGGCACAAAAAGATTTGGGAGAGCTATGGCATCTATTGCCCCCGTGGGGACGGACCTGCCCAGACCCTTTATGATAAAGACAGTCAACCAAAAGTAAAACAATTATTTGTTAGTTTCCGATTAATGCTCACAAGCCATTTTAATTCGGTTAATAGCTATTGTTCGGGGACACTTTGGCTGTTGGTCGTGTGATTAAAAAACAAGTATTTATCATTTAAAGTAAAAAAGAAACATCTTCATTTTGACCAAGATTAGCTTCTTGTTGCGATGTTGTTTAAGCTTTTTGGCCAGACTATGAATATCATATATAATACATTCGTCTTATACAATGGACACAATCAATAAGGCTTCAATATACATGTATATAGGCCTACATTTGCGTGTTAAAACACTGATAATTCAAGTTATTTGAAGTGACGGCTCATACTTTCCTCAATTAAACCAAGTCAACAAACTGCTTAACAGGGTTTTTTCGTGGTTTGTCATGAATATTTCATTGGTGTATACAATGAGAATACAAATGAACGAAATACTTTTTTTAAGTATCTCTTTGCGATGCGTTTTGAATTGAAGGAGAAAAAATATCTTTTTTAAAAAGTATAAAAAAGCTCAAACATTTTTTTGTAATGTAAAAAGGTTTGCTGTTGAGGTTTACAACGAACAAAGAGACCTTTGGCTCGATTAATAAATCATTGTGCTTAATCTTACATTAGTGTTACAACAAACAAATTGAAAAAGCATGACTATTATGTACATATATTTGTACTAACTAGCACGATCGCTTTTTGAAATCAAAGCTTTTTTTAGTTTATTACAAAGGAGATGTTTTTGGGATAATTGATTTTTGCTGCTACTTTAATTTGTGAATTTTCACGGTTTTATTTTGTCGTTAAAACGTTTTATTTTTGCCTCTCAAAAGCATTTCTTTACCTAGTTGATTTCAAAAATTTTTGTTTGTTAACATTTTGATTGTTGCTTATCAGTGTTAACTGAAATGATTGTATTTGAAACTCAATGTAAGCTAAAGAAATTTTTTGCTATTATGTAGTTTTCAGTCGTGAAATTTCAGTTTGACTCTTTTTCTATTTTGTTGCGTCTCAGAACTTTTTTAAACCAATTATATTTTTGTTGTTTTTTTTTTACTCATCAACACTTTTTTATATTCACTATTAATCCTATATTTTAAGTACATGAAGAAGAAGCCCACCATATGAAGATGAACATTCCGGTCCGGGAACCCCTTAAAATTAGTTGTTTAAATTAGCTTAAAATCAACCTTATGCAAACAAATAAAATATAAAAGAAAAACAGTTTGGATCAGTTGCACAACTTTTTTGCTTTTCTCGGTGTGCACAATTACTGTATAGTTAGACAGACTTAGTTCTAATTGAAGGCTTCCAGTGAGGTTTGTTTAATTATATGAAATTATTTATTATGAAATAGTAAGTTTTATTTATACTATGCCGTTGAATTCCACAAAAAAATCTAGTGGAACAATATTTAATAATTTCTCAACGAATTTGTTCAAGCACTATTTGTAGAAGAGAACTATGGTTTGTTGGTCTTGCACCTTTGCTAATAATCTTGCAAAATCCGCCAACCTACAAAGCTTCTGATACTTAGGGTTTATGAAATCCGAGTCAGATTCAAATTAAACCTCATTTTTCTCCTTTTTACTTGTTTACTAGAGAACACTTTTCTTTGGGACAAAAATTAAGGAATCGGACACTAATACAAAGTGAAGATTTTTTTTTAGAGAACACTTCTTTTTTGGGAGTAAAATCATGAAATCCGAGACTGAATTAAAGTAAAGACTTTTTTTTCTTTTTACACTTCTTATTTGCGACAAAAATTATGAAATCCGAGAATGACTAGAAGAGCAGACCTTTTTTTTAGAGAACACAACTTTTTCGGGACGAATTTGTTTCTATTAGTGAGCACCCCGGTTTGCCCCTTCGAAAATATTGAATGTCTAAATATTTGTTACACTAAATTGTTTACAAACGGTATTGTGATGTTGAAATTAACATAAGAAAAAGTGAGCAAAAGCGGTATATTCATAAATTTTTTTGCTAATAAAAAGAGCAAATTTGAATAGGTTAATTTTGTAATGAGTTAAACGCGTGACGTACGTGCACGGCCGCATGAATTACCCATGGCCATGGGTCATGGACCCATAGTTTCAAGTTTATAAGTTTTGAAGCCAGAAATAAAAAATCAATAAATTCAGTTGTTATCACACATTGATTGATACTGTAAAAAAAAATATCGCATAAAAAGAAAAAAGTTGAAATGTTTTATTTAAGAACCTGATATAACCCTAAAGAATGGATGGACCTGAAATAACCCTAAGGTGATTTTTTAACTTGTAATTTCATTGGTTTTTTATTTGTTTGAATTAGGGAAATTAAGCGATTAGGGTTAGTTCAAATTAGGGGATTAAGTTTTAGCACCAGTACCCCATCTCGAGCCCACAAGTCGCCTCAACAGTGTTACAGATACTCGCCAAGTGAGACTAAGATCCAGACGCCCGTTTGTGCCAGCTGCGCGGAATCTTTTGGACAACCTTGCCAGACTTGACATCCGCGCTTCTGAATGGACAAATCACAAATAGAACACGGAATACTGTGAAAATGCTTCCAGGCTCCGTGCTTTTGTGCCCCGGACCGGTGCCAGGCCTGTTGGGATGGGCTTACCCCGAGCAGCTGGGGTTAAGCTCAACCGCCTGCGGACTGGTGTTGGGCGATTCCATTCGTCCATGCACAAATGGGGTCTCGCTCCTTCACCGAATTGCGAGTGTGGCGCCTCTGAGCAAACCGCAGACCATGTACTAACAGCGTGCTCTATACATCGGGCACCACATGGAGCACGAGGTCTGACGGTTTTGGATGACAAAACTCGATGCTGGCTTAATAACACCACTGCCAGCATCTGATTCAGGCAGTGCAGCAGTCTGGGGTAGTAAAAGGATAAACTCTCGGCTCCAGTCCTGCTTGTGTCTGACCTGGGTGGATGCCCTTCAAACGATGACGACGACGAGGGGATTAAGTTAATTAGTTCAAATTACATAATTTAGTTAAAAAATGACCGTGGGGTCATTTTTAACTTATAATTTAATAGTTTTTTTACTTGTTATACGTGGGTCGTATAAAAAGTAATCAGCTTTAGAGAAAGTGCAAAACACACGCAATTTTGGATGTTCATATTTTTCACCATAATCTCCATCTAGAGAAACACAATTGCTCCAGCGATGCTGGAGTGTGTTTATCCCACTTGAAAAGAACTCTTTCTCTTGATTCCCAAGAGCCCTTCCGCAGCATCCATGACCTCATTGTTACTGGCAAAACGTTGAACAGCCGTAGCTTTCTTCATGTTTGGGAATAGGTGAAAGTCAGAGGGAGCAAGACCTGGTAAATAAGATGGGTGAGAAACAATTTCGAACTCAAAATCAAGAATTGTTGCCATTGCAATTGAGGTGGTGTGTGCAGGAGCATTGTCGTGATGGAGAGGACGCTTCTGGCAAGCATTTTAGAAACAACAGAACTAACTCTAAATATGGACTCTGCAAAACCAAACCAAAAACACTTTTCAGCATTATAACGCATAATCATAATAAGAAAAGGTAGTAAAACATTGCAAAACTTTTTGAAATCTCTGCGAAATATTTTTCTGGGTGAGGCTCATTACTTTTCACATGCCCCTCATAATTAGGGGTCATTTTTTACTTAATCAATTTTAGACTCATTTTTCTAACTTGATCCAGAGTTTCTCTCAAACTATAAGTCACTCAAATATTTCAAGCCACTTAATTTTATTTCTGATTTCGAAAAGATTTTGTAGAAATTTTTTTTAGATTCATGATAAGAGTAGCAATTTAAGTTACTACAGCAATTTACTACAGCTACTACAGCGATTTAAGTTATCTTTTTATATCATTAACTAAAGCAGCTGGTATTGTAGAATAATTGTGCAGTTTTTATCGATAAGCGTTATCTCCGTTATAGATTACAGCCAATCCTTTAAGAGTGTCCATACTTATATAAGTAATGATATTTTCTTTTCATCCATTTAATCAGCAAAGGTTTCAACCGGGGAATCCTACGTATTACTTTTTCAATTGATTTAAAACGAAATTTGAAGAATTATTATAAGCAATAGGCCAAATCTAACCCAATACATCATAAGTTAAAAAAATACATTTGTTTTTTATGATTGGTTCAATATAATTGGTTCAATATAATAGATATTAAAAAAACAAAATACTGTATAGTGATAAATGCTAGAAAACACTATACAGTATTTTGGTTTTTTTAACACTTTAAACACTAGACAGCTTATGAAATGTAAAATTAATACAATCCTCAAGTCGCCTTGTTTTCTTTTTTCGTTTGAATGACTTAGACTGGAAAAAAACATAAAAATATGATAACCGACGTCCTTGAAAGCATGATTAAGGAGGCGAAACTAGGATTCGGATCCTTTTTTTAGATATGCTGAAGTCGGAGTCGTGATTGTTTTTGGCGACTGCGGCTCGGATTTGTGGCAAATAAAGTGCTGGCCGTAGTCAAATCTACCGTCCGAATTGACCAATAACAAACACGCGCAAATGTTGTGATCGGTTTGTAGGCCTACTTGTATGAGTAGGGGAGACCGGGTCTGGTTGTCACAAATTTTAAACTATATAATCTAGCAAATAGTTGGTCGATTTTCAAAAAAATTTTTTTAATATCGCTTTAAACAAAATCGATTTAATCGGAGCCATAAGCTTTTCGTGACGCTCTCATCAGTGGCAATCGCGTCAAAATGGGACGAACCAGAGAAAATCAAGGTATTTATAGTCTCAAAAGTTGGGAGAAAGGTGCTGCAGTCTCGGAAAGGAGAAAGGCACAATTGCACAAAATCAAAGAAGTGTGGTGCAATACAGTGTAATCTCGGAAAGGAGAAACGCACTATGTGCAATTACCCAGGAGAAACACTGTTACTCGCAACTTAGGTTATTTGAAAAGTTTTAATGTGTAAACAAATTCCTTTTGATTACATAAAACCGGATGTCTGGTTTTGATAAAAGTTGCCTCGAGTAGACACAGATGGAACAAGTTGCGTGCCACAGCAAGAATTTTGAAACGTTTGTCGTTATAGTTTGCAGCACATTGCTCGTTATCAAGCAAGTGTTGTCCTACGGCAGAGTCACAATCTGGATTGTTACGTTTTAGCTTACAGGATCTGCCAGGTTGAGATAGTGTAGGGCGCTTCGCTTGCTGTTGTAGCCATTTAGGAACATGCTGCTTGATTCTATCTTGTAGTCGCTGTGATGCTCGTCCTACGTACCTACTGTCACAGTGGCACGAATATTCATAAACAACGGAGCTTTTCAGAGTGTTAGGTAAAACATCTTTGCGGGCTACAGGCAACATGCGTTTGGATGTAAATACAACTCTGGTGGTAACGAAGCCATAGCAGCTTTCAACAGCCGTTTTGACATTTTTATCAAGACCAATGGAAGCTTTCCCTATCCAAGGAACTCTCAAATACACGGGACACTTCTCAGGACCAAATCGTTTGGGCATAGAAAACTGAGCAATTTTCTTGGAAATGTTGCAGTCAATAATTGATTCAGGATAACTATTGTCCAATAGAATGTTTTTGATATGCTTAATTTCTTCGTTTAGTTTAGATTTCGTGCATATCATTAGTGCCCGGTGTACCAAACTTGATATAAGGTTTGTTTTTTGTTTAGTGGGACTGAAAGATTCCCAACGTAAGTACTGTCCAGTAAAGGTAGGTTTTCTATAGACACTAGTTTCAAAACCTGTAGCTGTTCGTTCCACGTTAACGTCGAGAAACGGTAAACAATTATTTTTCTCTTTCTCAAAGGTAAATTTGAGAGAAGGATGGAGACAGTTTAGTTGTTTGAAAAAGTTATCCGACTCTTCTTCATTGCGAAACATAACAAATGTATCATCAACGTACCTAAAATATGTGGAAGGTTTTGATTTTTGAGAGAAGAGTTTTTCTTCATAAAATCCAACAAAGATGTTAGCTAAAGCTGGGCCTGGTGGCGAACCCATTGCAACCCCATCAGTTTGCTTGTACATGATGTCTTAAAAGCTAAACTCTACTCCAGATGTGGCACTTTTCAACAGTTCAATGAAGACAGCCTTAGAAATAAGTGGTTGTGCATCCGAATCATCGCAATATAAGGCATCTGCACAGATATTAATGGTCTCTTCAAGTGGGACGTTTGTAAAAAGGCTTGAGATGTCGAAGGAGAACATCAAAAGATTGTTAACATCTTTAGAGTTTTGAATAGCATCAGCAAACGTAAATGAGTCACGAATACAATGGGTCGAGAAACGCTTTAATACCGGTTCCAAGAGGCTTGCTAATCACTTCCTGAGCTCATGATGGGATGAGCCTGTCATTGATAGTATCGGTTGTAACGGTACGTTTGTTTTATGCGTTTTGGGTTTAAAGCCTGCTTGAATATTTGATGGCGTTACAGCATTTGTATATGCAATTGCAACTAAAGCTGGCAAATCATAGATGGTCATTACTTTACCGGGGTTATTAAGATGCCATTCATCAGCCACTGTATTAAAATATTTTTTAAATGGTCCGTATATAGATCGCTTCAGCGGTTGCAAACGATGAGTACAGTGCGACGGAAATGAAAGCATTACAATGCCATTTTTTTTGGCGAAGTCTTATCCTTTAATGCATATATGTGATTCGTGATTATCTAGTAAAAGAAGGCAAGGTTTTTCGTGGGTGCAGCGAACATGGTCAACAAAGTGCTTCAAAAAGCCCAAAAAGTGCTGTGCTCTTCTATCATCCATCCAGATGGATTTGCACCTCCTTTGCTTCCAGGTGGCGCTCTATTAAGGAAATGCCTTTGAAATTTTTCTCGGGGGAAAATAAGGTAAGGAGGAATAGAATTTTCACTTGCTGACATGGTGCCTACTACAGTAATAAATGTGCCTCGCTCAGCCGATGTTATAGCTCCTATTTGTTTCGTTCCACGTCTTCCAATAATTCTATCAAGCTTACGTACAGTAGTTACGCCTGTTTCGTCCATGTTCCTAATGTCCAAAGGCTGAAAGTTATGCCTATTTAAAACTAATTTTAAATTTTGGAAAAAAGAATTAACATTGTTTTTGTCAAAGCTACTTGCCCTAGCTAAACTTGTACTTTCTGGAGTGTGGAGTGACAACTGGTGGTGTCTTTTTAAAAAAGATGTAAGCCAATCAAGACCAGCTTGTTGTTTGTTATACCAACTTTTTGCTATTTCTATACAGTTAGCTTTAGCAAACCTGTAAGCAAGTTTTCGGCATTTCTTTGGTGATAATCCAAAATAAATATCCGATGCTTTTAAAAGATACTCGACAATCATTATTTCTTGTGCATCTATAAACACTTTCCTGTTTCGGGCGTAACCCACAGTTGTTGTTGAAAATAAATCTTTTCCTTTTATTTCTTTGTCGGAAAATTTTTTTATATCTCGTGAAAGTGTTTTGTAATTGATACCAAAACTCTCAGCAGTTTTTCGAATACTCTCTCCGGTACTTTTAATGTGTCGAACTGCTCTCAACATTTCATTAGATTTAGCATTACCTTGTTCACGTTTCCTTGTATAATTACGCGGCATTATTATAATTACTGTACAATATGTATATAACTTTCCTAAACAATAAAAAGAAAACATGATATTCTCAATGGAAATTTAAAATATTTTTACAATTATTGGCTTTGTGCGTGTTAAATTTTGGAGTTACTCTTGGTTGGCCTATACCTCAAAAGCAAACCAGCAAGAACAATCATTCATTTTTGAACCAGACTTCATTTGATGTCTCAAATCTCCCAAGTTGTAAATAAAATATAATGATGTAGTCGAGACCAAGACCGAAATCGAGACCGGAAAATTTCGAGACTTTTAGGTCGAGACCGAGATTGAGACCAGAATATTTTTCGTAAAAAAGTTTAATTTATTAATGACATTAATTTTTATTTTTCCAAAAATTCAATGTTACATTTCCAATAAACCAGCATTTCCAGCATGGTACAAGAAAGCCTTGCTCTATCTGGTCGCATGATCAAACCGCCTGCGCTAAAAATCCGCTCAATTGGAGCAGACGAAGCGGGAACGCACAAGGCGCGGTTTGCGACTTTGAAAAGAGCAGAATATTCTTCAGATTTTTCTTTCCAAAAATCCAAAATATTTGAAAGCAACACAGTCGTTTTAAAAACTTCTTCCAAGTATTTTCTTAGCTGTACCCTTGGTGCTGGATTTGTGTTATTGGTTGTTTCTCACTTGCAGTGGTAGATATTCAAAGTTAGGGGCCCGAGGCAAGGATTTCCAAAACTTGATGTTCTCTAAAAAAAATATGGCTTTGATCTCGTATTTTCCTTTTTTCTCCCAAAGTCATAGTGATCTCTATACTTTTTGCTATTTTTCTCCCTAATCATGGTGATCTCTAAAAAATAAAAAAAAAGGTCTTCACTTCGTATCGATCTCATTTTTTCCTATTTTTCTCCCAAAATCATGGTGATCTCTAAAAAGAAAAAATAAAGAAAAAAAAGGTCTTTACTTAAAATCGATCTCATTTTTTCCTATTTTTCTCCCAAAATTATGGTGATCTCTAAAAAAAATAAAAAAGTTCTTCACTTCGAATCGAACTCCTAATTCCAACTTTTCGTCCTAACTTCATAATGATCCCTAAATTAACATCTACAGCAAAATGAGCCTTTATGAGGTATTTTCGAGGGGGTCCCTAAAAAAAGGGGAGCCCGAGGCAATTGCCTCATTCGCCTTACCCAATATTCCACCGCTACTCGCTTGTTTATATATTTTATAAAAATGTTTGGCACCTCTGGCGGGTAAGAATCACCAACTGTATCCGCTGAAAATGAACTAAACCATTTATTGACTATGTTTACTAAAAAATTTTACGAAGCAATAAAAGGCTTTCAATTACATTTGGCAAGGGAAATTGTTTGTGGTGTAGAAAGCAGTAAATCATTATAACCACATCAAATAACAAAAATATCAAAAAATGTCCGGTCTCGAGACCAATTTAAAAAGTACGAGACCAAGACCGAGACCCTGAAAATTGGCCGAGCCGAGACCGGTCTCGAGGTCTTCATCACTGGTAAATATGTTTCAACGTTTCTTAATGAAGCAAACACTATTTTAATAGCAAAGACGGAGCGCAAGAATTTAACAATTTTTTTGGTGCCAACGTTAAAGAGTCGGGATTTCAAAGTAGGCTTACACTTATTGTAATAACTCAGTGTCTAATTTCTGATTTTAATCTTTACATAAATAAAACAGCTGTTAGGCACATTAAGCTTATATAAATTTAACATTTCAACATGACGTGATGAGCTACATTCTTAAAAACACACCAATGTGACAGCTTTCACTAATTTTTTTGTGACAACCTGTGCAGACCTGCCATCTTGAATTCGACTAAACCTAATTCAAAAACTGTACTATCAGCTAAATAAAGACTTGTTTTACAAAAGTGCCAATGCTTTTACACCTCCAACGACATATCGATGTTGATAACATATTTTCATTCTCCATATTCAGTTATTTATCTTCATGGAATAAAGGTTATGAATAAGGTGACAGCGACTAAACAAAATAATTTATTATTCTCACCTCAGCTAAAAAAAGATTTAAGTAGTATTTGATTCAATAACTACGAATAAGACTCAGTAAAAAAATTCAAATATATTGCGATCAGATTACAGGTTTCAAGGACCAAAAACTCTAATCCTAACCCAAATTCTAACCCTGTTTTCGATAAGAATCTCTATCGATAAAAAACTGTCCGTCCAACAATCCCGCTCTTTTATAGGCCGAAGGATCATGACTTTGCGGCCCCAATCTCTGCATCATGAAGCTGTCACTTAAACTGTGAAACTATCTATCCGTTGTTAACATTGGTTCAAATTGGGCCGTTCCGTGGGATCGAACCCAGACTTTCTGGCATCGGAGGCCAAAATCAAAAACAACAAATGTTTTCCATTACCTTTTAAAACCAAAAAAATATCCAAAAAGAATTCATAACAGCAAAACTTTGTTAAAGCTAATACATCTGGAGAAAAAAGAACTCGATTTGTTATGATAACGCTGACATCTTAAAACTAAAACGTCTTTGTTTTTAGTCTACAAAAGTGAAAAATACTTCTGTTTTTTTTATAAACCGATATTTTTGCTTGCCCTCTTGCAATGATTTTTATTGTGCCGATTGAGATACTGTTTCGAACTTAAAAACATCGGTTTTTTGTTTTATGTCAGTTCAGCGATCGGAATACTAGCCACATGCCTAAATGTTTGAGAAAATTGGCATTGTCAATTTACAGACTGTGAAGCGATGGACCTAGTGATGAGATTCAGGGGGTTCGCGCAAACTCATTCTTGGAATGTCGTGACGTTCGTTGAATTCGTTCTTAATTTAATGTAATCTCTGTGTCCCTATATCTCTGTATAATGAGGGAACCTGTTGTTAGTGAATTCTACACGAAAGAGAACCTGTTTATAAAATTTTGAATCCTATCACTAGATGGACCTAATAGTCAGTTATTTTGGTTGCTTGCGTCAGTCTTTTTTTGGCATTAGCAGTGTGCCCTAGAGGTTATTTTGCTTTGGCAATAACTTTCACCTATTTTCTATAAAACCTGTTGTCAATATAATAACTTTTGCTGCTTTGTGATGTTGGTTCACAGCTCTTTTTCGCCGTCTTGTGATAAAAAATTATTAATTGACAGCCTGATTGACGTAAAAATCAGCCAGTTTGTGTTTTGAAATTCTTAGGACGCAAAAAATGTTTTTAAAACTACTGAATTATTGCAACATTTTAAACAATCTTGTGGTTGAATAAACAAGCCACCCACGCACTTACCACTGTTTGGTACAATAATCACTTTTAGATAAAATCGAATTACTTATGTAAGCTTTTGTCTAAAAATAACTGTAAGTATTTCGACACATAGTGGTACTTGTTCTTTTTTTGCCGTGACTGGAAAAAATAAAAGTTTCAAGACAACGAAAAAAAGATTTCAGTCAGTATGCGAACAAGTTCGAAGCACTGTACAATATTCGGCCGAGCTTCGACCCTTGGTTCAACTCAATCCTTCTGCTGCTGCTGCTGCTGCTGCTGCTCTGTCGTACAAGAAAAGATTTTACGTCACTTTTTATTTACTTTAACAAGCAATCCTATAATTGTCACGCTCTACCTACTTAGTATCAGAATAACTACAAGATACTAGAGGCGAACCCTACGTGAATATCGCAGAAAATCACCAGCCTGTTGAAAGGAGCTTATGCGAGTGTTAAACTGGCGGGGCCTAGCGATTTAGAAGGACAGACAGGTATTATAATCTAAATTAATTATATTGAAGAAACGAAGACAAAAAGATTAAATGAAAATAAAAACAAGCGTCAAAATTATACACGAGATGCTACAATTTACCAATAGATTAAACACATACCAATTACCTAACCGAATTTACGGAGCCGCAAAAGAATATAATGAATTTTATAAATTTTCCCGCTAACGCTTAGTACCAACTTGCCGTCCCGACAGATACATTCACATACTCAAATATACACAGAATACGTTCGTCATCTCGAATCCGCCTTTATATCTGCATCTACAATTGAATCTAAATTATGTCTTCTCGTTGCCGCCCCGTATATATACACCTTTTTAGCGACCACATGTGAAAGAACGCTTTATACCCCTTCTTTTTCAACAACGAGAACAAAGTCACTTCACCGCGTGAATCCGTAATCCAGACAGCTGTCCAGGGTAACAACGGCAAATAGTCACAAATAAATTTTAAATAATCGCGTCAACGTTAATGCGATTTAAACAATTAATTTAAAAAGGTTACGATTTAAAAGATTAAATTTGAAACTTACCTTATTGGAAGGACTCAGCAGACCGAGTGTTGTAGTGCTAGATCAACTACCATAAACAAATTAACTTCTGGTGTTCCTCAAGGCTCTGTACTCGGCCCACTTCTCTTTATTATCTATGTGAACGATTTTCCTCGTTGCTTAAATCAGAGCTCTTGCCTGTCCTTTGCAGATGATACCACTATCCTACTGTCTGACAAAAATACTAAATGCTTATTTAAAAAGGGTAGCAACGAACTCCTGAACATTGATAACTGGCTAATTGCCAATAAACTTTTTCTAAATTCTGACAAGACCAAATATATATTGTTCAGAACGCCAAACTCAAAAACACCTCCAATTAACCTATTTTTAACCTTTAGAGGATGCAATATAGAAAAAGTATCATCAATAAAACTTTTAGGCGTTATTGTTAATGAACATTTGTCGTGGAAAGAACACATCATGTTAATATACAAAAAATTAAGACAAATTTTTTGCATAATAGTAAAAATAAAACCTAATCTAAATGAAAAAACATTGCTAATGCTCTATCATTCTCTCTTCATGACCCACATACGCTACTGTATATCAAGTTGGTGCTTTGGAAATGAAACATTAATTGACAAATTACAAAGACTGTGCAACAAATTCATAAGAATAATTTTTAATCTTTCTCACAGGGAAAATGTTAGTCACACGATGTCAGAACACAACTTAATTACTATAAAACAATAGCAAAAACACGGGAATAAAAACAAGGTTAAAAGCCCTACAGACTGTTTCACCCATAAAAGGGATCATTAGAAGTACTGATTTTCATACGGTGTTACTATAAAACATATGTATAAAGCGGAAATTGGTATTCTTATGTTCAAATATCATAAAAACCTACTGCCTCGATCTTTCAACAAAATATTCATCCAAAAATCGTTTCATATGAAAACCAGAAGCAGCAGTAATGTTGTTACCAGCTTTTGCCGATCTACTGTTATTCAACAATTATTAAAATTTATTGGACCAAAAGTTTGGAATAATATTCCTCTTATGATTAGAGACTCTAAAACAAACAATGTTTTTAAACAAAAATTAAACCAATTCCTCTTAAATTCTTAACATTTTTAATCAATTTTCTTATATTTTATAAACTTAAAAATTCTCGCTTCTGGTGCTTGCTTTTGTTGCTTTTTTTTTTCAGAAAATTCGTACCCTATAAGATGACGCAACCACTTCTACTTTCTTTGTATTACGATGAATAGAAGACATTATCACAAAGCAGATTCAAATATCGCTTTCATTCTATTATAAACTTTGTATTATTTCTAAAATATTTGTGCATTGCATCTTGTGTTTTCCTTTTATTTGTTTGTTTTTTCTTTTTTTGTGTGTGTGTTTTTGTAATTCTTAATCTTAAATTTTTTTTTTCCTTGTCATATGAGTGAAATGGTCCTTTTGACCCGCGACAGGATTTCTTTGGGTGGGTTTCTTTGCCTGTCAGGCCTTTTTTGCCAGCGACCTGTTGTGTATCCCACCACATTTTCCGCCGACACAACAGCGTCTACATATGACTCGGATTACGCTTTTTTCTTTTTATTTTCTTTCTTTTCATTTCTTTTTTTATTTTTTATTTTTTTTTGGTTTCTCTTAAAAGGTGCTGCAACCATGCACACTTGTTCTTAAAAATCTCTTCTTATCTTGATTGCATGCCACAACGTTTATCGTTTTGTTGCCTCTTCCTTTTTCTGTTCTGCTTTTTAGACTTACAAATTTCCTATTTCACTATGTTTTTTATGGCGGAACTGAAATAAAAGATACTGATACTGATACTAAATAATTAATCCAAAAAGGTGTCGATTTAAACAATTAATTTAAAAAGGTTACGATTTGAATAATTATTCCAAAAAGGTGTCGATTTAAACACTTAATTTAAAAAGGTGCAATGTCTTTATTTGATAAAACTGAAATCGTAGCGTGACAATAATGTCCTGCAAATCGGAAGAATAAACAGAGGTGACGACAATGATGATCTATTCCTCTTTCAAAAAAAGCAAATATTAAACGTAAAAGGTTGTTGATAGATAATTCTAACGTACTAATATCCGGTCTGAGTGTATTAACTTACGAGAAATTTCGCTTCGAACAGCATCCCTTCAAGCCAAATTACCTTAAAACGGTGAAATATGAAAGTAATAAAATCACTACATTTGTTAAGTAACAAGTTAATGCAAGTGATTTCTAAAGTAGCGACTTTACAATGCTCGCCGCAGTTATCTCTTCATAACTGCCCACAAAGCAAAGATTTACTATTAAAACACCTACCCAATATTATATTACTTGAATTGGTTATTTGAACAAATGGATCTTTTGTAGAAAGCCCCCGCCAAAAAAAAAACCCGCCACGGCTGAACGGTGAGTGCGTGGGGGGGGGTAATTTTCTCAAATCTCACATTTTTGCATTAGTGGCGGGGGCTTTCTACAAAACAAATTATTATTCAGATATTCCTTTTAACTCTATAACTTTTTTAAAAAGTTAATTTTTTATTTTATCTCTATATTTATTCTCCTGAATCGCAGGAAAGCGCCGGAAGCGCTATATATAGGGTAAGCAATTACCCCGACCTGCTTCCGGAGATGTCAAAATATATTGTTTTCAGTTAAAATTTTAAATCTGTTTTTTTTAGTTTTTGCTATAGCTCCCAACCAGAGTAAAGTGCCGTTAAGTGCCTCTCCCAAAACAAAGTTGCGAGTAGGTTTTGAACCGTGACCGTGTCGATTCACGTTGTTTCGGTAAACACTTGAATAAAGAACTTTTGTAAATTTTACTTGAAAGAATTATCGTAAATATTTTGATAATATTTATTGATGTAAAAATCATGTACATTAAAGTTTAAGCTTAAGTTAATAAACACAAAATTATGTAATAAGTTCAACAAAAAAGCTTGAGAGAAAAAAAATTTTAATAAACACGCTAATATAAGTATGCATTTATTAAAAAGGTAGGCTACAGAAATATAATTGTGTGTTAATTTTGAAATGTGTTTTTTATTAAAAAAGCTTAAAAGATTTTGGTATCGTATTTATTCCTACATATTTTGATCATTTAAAAACTATCTATGTTGTTTTATTGTATATGACAAAAGTAAATTTTGAGGCAAACATTTATTGATTTCTAACTTGGTTACACTTAATATAAGTAATTTCTGGTGATACCGTTTGATATTCAAACCATCGAGAAAATGTCCATACAAGAGCAATTTGGTCTATGGTCTCTTCTTATTGAAAAAAATGCATACTACTAACTGAAGTTGGTTGATTTAAATCAATATCAAATAGTCCTTTGCCTGTTTATGCCCGCACTGCGCTTATTTTCAAGATGCACGACAACTACATAAACCAAGTAAGCAGCTTTGGACTATTTAAGAATTTGTCGTACTGCGACTTTTCAATGGGGGACAGGAATCACACCGTTAAACTAGACAAGACAAAATTTATTTGGTTCAATCAAGAAGTACAATTTAAAACATGATACACTCAGCAGACTATTTATAATACTAATACAGTTAATTGAAAGTTAGTGAACCTTTCAAAACAAAAAATAAGCTTGACCGCAAGACTAAATTGGACAGCGAAAAGACCATTACATGGCCATCAAGTCAAAACAGCAGAGTGATGATAAAAATTAATGTCCAAATTATAATCACTAACAATACCAAGTAAAAATATACACAATAAATCACATAGACAAAAGATTTTTTTGTATACAAATAAAAATAAAATGTTAAAGTAACAACTTTTATTGAAGAACTCAAACATTTAGTACGACTAACAATAATTTTTTTCAGTTTTTTGCCGAACAATTGATAGGAAAGCATTTTTAGATCAAAAGAAATTTTATTTCAAACCTTAATTCGATTAAAACTGCAAGAGCATTGGCCATAGAACAAATTTTGTCTAGTAAATAGAAGTAGTAGCCTAAATAGAAACTTTTATTTGTAATCGACCAAGTAACATATTTGTGATGATATCCAACAGATATAAGATTGGTCTAAGTCTTATAGACTGAGCATCGAACTGGGATCCTTCTGCTCACAAGTCAGAGTGTTATCACACTGAACTCTGCTGCCGAGAAATTTAATCGTGCCGAAAAAAAATATCTAATTGAAAAATTCTAAAAGTAACGAAACTAAAATCATTAAAAAAGGTTTAGTGGGAAGTTTTAAAAAAAGATACAAATCAAGGACTGATCAGATGAGTCACGAATTTGAATTTATTGGCTATTTGCCAAACATAACACTTTCACCATTCTATTTATACGGCTTCAAAATTCTATGTGATGTAATATGCATTTCAGATATATTTAATTTTTGTACCAGAAAAAAAACAACAAAAATATAAAAAAAAAGTCGTTAACGTTTTGTTTAATAAAAATATAAAATTGCATTTTGAGCAACTGCTTTTAAGCAATTTTTAATTCTAAAGCCGCAGTTTTGATACGTTATATAACGACAGTTAATATATACACAAACAAAAAGTATTTGCTGCACTTCTAAAAATGGATAAATAAATCAGCTTCTAAAAATGGATAAATAAATTAGATCAAACAGGGTGAAGCAGGTTGTAGGTTTGTTCTCAAATATATGAACCAGAGTGAGTGTTGACTTTTCAAATGAATTATTTTGAGGAGACTTTTTTCGGCGTACAGTTCATTGACGAAAATTGAACCACGTCATAGGAGTGCCGTCATTTTGTTGATTTTTATATGAATACTTGACATTTAATTGGTTGATGCTAATTATGAGGGTTAACACTATTTAAGTTGTACAGACAACCTGCAGCAAAAAATCACAACGCCAATTCGTTGGTATGTTACTTATTGATTCAGATTGTATTCATGTATTCCTGACTAACATTGAAAAAAAATAATGCGAAAATTAAACCCAGTTTTTCGACGATTCAAACTTTGATCTTTTTCATATAGCCGCATATAACTTTGAACAGTACATCTAACACTGACTTGAAACTTCGAAGCCATAGATTGTCCATACGCATATATATACACCTAATTCAGTATTGTTTCACCTTGCCGGTACAGCACTCAATAACACCCGGTTATAACAAATATATTCATAGACGTTATCTATAAATTATCGTTATAATTTAAAAAATTCACCATAGTCTTATTTTTTAAGATATTTTCAATCAGTTTGCTTTATAATAAAAGGAAATCCTTCAAGTTTACGTTAGATGCTTTAGTACACCTCTACGTGTGCACCATCAGTCGCCCGTACGATATCCAACCGATATTCAATTTCTTGCCATGTTCTTGCTAACATATCTACAGTAACTGTATCAATTGCTTCAATTATTTGATCTTGCAAATCATTAATGTCTCTGACTTTGGTTCGGTAAACAATATCTTTTTCACAGCCCCACAGGAACAAATTCCAACAGTTTAATGTCAGGGGAACGTGGCGACCATGGAATGGGACTATCACGTCCAATCCACCTGTCTGGAAATGTTTCATTCAAAAATTGACAAACTTCAAGACCCCAATGAGGTGGTGCACCGTCCTGCTGGAAAATTACTTGTGGTTGATACTGTTCAAGTTGTGGTGACCCGTATTCTGTCAAAACGTTGAGGTAAATTTGAGCTGTGATTGATTTCTCAGCGAAGAAAAACGGACCGATAATTTTATCATTCATGATTCTACCCCATACATTTAGTTTAGGGGAGTCCCGTTCAACCTCACAGGTATCATATGGATTTTCCGAACCCCATATTCTAAAATTGTGTCTCTTTAGTAATCCAGAAACGTGGAATGTTGACTCGTCACTGAAGCAAACATGTTTCAAAATCCCTGGGTCTGAATCTAACCTGTCCAGCATCGTCACTGCAAATTCTTTTCGTCGCGGCTTATCTTCTGGCTTAAAGGGCTTGCAGTAACTGCACTTTATATGCATAAAGTCGCAAGTTTCTATGCAAAACTTTGTGAATAGTGGAGCGTGAGATCTGTAACTGTGTAGACCCTGCAAATAGACTTTTTAGGGCTCGCACAGATTCAATTTCTTCTTCTGATATTTGAGGTCGGCCAACTCCCTTTCTCTGTGGCACACTACCAGTCTCCATAAACTTTTTATCTCATGCTCGAATGTCACGCAGGTGCTTTTTTTCCATACTTACGTCTAAAATTTCGCTGTGCTTGAATGTCTGACTTTGTCTGAAACACACTGGGCTTTTTCCTGCGGAGTGCTCATTTTCATGAAATCTACTTTCGCTACTAAATTCAAAAATATTCTGCTTAATCACTAAATAAATTGTAATTTTAAAACTAATTATTTCCGTAAGTACCTGTTAAGAAAGAAAAGATTTGAACCATTTTCCTTCATTATAAAACAAATCAAATAAAAATATTTCAAAAAATAAAATTTTGACAAACTTTGAAAGTTGTAAGGATAGTTTATGGACATCCTGTGTTTCTTTAAACACAACACTTTAATTGTTAAAAGCACAACAGTCTGTTTTATTCTATAGAATCGTCAGGTGGTTACAAGAAAATCAAAAATATAGTTATTTGTGGTAAAAAATAATAATACATGTGGAACAAATAATACGTAGGGTCTCACTATCAAATAATACGTGCAATACCACTATATTTTATATTTTTTAGTAAGCACCTGGCGATTCTATAAGATGAAACAGACTGCTGTGGTTTTAACAATTAAAGTGTAGTGTTTAAATAAACATATATATATTTATATTAGATCTTCTAATTTCTGCTTTCGGTGAAAAATATAAATAATCAGCGTGACGCCATGGAGGAATTTGTCGTGAAGTACCTTTCCTGAGGGCACAACACAAATTACTCGGGTAGACTGAGCGTCGAACTCGCGTCCTTCTGCTCGCAGGTCAAATAAAGTTTTGTCACACTGAACTATTCCGCTGAGGTAACCCTGATAAAAGCATAAAACTGATGAGGATCCACATTGATATGGTTTTGATTGAGTCGGAACCATCTGGCAGAAAGAGTCGAGGATTTTTATCAACATTTAAATTCATCAAGAAAATATTCCATCGGTGGACAAGTCACATCCAGCAATTGAATTTTTTTTTTTTTATGACTAAGATTTGCGTCATTGATTTAAACATATTCAAGCAATATTTTAAAGATTATCATCATCATAATCTAATTATTCTCCTTCCGACAAACCAGACAAGGGATGAGGAATTAGGTTTAAAACAGCAGTCAGGCAATTAACCCGACATACTTTCGGAGATGCCTAGATATTGCCGCCCGGTCGACATTTTTTGCGTGTTTTCAGTTTTGGTGAAGTTTTAAGATTGTATAACAGAGTTTTTTGATTAAACATTAAAATAGAGAAAAGTGATGGAAAGTGTCTTTTTCAAAGTTAGCACCAGACTTGGAGGCGAGATTAGATCGATGGCTATCACTGTCAAAATGGTGGTGTCAACAGTCTTTGTATTACTTGATGACGTTGTTCACGTGTTTTGTGGATTGGTTTTTTTTTGCAATCTCTTTATTCTTTCTCCTACATTAATAAGTGCTGAAACATGAAAACGATTGAAAAAAAGCAGAAGATGGCCGAGATAGGGCGATTTTTTATTCCAAAAAAAATGAAGCAACAAAAAGTAATCGGAGAAAAAAAACAAATTTTTCTGGAGAAAAAAGGCCAATTTTGCAATTTGGAAAACTAACTATTTAAATTATCAGAGTAAGAACGGTATTGGACCCATCATACCATAAGCGTTAACAAACGAGTTAGCAGATTTTTTGAAACGCATAACCAAAACAATTTTTAATTTGTAGTTTGTTTCAACACATCTAGCATCAGAATGAAATTGAATTATTTGTTTCGTATAAAAATGATAAAATCAATTTGAATAAAGTTGCATTCATTTTTGTGAAAATTAATAACTCTTCGTAACTTTAGTCCTTTTACTTATTAGTGAAAAACAACCAAAAATACCATAAGCGCAAATAAAAGTTTTTGCAAGAATGATGAATGGTATCACAAGATTTTATTACAAAGATTAATTGAGAAAACAATTTTACGATAGATTCAAATTAAGAATATTGTTAATAATAGCAAGCAGAAGCTCATTTACAAATGAATCATTTGCAAATCTCTCTTTCAAAAATATTGTTAAGATGATAATAAGATTTTACTAAAATGCACCGTGCACATAGATTTAAAGCCGGTTAAAATTAAGACATAGCCAAAAGAGTAAGTCCACGGGATTTTCTTTGAAATAATAATTTGCTGTCTGCATTCCATTTTATCCAAAAGCATTCGTAAGATCGTAAGAACTTGCCAATGACAAGCACATTACCCAAAAACATTTTAATTTGACATTGAAATGTATTATTTTTTCGAATGTCAAGCGAATTTAATTGAAACTCGAAATACAGTTTTTGGTAAGCGTAAAGAATTTTTTAGTCTTCTCTTGACTTTTGGAAAAAAATCACTTTTGAACTTCAAACACACTTTTCGAAAAATATAACGATAGGCATGTGTGGGCTTTTTATGCGTTTTGGGTCCACAGAGTTTTACAAAATTAGCCTGGTGGTCCGCCCACTCCAACGAGTTTAAAACCTTGGTCAACTCGATCATAACACCAATTACAAAATACACGAAAAGGCAAAATAGTTTAAGATAGCTTTTGAAATTAGATATTAGTTTAAACATTGTTACAATACGCGATAATTAGGGGAAGGAAAAATGGCAATAAAAAAGAGTTCTAGAATCCGAAAATTTCAAATCTAGGTTTGTTTCAAAACAATTTATTTAAGAGAAAATAAAACAACAAAACAGTCACAGTCAACTATTAAAAAACTTTTACTTTTATTTTTTAAATTTTAATATCAATATTTTAACGATGCTGGCAACAAAAGAAATCTTTTTAAATAATACTGACCATCAATATTATTAGCCTAGTAATCAATCGAATGAAATAAGCTTAGTAGTCAAGCGATTTAATGGGGAAATGAATTTTATATAATACTGAGCATAAATGTTCTATTTAATAAAAAAGTAAAATTACTAGGCTAATAAAATCTTAACATAAGGCTACACAATTATACAGGAAAAGTGGAAAGCAACAAAAGAAAAACAAGAATTTCTTAATCGATAAAAACGTTTTGCGGTTGATCAAGGTTAAAAGATTATCGCAAATTCGAAATAGTTTTATTGTTACAGAACATAAGAGTTAATGTTGATAGAAAAAATATCAGGAATTTTTACACGGCGTAGAAGTTAATGAATTATAGCAGCGAAATCAAGCTCTGATAAAAATGCTATTTTAACAAATAAAGTGTATAAATGATTTCAAAATTATGACACCTCTCTGTTCAAATGAAAATTTTTCGGAAAACACTCTCCAAAAAAAGTAAAAACAAAAACCCTGCTAACCTATGATTGTAATTGAATTACATTTTATCTTTCTTTTGCTTGTGTAAAGTAACGATAATCCGTCACGAAATGGCATGAAAGTTGTATCAGAGCGCTATTAGTAGACTTGTCTACATCAATCTCAATATGGATCAAAGTGTGTCTTTGATGGTCAACGAGATAAATTTTGGGAGCAAACAAGATAACATCTTAAACTTACGTAACTATTGTTTTTACATAAATAAAACAGAATTAAGATCACTTAAACCAGGGATTCTCAAACTTTATTGTTCTGCGACCCTATTTTATAAAATAAAATTTTGTCTAACCCCAATATGTGTAGGCTGATTTTACGCTAAATTTTTCCTATGGAAAACCACGCGTGTGCATGAAAAACCATGTAATAAGAACGAGAAATGGAAATAGTAACCAAAAGAAAATCAACAAAACTACAAAAACCAGGTGTTCTCTAAAAAAAGGCCTTCACTCTGATTCAGACTTTATTTTGTCGATTAAATGCCTACTAACCTTAAGCAACAATGGTGTAATTACACTTTACCTTTTCTAGTTTTTGATTGACAATAAATATTATTGTAAAAAAGCCAATTCGTCAGTACAAAAAGCTAATTTTTTTCGCGACCCATAGTTTGAGAAGACCTGACTTAAACTATCGGCATTCCACCCAAAACCCACGAAAAAGTAATAGTAAAAATAATTAGATGCTAACAGTAATGGTCTCTTTACTCGAATTCGTCAAAACTTAGGCTCTTCGTAATGCCCAATGCATGGAACACGCTGGTATGACGTGTAAAAATTTATCGAAACGGCATAATAAGGCATATGACAACATAAATTCTTATGGCTGTTCTTTGATATTGGCAAATCTAATTAAAAATAATAAAGATATGGCTCAATTATAAAAAACGTTTAGAATAAACCAAATGTTGTTTGAAAAACTGTCGTTTTGATAAATTTTCATTCGATAAACTGTCGTAGTGCCAATACTACGTGGTTTGGGGTTTGTTCAGCCGCGACATTTTTGTAATTCAATGAAAGAGCGAGACCTTATTTGCTTATCGAGAAATGAAAGCGCCAAACAGCTGTTGTTTAGCAATTGAGCTTGTCCCAAGTTGATTTGTCAATTTTTTTTAAACATTGGCTCCGTGAATGAAAACCCAAACCGGGAGCAATTTTCAATTTTGTACCCAAGGAATCGTAATCTTCATATTTTCAACCGATAAAAAAATCCAAAACTTTTTTCTCTGTTCATACAAATTCTATCACTCAGCTCTTGGAGCGATCAAGGAGCACTCTATATTAGTTGTCACAGCAAAGCTTTTTATTTAGCGACTTTTTAAGATGATAAACAAACCAATCTGTTTCTTATATTGCGTTTGCAAATGTACCAAAAAATAAATATGATTAAACTGTAAAGAGCTGAGTGAGAATTTCTTGAGCAGAGACAAAAATTTGGATTTTTGATAGATTGAAAGTATGTAGATTACAATTCCTTGGGTACAAAATTGAAAATTGCAACCGGGGATGCGCCCTCACCGTGTTCATGTTCCATTTATAATTTATCCACTGGACAGCGCGGATGCCTAATTCGGGTATTTGTTTGTAGTATCCACACATAGCTGGCACACATGGACTTTTGGATTTCAGTTTCTCCCAGTTGACATCATGTCTTCCTCAAGGCGTGACGGAATGTAAAAGATCTGTCCAGTTTCATGCCTCAAAATAGCGACTGAATGATAAGTTGGACTGAATAGAATGGTAAAGGTTTATTGTTGCTTCAAATTTGTAGGTCCGTTTTGACTGATTAAATACAAGTATTTGCAAAATTTTAGTGTGACTGAGTTTTATCCTCCAAGTCTGAAGATACGCTGGGAATGTGGTTCAGTTTTGACTTAAAGCATCCTCAAAGCTTTGCATTCTACAGAAAGTCAATCGGTTTCTGATCGTCGACGTAGACACATTTTTGGAAGTAATCGAAGAAAGACTTAATATAAACCTATTGATCTTGAAAAGGAAGAAAGCTAAAAGCAACTCCTAAAAAGCGTGCTTTCTAAAGTGGAGGAGTCTACTACACTTGTTGCCATCAATTGTAAAAGTGCAATTTTAAAAGTTTTCATGCAAACGTTGAGCTCACGTTTGGTCCCTTAGTTGTTTAAATAAAAGGCTAGCATCATCGTTTTAGCGTGATTTTAGTTTCCAAGTTTTGAAATAAGCTGAAAGTATAGCTTAAACTCTTATCCAAAGCCTACCAGTATCCACAAAAAATGCAGCGATACCAAAAGGTAGTAATAAGAAAATTTTCTGATCATCGGACAAGAATTAATAGTCCCGCGCTGCTGTATAATCGATAAAATGTTGAAGTTGTTTTTTTGATTTTTCTTGGAACCACTACTACCACTCTTCTTCATATATAAAACCAAAACATTAGGACTATTAAGAATCCAAATTATATGCAATGTTTTTCAACATAGAACATCAAAAAGGAAGGCTTCACAGTTAGAATCGAAAGCAAAGAGCTTCTTTTTTACTTAACCTGTCCCATTAAGTGCAGTGAAGACCATTTTGTCAAATTTTTCAAAATTTTTTAGAGAACGGAGGTGCGGCCACTTTTTTATTCTTCTGGACTAATGCCAAACCCTGTATCCTTCAGCCATTGAAACGATGGGTGTATCGATCCTTTGATTGTTCCAAATTGACACACTCACAATATGGGTTAAAAGTTTTTAAATACGTATTTTTTGCTCAAAAAGCATGAAAAGAAGTGATTTTTTACGTTGCGTGGCAAGCTGTTTTATTATACAAATGCCATTAGTTGTGTATGACTTGCAAAAGGCTGCATCCAGTTTTATTTCGTCTAGCACTTGATTTATTAGGTAAGAAAAAATGTATTGTACCCCTTGCGGAACGTAACAGTTCAGATTTAAACGTTTCTAATTATTTCAAGATTAATTTTTCTTCTTTTTTTGAAAAATTCTTTTTTTTGGAAAAAACAGCCATTAAGCAAATTTAAATGCAACGTCTAAAATTGCTTTCAGTGTGTTCTAAAAGTTTGTTTTTAATTTTGTGAGCCAGGAGCAAAATTTAAACTGTGATTAAACATGAGGCTTTGTAAAAGTAAAAAACTGAAATGCTTGTTCGAGCATTGATAGAAAGCTGCTGAAGCACATTTGGAATCTGAGTCCTCCAGCACGAAATTTTGCTGACTAAGTGCCATGTTGATTGTTGATGACGTTAATATCGACATACGAAAGAATGTGACGCACTGAATGACATTGTTACGCGTATCTATGATTCATTTAAATAAAGTTACGTAAGCTCAGATGTTTATTGCCTTACACGCATTACTTAGGCTTTTCTCTCTTTATTGGTTTTCCTGCATTTATTGCGTGGTTAAATTTAAAACTCGTCCATCTGGTGACAAATTTTATTCCTCCTTATAGAAATTGTAAAAATATTCCAAGAACAATAAAAAGTCTTTGCTGCAATTTGCAAAAGGCAGATCATCATTATCTTATCGAATGTAATGGTTGACAGGTTAAATCGAGATAAGATTTTTATCTGCCGAATTTCTGGAACACACGAACCGTTGCTCGTGACGCCGGTTGCATTAAACTAGGATTGATCGCCCCAACATTTGAATGTTACTTGATTGTTGAGCAAAACATAGCAATACGTAAAAGATGAACGTTTTTTTTTAAAAAAAGTTTGTTTTTTTATTATCTTTGCGTTTTTGAATATCTTTTATCAGATACGAAAAGTTCATGAACGCAAAAGTGTAAAAATTAAATCAAACTATTAGCAGCCAGAAGTTTTGCTGAAATTGCTGACGCAATGCAACTGCTTCGCTTGATTTCATCATTCACGTACCGAGCGACAATAACTAATCAAAACAGAGTGCGATGCTTCGCCCGACACTATCCAAAATATCCACGCCAAAGATTGGCTGGTCTCAGATTAAAAAAATTTAAAGCAAAGAAATCAACACTTTGCCCAATACGTGGTCAAACGAGGTGATCAAGTCTCTCCAGTGCAGCGGGCTATTTTAAAAAATATTTAGAGCTCGCCCGCCGTATTCGATTGAAAATTGTCTCAAAAGGCAACAACCAGTCGTTATATACAATCAACATTAAGTGAGGATCAAAAAAGTTGTCCCTTTGCCATTCAAACAATCTTTTTCTTACTTTGAACTTCTTGTGAAAATTTTTCGTTGACCTTCGCTTGATATTAAAAGTAAAAAAGGCCCTCACTTAATTTTTTATTTTGCAAAATTGGTGCTATTCCTCATTAACAACGTTTTGAATAGTAAAGCTCAAGATGGTCCAAGAGTGCGAGCATAAAGGGCCATATTTTGGTTTAACCCTTTGAGGGATATAAGAATTTGATTGTAAAATAAAACGACAATGGTTCAATAATGATGTCACAAATACCTAAAATGTAGAATTATAATGCCTTCACAAAACTGCCTTTGTTACGTTACAATCCCAATCATGGTACACATATGTACCACTGTCCTTCAAAGGGTTAAAGAAAAATTTGCGGGCCGCAAACGAATTATTCCATTGTGAAAAAAACGCTAATAATTTTTGGATGCCAGAGTTAAAGATAACTTTCTTTGGCTGCTTTAAAAGTATTGGGGATGTGTGATTTATGCAGTTCGTGTGATTAATATAAAACATTTCACTTAAAACATTACGGTAATTATCAAGCGTACTATTAATATGTACATTAGGATTGTAAAAGATCAATGCTGCATTCTAGCGGAGTATTTATTAACCTACCTATTCCTGTAGTGACGGTAAAGTACTTGTTGGAAGCAAATTGTTGTGAAAGTAATAAACGATGCTGTAATGATTTGCTGCTGCTCGAACTGTAACCATGACAAAATTTGTTGTTTTTATTTTTATCTCTATTTATCTTCTTGAATTGCAGGAAAGCAACGGAGACGCTTTTGTCCAATTGTCCTCTCTCGCCCATTGACCGGCACAAAAACCTGCTTAAGACAGATCAGTAAATTCAGCAGATTCGACACACCACCATTTGTTCGAGGCTCGCAATCATCCACCAAGTTGATCAATGGTCATGATCAAAGATGTTTAGGTTAGCCAAAGGAATGTGTTCCTCCAACAACAAATTAAAGGGCAAAGCGTTTTTTCAAATCTAACCCATCATGGCAAACTTTTTTTAAACCAGTTTTTGAAAAATGTGTTGAGTTTGATTTTTAAGATATTTAAAAAATAATTGATTCCGTTTATAACAAAACTCGGAGTAATAAGTTGAAGCGCAACTGAATGCCAACTGTCAACTTGTCAATCTTTCCGTCTCTGATCTGTCTCTAATCAAATATTGTGAAAGGCTGTTTCCCCAACGCCGTTCAAGGATTGGAATTCGTTACTTTTCGTTCTGGCACAATTTATCTCAATTGCATAATTTAATTGAAAGATTTTTTAAGACGTTATCGGTTCGGAGTTAAAAATGCAAATTTAGTAAAATTGATGAAAAACTTTGTGTATTTGTTAGATTTAAAAAAGATTTTGATAGATTTAAGGTTTAGGTCTTTTTTAACGTTAAGTAGAGATTAAAAAAAAATTTTCTGTTAATGTTCAAGGAAAGAAAAGTAGTGAGGCTATATAAGATGAAAAGGATAATGGATCCTGTTTTGATCTTCGATGGATTGGCACTGCGGACCGTGAAAGTTATTTTTTGCATTGTAGTCCGCAATTAAAAAAAAGGTTAAAAATCACTGCTATAAAGCAAATGAATTTTGAACGAGTTAATTTTTATTTGATTGAAATTATTCTATTCATCCTTCTGATCAGTAATGGTTTTAGTACCAGGCAAACTGGGCAATCGCCCGGGCCCCCCTAATCAATTGATGCAAAATTTGAGGACTCCTCTTATTTCGACAAACGCATAACTTTTGAGAGTTTCCTCATGTCAACATATGCATAATTTTTAAGGCCCCTGTGACACCTTTCAGTAAATTGTTGGCTAACCGAAAGTCTTTTAGCTAATATTACTTCAACATTTTGTTTACAACCGTGTTCATTTATACTGTACATTTTATTTGCTTACTAAAACTTAAACAGTAGTGGTTTTAGCACGAGCAAATGCCCAAGCTTATACTTTTGTCACAAAAACTTTAATTTTGACAAACGTAAATGATTTCAATCTTTAAAACAAATTCACTTTCCTGGAAAGCAATAACCACTTTTTTAAGAACAGCTTTAAAAGTGAAAGAATGCATTTTTTTGCATAATATCAATTCTTGTACAAGCTATTATGTCCTTTATGACATGGGCCCTCTCTTTTTTTGCAGGGGTTCCCTGTAGCTAACGCCTCCACTGCTTCTGATTCACAAAAAAATATTGGAGGTGTTTAGAATATTATCAACCGATTACCGACCTACTTTTGGAGATACTAGATACTGAGGTCCGGTTGAAATTTTTGTTTTTTTTAGTTTTCATTAGAGATATTTGAGAATTTTCTTGTTGATAATTAGCTATACTTTACAATTTAACTTGCTCAGACTCGGATATGAATTGTTACCTTTCACTAATTGATTTGGACTAACACTTTTAATACTATTATATTTATTTATTTCATTTATGAAAACGCATGATTATGAAGCCATGAAAAAATAAAATTTAAAAATAATAAATATAAATAATAAAATTTAAAAATGAAATTTATGAAACCCTGAATTAAGATATTTAATTCATGAAAACGTAAACAAACAAAAAAAAAGAACAACAACAAAAAGACAAATTTAGATACAGAAAAAACACTAACTTGAAAACAAGTCAATATAACAATACGAAGAATAAGTGTAATATTTATAGCAAGCTTTATTAGCAGATTGATTATAAATTGTAATAATATAGCCTATAAATTGCTATGATTCTAAATTATCGAGATAAGGCCAAAGAAGTTTTATCTATTTGCAATGATCTATGTGATGTTGATTATCCAGACTGTTTACTAGACAAGATTAAAAACAAAATTAAGCATAAAAAAAGAAATAAAAATGATCACCAAGGTAATGAAAAACGTAACTATGTAGGTTTACCATATTTTGAAGGTTTTACTAATGTGAATCTAGAATTTTACAAAAATTCAATATTGGCGTTTATTGGCTATTTACCCTTATAAAACAATTACAAATATTTTACCTCAGCTAAAGGTCTCTGTAAATATGATATATAAACGTGGTGCAATTTATAAAATTCCTTGTAAAGATTGTTCTGGTGTATATATTGATGAAACGGGTAAATGTTTTAATACTTGAATATAGACGTGATTTAAAACCTATTAATATGGATAAATTGAAAACAGATGAATTGAATAAAAAACCGCATTAGTTAAACATTGCTTTAAATATGAACAAAGAATTGATTATCCAAATTTTAAAATATTAAATTTTAATATTGATTTTGAAAAAAGAAAATTTTTAGAATTATACATATATATATATATATATATATATATATATATATATTAATAACATAAAAAATTCGATGAATGATAAAGATTAGAATGTTTTTCCGAAAATATAACGTAAGATAAAAATTTTATGATGATTGTGGGTTTTCAACCTGTTGATTTTAGTTCTGTAGCACAAAGTTGTTGAATTGTTGTTGTGTAGACTGCCTCTGAGCATTGGAATTATTAGTTTTGTTTTTTGCTTTTAAATACGTTGTGCTTTGTGTATTGTTTTTACCTGAATAAGTCCGCCCGATGTAACGGACGAAACGTTGTGTTGCAAGCTTTTCTTTAAAAAATATATTACGCCTTTTGTTGTATTAGTTGAAGTTGAACTTGCCTCTGATTGTACCAGAATAACTGATGAATTATAAATTAAGAAATACATTCAATTATGCACAAGTTATCAAAAAAAAATAGTCTTTCAAACTTTTCATTCGGCAACCCTGATTCATATCTCTATATCAGGGGTCGGCAACCTACGGCTCGCGGGCCAGATCCGGCCCGCCAAGCAAAATCATTCGGCCCGTGATATGTTAGTTAGATATTAATGGGATACGGCCCACAGCATAGATTGTTTGCAGTACTTAACCATTTCAAACAATCTATGGGGCAGTAAAACTGTGATACATCTAGTTACAGCAGGGATGCCAAAACGCTTCATTTTTAAGTACAGTACAAATCTGGTGTAGAACAAAAAAGTTTAGTCAACTAAACTTTACATTAAGTTTTAATGACGTTGCTTTTTTCACCTCTAAAAAAACTAGTAAAGATCAAAAAAAATTTTTATTTTAAATTGGTATGACGTTGCTCTATTTACGTCTACAGATAACAAGTGGGGACCAAAAAATAGAATATAAAAGCTATGAGCTGTTATTATGTCGCTGCAAATCACGGTCGTACACGCAAGTTTTTTGTTGGACTTTTGCACCTCCTGTGTTCAGGGTTGCCAATTTAGCCCTTTTTATGATTTTTAGCCAACTAAATTTTATATTTAGCCCTGACGTATTTTTTAGCCCTAAAGCGGAAAATTTAGCTTTATTTTTACCCAGTTTAAGATTATCCTGATAAAGATTTATTAATGTGTAATCTTGTAATTTTTTGTTTTTTTATCCTCGGTTGTCGCAGTCTTGCTATATTTTACGTAACAGAGAGAGCGACAGCCGAAGCAAAGAGCACAACAATCTTGAATAAAACATTATGAAGCAATTACAGAAATCTCTGAAATTTGAAAATTCCGAGTTGTGCAACGTTGGTGCAAGTGCCAATGCCTATAGAACCAGTCCAAAAATGTGTTTTTGATTTTTCTTAAAACTTTAATTGCATTGCTCAGCTCCTATTAAAATGCAAAAAATAACTTGTTTATAGCAAATCCTGCCGTAAATATGAATTTCCAACTCAAGTTTTGGAGAAAATTGACACGTGTCAAAGCAGCTCTATTGATAATGAAATGCAAGTAGATGAGGATAAAGATGTTTTTAATGCTTTTGAAAAAGAAATAATAAATTTTAATCAATTAATTAATTTAATAAATACCAATATTTAACGCTGTATGTTAAGTTATATCTAGATAGAACTTTTTTATATTTAATTTAGCTCTTTTCTTAAAAACTTAGCCTTTGTAAGCACTTTTTGCTGTTTAATATCTACCTCAGTTAGTATGACTAGAACTGAAAATGGAACTGGAAAAAGTGCGGCTCGCTATAACGTTATAAAATTAGGTTTTTGGCCCGCGACATGCAAAAGGTTGCCGGCCCCTGCTCTATATGGTTGTGTCTAATTCGAAGAAAAGCTGATTGGAGTGAGAGTTAGTTTTGGGAGATACAGGGTTAGTTTCCGAGAGAAAGTAGTTGGTTCAAAAGAAATTAAGTTCTTCTTGAGCATCTTGACAAATTTAAAAAATTTAAAAAATTTTGGGCTTGTTTTGGGCCCGTAAGAGCAATTTGCGCGACGTTTTATTCTCTTTTTATCTCTTAGAGCAGGGTTCTTCAACGGGGGCGATTAGGGGCGATTTAAACAATTTGAAAAATTGGGGGGCGATTTCACAATTACAAATATTGTTATAAAACGATAACTAAAAATGGATACGTTGAAAACGTTCTCGCTGATTTGTGCTACTGATGGAGCTCCAGCCATGGTAGGCAGGTATCGCGGGTTTGCTTCATTACTCAAAGAAAAAATACCCAATCTATTTACTGTGCACTGTGTGCTTCACCGTCAGCATTTGGTAGCAAAGCGTCTTTCTCCACGTCTGCAAGAATGTTTGGGAGTTGCTATCAAAGCAGTTAACAAGATAAAAGCCAACGCTAAAAATGACCGATTGTTTCGACAGCTATGCGAGGTAAACGATGAAGAGTTCGAGCATCTCCTTCTCCATACGGAAGTTCGTTGGCTGTCGAAAGGCATATTTCTGGCAAGGTATTGCAAACTTAAAAACAGCGTGGTGGAGTTCCTTGGTGAAGATTCTGACCTTGCCAAAGATGTAATTGCCTGCCATCAAGATAACAGTTATCTAGCTGATTTTTATGAAAAAATTAATACAGCAACGGACAAACTCCAAGGTAAAAAGATTACTTTGGTTCAAAGCAAAACTATAATACGTGGCCTAATCAACAAACTTGAGCTCTACCAGCAAAGTTTGAGCAGAAGAAAGTTCGATCACTTCTCTCGTCTGTCAAAAATGTCTGATAGTGTCACTGACGAACATTTGCTTGTTTACGTTGAACACCTGAAAGCTGTGATAGAAGACATGAAGGTACGCTTTAAAGATCTGCTTGACCTTGAAGTTTTTCCGTGGCTAGTGGAACCATTCGCCACTAACATCAATGACTGCGATTTCACCATGCAAGAAATGCTGATAGACCTGCAAAGTGACGAAGAAGCGCGCGCAATCTTCAGGGCACATGGATGGGCAGCCTTCTGGATTAAGTGGAAAAACCGATTTCCGCAACTGTGGGAGAAAGTAGAGCTCTTTATTTTGGCCTTTCCAACCACATATATTGCTGAACAAGGATTTAGTGAAGTGCTCTACATGCGAAATAAATATCGCAATAGACTCGACATGAATGCGACTGGGGGAGATTCAATTCGACTGAAGCAGACTAGCTTGATGCCAGCTTTTTCTAATCTTGCCGAGCAGCATCAGCCGCAAGGGTCGCATTAGTTTCATGAACTGTTGCATTTTAATAAATTGCCATTGCTTTTATTTGTGTTTTCCTTTTAAAAGCTTCTTAGATATATTTCGGGAAAACTTTCAAATGAAAGTACAGTAATCGTTTTTATGGGGGGCGATTCGGACCAACATTTTTTGAAAAGGGGCGATTTCATAAAAAAGGTTGAAGACCCCTGTCTTAGAGCAACTAGTTTTCTATCTTTTTACTCTCACTCCAATCATTTTTTTTATTTTTTTTTATTTTTTTATTCGAATTAGACACCACCACACTATACATTGAACGAGCAAATGCCTCGATGTTGTTCAAAAATTTTTTAAAACTCAACTGCCAAAATTTTCATTAAAAGTGAGTAAACCGGAAAGATTTATCAATGAATATAGCCTATTGCTTTGTTTTTGTCATCACTTTTTCGTTTTCATCTTGATTATTTGCAACGGTTTTTTGCTTTTCTTGAAATTCATTTCTTTTTCTCGTCTACCTTTGTTATTTTCTTTTTGAACATGACAATCGTTGTAAGTGGTCATGTGATTTCTCATTACAAGACAGGGTAAAACCTGCACTTGCCATCAATGCGCCACGAAGCACCATAATAATGGTTGCGGCACGCAACACACATAAACATACTGCGCCCAAAATGGGGCAGTGCCAGCAGTGATAGCCTTAGAAATGGGGGTCCGCAGCAAGAAAAATAGGAAGGCCACTTTTTATTGTGGCAAGTTTTTCCGTCCAAAATAAAAAATGATCTCTAAAAAGGTCAGCACTTTCAACTTATGTCCAAAATCTCCATTTTTGTTTCAAAACCGTACCGATTTTTTAAAAAAAGAGGGTCATCAGTCGTCAACTTTAATCAAGTGCATTATCCCTACATTCGTCCTAAAGTTAAGGTGCAGACGGGGACCCAGCGCCTGCAAGAAAGAAGAAATAGAGCAATATTTTGCTTAGGGCGCCAAGTGCAGCTGTTCGTATTAAAGCCAACACTGAGTATCAGATAGACCGAGAGGCCTTCTATTCGGTAAGTTTCCAATGTTCCTTCACACTCTCCTTATATTGCTGAACGTAACGCAGAAAAGCCGTGAATAACTAATTTTAATCTCTTTGGTTTGACGCGACTTGGAATCAAAACTAAATTTACCTCCTCAGAGTCAGACGCTGTATTACTCGACTAAATGAGCGGTTACAGGTTTGGGTTCGAGCTTTCTGTTCCGCAATATGACGCAACCCACGCATTCACCTCATTCACAGCGTTTTTAAAACGTTCGTGACGTCACTGCTCTGCTGCAGTTCATTTCCGAACAGAAACGTTCTTGCAAGTGTTGCCGAGATGAAGATCTGGACAGAAGTTAGTATGCATTGATTGGCGGTTTGTACATAGTGTGATCAGAACAGAAGTGTTTAGGTCGAATACAATCATCCTGAACGCGTCGTGAGTTGGTTTGTTATGAAACGGCAAGGAGTCTTTAATCGAATTGTGAGTGTGACGGTTTGGAACAAGCCACCAACTTCGATACCTGAGACCCCCAACTACGTCACTCACTACTTCGAAATCTGGGGTTTGGAACGGAGGCGCGAAGTAGGTTTTATTGACGTCACGATCAATATCAGCCATTAGCTCTACATTAGCTCAGCTCTAATTGATGCTCGATTAAACGAAAAGAATAAGTCCTACTTAACATGTCTTTGAGGTAAGTTCACAAAGTGGAGATATGTCACATAGAATGTATAGAGACGCGCGGAAAAAATCTTAATCTTTCAAATTTCTTTGTTTACTCCCATCAAGAAACGCATCGCAGTCACTTTATGATGCAATTAAACAAAATAATAAATGTTGCAAAACTTTAATAATTGAAAAGAAAATCTAATTTAGTCAAAAAGCTTAATGTGTTTGAGGAGAACGTTGTCGCCCATCTTCCGATTGAAGCCTTTAGGACGGCCGAACGGCATTGCATAGTACTCGTCCACGGAGGCCAGGTACTGGTCCCTGGTTGCCCACAGCTCATCGATCGAAGTAAACAGGTCTAAGAAAGTAGTCCGAGCTCTGTCATCACGACAAACCTTAAGCATGCGCTTGAACTGGCTGTTGACCTTGTCCTTCCAGGAAGAGTTCGCCGCTTCCAGCTCTTTGATCTCATCAATGTACTCGACAACCTGCACAAAATGGCAGCACGTTCACCACCTCGACATAGCAACTCCCAATATTTGAAATTGACAAAATCACACTAAAAACATTAACAAAACCATACAGGAACACATTGATCTAACCAAATGGCGAGAATCACCTTGGCAGGGGAAATTGCATATACTGTACTGCATAAGTTCCCAGTTGGGTCATTCCATGTATAATCAATTAATTTTTAAAAATTTTGTAACCACTACGCTTGAATATTAATGGTTTCAATATATATTGTAGAGGTTAGAAAAACTTGAAGTTTAAAAAATTTTTTGAAATTACCTCAAGGGGTTTTCGAGTAAGTGAGCACTGGTCATGCTCTATGATTTTCTGTAATAACTCGATTTCTGCTCATAGAAAAATAAAACAAATGTTGAATTTACCATTTTTGGGGTCAAGGAATTCGTTTAAGCTCATAAAAAGTCAATAAAATGTCTCCGTTATGGGATAAATAAACAATTTAACATAAAAATCAAGCTCAAAGTTTACGACCCATTAAAAAAAATAGCAATTGTTTTCATGATATGGTTTTTGCTTTTTTGCATAGTATAGTTTTTGCTGTTTTTGTGTAGTATAGTTCAAATACTTTCATATATCCATAAATTGAAAACTTGTTTTTTGTGCTCTCAGAGTAAAGTTACTTTGAAAAATTGCTTCATTTTGATGATGTCACATTAGATCAAACCATATCATGAAAGAATTAAAGGGGCAATAGCCCTAAACTACTCTTATGAAGCTAATTAGAAAAATGTTCACACTCAATTTGATTAATTTTTGTTTTATAATTTAAAAGATATTGAATTATTATAAAACTTTCCACTAATGTTGATGTCATACAGGTACCATAAGCATTTGATAAAAAGTGTTAGCCTTGTGATATTTGAATTAGCTTTTAGAAACAGTTGAAACTTGAGTACATTTACCAGACATGACATTGTTGACAGAGCTGAATGGCACATTTTGCTATTGTTGCACTGTCAGCAACATGTTTGATCCCCAGCAGACAACCAAGGTCCAGTGAAAGTGTAATTAGTGTGGTATTTCAAAGATATAAAAAATTTAGAAATGATTGACCCTTTAAAGGGATATTATATAAAATAATGTAAATTTCAAGAAAAACAGACAACTGTGCAAGACCAGGAAAACCAGCAAATTGGCATCACTGCCAATGCACTAAAATTGCTGGAGAAAAAAGCTAATGACAAAGATTTGTAATCAAAGAAATCAATGTGAAAATGACTAATGCAAGCACTCACAGTGACAAAGTATCTCACACTAAAATCAAAATCTTAGTCAATTAAACAAGCTGCTGTTTATTTTGGAGAGTCTGAATGAAGCAAAAGCAATCATATGGTATTTTGTCAAAGCCAATTATTCTAGGAAGAAACAAAATATCTGTTCACACAAAAGCTGCTGTTTTATCACTATATGAAGATGGTGAATTCACTCATTTAATGCTTAAAATTAAAAATTTTGAAGGTGTTTCTCGAAATGTTT